>OY282582.1:25801502-26111803 GCA_958299025.2 Drosophila histrio
TCCCGATTATCTGGCTTGTTTAAATTTGTAAAGTAGTGTAATGGGACTAAACAAATCAACTGAAGAACTGAATTATAGGTCCGAATTGTTCGTTCATCAAAAATTGAGCGAATGAACTAACTCTTTCAATTGAACCACATTGAACAACTTCAATCGTGACAATATCGAAAACAAAATCATGGATCTGACGTTGAAATTATCGCATACAAAGCCGATACACTAGGACTGTAAATCTATCGATTGCAGAGTCGGAGAAATGTCAGACTATTAATACTAAACGAGTTTTACAGAGCTAAATAGAATCAGTTCGCTTCGAGATCTACGACGAAACAGTTCTACAATTTTTTGAGGACGTGTAAAGTAAAACACATTTCTAAAGAAGAAAAAATTGATTTAATTTGAAGATGACTCGCACACGTAAATCCGTTGTCAGTAAACCATTTGTTTCTGGAGGCTTTCATGTAAGTTTTATTTTGTTATAAATCTCGATCGACTTGACTTCATTTCTCATTGTATATCAACGTCCATTCAATATTTTTATAACGTTTCATACTGGCATACATGGAAATGTGTGTGTATTGTTCGGTGTTTCGTATAATATCAATGCATTTTGTGTGTATGTATACGTATGTTTGTGTGAATGCATTATGCGTACCCGTATATATACATAAGTACATATGTATGTATGTCATAAAACTTGTGTTCTTTCAATAAATACATACATACATATCTATATACACGTACGCTCGTATATTCTCAACTTACAACGCATTGATTACCGCCTTCAAACATATACATGCAACAGGTGAATTTACAATAAGGTGACGTATTTCCCTTAAACAAGTTTAACATTCATGTGAAACCTTATAGTAAATTAACCTTGTATACACATACATATATAATATGTACACAATCATTTAAAATGTCATATCATATTATATGTAACTATTTTACCATAACAGTAATTACATTTTTTTTTATATAATTTACAGAGCACAAATAGAAAATGTGTGTCTTGAACCAATTGTGAATTTATTTGCAATAGCCACGAAAAGTGCTTTAATCGCAAGTACCTAGCGTTGTCCACTCTTCGCTCCTTTTTGCCGTCTCTAAGATACACACAGATACTCATACGCCTATATTTCAAGTTTACACGACAGCTTTACTCGGTTTGAATTAAATCGAGTTTAAATACTCTGCATTTGAAATGCGCCTAGCACTCAGAAAGAAGTCATTATATTAGGATTATTTGATATATTGACGGAGGAGTTTGAAGTTTTTGGTCAATTTACATGAGGGGCCAGCACTCATTTACATAAAATGCGGGACTTGCGATTTTGGTTATTTTTAGGGCTACTGGAAATCGATTCATCCAAAATTGTAACTAAAATTATTAGTTTTGCGTTAGATAGCAATGCTCATTTACTTCACTTAAGTACCCAAACGAGACACAAAAAACGCGAATTCGAAATGATCAAACGTTTGGGTGATCCCACAGCTGTCTATCAAGGCGGCAACATAAATGACCACCTGCATTCTTGGGGAAGTCCGCAGCAGGGCCAGATGTGGGTGGCAGGCATGTGCCTTTGTTGTTGTGGGTGGCCCCAGGCAATTGGTTAATGTGATGTGACATTAGCGTAAACCATCTAAAGGTTGGCTCATGGTTTCGTTGGAGCAGTGCGTCTGCATGATTCGTTTGGGCACTTTGGGTTGTAGGAGTGGTCATGGCTATTCCCGAACTATGGTTTTTAGTAGAGCCGCCGGTACACGTGCTGCTAATAAAAGGCCACGCCCACGCCGGTAGTAGATTCCTTGAATGACATGTAAGACATTTCGAGATTGGTATACGCAAATGGCCAACGGGTGCAACGTTTGTTTTGCCTGTGCCTTTACTAGTTTAAGCCAAAACCTGGGAATCATAACTATACACGATTATAGTTACGAAATTATTATTATTTTTATGGTAATAGTTATAATGCATCTCTTTCGGTTTTCACATTTGCATTTGTATAAATATTATTCCGATAAACAAATGATAAAAAATTTAATTTAACTTCCAAGCGAGAGTGAGAACCGGAATAGTATTGAATATTTTGTTTTACCTTGGCAAAACTTGTTACAATTTAATCTCTTCTTATTATATACTTTTTATCGGTATTTATTTGAAATATTATTGTAACCCTAATGTGAATGAGCTTTGAAATATTCTTTTTCTTAATTTTTTGAAAAACAAAGTAGCCATGTACAAAATCTTAAAACGAATTCCGTCAGGCTTTCTGTTGAGAATAATATAAACTTCGTATACTTTGTACTTCTGCTTACAGAATAAGGAATAAGGAATTACTAATCGCTGTTTAAGAAATATATTAATACTTGATTTTACTTATTTAGAATCCCAGTGCAACTTCGGGTCAGCAAGCACCACCTGTGGTTGCAAAAGCTCCGAAGCCGTTGGAGAACCCAGACAAGGAGGAGCGTGTTGTATCTAGCGATTTCGACAATGTATCTGATGATAGCAATGTCGAGATGACCGATGAGGTTGAGAATGGCGGTAAAATACCATTCAAGAAAATATTTCAAAGGCGCAAGAAGTCGTCCGGTGCGTACACACATACATAAACCCATTTTATAATTTTAGATTGTATGATATCATAATTGTTCTATTCTCCTTAGAAAGGACACGGGATAAGAAGCTGCGTCAGAATCGTCAATTGCGCAAGTCGATGCTGCCCAAGAATGCTTTAATGGCATTATACGAGATCAAGAGCATTAATATTAGTGAGTTTGCAATTGATAGCAATCCCGCTGGCGGCTTCACAGCCATTGTCACCGTCAACTCGAAGCAGTACGAGGGCAAGGGCCACTCGAAGATGGCTGCCAAGAATGCGGCATGCGAGAAGGCTTTGCGTGATTATATTATTGCCAGAATGACGCCAAGGACCAAGAAGTCGCAAAAAGAGGCCAGTGATGGTTTGTCTGAGTCAATGGAGACAAACGATAGCGAGACAGGTGACGCGCCAGAAGATGATCTTCCCATGTTGAACTTGGCCTCATTTGCCATTCACAAGCTATTCGCCGAATGGGAACGTGAGGGTTATATTGTCCCCGAAATGAACCCTTCAGTTGGCGATCAGAATTCAGATGCTGCTGCTCCAGTCGTTCCAAAGGAGCCAAAGAAGCCGCCAATTCGCAATGAGCTACCAGCCGGCTGGGAGAAAATGCATCCAGCCACATTGCTAAGCGTTGTAAGTAGACAAGACATTCACTTCTTCACTTATCCGCCAGCAGGCATTCGTTGCTCTGGCTATAAGTCAATATAGTTAAGAATGATTACAAGCTGGCAATCACACAAATATATTAATTTACCAATTTACAGATGCGTCCGGGACTTTTGTATGTGGAGAAAGGCACCGTGGGTGAGGAGCCAAATGTTATGCAGCGTCTTGGAGTCATTGTGGATAATGAGGAGTTTACCGCCAATGGACGTTCCAAGAAGGTAGCTCGCCGTAATGTTGCAGTAAATGTTTGCAACAGTTTGTTCGACACAAACTTTCCATATGAAGAATGTTAAATGAGCAACAGCAGAATTCCTTAAAATTACAATAATTTTAAATTTCTCAATTGTGAAATTAGCTTAGACGATAATTAACACATTCAGTACACATTACCACCTAAAATACATTCCAGCAAGAATATGTCGTTCCATTGTAATCTCTTACCTTAAAAATAAATAAATATTATGAATTGGTAATTAATATACCCAAATTCTAACTGTTTAAATTCGTTGTACAAGTCAATCTTTAATCTTTTTAAGTAAGGTTCTTATTTATATTTCCGTAACTTCTGCTAGAACTATGTTATGTGATAAACTCGAAAAGAAGATGTGTGCATAATAATGAAGTAAATATTACAGATAATCAAAAATTAAATATCGCATGAACAAATGCAACGAAGCGTCGTTTTAATTCGACTATACGTTACATTGACTGTGATGTCAACTACAGGACATACCGACCAGATAGAATCGGGAAAAGGTTGCAACAATAAATAACACAAGGGAACAAAATTGAACTTTTTGTGTGTTGTTTTGAAATGAATAGAAGTTTTTAACTAATTTGGGGTCGCTGATTTCAAATCTGATCTCAATTTTTCTCTATCAGCTCACGTTTTTGAGTTACAGATACACCAACGTTAGTTTACCATGGAACTCTAGTAAGCGTCTTCTTCTCAATCTTCCGTCTTAATTTAATCGTCGAAAAGCTCTTGGTGCTGTCTTTCTTCACAAATTGATCATTGTCGATAGTGATTTTAGTTTCCTTTTAAGACGCCTACATTATTCGGTCCCTCTTAGACCCACCAGGAACTACCAGCCTACATTTATCCCTCCCTACATGCACTACTGATTATGCTTTACACAGTTCATTTCGTGTTTTGTGCATTACAATAGTCTTTATCTCGAGTTTTCTACAGATCTTTCTGTCCCCTATATAAGATACTCTCTTTTCCTTTTGAGAAATCATTGATTATTCTAATAAAAATACTTATAGACCTACTTTAATACTAATTCTAATGTTATTACAATACTAATCTATATACTTATTCACATACCCATATTATTAGCAATACTCATCCTAATATTAATACTAATATATATACTTACACCAATACTAATTTTAATATTAATGCTCACTGATCTGATTGGGGTTTTTTGAGGAATTTCCTAATCCTGGCAACAAATGGTGGTTTAAGTCAACGTTAAATAAATAAGCAAATGTGGTATATCGACCCCAAGATCATTCAGAGCGGAAGAAATAGCCTCCGGGACGACGTCGACCCTCGATATTCAAGAAAGCTTTGAGAGTATATTCCTATCGCAGCGGGTACTTTTTATAGTGGCTCCAACGAAGTGTAGAGCCGTCTCCGTGGATTTACCTATCCGGCAGGCATTCTGCGAGTTTGATAAAAGCACTGAGGGGATGATGGTTCTTAGGTGGAGAGCCAAAAGTCGCTCTAAAATTGTTAATGTAAAGACCGACAGACAAAGTGAAGTCATGAAATGCCTTCTTTTGTAGTCCTCCATGCTTCTAGAAGTTAACCGGTTTCTGAAAATATCCCCATCCCATCCCCAGTCTATCTTTCTCAATCTCCCTCTTCTTAGAGGGAGAGCCAAAAGTCGCTCTAAAATTGTTAACGTAAAGACCGACAGACAAAGTGAAGTCATGAAATGCTTTCTTTTGTAGTCCTCCATGCTTCTGGAAGTTAAACGGTTTCTGAAAATATCCCCATTCCATCCCCAGTCTATCTTTCTCAATCTCCCGATCATTGGCTAATCAATAACCGAAATTCCAAGCAGGTACTCGCAATAGCAGATCAAAAACACTTACAAAGCGGAATGCGTTTATTTATTGCCTATATATATTTTATAGCCAGCCTATCGCCAGAGTATCGCCAGACTATCGCCAGACTATCGTCAGCCTATCGCTAGTCAGCCTAGCGCCAGCATATCCCAGCTTTGAATATCTTATGCGTTTATCATCCGATCGAAGTGAAATTTATAGGACACATTGAGACTAGGGTACTTATCATTAGACCTCGGATTTTGCATATTCTCTTATTTATTTTAAGGAATGAGATAGGTTGCATATTTTCATCTGATTGGTACCAAATTTTTTATTTATCGTTCAAATAGAACAAATTTGAATGCGTATTGAAAATATCCAAAGCATATGCAGAACAAGCCGATCAGTCGAGCGGGCGAGACAATAGAATACTCTGTCTTAAAATAAAAATATTTTGGGAAAAGTATTTTAATTATAGTGTAATTGCTCTGCATGTAGTCTGGCAACTTTTCATGTTTCTCTCTCTTACACACAGCTGTTATTATATTGCTCGCCAAACCATTTATTTTTGAAATTTAAGGCAATATTGGGTTTTGGGTTTTGGTAATGCAGAAAATTTAAGTTATTTTAATACTATGAAAGAAACGTAGAATTGTCAACCATACGTGTTAGCAATCGCAAATATAAATTAATATATTAAGTAATTATTAAGTTTTTCAGTGCTGGACAACTCTTAGACTATTGTAGGACAGTGTTGGACAACTGGCCAATTATAATGAAATAATGGCAATAAAAGAAATTCCTTATAATATCTCATTTATTTGTGGGTCGATCGTTATGAAGCTTGCAGCAAATTGCTTAGCTTTGTTATTCTGTTAATTTAAGCTGTGTTATCTTAACAAACATGAGTGTAAACAATCGCTAATATTAATTTACGTTGCAATGTATAATTCTGAGTGTGGCCGTCAGTAATTTGCACTGACTCCATGTATCGCGCCACACTGACACAATGTAGAGCGCCACACAGCGGCCAACAGTGCAGATCATCAGATTATCATATGCCATTCCAAATTTGAAGTCTCTAGCTCTTCTAGTTGCTGAGATCCACGCGTTCATACAGACGGACGGACAGACGGACGGACAGACAGACGGACAGGAGTCAATCGACTCGGCTATTGATACTGATCAAGAATATATATACTTTATAGGGCCAGAGATGCCTCCTTCAGCCAGTTACATACATTCACATAAATTCATTATACCCTTTTTTGCCCATTTTTAATGGGCACAGGGTATAAAAATATGCCAAAAATATGCAAGATCCGAGGTCTACTTATCATGTAAGCCAAATCTTAAGTCCCTAGTTTTAAAATTGACCCAAATCCCGCCTATAGCCAACTTATAGTAAGCCTATAGCCAGCCTGGAATACCTTTTTAGTTATTCCGATAGAGATAAATATTATAGGACACAGTGAGACTATTGTACTTATCAAGTTTTCCAATTATAAAATCCTTAGCTTTAAAATGTATCTATAGTCAGCATATAGCCAACCTATCGTCAGCCCATAACTAGCCTATCGTCAACTTATCGGCAACCTGTCGTCAGCCTATAGCCAGCCTATCGTCAATCTATCGGCTGCCTATCGTCTGCCTATCGTCAGCCTATTGTCAGCCCATCGCCAGCCTATCGTAAGCCTATCGTCAATCTATCGTCAAACTATAGTCAACCTATAGTCAGCCTATCGTTAGTCTATCGTCAGCCTATTGTCAGCCTATCGTCGTCCTATCGTCAGCCCATCGTCAGCCCATCGTCAGCCCATCGTCAGCCCATCGTCAGCCCATCGTCAGCCCATCGTCAGCCTATTGCCAGCCAAAGGAATATTTTGTCGAAAGCCTTTGTTTTTATTTTATTTTTTGTGGAACTTGCTAATTGCTCACGAGCTTGTTCAATGATCACTTTCTGTGAACCTTTTGACGCTCTGTGAAAGTTTATGACGCTCTGTGATAATGGCAAGTAGTGTTCACATTGAGGCCTTTCATTTGGCCGGTCACAGAGCTATGACACACAATTTATGACTCGCCAATGTGAACACTTATGACTTGTGTCACAGAGCGTCATAAGGAGTCGCAAATAAGTAAGTAAAAAGTGCTTATTCCTCTTGCTGTTCTTCTTTTCTTTAATGTCATAACAAATATATATATATTTATTTATTTATTTATTGTCAGACATAAAAGGCAGTCGACACAACAATGTGAATATAAATTAAAATATAATTAATATATAACAATTTTAGCTTAAATTAAAATTTTTTAAAAGTATATTTAATTTGATTAATTTAATATAATTTAATTTAATTGAATTGAATTGAATTTTGGGGGTATATAACAAGAAAGACGAAAAAAAAAACTTGATCCAACATTCATTGCAAGGATTGGGGAAAACCCAGAAAAAATCCAATCAAACCAAGAAATTAGTAACGTTAGTTAGTTAAGTTTGTAAGTAAAGAGACCTTAATAGCGTGGATAGAGCACTCAGAACTGATCATACTATACAATCTATTATAATCAACACACAAGATACGGAAAGGTTCATGCAAGGCCCAATTGGTAGAACAATGCTGTAAAATCAAAGGTGTAAAGTTGCGAGTTATTCTTGAAGGTACGTTTAAAGATATTCCATTTAATAGCTTAGCTGATTCAATTTGACCCAAAAGTAATTTATGGATAAAAATAACTCCAAGCATAATCCTACGGTTAGTAAGAGAGGGAAGATTAAGTAATAGTAATCTACTAGAGTACGATGGCAATTGATTAACAGGGTTCCAACCCAAGCCTCGAAGAGCAAAGATTAAAAATTGTTTTTGCACAGATTTTAATCTAGCACGGTGCGGAACCATACTCAAGAATAGGACGGACAAGAGATGTATATAAATGTTTAGTTATATAAGGATCATCAAATTCCTTAGACCATCGCTTAATGAACCCGAGAACTCCCATAGCTTTATTGGCAGTTATTGCAATATGTTTATCAAATTTCAGTCCATGATCTAGGGTTATCCCCAGATAATTTACTGAACTGTCCGTATCATTCAAACATTCAAGAGAAATGCCATTACTGGTACACCGTCAGGACCTGGCGAGTGTACTGGTTTAACCAGTTTAAGATCGGACAACTGCGAGCTTTCGGTGAATACGGGGCTTTAGATACAATTTGAATTGATTAACCTGTAAGGATAGGGCTGACAGGCACTGAAAGTACTAATAGAGTGTGTAGTTTGGAAAAACTCGGCAAACAAATTCGCAATGGACTGATCAGTATTTCCTTGAACATTATTGAAGATAACAGACGACGGTACGGCTGCAGATATGCGTTTAGAGTTGACAAATCTATAGAACTGCTTAGGATCTTTAGAGAATTCCAACTTACAACGATATAAATAGTTGTTATATCGAGAAATTTCATATCGGGAGAAATCAGAAGGACATCCCGATTTCTTAAATTTTTTGTAATGCTCAAGGTCAAGAGTCCTGTTAATAGAGTTGCAAATAGGATTGATTTGAACCAAAGAAAGCTCCAAGAGTCCATCAATAAATTCATCAGAACTATCGGGAATAAGCGATTTCATGTCATTGACTGCGAACCAACGGACAACGGACATATTAAAATCGCCTAACAGCACGAGTCGATCAGTGTCTGCAGTTAACGCGGCTACAACTTTAATGGCACTGAGGTGGTGATCATATACTATCAGATCAGACTGAGGTGGAATGTATGAACATATCATGTAAGTCGAGTATTTGCATACCGAAACTTTAACACAAATTAGTTCAATATCAGGAGGAGTTGAGATCTGCACGGAGGCAAGAGCTGAATCTACGGCCACTAATACACCACCTCCTTTACGAGCCGTACGATCACATCTATATATTAAATAATTTGAGGAAAGAATGGAAAAGTCTGATATAGAGGGCTTGAGCCAGGTCTCAGTAAAACAAATTACATCGAAGTCGAAAGATTGACTATTAAGGAAAAGATTTTTTAGTTTACTATTAAGGCCACGTACATTTTGATAGGCTAGAAATAGAGAGAAAATTAGTCTTTTTGAGCCTCTTTGGAAGTTGAGGCAGATGCATGAACTAAAGAGGAACCATCACCAGAGATCGGGATTCGATTTCTCTTTCGATTAGATTTTCCCTTGTATTCGGCAACAAATATATGTTCGGGCCAGACCCGTTTTTGACAAATCGTGTCAAGAACTTTTTCCGAACAATTAATTTTAAAAGAAGAAATTTCCCTAGCATAATTAAAATTAAACTTTTCCACCGAAATGTCAGAATCTGGTATTTTGTTCTGGCTATAAACTTTAACATCATACGCAGCCTGATCATTGGCAAGCCTAGAAACAAAAACTTGTTTCTTAGGCATTGGTGGAGGGATAACATGTAGAGGTTTATGCACACGAGGCGGCACGGCAGTTAGAGTATTGGCTACTCTAACAACCGGCGTGGCATTCACACTCCCAGTATTGGTAGCGGACAATACGGCCGCTATCGGAACCTCTGGTGAGCAAACTCTCATTGCAGCACTCGCAGTAGAAGTAGCAGAAGTGGGCAGCTGCTGACTAACAATGGGAGATGGAGGCGACCCTGGTCAGTGGGCGGGATAGTAAGGGAATTCTGCAAATGTCGTGTATTGGAGCCTGATTTCTTCCGCTTTGGAGGATCATTCAACAATGACGTATTATTGAATAAATTCTCCATATCGGAAAAAATTACATTGGCTCTATGAAAGAGCTTAGAGATGTCTTTAAAACTATCTCTAGTGCGCTCCATAAATTTTCTGACTTGCACCTCAATGTCCCGACAAGTTTCACAACGCCATCTGAAATCATTGTTTTTGTCAATGCAGTCTTTGACCTTCACTGACAACCCAGCGCACTTTATATGAAACGTTCGGACACAGAAAAAGCAAGCAATAAACTCCTGTCTATTATCAGTTACTTGGTACTTATTGTAGTAACAGACCATATCAGCGGACATATTGTAGAGAAAAATTATAGAGAAAAATTAAGTCGGTGCAGACTGACAATGAGAATAATAATCGCAAAATAGCCAAAGCAGAAAGGAATGACCACAGACAACAGAAGCAAATACAATGCTTGAACGCAGGTACCGCTACAGTGCAAAGTTCAAAAGCACAGATTCAGAACAGAGAGCGAGATCACAACGCAGCCGAAAAAAACACAAACAATGCTTAGCCAACTGAGCGCGATCAACCACCACTGTTAGGGAGAGAGGCAGTGCAGACACAAACAAAGCAATAAAACAGAACAATTAAAACGAAAATTGAAATTATCGTATTAATTGCAGATCAAATGGCACATAAAACACAAACAGGTCACTAACAAATTATTATACAGTTCACAAATCACAAACTATAGTTTTATTTTGGGTTAAACACTGATTAATATCACAAAACACACAGGAGCGGATAAAACACGTCTACTCAGAACAAGAGAGAGGAGAGCAGATGAAAGAGAGAGCAGATATATGCAAATAATTGTCAATTTGCTAAAAACTAAAAAAGACAATATAATAAAACACATAGACTTTATATTATATTATATGTATGTATGTATGTGGTTTGTATATACATATATAGTGTATGATATATATATAGTATACTAGATGTGTATATAAGGCCATAAGCATAATAATGTCAGAATTACTCGTAAATATTTTCAACAAAAAAAAAAATAAAACTGTTTCATCTATCCGTTTTCCTTCTTCCCGCCGTTTTGGTTGTTGTTTATAAATAATTTATAGTTATAGCTATTAAAATACATATGTCTCACTGCTATCTTACATACATTTATCTCTATATACTAACATTTAGTATTTATTTTTGTAGTTTTTCCGTTTTGTTTTTCTTCTCTATCAATATTATAAAAAATTTATCTTATACATTAAAGACAAAAAAAAAAATAAGAAAAAAATTTACGTAAATATTAGAATAATCGTAAATGTTGTATAACAAAAAGTCAATGCTTGGAGTTGAGCGTTATGGTCGCTCCCCACATCCTGTAACCCTCTAGAGTCCTCTTCCTCCCCTCCCCCCGTATACATATCTTTCCGGCCTGGGGGGAAAAACTAACTGAGCGCCAACTGCTCCGAGTTGAGCTTCTGCTCGGCCTTGTTGGCCTGATAGCGCTGCAGGGGGGGAATGGCGAACATGACCAGGCCACTGAGGGCTATCATCACACCGGCCATAAGGAAGGCGGGCGTATACGAATTTGTAATGTCATACATCCAGCCTGAATGGGGGAGAGAGAGCAAGAGCAAGAGCAAAAGAAAAAGCAAATATTTTTTAATTATCTGTGCGTGTTTCTTGTTTACAATATGTGGTTTGTCTTACCGCCAATGGGAGCGCCAATGAAACTGGCAATACCCTGGAATAGCAGCAGCAGGCCAAATGCATTGGTCAACTTCTCCAGACCGAGCAGATCGACGAGAATTACGGATGTCAGGCCCACATAGGCGCCGATCGTGAAACCAAACACCAAGCAGTAGACTATTAGTGACTGGTAGTCTGTGCACAGTGGCACCATCGCCGTGGCTGCAAGTCAAAAATGCACATTAATTGGGGGTGATCACAAATTTTCAAAAGTTTAATTAACAATGTGCAGAATTGTGAAAAACAGCTTGCTGCACTCTGTAACAAAGAGTAATCTTATAAATTATGTATAATTAATATGTATATAAATAAGGGTATTTACATATCGTATGTAATGGGCAAAAGAAACATGTATAATGTTAATATACGTATACCCTGTTGTAAGAGTCTATTAAGTTTGTCAAACAATAAAAACAATATAAGTAAAGGGCAGAAGGAGGCGTGACAGACCTCATAGTATCAGCATTAACATACGAGTCGATATGGTCATGTTCGTCTGTCTGTCCGTCCCTCCGTCCGTCTGTCCTTCCGTCTGTATAAACACCTAGATCCTAGGGACTATAAGAGCTAGAGACACCAAACATGGTATGTAGGTTCCTTACAGGCTTTCTAATGGTCGGGCTCACTCGACAGTAGCTTTCTCTACTAGTTTTGTATACAAAATTATATTAGCATATTCCCTACTTATTAAGAATGTATAACAAATGGTATTCTTATGAGCTTTGTACATATTGATAATTTGTGCACATGTACATATGTCATATGTCAACAAACATTGTAATGTGTAAATTTACATACTGTTCTTATTGGAAATGAAAATGTTTAAACCCTGTGATTATGAAGAATGTGTAAATAGGTATATTCATGTGACAGGCAACGATAGGCGTATACGATTAAATGTGCAAATTATTGAAAACCATTCGGAATGGCTACTGTCGAAGTCGACTATGTGAGGCCCTTACATATTCTTTAAATAGTAATAGTAAATTCTTTAATACTAATAGTACCCCATAGTGAGTTGTAATGTCACTGTGCTCTTCTTCTTCTTCCCTTGGACCCGACACTGAGTAATATTGTGTTTTGAATAACTTTCGAGTTTATTATTCGATCGCTATGAAATTTTCAGGATACATGGGTACCCTGAGGCTCGTCCTGTGTGGTTAAGGACTTCAGGACTCTGGCTTTATTATTTCGTTTTTTGGGATTTCAAAAATTATGTTTTCGATTTACAGAGGCGAAAGGGGGTGTGTCAAAATTTTAACATAAACTTGATCTGCTTAGTCCATAGACAACACATCATACCAAATTTGGTGACTCTAGCTCTGAGATCTAGGCGCTCATACAGACGGACGGACATGACACGACTGTTGATGCTGATCAAGAATATATATATTTTATGGAGTCTGCCCGACTTCCTTCGACCTGTTACGCACATTTTGACAAACTTAATAGACCCTTATACTTTTTTAAAATAAATGGTCTAAAAATTAGTAAATAACTCTATTATTATAGCCTGTGCCCATTAAAAATGGACAAAAGCGGTATAATGAATTTGTGTGAATGTATGTAACAGGCAGAAGGAAGCATCTCCAACCCTATAAAGTATATATATTCTTAATCAGTATCAATAGCAGAGTCGATTGACACCTGTCCGTCTGTCTGTCCGTCTTTCCGTCGTATGAACGCATGGATCTCAGCAACTATAAGAGCTTCAGACTTCAAATTTTGAAAGTAGGTTCCTGAATACCATACGCAGTTCAAGTTTATTTTCAATTTTCGATATCAAGCCCCGTTTGTTTTAAAATTAGAAAAATCACCATAACATAAGCAATGTTAAAGCTAGAAACTTGAGATTTGGCACACATGATAACAAGCTTGGACTTAATGTGTCCAGAAAATTTCATCGCAATGTCACGCCTCCTTCGCCCATAACTTAAAAAAATCTGATAACATGAGCAGTTTTATAGCTAAAGACTTGAAACTTGTGTGCGCCGCGGCGATGGTATGACGAACTAAAAGACGCGATTGTTTATATACATATGTTTGATTTGCCTTTTGGCCGCTGTGGCGCTAAACATAAACAATCAACAGCCGCAGTCCAGTGTTGCCAGACTATCGCAAGCTACCTACTCTCGATGCAAGCAAAATCGACTTCAAGCGATATATTTAAATCCCATTATAATGAAAATGATTTTCTTTGAAGACCTGCACAGGGTATCCTACTGTCGCGCCCGCTCGACTGATCGGCTTGTTTATTATATGGAGTTGATACCTCTCAAACTGGATTTCGAGCTACTGGATACTATGCTTAAGTGTTTACTCTTCGTAGCCTGCCTTCCAAAGTAAACTTTTTATTTTAATTTTAATAACATTGTGTCTATAGAAAAGCTCGGTATGCATTTTGACGAGCACTGAGAGACAGAAACCTCATCTGAAAGTTCTCCAGTGCAGTCAACTATCGATAAGAAAAACTGGTTAGACGGAGTTTCATAAAAGGACAGAAATAGAACAGATATAATAAAAAAGGGACAGAAAACCCGGATAAATCTCTAATTTCTAAATGGTTCAATATTTTAATACAAACAAATTACTACTCGTGAGATATTCAGTAATTAAAGTAAATTGCTTTTAATTAGTTAAGTAGTAGCGTCAATACTTTGTATCTATATCTATAGAATATACGAGGTATTCCTTAATTATTAAATTCGATTCTATTACAGTTCACTGATCATTAAGAAAGTAAAATCAACGCTTACAGCGATATGACTTTATCTTTATTTAGTTTGATATTAAAGATATTTTAAGTAAATTTGCAAAAAATCAAAGAAAAGGACAGATATCCGGATAGAGGATGTTTGGTAAGATTTCTGTCCGGAAAAAGGATGATTTGGCTGCTTTCTGCTTTCCTCTTACAACATATTCGATGAGATCTACCTGTTTTACTTCTTAACTGTACTAAAAATTTAAGTGCGATCACATGATCAACTTGATCAACACTTGTAATTTTCGCAAGGATTTTCGATAAAAACACAAAGCTAGCGCCATCTAGCGGGAGTTTTTTGTTCGCCTGACTGACTGACTGAACTTACCGATGCCACAGGCAGTGAGGCAGACGTTGTAGACGAGCAGACGATTCACCCACGGCTTGTCCGCAATATAACCGAGAATGATGCGTCCCACGGTGTTGGCAACGCCTATGGAGGCGATCAGATAACTGGCCTCTTTCTTCGAAATACCGAGAGTCTCCGCCTGGGCGGCCATATACAGATATGGCAAATTGAAGCCGATGCTTGTGCAGAAATTCGAGACGGAGAAGATGACAAAGATGATGTCCTTCAGCAGTGAGAAGTTCATCATTTCGGCGAACGTGTCGCGCGTCTCCTTCGAGCAGCTGATGCATCCACAGCATTTGGTCAGTTCCTGTGGATCGGAAGATGGAAAAAACTAGCTTAGTTTCTGCGGATCATTTAGTTTCTTATTGTCGCATTGTTATTTTACTTGCCTTCAGCAAATAAAGAACAAAAGTTAACTTCGATCCTTGTGCTTAACTAGTTGGCAAAAGATCGCTCTTATTTATAATAATCTGACCCTCGAAACCGAACCCAATAAAAATAATAATAAAATCATAATCCTATGTTATAGTTTATATAAAAACCAAAAAAATATGGAAAACAACTACGAAAATAAAAAAAAAAATAGTTGGTATAATATTGATCCAATGTCCAAGATAAAATCTTGGGTTCAGAGGCTCTTGAAATCGGTTTGCGAACGGAGCCCAATCTTTTAAAATCATTTTAAAAATTTTGCTTTCGTGTTAAGAGTTTAACACAAACAAATTCTGCTTAGCCCATAGACGAACCAACATACCAAATTTAGTGTCTCTAGCTCTTATAGTCTCTCAGATCTAGGCTCTCATAAAGACAGACGGACTGACGAACATAGGGACATGGCTATATCGATTCATGACTCGGCTATTGATGCTGATCAAGAATATATATACTTTATAGGGTCTGCCAGACTTCCTTCGACCTATTACGCACATTTTGACAAACTTAATAGACCCTTTTTACTTTTTTAAAGTAAAGGGTCTAAAAAGCTTATAACAATAGCAGTTTTATAGCTAGAGACTTGAGACTTGCCACACATGATACGAATCTTGGGCTCGAATATTAAATTGGGAGCGAATTTAAGCTGTGTATACTTGTAGTACAGGGTCGGTTGTAACGCAAAGTTTTTGTTTAACACAATATTTACATAAGGTGGCAAACGTACTTGCTGGAACCAGTTCAAATTAATCGAATATGCGACGGTTGAGCCAGTTCATCGATACGAAACGTTTGTGATTCACATAAACAAGTTTCTCCATCAAGGGCGAACGTTCCATGTCTGACATGTCTAGCTTTCGGGAACGTCGCGTTGTGACGCGTGCACGAAGAACGAAGAACGAAGAACGGTGAGGGTAGGGGTATGAATAGGGGCAGGAATAGGGCCACGGATAGGGGCAGGGGTACGACTAAAGGTATGCCAATGAGTTGGGGGTAGGGGTGAAGTTATATGGGTGTTACTTGATAGAATTCTCACGTCGATTCGATTTGCATATGGACATGTAAGTAGCTTATGCTATTTTTGTTGACCGCTGATCTAGTGCATAATGAATAATTTTGAGTCCACGCCGGATTGCGCAACCGGGTGCCAATACATTGGGGACACAATTGTCGATGGAAATTAGTCTGTCAGTGTGCATGGGGCGATTAACACAGCTAAAGAGCTTGGCTATTGACAATAATGGCACAACTTCATGAATTCTACGAGAACAGCGAAATCTTCGTCACCGGCGGATCGGGCGTTGTTGGCAAGGCTCTGATCGAGAAACTGCTTCGTTCCTGCAATGTGAAACGAATCTATGTCTTGCTCCGCTCCAAGAAACAAATGAGTGCCGAGCAGCGTATGGAGAAATTGCGTCAGGAGAAGATCTTTCAAGTGTTGCGCACACAGAAACCCAACGAGGTTAACAAACTGGTGGCCATTCCGGGTGATGTATCCCAGCCAAAACTGGGCATTGACCCCAATCACCATCGCCAGATGATGGATGTGTCCATAGTGTTCCATTGTGCCGCCACTGTGCGCTTCGATGAGCCCCTCCGTGTGGCACTTCGGCTCAACGTGGGCGGCACCCTGGAGGCTCTCAAATTTGCCGAACAACTGCGTCACTTGCGCATCTTTATGCATGTCTCCACCTTCTTCAGTCAGCCCTATCTGAAGCGTGTGGAGCCCAAGGTGAGTGAGGGGTTAGCTTATTGTATACGCATTGGATTACCCATATTGGACTTTCCTCTAGTACTATAGCTCACCAATGGACTGGCGTGTCTGCCTGCGTTTGTTGAACGAGATTAAGGACGACGGAGTGCTGGATGCGCTGACCTCCAAGTGAGTCGAAAGTCATCAACCCTACCTATATTTCTTTTTGTATTCCCTCGCAGTGGATGTTATCATTATATTCAATTTTCGTGACTGCAGATCTGCATTCGTTGCAGATCGAGTTGAGTTGATTCACATTGGTCCGCCAGTCAGTTTAGTATCAGGTCCCTCATTCGAAAGGTTATGTTGGTTAAACGCGGCGAAGTTTCTTCTTTATGCCTGAGGCAGTACATACGTGTACATATGTCGGAATCGTATATATCGAATTACAACGCACAAACAGACGACCTTTTTTTCACCGACACTTTTGGTTATAAAACTGTCGGTCTCGTATGCGCGCTCACAAATAAAAAGTGACGGCTTTTCACCGCTGCTCACCAAAAGGAATAGAACACGTCCTATTTCCAACGTTAGAGTGTGACCAGACATGCGAATAATGTGAATGGCCACTTCAACGATCGTGAAAAAGTGTCAGTTAAAAAATGTGGTCGTCTGTACAGAGTTTAACAATTACTTTGTAATTATTCAATTAGTCCAAGTTATCAAATCTTCAGATTACCGAATAACCGGATAACTTTTTTTCTAACAATCTTTTCACAGATTAATCGTGGGCTTTCCCAACACGTACACCTTTACCAAGAACCTGAGCGAGTCTCTGATCAACGATTATCACACGCGTCTGCCCGTGATTGTCTATCGTCCTTCGATAGGTAAATACTAGCCACGTTATCCTGAGTCTTTGCTTAACTTTCAACGTTTTTCGCTAGTGCTCTTTTCTGTACGTGAACCTCTGCCGGGCTTTTCACCCTCGCTGATGGGTGCCGTTGGGGTCTTCTCGCTAGTGGGTGCTGGATTGCTCAAGACCGTCTATATAGGACACGACATTTCGCTAGACATAACGCCACAGGATATGGGCATCAAGGGAATGTGTACCTATGCCCGTTCTGGCTATGAAGCCTACCGTAAGGGGTGAGTAACTAAGTAACTACCTAACTAACCGAACTGACATTAATTTCGATTGATCTCGAATTGATTGAGTCATTTCGCTCTCTGTATTCCCGCAGTCCACCTAAGGATCTGCTGGTATATCAAACATCCTCCAAGACACACATACCTCACACATTTATCCAAATGGCGCAAGTTATGGACAAGTTGAATCTATGGTATAATGGAGCATTCCTTAATAACCTCATGTTGCCCGGTTGTCACTATACGGAAAATCGTTACGTCTACAAGTTTCTAGTGTTCACCAAGCAGATTCTTCCCGCTCTGATTGTTGACATGCTGTTGATGCTCTTCGGACGTCCACCCGCCGTCATGAGGATCATCAGAAAGGGTTATCACACTCTCGAGGTGATGAAACCCTTCATGTTTAACAACTATGACAGTCCCGGTGCCACAGATATCGCTGAGATAATTGAGCAAAACAGAAAGTAAGTGAACCCAAAAGACGAGCTGAAGAATTCAAGTCAACCTTTTATTTTTGTGTTATTTAAGCACGGAGTTTGATTTGTGGGATGAATATGAATATGCCGGATCCCAGCATCGTTTAATTTCCGCTTGTAAGAATATGATACTTAGCATTCGACACGATCTGCTCAACGAGGATCCAAGCACTCTGCACCGAGCTCAGATAATAATGCGCATGTAAGTTGTTTCCATACTAACTAACTATAATTTCTACATTTTATCACATTTCTAAGCTTCCTCATTTTACTTTCCGAAAGTATTGAAAACTTCCGTATTCTTTAAAATACGCATAACTTTGCATCTGATTATCTGTCAATGCCTACGGAGACTTCAAAGTATTTCCTTCTACTTATAATAACTTGGTAGACTTAACGATTCTTCATTATTATTATTATTTTCTTTGCATTTGATTATCTACCAATGTTTACAGACACTTCGTATCCCTTTAGTTTCAGATATTTTGCCAGTACTTTCTTATCTTTCGTGATACTCCTTGATTCCCTTCTTGTGAAGAATACAGAAAATTTCCCCATAGTTCAAGGGTATTAAGATGCAAAATCTCAAAACTTTCCTAGCCTAATTTACAAATGTAAAAAGAGACTTCCTCATATTTCCTGCAACATTCTAATACTTCTCATATTTCCGTCTTTTACAATTGTAAATTACAATAGAACTCTGGCGCTTCTTATGTTTTCTGACACTAGTTTGAACTCCATACCGATCTTCCTCATTTTTAATTAATCTCTCGTCCTCTCTATCTTTTTGATTATAGCAAGCAGACAATCTACAATGCATTCCGCCTCTATCTGCTCTACAAGCTCCTGTCCTGGTTATGGTATCGTTTTCTGGTCTAGTTACGTATCCATTTGGGTACATATTCTTTCCCAGAATATTTTCACTTCGGTCTATCGGAGAAAAGGTTTTTTTTTTCATAATTTCTAAGTTGTCTTTAGTAACATTCTAATAAATGTTTCATTTACAAACAAAAAACTTATTTGTAATTGATTTAAAAATCGAAAAGGATATTCGGGAAAATCGGGATATCGTCTGGGAACCGAGAGAGAGAGAGAGAGAATAAGTCAAAGTTGAGTCTTACCTGACTTTGTCCAAGGGGATGACTCTGCCGTAGAGAGCCGTACCGCTTGATGGCGCCGGAACCGGAACGTGAGCGGGAGAGATCATTGCGTGAGCTGGCATACTCGGGAATATTGTGAAGCGAACCCTGAAATGGGAATTACACATAAGACACCATGACACCATGGCCTAGAAAAGGTGAGTACGACTCTTACCTGGTAGAGCGCATCCGGACGATACATGGTACCGCTGGCGCTGTGCTCCCGATGCGAATCCCGGAGCGGCATCAACTGCGGCTGGCTGGCGAATGTCCGAGCGATGTCATCATTGCTGGTGCTCTTCACCACCGACGTGATGGTTGTCACCGCCTGTCCATTCACCATTCCCAGTCCACTGGAGTTGTTGTTCTGCGGAAATAGGCAAAGGAGAAGCTCAGCAGTTGCAATCGGTGCTTGTGATTCGATATTCGATATTGTGTGACTTCGCTTACCAATCCCGGCTTGAGATTGTGTCCCACGCTATTGGAACGACAGAGTCCGTTGCCACCGGCTCCGCCAATTGGTGGTGCATCTTGGCGTTGGGGCAACTGCAGATACTGATCCGTCACAACAGGTTTCAACTTGAGCGGTTCCAGTTCAGCGGGTGTCGCATTTTGATCTTTTATCGTTGCTGTCTTTTTGACAGCCTGTTTGACGGCCTTGGGCTGTGGCGCCTCCAGTGGCCGGAACATGGCACCGAATATGATGCAATTGAGCATAAGTCCGCCAATAATTAACATCGCACCGCGCCAGCCATAGCTGCCAATGAGAGCCTCCGTCAAGGGGGCAAAGACTAAGGTGCCAAATCCCGATCCGCAGACGGCAATGCCTGTGGCAAGGGAACGTCTCGCCTCAAAGTATTGCGTCACACTGACAATTGCCGGTAAATAGATGAGACCGAATCCCAGGCCGGTGCCAAAGCCAATGGTCACTATTAACGTGGCCACATTCTGAGCAAACATGCTGCCAATAATGCAACCGGCTGCTAGAATTGCCCCCGCAATGGTGACGGCTCGACAACCGTACCGATTCACAAAGGACGAACTGATGGGACCTGCGACCAAGGAACTAACATTTGTATCATCTCAAATGGGAATGGGGTAACTATTTGCCGCACTTACCTGACGAGAAGGTAACGCCCACCATTATGGATGCTATCCAGGCGGTATAGCCTTTACCCTCATTGAAATACGTGAGAAACTCATTGTAGAATATGCCAAAGGAATATGTCATGCCATCGGCTAAGTTCACGAAATAAATAATTAGATAATTGGGTTAATTTCTTATATTAATGTTAACAGTCATTTTAACATATGGTTAAACTAGCTAAGGAGTAAAATAGCTCTAGATATCAGCTAAGTTTAAGCAAATGTTGGCAGTAGGTTTGGTTATTTTCTCATCTTTATAACTGGTTAATCTATCTGAGGTATGAAAAAGTCAGGCCATCGGCTAAGTTTACGAAATAGATGACAATAGGTTGAATTGTTTTCTCAACAGACAGTTAACAGTCAGTTTAACATCTGCTTTAACATTTTAAAGTATACATTAGCTCAAGAATTCAAGCAATAGTTTAGCTACATTTTAAATCTATATATAGACAATCAGTACAAAATCTGGTAAGCCAAAAATATTAATACAGTATAATTTGCTTAGCTGCCTCGAGTACTTTGCACACAACTTCGAGGCAGCTATCTTAAAAATGCAGTTAACTTAATTTTATTTTTGGACATATTTGATTGTTAAACCAGTTACGCCCTTCGATTTTAACATCTTGTACCATTTCACAATTGAAAATGTATGTATAGAGCGAAAGTCACGATCAAAACATCAAGGAAAATAACGGACAGCCGCAGAAATTCAAATTGCACGAGTTGCCATACTGCATTCAAATTATTTACGAAAATTTGCTTCTTGCTCAATAGATGGCGCAGCAAACTTACATGATTTTCATAGGAAACCATACATAAATACTGCCGATATGAGGCGCTTAAGTGCAAAAGGCTGCTAAGTTGGATGCACCAAACATAATTATTTTCATACTAAAGAGATCATAATGCAGAAAAATTTAAATATCAGGCAGCTATCTTGACGATGCAGCTAAGTATCGAGGCAGCTAAGCAAATTATACTGTATTAACTTACGTTAGCCTCTTTTCTCATATTCATGTTAAGAGTCCGCTTAACATATGATTTATCTATCTAAGATATTAACTAGCTCATGCCATCAGCTAAGTTGACGACAAGTGAGCAATAAATTAGGTTATTGTCTTATCTTTATGTCAACTATTTGTTTAACCTGCATTCAAAATTATTAAGTTTTAAAATTGGTCATTCCATCAGCTAAGTTGACGACAGATTTAGAAATAAGTTGGGATAATTTCTAAGCTAAATAATATGATTAACATTTACTTCAACTACCGTTTAAGGTTAGTAAGTGTTTAAATTTAGTTAAGCTAGTGCGAAAAGCTAACAAAACTAACTCTAATAACATATTTACTCATATGGCAACGCCAAGTAACATAAATAATCTATATTTTTATACGCCAAGTTGCTAAACAAATTCTGTTAACTATTTGACTATTTGAATTCGGCTATACTTATTATTTGCAGATAAGCTGTGGCAGTGTTGTAAAGTACCGGAACAGCGGCTGCCAACTTAACAAAGTGCGGCGTTGCCAGACTTTTAGAAGATGTCTTGACAGCCAACGCGCTCAAAAGTAGACAATAAAAAAATGAAGAGAATATTAGACAAGCGTCAAAAAAAAAAAGACCAATTTTGTTTGGCCAAAAACCAAAGTCATAAATCAGTTTGGTTGGCAATCAATTAAAGTTAAAAGCGTTAGTTGTTGTTGTTTATTTGTGGCTGTGGATGTTTGTTATCAGCAATGCTACCGATGGCCGTTATATCGCTTAAAACTAACCCACTATTTGGAGCTTCCTATAGACGAAGCAATAAACCAATTGATAAGATTAGTGGCTGGCCACCATTTGGTCAATTAGCCAATTAATAATTATGTATTAAGCCATTACATTTGGCTGACATGGCTATAACGTTAGTTTCCCCTTTACGTACTTCTAGCAAATTTCTTCAGCCATCATAAATCAACTGTTAACTAACGTTTTATTGCTTGCGACTGGCACAACAACAATGATTACATTTTCACACATTCACAATGAAGGGGAAAGGGGGAAGGTGACGTTGCGGGAGGGGGGAAGAGCCATAATCCGATCAAGGTGTTGGAATTTTATTAATTTATGATTGCAGCTCCAAAGCAGTTGCCGGGCAACGACAAAAAGAAGCTCTTCTTTCATCATCAATATCGACAGCAAAAGGCGCTACTACAAATCAAAAAAATCAAAATTCAAACCAACACCGTGGTTGCCAGCCAATGATAACGCCATGAAATTCCACTTTGATGTTTATCATTGACATTAATAATAATCGTTGTTTCAGTTAAGATTAATACAAAATAAACACATTATCTACTCATGTTAGTCTTATTTTAGCGTGAAATCTTTTTAGCTAATCATATAAGTATGTATAGTCTTTAATAGACTGTATTAGATTATACTTGAGTACAGATATGATAATATAAGTAGTATATAAGCTGAATATAAGTATTCTTAAATTCGAGCAAAAGTTCATTAGACTTTGATTTCCTATTTTGATAATCATTTAAAGAATATATATATATATATATATATATTTTTGCCAAAAAGAAGGTCATTAATTTCTATTATGATTTGAAATTTTAAATAATTGAGACTTGACTTGACTTGACTATACTATGTATTCTACTTTTTATACAAAAAGTGAATCGAACGCTTCGTTCCTTCGATTCCTTTTGAGAACTCTAAGCTATAGTCTTATAATCTTGAGCCTATTTCATGAATTATTCTTGCAACCGATATTATATGGTCAAACGGTCAATATAATACTCATTTATAAGCTATGCCAACACATTTTATTGCTTGCCTTAATCTATTCGATTCAACTCAGATATGGAATATGTAACAGCATTATCTAACTATGCACTAACTGTACAAATACTATTTATACATATTGGTATATATATAGCACAATTTAACTGATTAGATTTCTCAACAAGTTTGCTTGTCGCCTGATTTGATTTTCTGCATTTTGACGCTTATCGTTGACAAAAATATTCTCGCACATTGTATGTGCAAATAAATCAAATTTGCCACACTGTGCAATCGCTAGTTAATTGTGTCTGTGTGTGTGTGTGTGTGTGTGTGTGTGTGTGTGTGTGTGTGGAATGTGCACTTACTGACAATGTGAATCATGAAGGAGCCAAAGACAACAACCCAACCCCATCCGCCATCGGGTGGCGTTGGCATTGCATCCATTTCCATTTCACAGTTTGCATTTCCATTTCCCTGCTGCTGTTGGGATTTTCTTCGAGCTGGCGGTCCGTGCACCATTTTGTAGCCTTTGTGGAATGTGTGAAAGTCCTGTGACTTCCTCTGTCTTCAGTTCTCTTCTTCCTTAGTTTTGCCTCCAGTTGTCACCTTGTCTTCACCTTGTCTTTAGCTGTTTCTCGTTTAAATTTTTCCTAACTGCGCTGCGTCTTTGGCTGCAGCGACTGTTGCGGCATGTTGCACGTACAGCGTCTGTGGGTGGCAACAACTGAAATGAAATTTGAAGGCAATTAGAATATAGTATGTCGTTCACCAAAGGTACAGTAAAATATCAATAAAACAAGAGGGAATGCTTAAGTTTGGCACGCCAAAGAGAGTATACCCGGTATTATGAGTTCCACCGATTGTTCCTACGTTTGTGATACACTTAGTAGTCTGATTTGACCGGTTCCAATATAGCTATGAATTCAGACAAATCTATCTGTACGTTATACATTTCGTAATTGAATTATAATACCCTCTGCATGGGAATAATGATTGCAATTGCCGAGCAACGTGTTGTCAAGGTATGTTGATACATGCGTTTGTATGAGATTAGATCGTATATGTCTATATGTTTAAGCTAGTCGCATGGAATAGCACCCGACTATGAGAGACCCTGTATTTAGTCTATAAAATCTCACGAGCAAACAAAACACTTTGCAAGCCTTACCGGGCAGACGGACAGCCGGGCAGACGGACAGCCGGGCAGACGGACAGCCGGGCAGACGGACGGCCGGGTAGACGGACGGCCGGGTAAACGGACGGCCGGGTAGACGGACGGCCGGGTAGACGGACGGCCGGGTAGACGGACGGCCGGGTAGACGGACGGCCGGGTAGACGGACGGCCGGGTAGACGGACGGCCGGGCAGACGGACGGCCGGGTAGACGGACGGCCGGGCAGACGGACGGCCGGGCAGACGGACGGCCGGGCAGACGGACGGCCGGGCAGACGGACGGCCGGGCAGACGGACGGCCGGGCAGACGGACGGCCGGGCAGACGGACGGCCGGGCAGACGGACGGCCGGGCAGACGGACGGCCGGGCAGACGGACGGCCGGGCAGACGGACAGACAGAAATGACTGTATCAACTCGGCTGATAGTGCTGATCAAGAATATATATACATACTTTATGGAGTCTGCCTGTTACACACATGTTTTTGTTCACAAACTTACAGTAATATAGAACTTATAATTACATATATTTTTAAAGTTAGCTTTTGAAAGCGATGAATAGAATAGTTTATAGAAAACTTTACTATTGCTTCTTCTTTATCTCTAGTACATTAGTTTAACTGAATAATAATTACAAATCGAAGCAAATAGCTCATATATCATTCAAGTTAACATAATATCCAAGGTAATCGAAATGAAACCTACTCAAAAAGGAGTAAAAGAATAGAGTTAACAGTTGATTCCTTATAGACAAAATGAGACACGTTAACAGCATACATTTTTAGATATTCTTCATACATACATATATGTACTGATTTCAGCCACACTTAGAAATAACAACTGAAATGTAAATTCTTAAGCTATTACAAATGTGATTTGATAATTTGTATACCCGCTGTGTAGCACACAGAAGGTACGTGGTATAAGCGACATTCAGAAAATGCCAGGAATGGGAATGGGAATGGGAATTGACGTGGACTTGGACTTGGACTTGGGCCATTGGAATTCGTTGATGTGTGTTGAAACCGAATCGAAGCGGTTATCAGGTTGCAGCGCCACCTTCTGAACCTCCGTCAATCAGCCAACAGGGGGCAATAGACGTAACGCTGTCAATCTGAACAAAATAAAAGACGACGAAACTTTTTCTGGAACTGGGAAGAGGCTTTGATTGTCATATGGCGGGAGTGTTATTTGCCATTGTCTGTTGTTGCTCTTCTGCTTATCAGCGACTTCTTGAACTGCGCGGGCGCAGACGATCCGAGGGGGGCATGACATTCCCCGATTAGCAAAATAATAAGTGTATAAAGTGAAAACAGTTTCATTACTTTTAATGAAACCCATGTATATAGCGGTACTTCCTATTATCAGTGCATCCTCAGCTAGTATATGGACCCCCAGCGATAGTATTCAGGCAATAAAAATGTATACTTATACTTATACTTATACTACATCTTCACATACGTACTTACATACGTATACGTATGTATATGTACTTATAATAATAATAACAATGTTATGGACATTGAATTGTTGGAAAACAATCGTAAACTGAGCCAAAGTCAAGCAGCGTTTATGCGTACCAAATTAATGATATTCACATTGTGATTAAGTTTTAATTTGACTCGGGGCTGTCAACTTGTTGTTGAAAAACTTTGCTGGCAGCCCTGTCAACTATCTAAAGAACTGTCAATTCCTGCTTAAGCTGAGCTTCCAACAGATGTGGACTGCCAACTTTGTGAACTTCAACTGGACTACCCACTTGCTGTGTGTGCCTTGTTTGAAATGGCAACTTAATGTGTCATTTTAGGTAACCTGCCAACTTGCTGAGAGTCTCTTGCTGCACTTTCAACTTACATATGTGGAACTTCGATGTAATTGCAATGATTTACAAAATTGAAATGTAGCTACAGCTGGACTGCCAACTTGCTGTCAATTTCCTTTATAAGTATTGCTCACCTGCCACTTGCTTAATTTTAAGCCATAGCTGTGCTGCCAACTTGTTAAGTAACATTAGCTGAGCTGTCATTTTATTGCCAAGCTTTTAAAGAACTG
The DNA here is from genome assembly GCA_958299025.2 of Drosophila histrio. Classification (NCBI taxonomy): domain Eukaryota; kingdom Metazoa; phylum Arthropoda; class Insecta; order Diptera; family Drosophilidae; genus Drosophila; species Drosophila histrio. The sequence goes on from OY282582.1 coordinate 25,828,441, forward strand.
TCAGCATGTTAGTAAACTTTGCAGCATATTAGTAATATATCCACAGTAGGACTGTCAACTTGTTATTTTGCCTTGGCGGGAGTGCCAACTTGCTACACACAAAACTGTAATCACGTCCTTTAATGAACTGTCAGTTTGTTAGTAGGATTGTCAACAGTAGAACTGTCAACTTGTTATCTTGCATCAGCGGGACTGCCAACTTGCTATACACAAAACTGTAATCACGTCCTTTAATGTACTGTCAGTTTGTTAGTAGGATTGTCAACAGTAGGACTGTCAACTTGTTGTCTTGCATCAGCGGGACTGCCAACTTGCTACATACAAACTATCAGCTTGTTAGTAAAATGTTGCAGCATGTTTGTAAAAAATCCAAAGTAGGGCTGTCAACTTGTTATCTTGCATTTCCTGTATCCATGGAAATGAAGTAAATGAGGTATGATTAATGTTAAGGCATATTATGTAAATAACAATAGGGATATAGGGATATACTGATATTATGGATTTATACACATTTAGCGCTGTTTACAGGGTTTTCGGCAGTCGAGCATACTTTGCAATGCATTAATTTCAGCTGACGTCAGCAAGTTAATGCCTTATGCAGAAAAACATACATACTTGGTGTGCGCATGCATGCTTTACATGCTATACTTACAGATGTACATATGTATGTACATATACACACATACATACATACATACTGCATGCTGTTGTTGTTGTTGCTACTGTCATGTAAAAACAATGCGCAAAAGTTGCAACAATGGCAAACGATGATAATAATAACACGATAATGCATAACAGCAGAAAAATTGCATGACCAGAGACGAGTGAAGGGAACTGAAGAGGCCGAAGAAGGCCACAGATGGAGATGGAGATGGAAAGAGAGTGATGGGATGAGAGAGAGAGAGAGAGAGAGATACAGGCTGCCTAAGAACCATAAGCACAATTAAAAGGGAAACTCAATGAGAATAGAAAATTAAAATGGGAACAAAAGTGCTATAACCAAGCCCCCCCCCCCCTCCAATCACTCTGCCCCCTTAAACCATCCTTCCACTATCAGCAATATATGTAGAAATACATATGACAATAGCAGCGACAACAACAACAACAACAAGAACAACATAAATAAGAATAACAAAGCTTAGCTTTAAACAACAACAAAGGCAACTTGATTAGAATTGAGTTTTGGGGCGTCAATACAATTACAACAACAACAACAATAACAGGAAACGGCGCCAGCTTCACACTGTGACTCATAAGTTGCAGTCACAAGTCACGAGTCGCAGTCACAAGTCACTTCACGCAGCGGCGCTTTGTGCAATAAGCGACAATTAAAAATTTGTTTGTGAAGAGCGACACGTTACTCCCATCTTTCCTTGCCCAATCCCTCAATTCCACCGCTTGCTCTCTCTCGCTCTCTCTCTCTCTACCTTTAATCTTTGCGTTGACAAGAACAACAACAATTTGTGTGTGGTTTGAAAATGAAATCAGAACGAATTCTTGACCATGACTTTCAGTCAGACAGACGTATCATAATATGAAAATATGTATATGTATACATACATATGTATAGTATAGATAGTAAGTGGGTCTAGATAACTAGAGGATGATGCTTCTAATCTCAACAGCAGCAGCAGCAGCAGCAACAACAACAACATTGCGCATACGCAGCGTGTGACGATAAACTAATTGAGAGAAATCTCTGTCTCAACACCGCCTACTCAGTAGCTTTGAAAAGCCTACATACGAGTATATGTATGTACATATATATTATTTAGTTACGCTCGTAACTTCATTTATCGCAGACTTTCAACGCCCGCACTAACACATAGTAATAATAAAATGATCAAAAGATCCGCAGCAACCTCAAAGAAAAAATAATAATAAATGTGTAACGTCATTTTATAATTGAGCATTACGTGTCTTGAATTTAATTTCATCATGAAATCTGTGAGATTACGAACATATTTCAAATGGAAAAGTCTCTGATCTCGTTTGAAATGCAGAACAATTATTTAAGAGTTTAACTTAATAAAACAAATAAACATACATATGCATATAATTCGAGTTTGATTTAAATTTAAAGAGCAAGCTCATCTTTTTGAACTTTGAAAGTAAATAATAGTAATTTATAATTCGATTTTTAACTGATTAGGAAGGAAAGTCTCTGAACTGATCTACAAAACGAGAAATATTTATTCTAACTGATCGAGGTGTATATTAAGTTTGTTAAAAGTATGTAATAGAGAGATATCTATATATATATTCCTGATCATGTCCGTCTGTCCGCCCGTCTGATCGTCTGTCTGTCCGTCTGTATGAACACGAACGTATCTCAGATATGGTAAAAGTTAGAAGCTTGACATTGATTTCCCCAGCATTCCTTATGTTTTTTGCTGGTTGATCGAGTTTATCTTAAATTTAGAAAATTTTATCACGCTATAAATTTAACAATTCTAATCAAAACAAAAGAATAATAAACTCAGAAGTTATTCAATTAATAATAAATATAATAATATAATATTAATTGCCTTAAACAAAAAATCTTTTTAGAGATTATATTACTTGTTAATAGGGAAAGTAAGGAAAAAATGAGGAAAAACACATAGGGGGTAGTCAATCAGGATAACTGATTACTAATTCTACTACTAATGCTTACAGATACTCCAAATGTGATGTTTCAAGTACGATTACTATTTGAATTACCAGCTGAAAGCCTCCATTCAATATATCAAATAATATAAGACAGTCTTAAGGAACTATCGTATGTAATTGATTTGAAAAGAAAATAACTAGCTTAAAATAAACATAAGCTTGAATCCGAAAAGTTATCTTTTTTTTAAAGTAGTTAAGAGTTGAAAACAATTGATTTTCAAACGCATATTTCAACTTCGTTTAACATTATGAATTCAATATGAAAATTTGCATTCAATTGGCACTTTTTGTGGAAAAGTACCAACGACTTTACGAACGAACTGTTGACCCTCTTCCAGAGTTTATAAATTTAATAGCATAGTCTAATGTGATAAAGTGTTTATCTAAGCAAAAGTCTAAAGTCAATGTCTGATAGCAGACGTCAGCGGAGGCTTGCTCTTGTTAGTTCTCACCCCCCTTTTGCACTCTTTCCCTTTCTATCTGTCTGTTTCTTTCTGTCTCTTGCGATAACAGCTTCACAGTTAGCAACGCTTGGGTTTATCTTAGGGGCGTGCTTAGTGACGGCGACGGGTGAATCATCGGGTGGGGTAGCAAGGGAGGGGTGGGCGTTGCCGATGAGAGGGGGGGGATGCGTCATGCTGGCTGCCTTACTGACCTAGCCCTAAGCCAAAGTGCACACGCAGCAAATAAATAGAAGAAATAATAATAAACATCTTTAACAAGCCGAAGATTTGATGCACTTTTAAAACTATGTCAGTTTCAAAATCGGGGCAGGGGCGACAGTAGGGTGATCTGAGTCAATATTCTTTGTTATTTTGGCACGCCAAGGATATTACACCCTTGCAGAACCCTGTTGAACTTTTCAACCGATCTTTCCTATGGCAGCTATATGATATAGTAGACCGATGTTGACGAAATTTTGTCAGGATATATAAAACTTGACCAGTTACATTATATGTGAGCTTGGTTGAAGTGTGTTGAAAAATAAAAAAGTTTCTCATACAAATGTATGACTTTCAACCGATAGTTCCTATGGCAGCTATATAATATAGTGATCCAATCTGACCGGTTTCAAAATATGAACTGCCTGTAGCAAAAAGACGGACCTGACTCAAGTTTCATCCAAATAGTTCTTAAACTGAGAGAAACAGACAGACAGACGGACGGACAGACAGACGGACAGACAGACAGATGGATGGACAGATAGATGGACAGATAGACGGACAAACTGGCAGACAGACGGACAGACAGACAGATGGACAGATAGATGGACAGATGGACAGACAGACAGGCAGACAGACGGACACACAGACGGACAGACAGACGGACAGACAGACAGTCAGACGGACGGACAGGCAGACAGATAGGCAAACGGACGGACAAATAGGTAGACAGATAGCGGACAGATAGTTAGACAGATAGGCAGACAGACGGACATGCCTATATCGACTCAGCTGTTGATGCTGATCAAGCTGTAAGAATATAAGTATTTTCTTTATAGGGTTGGGACATGCCTCCTTTCATGCGTTATACATTTCGGGACAAAATTGTAATACCCTCTGCAAGGGTATAAAAAGTGTAGATATTAATAAAGATTTTTAAAAAATATAATTCGAATTTAATTATCCATTTCCACAAAACAAAATAGATTTTCTTTAGTTTAGTTAAATATTCTTAAAAACAAATAAGTTTTTTATAAGCCGTTTGTCGTTTCTATTAATGACTACATAATGTAAGAGTTCGATTTAAAGTTGTAAAATATATATAAATAGATAACTTCTGAGTTTTACTGAGTTATCTTAAGAAACAAGGATTTTTTTTTCTAAATAGACGTTGACTTTTTACGTATTGTTTCAATGAATCTATGTTATACATAACTTAATGATATGGTAGTCGGATTTGAACATATAGACAGATAGATATATATAAACTTCATATATACTTCATAGAGTATATGCCATGCCTGCTTTAAGGCATTACATATTTCTTGACAAAATTAGCATACCCCCCGCAAGGGTATAAAAACCACAAACAAATATTTCAAATTGGCAACAGCGCCAATTAGAGCGACCAAAGGAGGAGGCCAGCGGGAGAAGTGTTGAAGGGGTGCCGGGAGGGAGGGTAGTGGTAGTTGAGAGGGGGCATAGGGTGGGGTGGTTTTGGTTGGTTGCAGCTTTTGGCAGCTTTTGCGTTGTTTAGTTGCTGTGCTTGTTGTTGTTGTTGCAAGTCATTGAACCCAAAATAAACAAATCAACAAAATGGCAATGTCGTGAGTGCCAAAAAGCTCAGGGAAAAAGGAGAGCGAAAAAGAGATAGTGAGAGAAGGAGAGAGAGAGAGAGAGATAGCGGGAATGCAATATGCGAATTACCGTTACGATTGCAGGACAAAGTTCAGGGTGCAACTGAAATAGATCAATAGAAGAAACCCTAGAAGCCTCTGCATCTTGTTGTTGTTTTAATTTTCTCACCTTGAATTCAGCATTTTCTTTTTTTGTTGTGGAAATGCAGGAAGCTATGGAAAATGCTTATACCAAGAATAATGGAATGACATTTATGAGCTTGACATATCTTTAATGGCAACAAAACAAGAATGTCGTAGTTGCAATTTCTTTGCGTCAATCGCCTGAGTCTTTTTCTTTGTCTATTTGCTATCTCTCTCTCTGTCTGTCTGTCTCTGTCGCACTGTCCGATTTGCACTTTGTTCATTACAGATAGCATTAATTAGCATTTTTATTAATTTACACGTCTGTCACAATAATGCATTTGATTCTGTGCGGTCAGACAATTTAATTTCTTTGGCCTTGGCTTTGATTTAAAAGCACGTCAATATCCCCTTTGTCTTCCCCTCCATTAACACCCTCCGCACTCCGCACTCCGCCTCCCAACCCTCATTCATAACCTGTTGTCATGTGCGTTCTTCTTTTAGGCTTTTTAGCCTATTGACCCACTGGCATCGATTGCAAATTACTATAGAATATATATATTGATATTTATTCGTATTAAGCCATCTTTTTATTTGATTATGAGGTTAAACACGTCGCTTTGTCTAGAACAATTTTTATTTCTAATAAACATTCATTTAAGTTCACATTAAAAATATGAATTGATGTTATATATATTGGTATTTATTTTTGGGGACTTTAGATAAGATGTATGAGAAGATTACCATAATATATAGAATGCTTAAAATGAGGCGTCTTCAATATGAATTCTATCAGTTTATATACGATTTTCGCTTTGTTCTTGACTGGGTCGTATCGCTTTAGCAAGTTCATTGCCATCACCATCAACAACACTTTATGTCTAATATATTGGGGCGGGGTGGGCCGAAGGGAAAAGTGTTTCCCCCCGGGCCGCTATCGCTGCAATATCGATAATACCCATGAGTATGCTGACTGCACTTGGACAAACCACCTGCTGTGCAGGGGCGGTGGGGGGGGGGAAATCGTTTGTCGTTTGTTTACCATATACACACTCCCCCCCCAGACACACACACACACACACACACAGTCTATAATTCAACCTCCTCCTCCTCCTTCTTGTTTTGCTCTATATACATACTACATACATATTTTGTGTATTTCTGTTGGTATTAGAAAACGCATGAATTTTAAAAATAATTTGTTGTTCTTTAAATGTTTTCAAAGTTGGAAATCTTTCGTAATAACATTTCTTAGTTCTTTCTTACCTTTACTCAGTCTGTGCTTAGTGTTGAAACCGCAGTTGAAAGCGTTTTTAATTAAAACTTATTATTATTTGGTTTTCTTTTTTTTTTATTTTAGTGTTGCACTTATTTTTTTATTTTTTTTTTAATTTGAAGTATTGATTTATTTCGCGTATTGTGTCCTTTTTATTTATAGTATATACAATATTTTCTTTTCTTTTTCTTTGTTGGAGAACTTCACTTGGCACTCGATGCGCGCTGCAAAGCTGCTGATTTCAAACTGAATGCGAGAGCTTGAAATAAAACGCGGTTTCAAAAATCGAAAACAGTAAAAAAAATATGTATATTTTTTTTTATATATATAAGCATATATTTATATATACATATATATATATTATATACTATGTGTCTTACTTATTAAGAGTGTTGCCGACGGTAATTGTTTTTGACTAGCTGGATTCTTTTTTTGGCGGGGGAATTACTACAGCACGGAGGGGAAATTCTTCCAAAAACTTAATTCTGGAGTGGACACAGCCGTTGCCGTTGTCAGTGTGCGGCCGATTAAAATGAAAAGAATTATGAAAATGTTCAGCGAGCGACACAAATCTACAAATGCCTCTCGCTATCACTGTGCTCCCTCTACTTTTCTCTCTTTCTCTCTATCACGCTTGCTCTCTCTATTTTTTCTTATCACTGCAAGCAAATAAGAGAGAGAGAGCGAGAGAGTGAGAGAGGAGAGCAGCGAATTCGACACAATCAGATTCAAATTAGAGACTCTTATCACAGCGATTTTCGAATCGTTGTGCTTCATAACATGATTTCTTTGGTTAGGGTTACGGGGTTGGTTGGTTACGGGGGCTTACAGCTGGTTTGGTGGGGGTGGAGGGGGATTGTTGTCAGGGGATTAGTGTTAAATTTAAATTAACAAATATTTTGAACTGCCAAATTTATAGAATTATAGAATGTACATATAAATATGTGGACTACTCTTCCTATCAATCTATCTCTATCTTTTAGTGAGCTAAAAGCTAACTAAAAATCATGATTGATTTGAAATACACAAATATTATGAAGCTTAAAGTTCTTGACATAAAATATACTAATATATTTAAGCTTCAATTAACAAATTCATTCGATAAATCCCAATAAATAATATTAAATTATTTTCTTTGAAATATTTTCAATAGTGTATTTGTCGTCGGTGAGCCGCAGATAACAAAAGTTTTTCAATCGTAACACATTTCTCTGTGTAATAAAAAGTCTTTAAAAATGTATTTGCTGGAGAAGCGCGTCGCACAGTGTGACTAACTTTATTGGGCATAACTCGAATTGTTTTACAAACGAGAACAATTTGAGCTATTTATAAAATTTACACAGAGAGAAAAACTTAAGTGCTTCCCGCTCACAACGCCACATTTCACTAAGAATAAAATTAATGCAGTCAAGTATTTCGATCTTAATTCAAGTTCGATTTTTTAAGTCCAAAACTGTATGTATTTTATTATTTTCAAACCATAAAGTCAGTTCAAAACGTCCTTTATTTTTATTTTTATTTAGTACGACTAAAAGCAGTCGACAAAAAAATATAGAAAACTATAAAAAAACATTACATTACATTTTTTAAATTAACAATTAAAATTATTATTGTAAGTAAATATTATTTTAAATTTAAACTGAAAAGAAAAAAATAAAAGTTAAGGTAAGTAAGTACATGCAAACTTTAACTCTGTAACTTCGTATTAAAATATTTTAAAATAAGTTAAAGATACTTGATCTATGAATACTGCAGACTTACATTAAAATCGTGTAAATAATAAGTATTTTGATTATCATACAACACTTCAAGCTGACTATTAAAATTATCCAAGTTATCAACGTGGGTGTTAAAAACTTTTAGATAGTGAGAAAATAATTGAAAACTCACTACAAAAAGTATACTGTAAAATAAATAAATAAATATATCTATATATAAATAAATAATTGTATAAATAAACAAATATATATTTAAATAAATAAATGGAAATATAAATAAATAAATAATTAAATAAATAAATAGATAAATATAAATAAACAAATATTAAAATAATTAAATATATAAATAAATATATAAATAAATAGATATATAAATTATTAAATAAATATATAAATAATTTAATTAATAAATAATTAAATAAATATATAAATAATTAAATAAATAAATATATAAATAAATAAAAAAATTAAATAAATAAACAAATGAAAAGATAAATAAATAATTAAATATTAAAACAAATTAATTAATAAATAAATAAAAAAGTAATTAATAAATAAAGAAAAAAATAAATAAATAAAAAATAAATAAATAAATAAATAAGTAAATAAATATATAAATATATAAATAAATAAATATATAATTAAATAAATATATATATATATATAAATAATTAAATAAATAAGTAAATATATAAATAATTGGGTTAATATATAAAAAATTAAATAAATAAATATATAAATAAAAAAAATTAAATTAATAAATATATTAAAATAAGTAAAGAAATTTAAAAATAAATCAATGTATAAATAAACAAATATATAAATAATTAAATAAATAAAATAAAGTAATAAATAAAAAAAATGAAATAAATACAAAATAAATGTAAAAAAAAGAAATAAATAAATAATTAAATAAATAAATAATTAAATAAATAAATAACTAAATAATTAAATAAATAAATAATTAAATAAATAAATATTAATATATTTATATAAATATAAATAAATATACAATAAATACAATATTAAATATAGTCTAATTTTCTGAGTGTCCCTTGAAATGCTCATCATGGGCGACCACCTAGAACCATTTGGGAATTCTAAGCATGCGAATTTTAAACTAAGATATAAGATCTAAAAATCTTAATTTAAGATTTTACAAAATTGATAAAGTTTTCGCTGTGAGCAGCCGAGTTCCAAACTTAAATTCAGAATATGCGCACTGATTTTTAATCAATCTAGAGTTATTTTAAATTCATTTCTCTTATAATGAGATAATGTGCACTTGGCTTAAAGATTTTTACACTCATTACTCGATATTTATGCCGAGTATGGATTTTATTATTAACAAGTAGTACTTAATTCGAGGTTATTCAAACTTAATTTAAGTACGACATTTTTCACTCATTGTATGATACGTTGTTTTTTTTTTGTATAGACATTTAGTTAGAATTGCCCCACTGTGGGTACGTTTCGCACTGTGCGCCTAATTTATTCAGTAAACGATATTAACACTGATTCTCCCCAAAACATTTTGTTGATAGCAGGTCGCATGCTTTGGGCCATGATTAATGGTTGTGTGGGTGTGGCAAGGGCAACATGGCGGGGAGGTGGAAAGGCGGCGACAATCGTCGTCGATCGGTGGTCAACGGTTTTGCCGGATATTTAGTCTATGCCCTGTCACTTGGTAGTGCCATCGATTGTCTTATCGCCGACATCGCTATTGCCCGCAGTTAATCAGCCGGAGACCATCAAGTTTTATTGGCAAACTGCACATGAGAAGCGCACCAAGAAATATATAGAACAGTGATGCCAACTACTCGCCACAATAAAATTAACCAATTATTTAATAATAGAAATAAAAGGACAAATGTTTCTTCTTTGATCTTTAATATATATTATTATTCGGAAACAATTTATATATATGTATTTTCTTGGATATTCTTAGATATCTTCTTTATTCGAATTTTATGCATTTGTGCCTATTATATTTTAAATATTTGTCCTGCTTCAATTGTTGAAAGAGAAGAAAAATTATATTTATTTGCCTCAGTCAAAGACAATGGTCCAAACAATTATAAAACTTGGATAATATAGAGGATATATTTATCCGAAAAAATGCTAAATAAGCAACACTAATAGAGAGAGAGAGAGAGAGGCAAAAAGAGAACGGAGTGAAGTGTGAGGAAACCGTCTCGGGTTTGAGGTGCGCAACTCGTGATCGGGCCGAGCATAACTCGACCTTCCCTCCTTTCCCGTCTTTGGCACCTAGTTCGTACCCCCTTTGGACCGCCCGCATCGAGTCGTCGCTGCCGTCACACGATTTACGATCGTCGTCGTAATGCGACCTGATAAGTGACCAGGCTACATACGAATACCGAGTCATTGATAAGCGAATTCACTTTGTTTTGCTACACTTCGATTTCAATATACTGGCAAAACAAGAGTGTAAAACTTCCATTACATCAGCAAATTTATAAATACCCTAACCGATCCAATTGACAACCAAAATGTTCGAATTTTATGAAACTACTGGACAGCGACAACTGATGCAAATATCCTAAAATAATTCTCAGTTGTAACTAATGTTTATGTTTAACGAAAGATTGCTTGATGTCTTTTTTTAATCCTCAACACAATACTTATCTACTAAGCAAGCTCACTCAAATGTTCAAATTATTCAACTTGCATTCATGTACTAGCTTAAAGCACAAATGAAGCTTAAAGCTTTGGCATTAAATCTTTTAATATTGATCTTTAAATTTATCAGTACGCACTCTTAAATCATGAAATCCTTCAACTTTCATTTATTTAGCATAACAATTATAATTTAAAGCTATGTTATTGTTGGTTTCCATGCTTATCGATGTTTGTTAAATTATCGTTTGTTGTCTTTTCACTCCTACCACATAACTTTATTGCCCCATTCTCACTCATATGCTCCATTTCTTAGTAGTTTAAATAGTAAGTAGTTTAAAGCACAATTAAGCTCAAAGCCTTCTATCGACATATCGTTTGCAAGTCTCAAATCTATAAATATCGATTAAAGCACATCGCTAACCAATTTATTTGTCGCCAGATCGTTATTCTGTCGATTCAAGTCTTAAGTCCTTAAAAAAGAAGCTTAAAGTACAGCAAAGCTTAAAACACTCTTAGCGTTACCTTTAGTGTTAATCAATATAATATTTTACAGATTGTTAGTAATCGTGTCAAACCTCAAATCCTTAAAATAAACTTAAAGCACAGGAAAGCTTAATGTTTCCTCAACGTTGCTTTCAATGCCAACCGATATATTTGTTGTCAGATCGTTTGCTGCCGTTGCAAGTCTCAACCCTTAAAGAGTGCTTAAAGCTTTCACATCATTTCATATCGTATCAAGTCTTGATATACAGCTGATATACCCGCCACACCCTAACTCCCAGCATCTATTGCAGTTTCCGTTGCTAGAGCATGCGATAACAATATCGATAACGATTGCGAGGTGCAACTGGAGCTGAACCGAAATCAATTACAAAACACACAGGAGCGGAGTTTGCTTTGCACGGTTAGAATGAAGGGAGGCGTCTTTGAGTTCAATGTCTGTGTGTGATATTAACTTGTTCTAAGCGGCACACGAAGTTCTCATTTAATTGAGAATTTAAAGAATCTATTTATTACTTGGTAAGTTAAAAGTGCTTAAGTTCAAAGATCAAAACTCAATGCATAATACGTTTCGTACAGCCCTCGCTTTTATATTTATTCACATACATACTACCACACTTCAGGACACATACACAAGTTCAACTTATGTGATCATGGATGAATTGCCGGTAAATAAAACACGTTCAATGAATCTAAATTCGAACCCCAGTCCAAACTGGTGCTGCCTTATGGATAAGCTGCCCGTTCAGGGCTCTGGTGACGGTCCAATGCCGTGCCAGCCAACGAAGCTATTTGAGTGGCTGTCGGACATGAATCTACCACAATTGGAGGACGAAACACCGCCGCCGAGCTTCTACGATGTGCTGGAGAGTGCAGAGATCGCCTTCCATTGCCCGCAGTGTGACAAGCTGCTCTTGAGTCTCAATGCGGAGTCCCTTCAACGCACAATTGGCACCCAGACCCAGATGCTGAAGCTGATCCAGGCACAAACGCAAACTCCAAAGCAGAAAGAGGTACAGACTGTAAGTCAGACACAAACGCCAACGCCAACAAAGCTTTTCCAGCAACAGACTCAAACTCAGACTGCAACTCCGCCGCGATCTCGTACCCCGAGCCCAAGAGTGCAGCCAGATCGTGAACCCTACCAAAGATCTCATACGACGATGATGCAGGAGCTATGGTTGCTTCGCGAACGTTCGCTGTGGTCGCTGCTAAAGACGCTGCTGCTGTGTATCTCACTCCTCAACGGCTGCTACTTGCTATGCCGTGGCATTTGTCGTCTGGCCATCTTGCGCCGCTTTTTGCTATCCGTGAAGCCAATGGCCCCAGTGGCCCCTCAACCACCGCCACCGCAGGCGACACACTCGCTGCCCACATTCCTGTGGGGTCAGCTCTGCAGACTGGCCAGAAAACTGCACCTCATTTGACAGCAGCCCCTCCTGGAAAACATACACATCGCACACAACGCGCAGCGGGCTCGAGATTGAGATGACATTTTCTAAAATAGTTGTTTCTATTTTTATAACTGGGCAAAACGCTATTTTAAGCCCCGCTCCCGCTCGAGCCAACAGATAAGGCTGCTCGGCTAAGTAAAGCCCATTTCCGAGCGTTCCGTGTTTCGTCTTTCTTTCCACATTCCTGTTTTTGCTATTCATCTACGGCATGTATGTGTGTGTCAATGTGTGTGTGTGTGTGTGTGTGTGTGCTTGTTCAGAGTACAGACAACAATAACAAAGACTTAGATTACCCCTGGACATGTTCCAAACATAAATTCCATTGTGTTCTCCAACGCCAACGATGATAACGACGTTGACACCAACTCAAATTTACGGTCAATAATCACAGCTTCTCCAGCTCCCCATCTCAGCTACTACATCTGCACATCTTTTGACAATTATACGTATGTATATACGTATATGTAAAAGTACTCAATAAATGCAGCAATTACATATAAAAGCAGTCAAGTGTCCTCGACGTCGAGATACCCGCGATACTCTGAGTTGGCCTTAAAAGCAAGGACCGTAACAATTGTAAATTCTAAAATAAAAATTTCAAATCAAAAATTATTTCTAGATTTTTTTATAATAATTATTTTAAACTCTTCTTTTTTTTATATTTGTTATACAAATATAAAATAGAAACAAATAAAAATATTTTAATGTTAAAATAATAAAAACAAGTGTAATTTCTGTATTTTTATTATGATAATCAAAAATATAAAAGTCAAAAATAATATAGAAAAGAGTTTACTTTCATTTTTGTAATAAATACAAATACATTCTCCTGAGTGTCATATAACATAAATTTTAAAATATGTAGAATCTGAAACATAGTTCGAGTAGGGTAATAAATTAGGCACATTTAAAATGAATTTGTTGACTAGTAATTAATTTATAAAGATATCCCAGCACTACGAAATAAGATAAATAAATTAATAAGCAAAACACTTTTTTTTTAACAGGATATAGAAAAACTGCATTCAACAATAAAAACAAAACCCTAAAGACCGATTTTCAAAAGATTTTAGAAACGGAATTTTTAAAATAACAAACAAACAAGTTGACAAATACTTAAGGGCAGCCAAAGAAGTAAAATTAAATGAAATGTACTTTTTAAAAAATCAACTTTCAGCTTCTATTCTAAATTTAAAATAAAATCAGGTCATTCAACATTTCCACTTTCATTTTAAGACAATCTCTTCGAACTTGGAATATTTCTGCTACTGTCTAAAGATAGATAAATGTAGAAAATAATTGACATTGTTCTCTGTGTCAACGGGAAATTCAACTTGGATTCATAGACTTGAGTTCCACAACTGGTCAATGGCCGAATCATTGGCTATAGCCTCTCGCAACATTGATAACGAACACCTTTTACATACATATTATTCTTAAGTTCATATATATATGGTATTTATGTATATATACATTTTATAGGTGCATTCACTTGCAGCCACGTCCCAAACGGAACTTGAGGTTGTCACATACATACATACAGTCAAAGCATGGCAAGTGCAGTTCCAAGGTGAATCCCATAATCGTTCGCCTTGAACAGCCTCTTCAGAGCATCAAGGATTAGTGTTAGCCGGTCTTATCGAGCATGTTCGAGTCGAATTTAATTTGCACAGTAGTTGAATGGTTTTTTCTTTTTTTTTTATGTTTTATGGAGTTCATAAACGATCGACTCGGATAAGATAAGCTTGTCGAATAATGTGTTTTATTGGTTCATCTTAAAAAAAAAAAAAATAGTAAAAAAAACTGCACAGCGACATCGATTAAAAGCACGTGCTCCAATAACAAATATTTTCATAGTTTTGTTAGTTTCGTTTTTGTCTGGGGTCTGAGGTTCACGTAATCTATGGAGCTATATACTACTACATGCATATATTTTATTTTTATATTTTTAAACAACTCATCGTCAAGGCTACAGCATAAACACGAGACTTGCGACCTGACTTTTTGTCGCTATCTCTCTCATAATCTTTTAAGCTCTCATATAGAAAGCGCTGGAATATACTTCTGTTTAACTAGTAGGAAAGGCACAACAGGCGAGAGAACTCGACTGTAGGAGACCCTGTATTTAATCCTTACAAAACACATGCACAAATAACCTGCAAGCTTTGTACGTTTTAGCGTCAGTGTTAACTTCTTCTTGAATAACTTTTAATAGTACATCGCGATTATGACAAAATTAAATTATATTTCTTATGGGCATCCGAAAAACAAATTGATTTTAAGTTGACCTATTTCTGTATTTTAATCGCTGTCATACGAGTATTAAATTAATAATTTATTTAAGTCGAATATTCATGATATTATTTAAGTTTAATGCAGACGATCACGTTTTTACCGTCCATAAATTTGCCATTCACATTATTCGCATCCGTTGCCAAACAAAACTCGAATCGGGGTTTTCTGCTCATATATTCTAGTCACACCCTAAACAATTTCATACACAAATGCGATAATCTTGTAAACATTTGAGTGACACAAACAACCGATAGAAATAGGACGTGTTCCGACCGACACTTTTTTTGTCCAAGGGTTCACACGATACCGACAAAAAGTGTCGGTGGAAAATTGGTCGTCTGCACTGAGCTTTAGGCTGCAAACCGTTTATAAACCGTACCTCAAAGAACCGTTTAGATTCGAGCTTTTGGGTATCGAAACAGATCGGGAACCGCACCTATAAAACGATTGTGACTAGTACTTTAAATATATTGTTGTCTGTAGCACTAGGATGTAAATAAGTAAATAAAT
This sequence comes from Drosophila histrio, assembly GCA_958299025.2. Lineage (NCBI taxonomy): Eukaryota > Metazoa > Arthropoda > Insecta > Diptera > Drosophilidae > Drosophila > Drosophila histrio. Next base: position 25,843,909 of record OY282582.1, read on the forward strand.
AAATAATTTAACAATTAAATACATTCATCTTGACTTTGAATACTCTTACGCCAGATTAAATTACGTCAGAATTAAAAAAAAAACATTTCTTTTGTCCGGGATTGCAAATGCTTAAAAATTCAAAAACAATTAGAAAATCAAAAAAAAGTTACTATTAAATTGAATCAAGGTTCGAAATGAGCACTTGAAAAAAACGAGCTGAACCGCAATCTTATCACTTGGTTCAAACCACCGAACCTTCTGGAGATTTCCAGCCATGGATCTTATATTATTATATCGGAATATATACACTTTATAAGGTCTAGCACGCCTCCGTCTACATGATCTTATGATCTTTTCAAGTACAAGTAAATTACTTAGTTAATTGACTAAGGGGACTCTCTCTCTCTCTCTTTTCTTAAGCTTTAATGCACTTGCAACTTAATCAACATCATCTCTGACTCCGTTCAGAACATAAAACTATCTTCTATTGTTAACTTGTAAACAATGTCATCACATTAATAATTTGTTAAACTGTGACCGAAAGTACTTTCCATTGTAAAATGTTTGAAATTCAACTTGGAAATTCTTTTTTTTTTTTATTTTAATACTATTGATTTCATAAAGGCAATTTGTACTTTTGCTTTGTATTCATTGATGTTGTTCGATTTGCAATTGTTCGATTGTCAATCAGCTGTCATTGTCAGTCGTTGCTATTGCGTTCTATGTGTGCATCGAGCATGAAAATGAACATACATACGTACATATGTATATTCCCCCGCTAACCCGCTCCTCCTGCTCCACAAGCTATGCCCGATGACGCGTGTGCCAAGAAGTAATTCATGCAAATTAGCTGACAAAACGTGATATATAGAATCACACACACATATGCAAACACAGGCAAACATTTACATGTATACATGTGTTTGTAGTTGTGCATAGAAACTGACATTCAATAATCAGCGGTAAATTGTTGGCAGCCATTTTATTTTACATGCACCAATACAGCAATACTAATAGCGCAATAACAACAATGACAAGCTGCCTAAAAGCAGGCAACGGTTTTTAAGAACTTTAAGAGCTTGTGAGCGCACAAAAGCTAAATGCGCTGCCCGCTTGCACTAGTGGTCCCGTAATGAGTGTGGAACAAGGGCACTGTGATAGATAGATAGATAGATAGCAAGAGTGAGAGAGAAAGAAACATATGATGCTGACACACAGGTCACTGGGGTCGTTTGCATTGTTGCTGTTTTCTATTTAACATGCACTTGTTCACTGTTCCCCATTAATAATGTAAGCCGCTCTCCATGTGTGTGCGTGTGTGTGTGTGTGTGCAGGGTGTTGAGATAGATGTGGCACCTGTTGAAGGCTGCCTGCAACACGAGAGATGAGAGAGCTCAGATAACCAACAAATTTCACACGTATGTATAATTGCCGTGCTGCCATTTTAGCTATTTTATAGCTATACTTAGCTATTATATCCTGTGGGAGTATGTTTGTTGAAAGTAGGTAACAGGCAGAAGGAAGTATATATACTCTTGATCAGCTTTAATAGTCAAGTCGATACATATATCTCCGACTGTCCGTCTGTCCGGATAAAAGCCCACAAATAAGAAAAAGTATCATAAAAAGAGCTAGAGACTTGGAATTTGGCACACATGATGAGTTTCTAATGTCTAATGATCTGCTTATGTCGTTAAATGGTTTTAAAGTTTACTATTATTACTATTATTATTATTTTCATTATTATTATTATTATTATTATTGTTATTGTTATTATTATTATTATTATTATTATTATTATTATTATTATTATTATTATTATTATTATTATTATTATTATTATTATTATTATTATTATTATTATTACTATTATTATTATTATTATTATTATTATTATTATTATTATTATTATTATTATTATTTTTATTATTATTATTATTATTATTATTATTATTATTATTATTATTATTATTATTATTATTATTATTATTATTATTATTATTATTATTATTATTTGTATTATTATTATTATTATAATTAAAGTTAAAGCTAATAACCTAACTTAGAATTATAGCATGGCTCGAAAGACCAACAGCTACGAAAAGAGGATGTCTTAAGAATCTAGTACAGTATTTACAATATTGAAAGAATTTACAGAGCATTTACAATATTAGCAGTATTTACAGGAGTACAATTAATGTTCATATTTTATGTAGTAATGTTGTATTAATTGAACATAATACTATTAATAGTTTAATAATTCATAAAGTACAATTTAATTCTATCGACTTTGTTACAAGATACAAATAACATATAATTTAATTACTAAAATTTTTTAAGCTATTTAAGCACTGGAAATTTTACCATCTCTGGACAAATGTGTGTATGTATGTAAGTACATGTCATACATATGTAAGAGTATGTAAAGGTACGTCAGTGTTGCCGCCATAGATCTGTCCTTACTAAAGCCGAAAGAATATTAAACACCCCCTACGCAGAAATTCATAATTAAATTATGATTTCTACAATTGATTAAATCTAGTACATTTGGAAAACAGCACGCGCAGGCAAATAAAAGTAATTGTCAGCCTCTTTCAACAGTTGAAACAAGATAAATAAGTGTTTAAGAATGATAATTATAAACGCGTCATATGATAACGACAAGATACCCAAAACGAAGCTATCATTCGTGTAGACAGAAGCAGTTTCCGAAAAATAAGAAGTCGACACTTTTATGCAGGGAATTAAACCGTAATAAATATCGGTTTTAGAAATACCGTAAAGGTAACGTTTTTTTGTATGTTTCAGTTTCCAAATACTGCTATGATTTCAGATCACAAAACAAAAATATAAAATAATTGAATAATTCAGACAATTTAAAAATTTCTGGATATTTTTTTTCATTTTAGATTTATATTATTAATTAAACGGTATTTGTTAAGAAACACATTTAATGAGTTCCAAATATTATTATTTGGTGAAAGTAAAGATTTGTTATTGATACGAGGCTAACCGTTGCACATGAATCGGTTATTAAACGGTTATTTCGGTTTTTTCGGTTGCGGTATAACAAAAAGGTTTTCTCTCGGTTGTGATTACAATTACGATTGTCAATTTCAATCGGTTACCACCGGTTAACAGTTTCAGTTATGTTTACAGATTGAATCCCATAAACAATGTACATATAGTATATAATTTTCTTTCATCCTTATTTTCGCTTTTTCTGTTCGGTTTATCCGGTTTTGTGATTGTTACATGGCATCACTGGTGTGTGGTTTGTGTGTAAATGTGAAAGTACTGAACTAATTATGTGCAGTTACATATACGACATATAACAAAAGGTTTCGTCTGCTGACACTGTGAGATGGACAACGCGAAAAGCGCTCAGGTTGGCCGGACCATTAAAGGATTCTGCCATTCGTTTTTGTAAAATAACAAAAAAAAAATTTCCATTTAAAAAAATGTATATTTTTTTATACCATGTGCCCTTAAAATTGGCCAAAAAAGGATTAACTGGATTCCTAGGTTCCTGGATGAGTAGAATACGCAGATCAAGTTTATTTTTTTTAAGCTATATTTGCTATCTGCACACATGCTAAGAATCGTAGTTTCAAAGTATCCTAAAAATTTCTATAAGATGGGATTATAAACTGAGAAGATATCCCAGAAAGAGTTTTACTCGGGAAGAAAAAGTGAAATCCGACGCTACAACGTACAAAGCTTTCTGCGTGTTTGTTTGTGTGTGTATGTGCTTGCTTGCATTTATATGTATAGTACTTTTGTTCGTATGGGTGTGCAAAAACACGTATTAGAGTTTCGAATTGCCTGGTAATCAAAATACTGTATTATGAGGACTGCCACAAGGTATCCTAATGTCGCGCGCGCTCGTCACACTGACCGGCTTGTTTTTTATTATGTGTTATATTTAAGCGACCTTTTTCACTTCGTTTCTGCTTAAATTCTTCCTTTCGCTTAAATTGCATTGCACATACTAAGTGCAGTCTGCCGCTTAGCTGATGTTTTACTGTACTTTCGCTTTTGTCTCCGCAATCCGTTTCCAGAGCAGCACGTGGCGTGTCTCGTGCCATTCATTCTGTCTACCTATAACTCTGCTTCTCCCATTCCCCCTTCCGCTACCAACGTCTTTGTGTCTGTTTCTGTGTATGTGTGTGACAGGTGGTTATATCGATGCAGCGCCGCCATTTGCATGTCCCACAGAGGGAAATGTTGCTATCCTTGTCACGTAAACTTACTTTGGCTGCCGTTCTAACTAAGAGGGGAACACTGGGTGGAGTGGTGGACGGCTGGCGGAGGGGGCACGTGCCACGTGACGTTCGCTTAAACGTGGGTCGATCTTTTTGACTGCAGGTCACGGACACGGACACGGACACGGACGATGACGCGGCGAAACGTGAAACGTGAAACACGGAACTGACACAGCGCACAATCCAATTTGTTCACGTAATTAATTTGAAGGCTCGCGCTAATTTGGATAATAACAAACAATTAGTCCGTTTAACGCAATTTTATCACGCACACACAGATGCCCCAGAACCGGAGCCGGTGCCGGTGCCGGTGCCGGTGCCTCTGCCGGAGTCAACAAAGCCTTACCCGGTCGACCGACCGACCGACCGGTGAATTTGAAATCCATGCGCCATTTTCTGCGGTTATTAGGCCGTCGGCAATTGCCCAATGTGGATGCGGACAGACGGGCGCACGCGGTGACTGACAATGCCGCAGTGACCGTGGCATTTGCGCAACGGCCACCTGAGGATTTGGCGGCTGTTATTTTTCTTTTTTTTCGCTATTTTGGCTGAAAGTAAGACGACAGCTTTTTCCTTTCAAATGCAGCGGCGTCCAGGAAGCTTGCAAGCTTTCATTGCAATAAAAGCCCTTCCGCAAATGTCATCGAAAGCACTCGTCGATACCGGATCATGGGAGTGTTATAGACAAGGTGACGTATTCACTCTAACTCGCATATCTGAGTAAGAGGTAAGAGAAATAGAGACAGATATATACATAGTTATATGCGCAGCTCGCTGCCTTACTGCACTAAATAAGGACTCCACAGGCTGCAGTGTGTAACCTCATTAATAATTTCGCCATGTACCGGATCTTCTTCTCCTGACTTTAATAACAACAAAAATAGACGTACATAGACATACCATTTAAAAATGTATTACATTTATTTTGTTAGTTACATTTAATACGATCAGATGATAAATTTATTTTATTAGTTACATTTAATACGATCAGTTAATACATTTATTTTGCTAATTACTTTTAATACGATCAGATGATATATTTATATATGATGAATGAATAAGATTTGAGTGAAAAATGTGATGAAAATGTGCAGCAGTCGCTTGGCCGTATCCGTGACCGTGTCCTTTGCCCTTGACCAACTATACTTCGCCACCTACGGCGCCTTCTTCCTCTTCGTCAATGTCCACCCAGCCGTCGTCGCTGAGCTCAGCGATGGTGTCGGTCTCATCCACCATAGCTTGCACGCTGGTGTCGTCTTCGGTTGATCCAGAGTTGGTGTTGCTATCGGCAATTGTTGCCTGTGTCCATCCCGGCATGTTGGCACGCTCCTTAAGCTTCTTTTGCGTGGCCTCCGTCTCAGATGACGAATCGCTGGCCGTCGATGGAGCTGTTTCGGTGGCCGTGACTGTCACCGACGATGCCCGTCCAGCTTCAATTGCTGCATTTGTCTTCTTGCGACGACGTATCGCTTCGTATTCCTCCAGATCCGCTAGCTTAAGCTCAATTCTTTGCAGTTCGCGCCTCAACATGCTTGTTTTCCAACCACAAAATTGGCGAGTCCCAGAAACAGTTATAATACTAGGCTGCCACCTGACAGGAGCGCTTTTTTAAAGCGCGCGGCGGAGTTGCCAGCCTTTCGATAGACGATGGTATCGAAAATTTCAAAAAATATAAAAAAAATTAAGTGTATTCCTGAAACAAATTCAGATTTAATTTAGATTTCGCGATCAATTGCTATACACGAAGTGTAATGTGACCAGAACAAATAAGGAAAATCTGGTTATACTAAAAGATTTAAAATATTCATTTAGATTTGATATAGATTTAATTTCTGAAGTATGTAAGTTTTACGCATACATTTATTTACTTAATATACAAAAATTATTATAAGAACACGAAAAGTTGCATTTGGAAATGGTAGCTAATAAGGGTCTAAAGACAATAAAGTTTGAACCGGCGTAACAGGAAAATAAATTCCGAGCGGAAAAAATACCATGCCTATGCTTTTTGTATGGGAACTAAATAAAATACTAATAAACAAAACAATAAATGAAAGTGAACATTCCAAAACTAGATATTCTTCGAGCAAACTATTAAATAAAAGGCTTAGAAAAATAGATTTTTCACGTTATTTCGGAGTTTTGTGCTTTGGTGCATTTTGTAAATTTCAAATTGTCAATCAGCTGTTCAGTTAGGCTGTCAGTTGTTTATCAGTGAGCAAAAAGCGTCGTTCTGTCAACTGATTAGATTTGGTATATCAGTTACAGGAATATCACTAATGTATACGTTTGTAATTATTTGAATTCTTTATAAATAAAAATTCTATTATTATTGTCAGAATTGTCATATATCTTAGTGATATTATTCGCCTAATGAGTGCAAGCAAAGATATTCACATGTGTAAAATAATTGAATTTGAATTATATCGACTTCTATCGACCGACCGCCACTGCCATTGTTGACGTCTATCGCTGCCAAATTATTATTTTTTTTTTTTCAAAGAATTCAATTGGCTTGTTTTGAGCAAGAAACGAGTGGCCGAAGCAAAGCGCGACGTGGACTTGGCGCGCTTCTCTGGCTCAACTGCGTCACCACACATTTTGGGCTAGCACCTGTGAGCGTCACACATTTATGTGCATACGTTTGGCGGCCAACAATCGCTACTTGTTGTTCTTCTCTGTTGACTTTGTCTGTTTGTTTGACGGAAAGCGACAGAGACGGACAGAGGCAGCGACTGAGGCAGCAGCAGTGCTGATCTGGCACAGCCCGCGGCAATCGAGAAGCCGACGACTTAAGCTGAAAGAGTCGATACTGTGGCCACTTGATTCCCATCCCAATGAGCAAAGAGGCAATTATGAACGGACGTAGCATACGCATCAACCGGGTGCCTGCCACCATAACGGCAATTCTATTGACCATCGTCTTGGTGTATTTCCTCAACTTCCACAAAGAGGAGCGACCAGCGATTTACGGCATGTTGCGCAGCGATAACAAAGTGAATCTGCGTAAAATGCTCATAGCCGCCATACAGGCGGCCCAACGCGGCGGCTTAGAGATTCTGGATGTGGCGCATTCGCGTCAGCTAAAGGAGCGGAGCAAAGGCAAGACAGCTGAGGGGGTCAACGATCCGTTTACGGACGCAGACGGTCGCTCGCACTGTGTAATGAAGCAGGGCCTCAAACGCATCTTTCCACGTGTGCAAATATTCTCGGAGGAGGACAAGGAATATTGCAAGGATGCGCACAGTTTTGATCTGGATCCCACGGTGCTACACGAAACGGCAATTGTGCCGGACGTGGAGGTAACGGCGCCAGATGTTACCGTCTGGGTGGATCCACTCGATGCCACAAAGGAGTTTACAGGTACACATATACATTATATTCTCTATTATACGTTTATCCTACAATAATACCCATAATTACCGCAGAGGAGCTCTACGAGTACGTCACCACCATGGTGTGTGTAGCTGTTGCCGGTCAACCTGTGATTGGCGTCATACACAATCCCTTCAGCGGACATACTGCCTGGGCTTGGGTCGGCCACAGCATGTCCGAGTATCTGGACGAGCTGCATAAGCTGCCCAGGCAGAATCCACAACAGCCCATAATCACCATCTCACGGTCACATTCCGCGGCTGCCAACGATGTGACCCGAGGTGTTTTCGGCGAGAATGTCAACATACTGACAGCCGCCGGAGCTGGCTACAAGGTGCTTCAAGTGGTGGCCAACAATGCCACCGCGTATCTGCATACCTCCATCATCAAGAAGTGGGACATTTGTGCCGGCGATGCCATACTGCGGGCACTCGGCGGCGCCATGACAACGCTAAACGATGAACCCATCAATTACGGCCCCAACGAGTCGCCGGTGAATACGGGCGGACTGTTGGCCAGCCTGGAACAGCACGGGGAGTACATGGAACGTCTGTCCAAATATCGTAGTCTGCACAATGGAAAGCTCAGGTAGTAAATCATCCAACTGCCAAATCTCTGGAATCTCTCCCGGCAGCTGCTGGGCACGTGCAACGTCCTCAGCTTAGGTTTAAGCTCTTAAGTGAAAACCTGTTTACCAGGGGTGTCGGCAGTTTTTTAAAAAAAGGGGATAGTTTTATTCTTTAAAATGTATTTACTACATTTATTGTTTACATGTCAAAAGTTAGATAAATTAAAGTTATAAATGTAGGGGGAGGGGACGCAATTTCCCCACGTCGAATTCCCCTGCCGACGCCCTTGCCTGGTTCTATCCTTCGTTTTGTTTTCGATTTTCGTGTTTTCATCAGGTCATGAACTTGCGACTACGCAAGCAACAACAAAAAAAAGTAGAGTCGAGTCCAAATGAATATATTAACTTTTCATTGATGTTTATTTAAATTAAATTTAGTGATAAGCGACTCATAATTTCGCTCTTTAATGAAACGTTAATCTTAAATTCGTACTTGAAATACTTGCCCAGCCCAGCAATTTTTTTTATACCCTGTAACCATTAAAAATGGGAATCTCGTGTTTTTGAATGTCGACTATGTAAGCTCAAAATGTCATAACAAACGATTAATAAATTTAGAAAATATTTAAGAGACTAATACACTATAATTCGCTTATTTGCAACAATATTTATGCAACTAATACAGAGTAATATTTCTGAAATTGATTTAGATTTCATTTAAACAAATCTATATCAGTTGACGAAACAACGTTTTTTGCACACTGTGTTGATTTAGATTTAATGAACAGCTGTCTGATTAACAATTTTACAAAAGGGGCGCCAATGCACAACATTTCAAAATAAAGTGAGAAAATTATTTTTCAAAGCCTCAAAAATAATAGATTACTTGTAGAATTTGTAATTTATGAATGTTATCGGCTTATATCGATTACTTTTCTCCATATCCTTTGTCAGTCAATGAACTATCGCACATGTCACGCGCTCATCTCTAGCTGCAACAGCTGTTTCCCAATTGACGCAAACAGCTGTCAGCTGTTTGCTGCTTTATCAGTGTTTGTGTTTCCCGTTTGTGTTGTGTTTTGTGTTGCGGTACGTTTGCTGTGCTGGGCGGGGGCGGAAAGGCAGCAATGAGCAGCTGCATCAACGACTGCAAGCGCGTGCATCAAATTGAAGTGGAGCAACTGCGGGAGTCGGACCGAGTGGAGCACAGTCTGCTGCTGATCAAGGGACGCCTGCAGCCGAGTTGTGCGAGTGCCAAACAACTGAAAGCGACTCTAAATCTGCGCAGGAAACAACACGAGCAACTCACGCAATTATCCACCGCTGGAGAGTTCAAGTTGCTCTTCGATTTGACGGACGCGAAGGGGTATACGGACACACAGGAGGAGCAGGACTGTCAACTACAATTGAGCTGCTGCAGCGGCGAGCGGCGACTTCATTTCATTTATCAGCCGCGACGCAGCGCATATCGCGTGCAGCCGCTGTACTTGCTGTGCCGCTCCAGCGACGAGGAGCCGCAGGAGGAGAAGGAGCAGACCGAGGAGCGCTGTGCCCTTATCGATCTAAATCTTCGCCTGGTGCAGTGCATCTATGCGCATAAGTTGAACGCCGCCGGCCACACGAATCGCACCTTCACGTTGAATGGCAAGTGTCGCGTTTTCCGATCGCAGCTGAGTTGCACGGCGGCACGTGGCAGCAGCGAGGACGAACTCTGGCAGTATTTTGCCAGCGAAATTTTGTCCAGCGCGGATTGGGGACAGCAGTTGCATTTGAAGTTTGTGGCATTTGTCGGTTGCACGCGCTACGACGGCGCCGCAGTTGTGGCAAGTGGCGACTTCTCCTACGCCAACATACGACGGCATCTGCACGGACACGCGGCATTGGGAGGAGGCGGATTGGCCTTGTTTGGCAGTGGACACTTCTACGCCTGGCCGCGACACTTTGCCGAGATTGCCGATTGTATACGGAGCACAGAGCGTGTGGATGTGTCACGTCTGCCGGACGAGAGTAACTATCGGAGGACATACGGCGGCGTCTACGCCAGCACCTTGGGCGCCGTCTGCCACGAGTTGGGGCATTGCTTTGATCTTGGCCACACCCTTGAGGGTGTCATGGGACAGGGCTTTGACTATCTGAATCGTGTGCTCACCGTTGATCAGCCAACAGAGCATTTACCACAGCGTCTTGTGTCCAGTGCAACGGAGGCAGGCAATTTCTCATTGACAACCTCATCATCGTCATCTCTTGTCCGTCCTCGCTTCACACAGCTGAAGCTGAAGCAGCCGGCGGGTAGCAAATTCCTGGACAACTATCACGCCCAACGGCGCAACGATAGCTTCTACTTTACCCGCAACTGTGCCGTCATTCTTGGTCAGCATCGTTGGCTGCGACCCGATCTCAAGGAACAGAAAGATCTGAACGCTGCGCAAATTCAACTGTTGCCCAACAGCTCGGAGATTGTGTCCAGCGTCCCGTTGCGTCTCATTGAGTTGCGCTGCAATCGCAACAGTCTCGTCGCCCACTTCGAGGAGTTCCCGGAGCAGCCGGCAATCCATTGCTTTCAGCTGCCGGACTCCCTGTGGCATCTGTTGTCTACGCAGCGCACTCATTACGCCTTTGTCCTGACCGTTGACGGCGATACCAAGCGCCTGGCCTGTGATACCGTCAAGTCTTAACCAGGTGAGCTGCTCCAGAGTGATGTAGCATATGGACGTTACAACGCGCTATGGGGTACTATTAGTTTTAATCTTATTTCCTTTTTGAAGAATAAGTAAAGGGTCTCTAATAGTTGACTTCGACTGTAGCCTTTCCGACTGGTTTCTAATACTATTATTGAACACGATTGTTTCCAATTGCTATACTTGTAATATTTGTTCTTATATAAATTTCCTAGTTAGGCTCTGTACTTTTTGTACTGTACAATCGCCTAGATCTCACAGTCTATAAGAGCTAGAGACACTAAATTTGATATGTGGGTTCGTCTATAGGTTGAACAGAACCAGTTTGTGTTTAAATCGAAAACGAATTGTTTTAAATCTAATTAAAGGCCAATTTTAAAGATAAAGCCTTGAATTTTGATTTCTTTAGATTATATTCTTATATGCATTATTACATTTTTTTGTTTATAATTTTATTCTTTATTTTCACATAAATATTTGTAATTCTCATGTACCAGATATTTGAAAATTCTTAAAGCATTCCCTTAAATTCACAGCAAATCCTGTATACCCTATCAGGCAATCAAAACAGAGGGTATCAAAGAAAGCTTTCCCATAGTTTTTGGGGTTCAAAGTATATTCCAGTGACTCATAGTTCCAACAATTAATTTGCAATCAACCATAAAAATCGTTGATTGATTACCTGAAAATGCTGATGTATGTATGTACAAATGCACATGATATTCTATAAGCCTTTAAAGAAGAAGGAAAATAATTATAGGGAACAACATTTTAAATAAACTGCAGGAAACTTATAAAATGGAATTGGGGCTAAAAACATAAGATATATGAATGTCAAGTTGATAAATAATTGATCACCTCGATGTCGATGTTCTTTGACTATTGCCAAATCAAACTCGATGTTTTTTGAAACATGTATCAATCTGACGAAACAAAAAAAAGTCTTTTAAAGCATAAAAATCATAAAATAACAAAAAAACGATGATTATTTAATAGCAAACATTTAAATCTCCACAGTGTGATAACAAACTAAGTTCCTGATTGTAGATCATCTACTCAATTGAACTACGATAAACAATTTTATCTTTAAAAATATTTATCGAACTGACCGATGTTTTGCGATAACATCCAGACATCGGTAAACATCGGGATCAACATAAACATCGAGAAATATCGAGGTATTGCCTTCAAAAACTTATCGATGTCCGATACATCGATGGTTTTTTTCATTTCTATCCTTTCAACAGTTTTGCAAACATTATCGAAACTTTCGAGAATGCCTGACCAATGGATACCCTCGTCTCGAAAATATATTGCCTGCCAATCATTCGAATAGAAAGGAATAGAATCTTTATATTACATTTATGGTATACTTATATGATCAAAGTGCTCGACTTGAAGATATGCTGTATTTTGATCGGAAATGCTATTCACTGCTTTATCTGTATTTAAACGTAACTCTCCATAGTATTAAACTAAAAGCTACCCTGTAAGCAGATCTACATTTATGTATTTAGAGCTACTCTACTCTATCACACATTCACATACATACAAACCTAATTGAAATTTGAAAAATTCAAACTTTAAGCCTAATAATATTTTTTTAGTAACTGAAATAAACTTAAATATAATCGTGATGTACCGAAATATTTTTATACTTATACGGAGATATTTTCTACTGTCCGTTGAAGGCAATACAAATTTTTTTGCATTTTTTTTTTTATTTGGCAACGTTTATGAATACTCATAAAGATAAAGAGGAATTTGGAAGGTTAGTTTTGATATTAAGAACTGCTGCCCTTCCTCAATAGCCCAATAAATTTTGGGTACAACCTGAGGTTAATTGCCTTGTGATTCATGTGGTGACACGACACTAAGAGTTTGAGTACTATTTATGAATAGTGAATGATTCATGCGCGGAGTTTTTGAATCGACAAGTGAGATTTGCTTATCAAAAACCGAATGGCAAACTGACTTTGCCAAGTGCTCGACGAGTTTGATTAAAATTATGCAAACATTCGCATATTCCTATATATACTAAACACATGAGTATTCAAATACACTTAAAACACTCAAGCACTCACTTACATATTGGTTGCGAGATGAGAGACCCCCTCGAATAAGTAAATAGAGACAGGTTTAGTTTTTAGACCACAACACGACAATCTCAGCTGGCAGCTCAGAGACTGGGAGACTCAGAGACTTTGGGAGAGCTAAAAAACTCTCTCGGTAAGACGGTTCCATCGATCGTTGTCTATGTCAAATGGGTTAAGCTGTTGCGTTGTCAGCATTGCTGTACAGTGAGGCAAAAACTGTGATCAGCATGATATTTCGTTGTCGATTTTTTTAAGCAGAGATCATATTTGGTAAATATTCAACCAAAAGCTTAGTTAAAGCACATTATGAAAGCTCATGGAATAAGCTTTAAGCTCACATCACTAACTGTAGCTACTACTAGTCCGTGAATAATCAAAACTATTTATTGATTGACCTGTGAGGTAGGTAGCTAAAATAGTGCTATTATTATACATACATTATTGGATGAATCATTCATTCATTTATAAGAATAATATATGATTGTCCGACAAGTAAGCTCACAATATATTTAGTTACACAGTGAATAATCAAAGCATTCATAATATTAATGTATGTATATTTATAGTTATAATTAAAGTATCAAAATGATTTATATATATTTTTTATAAATCTAAAAGTATCCAAACTTTATGCTTTCAGCTTGCAGCATTAACTCAGTAGAAACTCAGTTGTATTCAAATGCACTTTATCGTAAGTAAATGAATTTCTTTTTTTATTATTTTAAAACGTCTGATAAGAAACTCAAGTGTTTTCATCCGGAAGTTTCAAGCTATATTCAACCACTGTGCAACGTTGCGTTGCCTCAAAAACTTGTATTTCTGATACTTTCCGTATTTGCTTTTCTTGATTTATATTTTTGTCGTTGTTGTTATTATTATTATTATTATTTTCGTTGTCGAAGCGTTCAGAACTCGCGGTTCGATAATGAAAATTGTTATAAGAAGAACGACAACAAAACAAAAACCAAACTAAAAATACCTATTAATATTTGGTTGAAGCACTGATAAGATAAATCGACAGCGATTACAACAACAACAGCAACAACACTAAAATAGAATCGTAGTCGCAAATTGATGATACGGAAAAGTAAAGAAATTGAAATAGTCGAACCCGTGCAATATTATTACTAACAAAACTCAACTGGGGTCTGTCTCTCATTTGTGTTTCAGACTTCAACTGGAGCAGCGGCACACACACAGAGGAGCTTAAGCAGAATTACGAAATCGAAAACAACATACATAATTTATACTACTAGTACTATTATAAATATTTAAGTGCATATTTAATCAAAGTACAATATGTCAGATGCGCGAATACAATTTAAAACCCTGAAGGGATTTCCGGAAGTCGTGGATAAGATCGAAACGCAGACGTTTTTGAATGCGGCCAAGGAAATTGTAACTGTCATCGGTAAGTCCATTGATCGATCGATCTATAAATCTATCGGCATACTAATAACATCATATTTATTGTGTGTGTGTGTGTGTGTGTGTAGAAACCTTTGGCAAACTTTTTACGCCCGTCATCAGTGATATGAATGGCAACATAAATGTAAGTTCGACTCTCTACTTCTTTCAATAATTCAGCTTTTTTTATTTCATAAGTTTTGTAATTGTTGCAGAAATTAACGAAAGTTTATGGCACAGATGTACTCAAGTATCAATATCTGGAGGATATGATAGTTCTCAACGTGAATGTCGATGACTTTGCGGCAAATGCATTGCTCTGGCTGAAACGTGGCCTTCAATTGATCTGCACCTTCTTCGAGAATATCTACAATGATGTACAGAACTCGGAAGCACTCAAGCAGCATCTCCAGGATGCCTACGAGCGCACGTTGAAGCCCTACCACGGATTCATTGTTCAGAGCACCATCAAGGTTAGACTATAGTACATATAGAATTTTAATTTCTCTAATGGCATCTATTTGATTTTACAGATTATTTATAGCTGGGTGCCCACACGGAGTCAGCTGCTGGGACAGGGTCCGGCGCAGCTGGAAAATATCGAGGTGCTGACCAAATACTTGCCAACCATGCGAGCACAGCTTGACCGAATCGATGTGCTGCTGAAGGCGCACAATTTGGATGATGTGCGCAAGGTGTGATTCGACTGAAAATGAAAATGATTCGAATGATTTCGAGTTATTTGAATGATTTGAAATGATTCGAGGGATTGCGAAATGTTTGAAGATTCGTGTTATTCGAGTGGTTTCAATCTATTCAAGTGATTTGAAATGATTCGAGTGATTCGAATTATTTCAAATTATTCGAGTGATTCAAGTGGTTTGAAATGATTCGAGTAATTCGAGTTATTTCAAATTATTCGATTGATTCCCGTGTTATTTCAGTGATTTGAAATGATTCGAGTCATTCAACTGATATCAAATTATTTGAATGATTTGAAATGATTCGAGTGATTCACATTTATTTGACTGATTTCAAGTGATTCGAATGATTTCGCCTTATTCGAGTGATTTGAGTTATTCAAACTATTTGAAAAGATTTAAGTGATTTGACAAAAAGAAACAAAACAAGTGTTTTAAGTGATTCCGAATGATTCAAATTATTCGCTTGCTAGTTTAGCTTATTTTAATTACATAATTTTATAATTATACGATATGATATGATGATGTGTAACATTAATTAAGGCTTGATGCCAAACATACATAAACTTTGATATGCACTTCATTTCGTTTTTTCTGGGAATGCCTTCGGCAGCTGATAACCGGACAACTCCAACAGCCTCCGCTCCTTTCTCGACGTGCACAGAGCATGGTAGATGAGGGTCACCAGCGCCTCAAGTACTATTAGCACAAACTGCATATTCGAGATAATACTTAGCCAGGTATTCCCGGAGACGGCAGTTAATCGGAGATAAACCAACGCTGGCAACAGCACACATGGCGTCAGTGTCAAGAGCAGCCACATGGTCGTCGCATCTGTGCAAAGATTAATCGAGTAGCCGGCATAGAGACGAAGCGACTCGGCGCCAACAGCCAACACATAGGCCACAATCATGGCCAATCCATAGTAGTTCCACAAATCATCCAACTAGAAGTGAAGAAGAGTGTGTGAGATAGAGAAAGGGAGAGAGAGGGAGAGTATACCAGTAAAAAGTTTCAAAAAATAGAATAGTGCTCTATGCAATCGTATGTCAAAGAGGTAGATAAAGCCGTCTCCAACCCAACAAAGTTCATATCTCTTCTTTTCTTGAAGACTGATATAACTCAAGACATATAATCAACAATTTTAGTAGTGCTTGACTAGCATATACCCTGTTAAATGACCATTCGGTAAGCTATAAATGAATACTTTGAACGAAATAATTTTAAAATTGCAAATTAACTTAAAAGAGTATATTATTGTATATATATGTGTAAATGTGAATTTAATATAGTTCATCACAAAATTTGATATGACAAATTCTGTGGCCTGAATATGCTATCGCCACTACACTTTTCCCTCGTGTAGAGGCTTTTTTTTATATCCCATAGACTTACCGATATATTTTACTGCCCCTTTACTGCAGTAAAACAAGTTTTTTTTTTGTAAATTAGTTCGATAATTTTATGAGTACTCTTACATTTTATAGTCATAAAGATAAAAAGGCATTCATAAGGTCAGCTCTGATATTAGTAACGTAAAGTCAATCGCTCATGAAGATTGTTGTAGTAAGTATCTCAAAAATTTTCGATTTTACAGAAAGCACTATTAATATTTACAATTCAATTTTAACATAAATATTACAATTATCACGTGGGAAGTAAAGAAAATTTGAATACGGAATTTATACACAGTATTAAACTGGATATAACAAATAATTCTGCAGCATTGACTTAAAAATCACTTCGTTTTGCCTATGTTATTATTGTCTTTAATTAAATATCGACAAAATCTAGACAATATTTAAATATATGTACTATATATTCATGTCAAACGTTTCTAAATATATCCTAATCATTTAAAACATTAACTAACATTAAACTGCACTTCAAGTGTCCAAGAAATTTGCAATAATATTTAGAATAATAAAATAATACCCATACTTTTTTATTCCTCACAGACTGTAAGAGCAAGAGATGCAAAATTTGCAATCTTGATTTCTGTAAGTCAAGATATAATCAAGTTTACTTTTAATTCCTGCACAAAGTCCTAAACATGTTATTAAGATGTAGTATTAAGCACAAAAGTTATTTAAAAATAAGTTACGTAACAGAGAATACTACAGGAGATCTAACAGTCGTGCACTCTCGACTGTAGCGTTGTACTTACCCAAATGATGATGTGCAACAAATAGCTGCAACTCCAAATGAACGATATATAGAAATTGATCTGCAGCAGCATCTGCAGCAACAAATTGGAACTTTGAGGCGTCACTAGATTGGACACAACTTGATGAAATTTTAAATCTCTCATATTATTAAATTATTTTCTTCATACATGCCAGACTGTAGTTGTAGCTGCTGCTGCTGCTGCTGCCGGTTTCCATTGTTGTACAGTGAAGCCACTGACAAGTTGCACATTTAACTTGCAGTATTATTGTTTTGTTTATTGTTGCCCGTGGCAACAATGCGAATTGTTTCAGGCTCTGTAAACTGTTAACTTAACATCAACTTAACAGCGTATTAACATTTATTTTCAAGCCATATTAAAACCAAATAATTGTAAATTATTTGGGTTTCCTTGTATTTACATATATAATTCAGAATTATTTATATATTATATTACATAGTTATATATTATGATTAAACCTTATATATTTTATATTTGTATGACAATTTTTGACAATGGCAAAAGAAAGTTAAATAAATAAATGATAATTCGATTTTGTCCTCTGAAGGAAGAAAAGAAAGTTGTGCTGTTGTCAAGGAGACAAATAGAAAGGTTGTTAAGTTATCTGATCGCCGATAACCTTCGTATGCAACCAACTTTAAAATATGCAATTTAAATTAGTTGCACAATTATTTATATAGTATACAACAATTTGCAATTTATGTTTAGAAACATTGAACAATAATTTAAGATGTAAATTCGGATCAGGACTGTATTTCACTTGCTTTGATGGCCACCTCCAAGGAGCTTACTGCAATTAGAGAGAGAAAGCAATAGATTATTGTCATTGTTCTCATTCAAAAGTATATTTTGATACTTACAGAACTTGTGACCATGCTTATTGATCAGCTTATTGAGAATATTCGTTAGCATTTGATGGCAACGTATGTAGCTGGTCTCAATCTCCTCAAGCTGACTAAATGCGAGATATTCCAAGGCATTTTCTCGATCGTTGGAATGCTCCGAATTCATATCGATGCTGAGTGCATTAGAATCGTGTAGAAAGTTTGGACACGTGCTCCATTCCATGTCGAGCACAAATATCAATTGGAACACATGCTCCAGAGCACTCCGAAGGCAGTCAAACTCCGGCGTAAGCAGACAATGTTTGCACAACGTTTCCATATAATCGCTGTGCATGTTTCGCAATTCCCGAATGTTTCTCGTCGTGTTCACTTGGTGCTCGAACTTTCCTCCTAGGGATTGCATCACGTGTGTGCAGAGATGGGAGTGCAGGCTGCTTATCAAACTGACGAGCCAGAAGCGCACAATCTCCATGCGACGCAGTGTCAGACCAAACAGATCCAATGGGGCAAAGGGATGCGTGTCGAGACGTCGCAGGAAACGCATATTCTCCAGTTTCCAGGCGGCCCACTTAACTTTGAGCACGATACGCCAAATGGCATTATATTGTCGCATCTGGGATTCGGTAATAATGCTCTGCAGCGGTGGCGGCATGGTATACTCCATCTCGATGGCATCCAGTGCCTCGTAGATCTTATTCGACTGCGAACTCACCAGCGAGACGACTTGTACCTGCAGTCGATCGGCCAGCGATCCATAAGACGGCTCCAGTATATCGTGCAGTTCCAGGGTGAGCAACGAACTGCGCGCCCAATCGTCGTATGCCTCGATCTGTTGGAACAGGCTGGTATAGAAGGGATACAACAAATAATCAGCCTGCAGCAGCATTAGGTGACGCAGAAAGCGCAAGTGATCCGTTAGCATGAGCTCCTCGCGATACCAGCGCATCACATGGACATTGGCAATCTCATAGCGCTGTCCGAGCACCTTGATCAACGATCGTGGCAACACATTTGGCTGCTGCACAATCGCACTTTGCCTCAAGCACTCCAACACCTGAAGCACCTGCGCCTTTGGTGTTGTTGATTGCTGTTGCTTTTGCTTTTGCTGCTCTTGCGCCTGACTGATGTGCAGCGTAAATA
The DNA here is from genome assembly GCA_958299025.2 of Drosophila histrio. Taxonomy (NCBI): domain Eukaryota; kingdom Metazoa; phylum Arthropoda; class Insecta; order Diptera; family Drosophilidae; genus Drosophila; species Drosophila histrio. The sequence continues at coordinate 25,863,154 of OY282582.1, forward strand.
TGCCCATTAGTTCGGAATCGCCCAGACCGTTGACAGTCTCCAGAACCAGGGCATTATATGCTTTAAATGGTTCATCAGCTGTCTCGACGTCGCTGACAGAATTTGATTCGCGATTGAAGCACCTTAACTCTTCAAAGAGCTGCTTGGTGAGATCAGTATACAAGGATCCCACATTTTTGCTGCTTAAAACCAATTCACCCAGCAAATCGACACTGGCTAACAGATCCTGCGTCTCGCCCGCCTCCAGAGTATGCTCCAATAGCAACTGATAGAGCGCACAGCCTCGCAGCTGCTTAATAATGTCCAGATGGGGATGCGGATCACCATTATCATCGTTGTCCGTGAGCGGCAAACGTTCCTGTATACGTTGTCCATAGTGGGCACAGCTTTCGGGCAAACATTCGACAATGAACTCATTGTGGCAATCATTGAACTCGGCGTATCGCCACCAATTATCCATAATGCTGCAATAGCGACTCATGGAGACAAGCAGCAGAGCTGTGGCCAACTGCTGATGGCCAACATATGACACGGTGTGCTTGTAAAGCTGCGACAACAAATATGCGCTTTTCAGATGCGGCGGACCTTTGATAATTGCACCAGTCGCCAGTGACTTGAGGAGCAGCAGATGCTTAAATTCATGCTCCATGTGACGCACAAAACAAATCAGAGATGTGCTCGAATCATTGTCCTCCTCTTTGCCATCCGCCTTGTCGAGCAGTCGACGCTCGAAATCAATCAGACGCTCCTTGGTGGACTGCATGAGATCACGCAGTCCACAGGCAAAACACTCCAAAGTGCCTGTCGTCGGTTCGTCGCTGGTGGACAGCGTCAGGTCTTTGATAATCCGACGTAACTGTTGCATTGCCTGCAGAGCCGGCAGCACCTCATCCTCCAGCACTTGCTTAAGCGTATTCTGTGGGGAGAAGTAAGTGCTTGACTGGGAATTTCACTGAATATTTATTTACTTACACTGCTCACGCTGCTTATCGATATGTTATTGCGCACGCTGATCTCTTGTTTTTCCGGCTGCACTTCGAAAAAGCAACAGCTAACGGGTGCAAAGAACATTAAGATGATCTCACGCACCAAGTTGCTTTCACTTGTGGTCTTGGGCAGCGGCAGCTTGTCCACACCGCACGTCTGTCTATTCAGATGCTGCACATAGGCAATGGCAAAGTTTGGGCCTGGCTCGCAACTTGATGTCTTTGCATGCGAATTCAAATCTGGTCGCCACCAATTCGAGTGAATCATTGTGGACAGATTGTCGGGATTAAAGACAGCTTTCGTGTACTGTGTCTGCGGCTGTGGTGGCCTTAACGCTGGCAATTCTGGCAGCCTGCTTCTGCTGTATGGAAAGCTATAAATGTCGTTGGCCGGCATTGATACGGTTTCGGGTTTCTCCTCGCATGTCATGGAGTCAAAGGTATTGGTGAATCTGTCCACATCCAAGTCCAAAGTAGTAGACTCATCAATGTCACTCACATCGGACCAATCCTTAGAACAAATTGATTATAAGAAGGTATCGTATAATAGATCAATTAATAACCTACACTTAAGCTGGAGTCGCTGTCCAGGCTCTGACTGGGTTTGCCCACAGATTCATCGTTTAGCAATGCTGCCCAATTAATGTTCGATTCAGTGGATTGAGGCTCAGCGGATGGTGCTTCCAGTGCATCAACGATGGCCAGCACACGCTGCTCCATTTCAACCAGATTGCGTCGCACATTTTGCACCGGTTCATAGACCGTGCTGAATAGGAAATCGAGCAACGAGTATTGCACGTCCACCTCATAGTGATCCTTCCAGCCGGGATGCTCGATTATCTTTGCCGCCAGCAGGCGCACAGCATTCGCATGTTCATCCATGCCCTCATAATGAAAGCGATCAATCAGATTATTGATGGATCGACGAACAGAATGGCCGTTGGTGCTCAGATATCGATGGTGGCGTATTTTGTGTATTGCCTGTTGCTCATGCGACCGTCTCTCACTCGCTGATAACTGCGCACAAGAGCATTAGCATTCTTTTTGTTAGATTTCACTAATTTTAAACATATTGACTTACGCTGTCGCCAGTTAAGCACTTGATAAGTTTCTCCACATTCCGCACAACAGCTTCATTGCGCGGATCCTCTGACATACTTTATGCTGTGGCGATGTGGACGCCGCTGGTCTTTAACGAAAAAGTTGTGTACATTAAACTCAAAAAACAAAATTTGCAACAAATGTTTTGCTCTGAATAAATTTCGTTTAAATTGTTTAATGGCACAATGTGACCAGATAATTGCAATTGCCAAATTTTATGGGTGGCCAGACTTGACAATTTATGTAGTAGCCGCACTTACAATAAATTGCCAGATCAGATGTATTTAATGTTGCCAGATATGCTGTTAAAAATGTAAGCAAACTTAAATTTGCAATTATGTGCAATATAAGCACACCACCCATAACAAAAGCTGAATATTCTGGTACTCACGCATCCGAAATGTGCAAATCAACCCATCACATCATCTGAAATTTATATTATTTTAGCAAACTTTCGTTCAATTTGGGCTGCAAATTTAAAGTGCGTCAAGTGTAACCAGACTTTGCAATCAATTGCCATATGTGATATAAATAATGTTGCCAGATGTTCTGTTAAAAACGTAAACAAAAGTAAATTTCTAAATTACTTGATTAGTGTTGCGCTTAAGAAATACATTATGAGCAATGCAAGCACACACGCAACCAAACAAACTGAATATCCCACCTATGTGATACTTGGCTCTGGTGGTCACACAGCCGAAATGTGCAAAATCAATCAAGCTTTGGTGCAGCAACCGAGCAACTGGGCGAAATACAAGCCGATACGTTACATTGTCGCCAACAGCGATGTCACCTCACAGCGTCAACTGTGCGCCGCATTGCCCGGGACAAAGGACAGTGATTTCATCAGTGTACCGCGCAGCCGGAGAGTGGGCCAAAGCTGGATGAGCAGCATATTCACCACGCTGTTGGCACTGCTCTGGAGCTGTTGGCTCATTTGGCGCGACAGGCCGCAACTGGTGCTCTGTAATGGCCCTGGCACCTGCGTGCCCTTCTGCTACGCCGCCTACATGTGTCGTCTAGTGGGACGCCTTCCCGCCCACACCAAGATCGTGTTCGTGGAGAGCTATTGTCGCGTCGAGACATTGTCGCTGAGCGGACGCCTGTTGCTGCCACTGGCCGACATGTTTGTGGTGCATTGGCCGGCACTTGCAACACGCTATGCCCACAAACATAACTTACGCTATTTCGGCCAAATTTTATAAAGAAAATCTGTATATTTATGAAGAATATATACCGACTGTTATAAATATTTACATGTATATGTTTATAGGAATTAGTCTAAATAATCTGTGGCATACAAAGGAGTTGCTTAAAGTTTGCCAGACATTTATTTTTAACAATATTAAATCTGTATGGAAAATGAAGCTTAGTTTAAAGTACAGAAATGTAGACTTAAGGCTCTACTGCTAAATTTAGTTTTTGGCACATACAATCATTTCACGAAAAATGATTGTACTTAGCGCAGAAACAAATGGAATCGTTTGATGATGTGGATGTCTTCTCCTACAATTAGTAAATAATATCAATTTAAGTACATAGCAACAATATAAAGTAAATGAAACACACAAATTGATTGATCCTTCAATTTCATCGTTTTCCTTAGTAACTAATTTAAATGTAGGTCTGTATTTTGAAATTTAGCGCGACTTGCTTTTGCAAATGTTGCGATGTGCCTCCATTTGGTGGCCAAGCAACTCTTGGCCACATTTGGGACACTGCACTGTGATTTTGTGCAAGCTACGCTGACGAATTTGGCGAGGTGTCAAATCAACGCTTGAATTGGCCTCCATGTCGCTGGAACTGGAACTGAGATTCAATGCGGAAATTTCGGAATCGGTGTAGCCAGAGCTCTTGAGAATCTTTTTCTTATTCGATACTTTGTTGGCATTACGTTTTGTGGTCTTCGCTTTGTTGATGCTATCGCTGGGGCCGGGCAAAATTGCCTTTCCTTTCATCGATGGCGGCGCTACGCGAATGGTGAAGTTGCATCCCTCCAAATGGTTGGAAAATTCGGATCGTTTCATTTTGTCAAAGCAAATGGGACACGTTGTAATGTCGTTGCCAGCATCATGCAGATTGTGGGAGCCACTGGGCACCACATCATTCTCACGCTGAAACTCCTTTAGGAGCGTATCCTCCCCGAAGAGATCATCAATGATAGACTGATCAGCCAGCTCGGAGGCGACTGACAAATCGTCGGCATTATCATCATACTCATCGTCTATCATGATAATGTCGTCGTAAATCGATTCATCCTCCATAATCTCACGCTTAATGATGGTCGTTAGCTCGTGACTGCTTGGTTTGCTTGCTCTTGGAGTTCTTGCCGGTTGTTGTTGTGGCGTCTCGGCTTCATCCTCACTATCGGAAATGTCAATGATCGGCACAACTACGTCACGTATCATAACATCATCACCGTAAGACTCCCAGACCACAATGTCTTCGTTGGATGCGCGACGACGCTTTTTGGGATTCTCCAACTTTTCTGGCTCTTTTTTGGCATCAGGCGTTGTGTAACGTTTTGACCACATGTCTCGCAAATGGTTGCGTTTGCTATCATCCGACAAGTTACGCGTGGAGGTGCTGTCCTTGCCATTCATCATGCTGTAGCCTTGACCCTGCATCTCATTGGCTGTTGGATCACGTTGCTCTTGCTCATCGTCGCTGCTATTGTCGCCGGCCAAATCCTTGAAACCAAAGATCTTGTTAGGCTCGTTACGCTTCCGTCGCTTGTTGTCCTGTATCTGCAGTCCCTCAAATGGATTGCTGGACATACCGGGATAAGAGGTGGGCGGAAAATTGGCGACCACTTTGTCCGCTGGCATTATAGTTGGCACATTTTTCCCTGGCAGCGTTGGCTTCTCGAAAAAGTTGCGTATGTCATTACCCGGAGCGGGCTGCTTCTTTGCCTTAACCTGTGCCTTGATCTTCGGCTTTCCCTCTGCCTTCGGGGGCTCGCTCTTCTTCTCAAAGGTACCGCCACAGTCATTCTGATGCTTGGCCCACCATTGATCGCTGGGTCCGGGCGCACGATTCGAAGTGCGCTTCACCCAGCCCTGAAATGGATTACGATGCTGGCAGATACCATTGCAGCGCCAGATGTGCGTCTTGTACGCATTCACCTCGTCGTGAAAGGAATGATAGACTGTAATATTTGTGCCGGCCACCTTGTTGATGGTCTCCATAATGCGCTTAAAGTTCGGACCGTGTCCACCGTTTCCCTCGCGTATGTTTTGCACAAAGCAGAAGGCATGTATCATTTCGTGCTGCGAATGCAATCGATATACAGATGTATAAACTGGTATCTATATGATAGTTAACTTACCAGCAGGGTCTCAACTAGATCCTTGCGTGGTCGCAACTTCAACAGCGGCTCACTGAGTCGAATTATCACGGTCTTCACGTATCTGTTGCCGCGCTGATAGCAAATGCCAGCGCAAGAATACATGCGTTTGCTCCACTCAACGGAGACGGCGCCCAGACGACGCTGGAAGAATTTTTCATCAAATCGCACAAACATTGCGTATATATCTGGCGTGGGATCGACCAGCTCCCATTCCGGGTGTACCAGATTCTGCGTCTGATCCAGGTACGTGTCAGCGTTTTTTGCCTCATTGCGCTGCAGTTAAACACACAGAAAGAATCGAACGTCATTTCGATATGCATTTATAATATACAACAAACAACATGCAATTCTTACGCGTTCAGGAATCTTGAAAGATTTTGTTGTATTGTTGTTGTTGGTCATGTCGAGAGCTATACTACGGAAGTTGTTAAACGAATCATCGTCGTCCAATTCATTCTGCAGATTTAACGCCAACTGATAATCACTGTCTTCCTTCATTTGGTTTGCTTTCTTGGCCTGTGGATTTTCAGGATTAGAAATTCGCAATTGCGTTGTTTTCTTTGTAACTCACGCGAGGCAATTTGTAATTGTCGTTCGACATCTCGGCATCCAATTGCTGCTGCAGCTTTAGTGCAAACAAATAATCTGGATCATCAGACATTTTACTCAAATAACTACATAAACGCTAAGTGAACGATGAAAGAAATACAACGCTTTAAAATATTTGATAGATTCGCGGTTCTCGATATTTTACTGCAAACAGCTGTTTTACGCTCTAATGTTATCGATAGACTGAATAGTTATAACTAGTATATTCAACTGATATATCGGCAGTGTTGCCTGATCAGCTTTTGTCCTGAAGAATATGTCTTTTTCGAACTTCAATTATGGACAAGTCACGAAAACAGTGAACAGATAAATTCTGGCTAGTATGATAATTTGATTTATGTGTACATAATAAAAAAATATAATAAAATATTTTTAGCTATATGGCTCTCGCTTTTCGGCGTCGTCGTCTCCCGCTCATTGGAAAATCAGTTACTGAAATCCCAAGCAATTTCAATGGACAAAAGCAGTAGTCGCAATAGCAGATCACAAACACACACATTGCAAATTGCATGTATTTGTTGCCTTATTACAAAGGGTATATTGACTTGAATACCCTTTGTGATTGTATCTTATTTGTTTTGTCTGAATTAATTTGAGAGTGCGTTAGCAATTTAAATACGAAACTGTTAAGAACGTTTGTATATGCAATACCAAAAATGTTTAGTAAAATAAGTAAAGATAACACCAAACACAATTTCCGTGAGATATCTTGCAACCAAACTCACATATCCTGTAGATGGTATTGTCTTTTACATTCTTAAAAAATTTTGGTTTGAATCGGACTACTATATCATTTAGCGGCTATAGGAGAGATCGATCGATAATAATAGTTTAGTATGCTGTCTCTAAAGATTTCTCAAGCAAACTCACAGATTGTGTATTTGGCATTGTTATACGTATCCCGATCATGTTTGGTCAAAATCTGACTACCATATCACATTGTTAAATATATGTTATTGCAAAAGGATGCATCTCCGATCTAATAAAGTATATTTATTCCTGATCAGCAATAGCCGAGTCGTTACAGCCATGTTCGTCAGTGTGAACACCCAGATCTCAGAGACTATAAAATCAGTATTTATATTCCGAGTTTTAAATTCATAGAGAAAATAAGTATATATCTAAATTGTCTATCTCAACTATAGCGTTCTCCTAATGGTTATATTTATTCCGTGATCAAAGTTACTCAATTAGTATTGCGATAAATAATAAGTATTTAATAAGACAGGGATGCGTTCACAATGGAAACGAGCTATAAATTAATATTGTCGTTTTTTTGCTTGATCTGGCAGCATCGAGTGCTGATGAACACTAATTTAAAGCGCTTTTAAGCACTGAAAGAATTTTAAATTGAGCGCCACAGAAATATTTAAATTTATATGCTAACAGGCGTATCTTCTAAGTCGAAATTCCTGTGTATTAAAATGATCGAAGTGGTTATTGCAACATTAAATGTGTATTTATTTATTGAATTTTATTTATTACACAATATTTTATTATATTGGCTTACATCAATTACTAAAGATCAATTAAGTTGACCGTTTAAGATAGTAAAATTAAATACCTTACCAGTATTTTATTTTCCCATCCAAAGTTTGATCATAAAATCTAAAATCCCGACTTCAACTGAGGTTGGCAAATGAAAAATACCATATAGTATGCCATACCAAATATTTTATTTTTCCATCGTAATTTTGATCATAAAATCTCAAATACAGTCTGTGCACACAGCATTTGTTATTGTGACCGGTGTCGAGAGTTCTTTTTTTTTGAATATAATAGTCTGAGCTTCAATTGTTGTAAGGCATTACGAAAATGAAATATTTGACCAAGCGACAGCGTAAAAGAAAGAAGGTCCAATTATTGAATAGAAACGGACAGACTTGCTATCCAACTGATACGGATAGCGAAAATGCGGATTGTGAATTAGAGAGCGATAATCTTGAGACAACGGTGGCCAATAAGAAGGTAAGTTTTTTGTATTTATTCTCTTTTTTTTTGAATTCGATCAAATGTTGAACAAGTGAAAATGTTCGCATAGTTGCCACCCCCAGCAAAGGTCATTGTCAAGCCCAAGCAACAACAACAACAGCAACAACAACAACAACAACAACAACAGCAACAACAACAACAACAACAACAACAACAACAACAGCAGCAACAACAGCAGCAGCAGCAAGGAACAACAACGTCATGCGGTGAGTAACTGTCCGTCTGGCGTCGCATCAAATGCCGCCGCATAAACAAATACCAACAATTTTTAAACAAAAGTGCAACACATACGTAAACAAAGCTCGGGCTTAGGCTTGAGACAAGCGAATCATTCTACTACTACTAATGGCATAACTGCAATTGCCACAAATCCACAAATGTGCCGATAAAATTTTAATATAATGTTATAGTTAATAAAAAAAAAAAAAAAAGAGTTCCATAATGTTAGGCAAATACTTTAAAATGTACAAATATTCTCTGATTTAGTAAGTACTACTACTTTGATCAAATAGTTTATAATATTTTGCTGAGTAATTTCAGTTGAATTTTTCATCCCATCAAGCAAATCGCATTTTAACAATGAAAATTATAAAGTATACGAAATTCAAAATTAACTTAACGGAAAACACGTGACATTTTAAAATAAAAACCATAGATGATCGAAATGATATCAAATAAAAACAAATAAAGCTTGAGACTAAAATGCTTATAAGCTACAAAATTTTAAGAAATATCCATGACAAAACAATTGTAAACAAATACAAAAAAAATACTTAATTTCTGTAGTGTCAATTGTGTGAGAACTTGTCTATTTTGACGAAGGATAATAATTGGTTTTGTTGAAGTGTCCTAAAGATTTAAACTAGTCTAGTGCAAGATCAAGAGTGTCAATTTCACACTCTTTTTAACGGTCTTTGTCTTTCCCTCGCATTGACGCTTTCTCGTTAGACCCAAACGGGGAAAAAGTATAAGCCAAAAGAGCAAAATTACGCAACTGTTGTTTTTATTAGCTGGAAACATTGATCGTGTCTGCTTTGTGTTGTTGGTGTCGTTCTACGGTCGCCAGTTGCTATCAAAACTAAGAAGTTTCTTAAAAAAAAAAATAAAATGTTTAAATAATATGAATAACAATAATTCAATAATATTTTGTAAAGCAACAGTTCGTGCTAAGCTCAATGCTTTTATTATGTTCAAATTCTGCAGTTTGGCGTCACGTGTTAAATCTGTTTACTAATATTAATTGCATTTTAAGACGAGTATTTATTTATTTTTAATCCTTTTGCTTATACATTTTATTTAAAAATTAAACCTAACCATTATGATTTGCAAATGTAATAAAATTGTGAAATATATATTTATTTATATATGTTTTTATTTAACTTTGCGTTTTTTTTTTCGAAACAATTCACAGTTTTCAAATTCAGCACTTTCAAGAAAAAAATCTCCTCAAATGTTTCGCTAATTATACCCTGTGCCCATTAAAAATGGGCAAAAAAGGGTATAATGAATTTGTGTGAATGTATGTAAAAGGCAGAAGGAGGCATCTCCGACCATATAAAGTATATATATTCTTGATCAGTATCAATAGCCGAGTCGATTGACAACTGTCCGTCTGTCTGTCCATCCGTCTGTCCGTCCGTCCGTCCGTCTGTATAAACGCGTGGATCTCAGCAACTATAAGAGCTAGAGACTTGAAATTTGAAATGTAGATTCCTGAATACTATACGCTGATCAAGTCCCGTTTGCTTTAAAATTAGAAAAATCCCCATAACATAAGCAATGTTAAAGCTAGAGACTTGAGATTTGGCACACATGATAACAAGCTTGGGTGTAATGTGTCCAGAAAATTTTATCGCAATGCCACGCCTCCTTCGAAAAAGCTGATAACAAGAGCAGTTTTATAGCTAGAGACTTGTTTTTGTATTGTCTTGTTAAGTCAATTTCTAATACATTTATTTGAAATGATGTTAAAAATGTTAAACAAATATCAATGTTCCTAATTTCGCAGATAATCGTCGCAGCAATAACTTTTACTTTGGAGCTTTCAACTTGCCGCCCATTGATCGCGATCTGGATTGTTATTATCATCGCAATGTCCCACTGACTTTGGGCAACTTTATGGACTTGGAGCAATTGAACGATAAGATCGGACAGCGATTGAAGACAACAAGCACGCCGGAAACATCATCATCCAGCATATCGTATGCCAGCTTATCGTGTGTTAATAGTCGGGAGGAGACAGTGCCAAGAACGGAGCCTTCCATGTCTAGTAGTTCGGAAAGTATACAGGACTTGACGGATTTATCATCATCGGATGATCGTGGCGAACGTTCTGTAGGTGAGAGAGTTGGGGAGGAATCGGTTAATGTGCTATTGACACGTTTTGCCATCAATACGCCATACACGGAATTGGCCAACTTGACATTGGCCATGCTACAGAATACGGCATTTGGTCCATTGATTACGGGCAGTCCCAGCACAATTGGCAATATACCATCCTATGAATTCTGGCCAAATCCCTATCAGATCAATAGCCAAACTGATGACGAGGCAAGTGTAACTGGTGGTGTTGCTGGTGCTGCTGCTGTTGCGAGTGTTGCTGGTATTGCGGTTATTGCTGGTGTTACTGGTGTTGCTGCTTCTGCTGAGATGATTGATGCAATGCCAGAGAGCAGTGTAAGGCCCATTGGATATGAGGCCAAGTATAAAAATGCCCAAGAGCAATCACCGTCTGAGCAACAGCAGCACCTCCAACAACAGCAACAACAGCAACAGCCGGCACAACAGCAACTTTCGACACAACAGCACCAACAACAGCTACAGCAGCATCAACAGCTGCAGTTCGGCGACAATTGGCGTCCTGTTGCTGCCGATATGTGGCAGCCCTGGTTGCATCAACGCCAGCAACACGAGCCCGATGCAAGTCCCAACAGTATTGTAGACAGCATCAAATGCATTTGGAAGCGTCACAGGCAGTGGGACGATAACAGTGATAATTGGGCCAATTGGGGCAACAATCAGAGCGGCAGCATTTGGAGCGTTACAGAGCCGCAATTGCAACTGCAGCAGCAACAACAGTTGCCACCGCCTGAATCCAGCTGGGATCAACGCAGTCAAGCTGTATTGGCTGCCTCACAATTATACGGTTACTATTTGCCGGCTGTAATGTTCGACTATTCGCAGCATGGACAACAGTTGTCGACAGCAGCAGCCACAGGAACATCAACAACATCTGGCATTGGCAATCATTACATGCGCAACAACAGCAACACTCCACGTTATTTAAATCGAAATTTTGTTAATTACTATCCTCGCATTAGCAGCAATCGCTTACATTATCAGCAGCAACCACAGCAACTAACACAGCAACTGCCACAGCAACTGCCACAGCAATTACCACAACAATTACAACAACACTTGCGCTACAACTATGCCGCTCAACAACAAGCACAACAGCAACAACAGCAGCAACAACAGCAGCAACAACAGCAGCAACAACAGCAACAACAACTGCCGCCGCCTCCGCCGCCGCCACAGCAATGGCAATGGCAGCAATATAGGCAGCCCAAGCCACGCCCACACTTTTATCCAGCCCGCTACAATAAGAGCAGCGGCTACAGCAACAATGCGTACCGCAAATATTGCAAGCATTGCATCTGCAACGGTCGCTACGCCAGCAACAACACGCACATTAACTGCACCAACAATGGCAGCAACAGCAATCACATGAGCAACATGGATGTATCCACGTTAAACATGTCACAGGATGATCTGGATGCTACACAAATGTATGCAATCCATGGCGAACGTTTCTTCGAAATGCCCATGGGTCGTAGATATCGTCGCAGTTTGTATCCATCGACGGGAGCAACAATGTCACAAGTGACGCCGCCATCACCACCGCAACCAGCGACACCACCATCCAGTGATATGTATGCCGACAATGGACACTTTAGCACATGGCAGACAACGCCAATGTCGCTGGTGAGTTACGATCATCCATTGGAATATCGAGTCTTGAGCAACATATGCATATTTTATAGAGCAAAGTTTTCTTTTAGTTTGTATATTGTTTACTAGTAGAGTAAATGTGTATATTGTGGAAGGAGGAGGCATCTGCGTCCCTATAATGTATATTTATTATATATATTCTGGATCAACATTCATATTCGTCTGTCCGTCTGCCCGTCTGCCTGTCTGCCCGTCTGCGCGTCTGTATGAACAACTAGATCTCAGAGACTTCGAAAGCTGATACAAAGACTTCTATGAGTGTGGAGCAGATATAGTTTATTTAAAATTTCACCACGTCCCCTTCCGTCACGATAATTTAGTAAAAACCTCTTGTACTTACACTATTAGAGCTAAAACGTTTTCTTATATTATTATTAATAATCCGCCTGAAAGTATGCAGTACATTTATATCACTAAAATTTCAAATTCATAGTTAATAAAATAAATATTGAACTCGACTCTAGCAAAACTTGCAGTGCAGTTCATGTTGGGATTCATATAATTAATAGAATTTATTATAAATATATATCATATACAGTTGAACTTCTCTATTACGAACTTCTGTACAACGAAGTTTTCGTTATAGCGAATTAATTTCAAGAACACTGCAATATCTATACGTGAATGAAATCTTCCTCTATTACGAATTTTCTATATAATGAAGTTTATTTTTGTGCCCTCGGGACTCGCTATATTGAAGTTCGATAAATATTTTTTGAAAAAAAGTTTACTTCAGGGCTCGATATGTGTATTTTGAATAGATTTCCACATGCTTCCTCTCTCCTTACCCTTAGTATTCAATGCACGCGGCAACAACACCGCCATCGACAACACCAACACCGCCAGAATCACTACAGAATCAGATGACGGCGCCCGTTTGCACCGATTCCAATCTATATACAGCTAATTTTCCGCCCTTGCCGGCGCCAAATCAGAAACGCCACAAGGATTAGATTGCCATATGAGGTGAGGGAGTTTCTCCGTTTCTCAGTTTCTCACCTACGCCAATAAACAAATTCTCCTCACTTTGCATGCCCTCTCGTTTTATATTTACAGATATTGGAGTCATGGATTTCATATGAAGTCACATTTGTTTAGTGTACATTCCACATCAATTGACACCCATCACTCAGTGTTTACATTTTTAAAAATACGTTTCCATTTTCAAATTCAACTGGAAATGCCATTGTTATATATGTATACCAACATGTTTTCTTAATATTTGTTTTTAATTTTCCCTAATTTTTCGGATATTATTAGTTAAGTAGAAGGAATTAAAATTTATATCAAAATTAAGTTTAATTAATTTTAAGAATTATAATAAAACCATGCAATTATCTTGAATAAAAAAATAGTAAAAACACCCGCTAAACACATACAATAAAACAATCATCTTGCAACCTACGGTCGTCAAAATGTCATTTTCATATTCCACACAATGTAAAATAGTTTATTGAACAATTATGGGGAAAAATATATGTAAATATGTGCCGACCGTTAAGTTAATTGCCATTGTTTTCGATTTTTATACGAAACGTATGTCAAACATAACGTTATATTGCGACAGTGCTGTAAAATGACATTTAGTATTTTGTATTTTTGCTGGCGCGATAGTCAATGCGAGTAATGTGACCAGTCTCTATTTATTTTAGCTATTAATGGCAGTTTGAATTTACTAATGATCGTTACAAAATAGCTGGATTTTAATAATATATTTTCATACCCTGTGTCCATTAAAAATTTACAAAACGGGGCATAATGAATTTTTTGTGAATGTATGTAACAGGCAGAAGGAAGCATCTCCGACCCTATAAATTATATATATTCCTGATCAGTATCAAGAGCCGAGTCGATTGACAACTGTCCGTCTGTCTGTCCGTCCGTCTGTCTGTCCGTCTGTATGAACACGTGGATCTCAGCAACTATAAGAGCTAGAGACTTCCAATTTGGAATGTATGACCCTGAATACCATACGCAATTCAAGTTTAACTCAGATAACTCAGCCTAACATAACATATAGTTAAAGTTTAACTCACGCTAAACAATTTGCTGCAAGTTTCATCGCAATTGACCCATAAATAAATGAGATATTAAGGAATTTGTTTTAATTCCATTTTTTGGCCCAAGCGAGAGAGCATATGAAAATTTCATTTGCGCAAACGAGAACGCATATGATAATCTGATAATTTGCGCTGTCGGCCGCAGTGGCGCTATACATTGTGTCACGTGGCGCTATACAGTGCAAAATACTGACGGCCACACATGGAACTAGTATACATTGTGACGCAAAATTTATATTAGCTATTGTTTAGATGCATGTTTGTTAAGATAGCACAGCTTAAATTAACACATGTTTGTTAAAATAACACAGCTTAAATTAACAGTCTAGCAACGCTAAGAAATTTGATACAAGTTTCATTGCGATCGACCCACAAATAAAGGAGATATTGTAAAGATCGCAATAATTACCCTAGTATTAACATAGGATAATCGATAGTATTAAGTAATCCATGTATCGATATGTGAATAAGCGATTTGTATCGATATAGAGAAAACGATATCGATACAATGAGCTTCAAGAGCACTTGAACGGAAAGGTTGTACCTCATTGTGTAATTAAATAATAATATTAAATAATAATATAATAAAGGGAGAAAGGACTGCAAACTTTACAATAAAAAGGAATTTATTTTAATGTCATTATTTCATAATATTTGGCCAGTTGACAACCACTGTCCTACAACATTTTAAGGTCTGTCGAGCATTGACAAACTGAATAATTACTATTATTATATTAATTTGTATTTGCGATTGCTAACATGTATGGTTGACAATTCTACGTTTCTATCATAGTATTAAAATACTTAAATTTTTCTGCATTACCATAACCCATATATTTAGACATTTCCTTAAAATAAATGGTTTGGCGCGCAATAAAATAACAGCTGTGTGTGAGAGAAAGAAACATGTGGAGTTGCCAGACTACATGCAAAACAGTTCTGGTTCTCAAAATACATTTATTTAAAGACCTGCACAGGGTATCCTACTTTCGCGACCGCTCGACTGATCGGCTTGTTTTGTTTTTGGCTTCAACACGATAGTTTATTGTGTTCTTTAAATGTGCTAAATATACTCAAACGTCGCGACGTTTGCAACAATAAGGCGTTGACAATTCAATTCTATAGAGCTGGGAAAACTTCGATAGTGGAGACATTCGGTTTTCTAAGCAAAAATTCGATATATTGTAGTATCGTTTTTTTTCTCCAACATCTTACTAAGTTGCGATTCATCGTCGCGGTTATTTTCGAAATCTGCCATATCAACAAAAGCACGTATAATAATTATTAGCACTTACCAATAAATAAATCATAGTACTTACCCTAGACGCTTTTCAATTGACAATTTTCAGCCGACAACACCAATGAATTTTAAACTTGCGCCAAAAACAGTGATGCAAAAACGCTGGCCAATATCGTTAACCATCGAAGTCGAACATCGATAGTGCAAAGTTAAAACAAAAATTCGATATATCGATACTAGCGTGAGTGATCGACCCAGCTCTACAATTCTAAGAATTTGAATTCTTTAGAAAATATATGCGCAAAAAATATATTAAGCGTTGTGAGAATTTACTTCAAAGAGATTAGCGCAATCGGCAACTGGCAATTATGGCATGGGCTCCGTCTACAAGCTTCGAGTATGATTTGGTTGACTTGCAGCCCAATTTCCATTTAATACACGGACAGTTGGCATACGAGGAAAATCGCAAACGACAGTATACTCATCGCCCGAAATTAACTTATGAGTATCTGGCCGAACGAGAGAAACGTAACGTGGAGATGGATAAAGTCAATAGTTCCAAGACGAGGGAAATTAGCGCCAGTCTGGCAATGATGGAACGCATCCAGGAGATTGCGGGAACTAAGCCATTGGGTGAGCATGCCACAATGGCGGATTGGAACGACAGGAGCACTGTCGATAAGGAGGCAGTTGCCATGATGCGACACTTTGGCATGATGTCCATGGCTGACGGCTCGTTGTCCTCTCTAAAAACCAAGCCTTTGCCACAGGGCAGAATTCACGTTATGCGAAATGGGAACAGAAGTTTTCCATCTATCACAGATCCCAATTACTTTCTTACTTACTTGGATGATACCGACAGCAGTAAGGAGAGCTACGATTCGATTCCACACGAACTGCTCCAGACCGCAATAACGGCAGAGGAGCCGCAACAGCCTTCGCAGCTTAGAAAATCGAATAAGAATAGTACCAGAGGTCGTCGTCGTCGTCCGTCGCAAAAACAGAGGAAGTCAAAGCTTCGCTTAGATCAAAATAAGAGTTAAGATCCTTATAAACTTTTGTAACACTTAAATTTCATAGCTAGAATAACAGTTGCCATTTTAAGCAAATATGTATCATTGAAATCACTTAAAGTTTTTATTTAATTGCCATTTTCGATAGAAATGTTTCAACTCTTTAAACTTTCATATATGTAAATAGTGTATCGCTTTAACAACACTGATCCATCCTATTCAAATTATATTTGTTGTCGTAACTTTTTTTATTTTAAGCGTTGAATCCATACAATACAAAAATAGTAACATAACAACACAAGTAAAGTAAATAATAATAGAACCAAACCACAACCTAGACGCATGAGGACTTGCAAATATTATCCTATTTCAAGGGGGACTTTAAAGTTGGCCAATTGTTTTGGCAAAACCCTTTCTTTTTAAACGCCTTAAAGGCCTGGAAGGGAGTAAACATCTTGCGAGCATACTGTGGTGTCTTCTTATTCGATCACTATATCTGCTGGTGTGCCTTCCAATCTGCTCCTCCACTGTATGCAGATTCAGGTCACGATGAAGGGTGGTACCTCGTACATAGTATGGGCAGTCCGTAATGGCACGCATGGCACGATTTTGTAGAACCTGAATGCGTTTGTAGTTCGACTTTGCAGCTATTCCCCAAATCTGCACTCCGTATAGCCAGATCGGGGCTATACAATGCACATAAACTGCTCTTTTGGCTCTGAGGGACATGGTGCTTCTTCTGTTGATCAGCCACCGTAGTTGTTGCATTCTTTGACCACATCTACCAGCTTTCACTTTCAAGTGAGGGCCAAAAGTCAAGCGTTTGTCAAGGGTGATCCCGAGATACTTAGCCTGCGAAGGTTGGTCCAAAGTTAC
Organism: Drosophila histrio; assembly: GCA_958299025.2. Classification (NCBI taxonomy): domain Eukaryota; kingdom Metazoa; phylum Arthropoda; class Insecta; order Diptera; family Drosophilidae; genus Drosophila; species Drosophila histrio. The sequence continues at coordinate 25,880,391 of OY282582.1, forward strand.
GCCTTCCAATTGTATGGGTGGGGTATGGGACCAAATTAGGACTAACAATAATAATAATAATGTCCAAATGTGGCAACTGTGACAAAAAGTGTTGCCAACTTTTCAGCGCATAAAACAGTTATATCAACATTTAAACAATTAAAAAAAAATGAGAAGAATTCAAATAAAAAGCTATTATAGTTTTCAGTTTGAGAAAAGTATAACGATTTATATGCGAAGACCTATTGATCAAAGTTCATTGTACACTGAGTGGCATGCAGGACTCCTCAACCCACAGCTCTACCTAAATGTCAAAAGCTTTCTTCACGAACGCTCCTTCGATATTTGTGCAGGACGGCCTATCCTTTCAAGGAAAGAGAATCAGAGCTGGTGTACCTCAGAGTACATGTCGTCAGCCGAACTGGGCCTGAAGATGGAATATTACAATAGACTCTGATAAGTGTGTATCAGTCACATACACTCTTAGAAAAGACTCCTCTCCTGGGCTATTCTTACATGGCGAGCTCTTTGTCCATAATGATACTCACAAGTATCCAAAGGTGAGCAGCATGGCTTGGCTTCCTAATGCCAGGAATAAGCTATCGTTTACCAAAAATACAAACATCTATAAAGTTATTCTGCCAACCATTTGGAGATATGGTATTCAGGTATACGGTCTTGCGAAGAATGTCTGGTGCGAGCAAAAATTAAAAACAATTTCAACATTTAAATAGAAACCTAGATCTAGCAATAAATTAGCTTAAATGGCAACACTGATGTGCACAGCTGTCGATAGTCGATAGACGTGCCCAACACTGCTCTAGTGTCCAACAAACATCGATTAATTGTCAAACAACCGTTTAGCTCTTGGTTTTTCGTAACGTTTTTTTATTTTTATTTAAAACACTTTTATTAAAACTTTTGTTGCGTTGGGGCTGCTCCTCAATTGGCCAGCTGGCTGCACAAAAATAAATAAATATATATATATATATATATATATATATATATATATATATATATATATATATATATATATATATGTATTGCATTTATTTGAATGTTGAACGAATTGTTGTTGTTTCTGGTATGTATGCAAAATGTAAGTTTCATTTGTTGTTGTTCTTGTTGTGTGTAAAACGCAAGGACAATAAATACAATTAATTTTTGGTTGCGGTTGCTTAGGTACTGCATTCAACTACGCTTAAATATACGCTTAGTTAGGCTAATTATACATAAATAAATATTTGTTATATTAAACATTACTTTCGTTATTTAGAGCAGCTGCTGTCGCTGCCGCGGTCGCTGCTTTTGCTGACGCCGCAGCGGCAGCGACGCGTGTACGGGAAAATTTGCTAATGGACGAGGGGGAGGCGGTTGCAGCTGAAACTGACGCTGACGCTGGAACTGCGTCGACATCGGCATTGCCAATGCGTATATTGTTGCCAACGGGATAAACACAGCAGCCACGACGCTGTTTACGGCCGGACGGCGAGCCGTGTCCGTGTCCGCTTCTATCATTGATTTGTACTAGATGGGAAAGATCCTCGCCGCGCGTAAATATAAACTCCTCAGAGGAGAGACGCTTGCGCACACGTCCGCCAACGACATCCGGACGTTTGCCGCCGCCGCCGTTGCTTAGCGGTGACGGCGATGCGGGCGCCACAATAGCCGGCGTCTCCGGCTGATCACCGCCGCCGCCGCCGCCGCTGTAAACGGGAAAATGTGACTCAAGCACTCCGGGACGTATGAGAATCTCGTCGAGCGCATATCCGCCGTTTAGCTGCCACTGCAGCTGCCGACCCGGTGTGCCAAACTGTTCCAGCGATGTGCTCGAATTGGCGCTATAGAAACTGCTGTTGGTATCCGTGGAGCCGACGTTGGATACCGTGCCTGTGCCCGTCGCTGTTGTTGTTATTGTTGTCGCCGTCGCCGCCGCCGCCTGCTCTGCCGCGGCACACGGCTGATGATCGTGCTCGGCACGTGTACAACAATCACGGCCATTCCGACGACACGGACAGTACGGACAAATGCGCAGACAGTGCTCATCGGCCAGAATGTTGCTGTCGCTGAACGTTAACTTCTTGACGGGCGGCGAGTGTGTGTGAGTGTCATCCAATTGATCGGCGGACTTGGAGCTGGCACCGCACGCCACTGTTGCCGGCAACTGGAGACGCTGCAGGCGCTGCAGACTGTGCGCCGACTCGAAGCTGTCGTCACTTGAATTGGAGTCGGGCGTGCGCGTATCGCCGGGAAAAATGCGCGGAAATGTGACAAAGACACGACCCATACGCTTATACTGATCCAAATTACGACTATCCTCGGCACAGGCGGCCAGATTCTCTGTAAATTTGGGTGCACGTCGCATCACTTTGGGCGTATGCAGCTGCGACTCAAAGATATCCTCCAGCGGCATACGGGACACACCTTGCGCCGGCACGCCCATGTGCTGCAGATAGCGTTCAATACTATTGGCCAGGCTGATGGGCACACTGCTGCGCGATGATACGCTGGAGATTTCCGACAGCGTCTCCGGACTTGCCAGCGGCGCCAGGCCATACCAATCGTCGTGCAGCAAATCCACGCCCTGTCCGGACACCGAGGCACGTCGCAACGCCTGTGTCAGTGGCAAGGAGCGTGGCTTTCGCTCCGAGTGCTGACGGGCCAAATGACCCGGCGGCGGCGGCGGTGTCAACGCCATATCAAAGGCAACCGCCTTGAGGCGTGGCACCACCTCGTGGCCACCCGCCTCGTTATTGATAATCACCGTTGTCGTCTCACTGACCATCGAACAGGGACTCTTACGCATTGTTGTCACCGTCGTAATGCTATCGTCCAGTACGCTTGATATGTCATACGGTGTTGTTGTCGAGCTCATCTGGCTGCGGCCAAAGATGCTGCCAGCGGTAGAGGATGCCTTGCTGCCACCGGGCTGCGCCGTTCGCTGTTCCATCATCTGATGCTGCAGATTGGTGAACGATGTCTCCAGGCAGAGTTTGTGCTGTGCCGTTGGCGTCAACAAAATGCAATTGCTCAGATTCGTATAGGAACTCTTGCCATGCTGCCCTTCCAGGCTCAACTCCTGTCGGGCATTTCCATTGAGAATGACGTCGTCGCCGTCGGCTGTCTGGCATTCCGGCTCTTGGTCCGTCGAGGTCGTGGAGAAGGCATTGGAGGTCTGGCGTTGAGGTTTACGTGGACCACTCGTTGTTACAACCTAACGAGAAAATCAAATACGTTACAATGCCATTAATTTCAAAAGTTACTTCCATTCATTCTTCTTGTTTATCCAGTTAATAAATACATATTTACACAAGGCTGCAAACCTTAAAATTATTAAATGGTTTGAACCCTAGAGCAAGATTTCGGTTTGGCTGTGGTTCGAACATTGGTTGAGTTTTATACATGTAACCAAATGATTTCATTTTTCTTTGATTCCTTAGAAATATACGATTTTTTCATAAAAACAATTTACAAACTTTGAAAATAATCTAACTTATGATAACGATTTTTTTTTTATTAGTTTTTTGTGTGAAATCAAGCTGAAATAAAATTAGAGATAGTAAAATATAATTAAGCAAGTCATTTAATGTTTATAAGTAATGTTTTATGTTGTAGTCAAGTTTTATACAAACTAATTATTTAATTTTTCAATTTATTATTGAGTATTTAATAAATAAATGCCTAACTTTTAAATAAAAGCTCGAAATGTTTCCAGCCTGCCAATGAAGACGATTGGTATTGTGATTAGGCATCTTTTAATGTGTTTCCACCAAAACTTCAGCCTTATCGATATTGTAGTTATCGTTGAACAATCGATTAACTAAGTCGAACTCAGTTCGCTCACTTTTGACAAAAGCGCGTTCAAATGAACTGTAGCAAGTCTCTCTTGACTTAAAAATGTTTTAATGCATTAAATTTCTCCAAACAAAACTAATAGTGACTGCAAATTTTGTTTTTCAACAATCTCATCGTTAATATTTTTTATGATTTTTTGAAAATTGCTAAAAATGACTGTTTTAGCCACTTTTTCCTCCTATTCATACATAATATAATAATAATATAAGCGAAGAGATTTTTGAAAAAAAAAATTTTTTGCAGTCACTATTAGAATTGTTTGGAGAAACTTTTTGCATTAAAACATTTTTTGTTTAAGCACTAGGAAAAAAATCAAAAAAGTAGATTTTCACAGAAATTGAAAATTTTCAATGGGTTAGGTACTTAATGGGTTAGGGAAAGTTTTGTATCATTCAAACGGAATTTTAATGACCTTTCCATTGATGCCAAAATGTACATGAAGTAAGTTGAAATTGTGAGTAGATTTAACTTTTGTTTTGTGTAAATACTTTAAATAAAGTTATTTTATTTGACTAAATGAAATGTGTAAATTTTGTATTTTGTCAAAATTATTACTTGATTGACTGTATATTTGATTTTATAAACATATTTACAACCCATATTTTAATTTCAGCTAGATTGGAATACTAATAAAATCGTTATCTTATGTTAGTCTTAAAAATGTTAGCAATTTCTATATTACAAATTTCATAAGCGTAAAAATATCGAAGAAATTAAAAATTAAAAATGTATTAATTAAATTGAACTATGTATGAATTTTTGATTTATTTCTGCGAAATTCGAATAAAACGCTGGCGTTCAGAGTCTTATAAAAAAAATCGCTCCACGAACCGAACCGAAATCTTCTCTTCCTTTTCCAAAATGATCGTAGTTTGCAGCCTTAATATGCATACAAAGTAAGTAAATATGTACAGATCTATACAGTTGTCACAGATACATACATAGACGATAATACACAGATACATACGTGCATGTATGGCATGTAAGTGATAGCACACACACACACACACACACACACACATGTATGTACTGCAGGAAGCAAATGAGCGACAGCGAGTGCGAGTGCGAATGCAAGAGTGAGTGAGTGAGCGAAAGGCAATGACAAAAGCTTTAGGCACAGTTGCAATTTTGACAAATAAAAACGCACACATGGTGAAATTATTAACAAGGTGACATACTCATCCACCACAGCCTCATTATTGTTTATTTATTTTGTTGGGTAAGGCCACGAACTTCGTGGAGCAACGAGTTTAGATCTATATACATACTCGTACATATGTTTCGTTTATTCCAACAGTTTTGGCAGTAACTTAACTTCTTTTTTTTTTGTCGATTTATAACCAGTAAGATCGCTATACTAGAGTACCCGACTATGATATACCCGTTACTAAACTTAGATATACATATGTATCTTTAATAAAGAGTAATTAATCTTAAATGTAATTTATGAATTTAATTAAGATATAAACTTATCAATTTGTTTCCAATTTTTAACTTCAACAGTATAAAAAATTACTGCATACTTTTAGGCAATTGCGTTTGTTAAAAACTTAAACCTGTCTTAACTAACGTTATATACATATATCCGATATTAATGCAATTAAATGGAATAATTGTTAATAATAAATGAAAATGTTTACCACCAAAAAAGTGCGTTCTATCTTAAACTCTGTGGGTGTTTTGCGATTTGCCGGTGGCATTGCACTATAGGTCAAATGGACACTTTTTCTGTTATAAACTCATTTTTTAAAAGTATTTAAATTAACTAACTTTTGATGCATATCGATTGGGAATACATCGAACTACAACGTTGCATACCAGAAATGTTAACATTGCGGTATGCTGTTAAGTTAACAGCTGTTAAAGTAGCTGCTCTAATCGAAAACCATAACCTTATAAACTTTGCAAAAATTTTGGTCATTTTCAAGCAGCTCAAGTTTTCTTAAATTTAAATTTGTATATCAAATTTATGATGAATAGTGATTAGTGTGGCTTGTACTTTATGTTGGTAGTTCTGTGCTGTTGATATTGTTCCTGTTGTCTGTACTAAGTGTCAATAAAGAGACGTTCCAAAAAAATTTTTTTTGCGCAAAACGTTATCTTTGGGTAGAGTTTTAAAAAAGTGGTTGCACTTGGTTGCTAAGTGACTATATACATGTTGTAGAGTGATTCCTCATAAAGTCAGAACAGTTAACTTCATAACCAACTTTTCCCAATTCTTTCCAAAATTTAACTTTATAGCACATAACCTTTATCTAAGCAATGTCAGTCTGTTTGAAGATTGACTAAAAAACAAAGGAAAAACTGATGAAATGGATACTGTTTTAGGAAATTTTAAAACGCTTAACCAAATTAATGTGTCTGAAATACATCACAACACAACAAACAACAATAAAACATAGCTCTTTCTTGTGACAGGCTATCTAATCTCCGATGATACGTTTCAATATAAGTTTCTATTCTTGCTTTATAAATATATAAAATATGAAATATACTTAGATATTATAAAAAAACATTAATTAAATTATTATTTATAAAAAAAAAATTTTTTTTAAAAAAATATTTTTTATATATAAGATTTTTAGGGGCGTTGATGGGTAGTGCCACGCCCTTTTTTCAAAAACATTTCCAAACGAGGCTTGGAATAGTATCTAAAAAACTTTGAACAGAAAACTTGCGAAACCTTCGAGTTATTAATTTATATCAGAAAAAGTGTCCATTTGACCTATAGTGCATTGCAAAGTTATGAAAATAGTAAGTTGCATGTGAGAATATTACACTTCTGTCCAACAAATTTGAAGCGATTAGCTCTAATAATGTTGATGCTAGACGTTGTAATTGAATTATGGTGGCGAAAAGGAGCGTGTCCAAAATATGAAACAAAATTGATTTGCTCCACACTCATAGAAGTCTGTGTGCAAAAATTTGGTTGCTCTAGCTCTTACAGTCTCTGGGATCAGGGAGCACAGACGGATAGATAGATGGAATTGTCTAGCTCTGAAAGTCAGTAACTGTAAGTTCTCAAGTTGGTTATGCAACAAAAAAGTTTCAAGTTTTGAACTCGCAAAGTAACCGGAATTCCTTAAAAACACGTTAAGTTTGAGGCCTATTCATAACATTAATTTTTTTCCCGTATTTGTACAATCTATTCAAAGATCCAATCCAAATATGATTGCCAACTAATTTGTCAACAATTCGTTGAAAAAGCTGAAAGCGAGCTTACGAAAAGTGCACGTTTATTTTCAGATAAAGCTGATTTTAAAGGAGATTCTATAAATTTGTCATGAAACTAATAAATGTGTTTTTAATTAACAATTTTGAATACTTTATGGGCACTTTTGTGTACACAAAACAAGTTATTTTGGAAAAGAAAAATATATAGTTGATATATATAAAATATTCGTATTACCAAGAAGTTCATGTTTTATGTGATTTGTCTTTCTGGATGCCTTAGGTAACAAAATGCACTATTTTTATTATTGTACTGCAGGGAAGGGTAAAAGTATTCACCCTATTCGAAAACGCTATGACTTTTGCAAATGTTGGGCAAAACCAGTCGAAAAGGCTACAGTCGAAGTCGACTATGAGAGACCCTTTACTTATTCTTTAAAAAGAAAATAAATGTATAAACATAAATAAATTTGCAAATAATAAATACATTTTGAAAAGAATAATAACCTTATTGATTTGTAAATAATAAATAAATCTTAAAAAGAATAAAATCCCAAAAAAAAAATGCCTCTGGTAGGTTTCGAACTCCAGAACCACTCTGCAATAGTTCGAGACTCTACCAGTTTCCTTACAGAACTGCAATAAATAATTTTGTTTTAATGCCTCAAGTTGCTGCCTCCAACCGTTGTATATTGGAAAATTTATTTGCTTCATAGTATCTTCGGTGTTTATTATCCGATTGCGATGGAATTTTCAGTACACATAGAAAGGGGAGTAAACTTGATGTATGCCGAATTTGTATCTTTAAAATTACTGTTTACGGGGTAGAAGGGGGCGTGGCACAATTCAAAAAAATTTGACCTTTGTAGAGGCCTCAGGAGTTTTGTCACCAAATTTTGTGACTATAGCTTTTATGCTTGATAATAAAAACTACAAATAGTACTGCAACAGCATAAAGAATAATATAATAGTAGTAACATACTTCATATTAGTCCTTTAAGGACCTGTAAGGGAGTTATATAAAATATAATATATATATATTGAATTTAACTTTTTATTTTGATTTTTAAAATAAAAGTTACGGGATAATTCTAAATTGTAACTTTTTTTTATTGAATAAATGGAAAATTAATATTAAATTATTACTTTCCAATTTTTAAACACGAATTAAGTAATTTCATAAATATTTAAAATAATTGTTAAACAGCTACGATCCCTGACTTTTTCATAATTACTGGAGATTGACGCTATCAATACTTTTAGCAAGTCTAATCCCAAAGTAACTAGTTGGTTTTGTGGAACAAAAGTTAAGTGTAGTAAAGTGCAATTTGGTTTATCATCTGATAATATTTTACAGTGAAGATCGAGACTTGTACGCGGGGAAATTGTGGGAAATAAAAAAATACCGAACTAACCGACGTAGTTATCAAAATACTATGAATTATGGTTGACTTAAATTCAAACAATAAATATACACACAATTAAGAGTGTGTGTACGTCACCTTGTTATTAATTTCACCATGAACACACAGACATAGTTTGTAGCTTTAGGTGGGAGGGGGTTGAGTGGGTGATTGAGACCGTTATGAGGGAATTTCTTAAGTGCCAGCTGAAAGAGTTATGTAGGTTTGTATGTACATGGTACATGGTAAGTGTGTAGTACTTTTAGAGAGGATATTTTAAATTGTGAAGTGGGGAAAATTAATTTTAAGGTTATGGTAGCACTGGCTGTACACATACTATGTGTTATTGTACATACAAGTATCGATTACGATTACATTAAGAGAGAGAGAGAGAGAGAGGTTTCATTTTTTGAGAAAGGCAATGAAACAACAAAAATTGTACATAACTATAGGTTAGGTTGAGCTTAGCAGAAAGACAGAGAAAAAGAGACAGACAGAGAGATAGAGAGAGAGAGACATAGATATAGTAGACTTGAATTTAATAGAATAGTTTTGTTATTGAATATTTTGGTAAATTGTTTTGTTTTGTTTTTTTTTTTTTTTGTTGTTAACGAGAGATCAAAATATGGAAAGTTGTGTAAGTACATTAGTCTTTTAAGTAAGTAGTTGGCAGCTGTACCTGGTATCGGTATTTTGTGTTGTCGAAGTTGTTCTTGTTGTTGTTGTATTGGTGGTTATTGTTGTTGTTAAAGTTGTAGTTGTAGTTGTAGTTATTGTCGTGTTATCTTTACGTTTACGAGTGGTACATGCCTTTACGGTACGATCTCTACATGTCACGACCTGCGCATGAACAATCGATCGTATTTGAGCGAGTATCGTTTATCGTTTATCGGTTATCATTTATCGTTAATCGTTGTCGGTTTGCCGCACACAATTATCGCAAAATAACAACAAACAATCAGAAAGCATACATATGTAATTAAATTCATTATTTGAAAAGTTAAACATGTACATATTTAGTATATTGGAAGGATCTCAACTAGTAGTATAACTCTCTAGCTCTAGCAAAGCCTCTCTATGTGATTTTTCTTTATTATTTATTGTTGTTGTATTTTTGTATTTTTGTCGCCTGACAACGGTCTCTATATCCTAGTTCTAAACATATGGACGGGGGATTTGTTTCATTGCGTTTTTTACTAACAAATACTGTGTACTTTAATCTATCGCAAATGGACACATTAGCGGTACAAAAGCTTCACAACAAACATTCCCATGCAGCATTTTGTGTACTATCTGGTATACATAATTATGTGTTTGTGCGTGTGTCTGTATCTGTGTGTGTGTGTAGGGAATCCATTTGCTGTCAAAGCTCTGCAAATAATAAACTTACCAAATTAAAGATGGACCCAAAATTAAAAAGAAATATAAAGCCATAATTAAATGAATAAAAATGTATACAAAAAAATAAATGTACAATTGAAAATATAAAGCAATTGTGCCGCCTGTAAACAAAGCGAATTACCAACTCAACTCGTTCTGCTTCGCGTCTTTAGCGAGTTTCGTTGCACTAGCGTAACGAGTGGCGCCAAAAACCGTTAAACTGATCCAAAGTTACTTGCAGCTTTAATTATCAATTTACTCGCCACTTTTTAAAACTAGTCTCGTTACATTTTCCTTAGACACTGCTTTTACTACCTGTCACGTGGCTGTCTGCTTTGAAGACCTATGTCGGATGATCTCTATATTCTCTAATTTTAACACTTGTCACTTGTTACTCGATCATTGCGAGCTTACCAGAAAACTCACTGCAGTTGCAGTGTAACAAAAACTCGCTGCTTTAAGAATATAACTCCTTAAACGCTCACACTATAACTTATGTCGTTTGTCTGCGTTTTTTTCTAAGATTAACTCTATATTTCTTAGTTTTACTACAAGTCACATTACTTGCTGTTGTATGAGTTAATCTCGTTACTCGCTCACATTAAAATTTATCTCGTTAGTTGGTCTTTTTATCTGTTTATCTTTATATTTGTTGTTTTATTCCGCAGAATACCATGATACTGTTGATTCAACATCATCCATCTCGTTAATTCCCCCACTTGTAGTCGAAGTGTTGACAACTCGTCGAAATACTGACAAACTTGTCTCGTTACTCGTTGTCTCTACAACATGTCAATTCCATTTGCTACGCTTTAAACCAAATGAAAAATGCAATAATCGTATACTGTGAAAAATAGTATGTGTATATTCATCAAAATAAACAACAATGTAAAAGACAATTAAAAGAAATGCAAAATACAATTGTAACTTATAGTAATTACTGGTATAAAAAAAAAACACACACACACAAGTACTTAGGCAAAACGTAAGTTAAAATCAAATATTAAGTGTCAAGGTGTAGTAATGGCTAGAACAATGACAAAATAGGCTAAGATATGGGACTTGGGCATATTTAAATACACAACAATAATATAAATGAATAACTCAAATACATAAATTATTAATAAATAAAGTACAAAATATAAATATATATATAGTATAAATTGATAAATATAATGTAAATATTCGCTGGCTTAAGCAGATGTTGTTGATTGTGGTTTGTAGCGTTTCAAGCGTGTTCTTGTTGCTATTGTTTTGGGGCGGGCGTTCAATCAACCGAACGGGGGCGTGGTCGTATGTGTGTGTATGTGTATGTGTGTGTGTGTGTGTTGGTGTTTACACTAACACTCGACGCCTTAACAATAGACTACTCGTTATACAAATACATTCACTTAGTTTTTTGTTATATCATAACTAAATCGGTGCTATATAGATATGCTAGAAATATATATATACTTGTATATTATGTATATATGTATCTAAAACAAAAAAAAAAGAATAAACGACGAGAAGTGGTACGAGTACGAGCATCATCATCATCATCATCATTAGCATCAACATCATTGTGATTATCATCGTTATTATGCATTATTATTATTGTTTAATCGTATTTATTTGATCGCAAACGTGATTCAACTGGCTGTGGAACAACTATTGACCGATGTACGTTCATCATCAGCATCCGAAATTACCTTCTTGAGCGCGGCGAGAACCTTATCGGGCATATGATCCTGCAGCATGACAGGTGATATGAGCACCTCATCGAAATCGGTTGAATCGGCCCATATCGCCTGATAGACCGGCTCACGACTTTTAAGCACATTTCTGCAAGACACAAGTAAGGGCATTGTTTTTGTTGTTGTTCATCTTTATCTCTTTGCTTTTAAAAATTATTTTTTATTGGCTATATATATATAAATATATAGTATTTAAGTATTATATATACATATATGTATATGTATACACACATATGCAAAAATATGTATACATATACATACATATACTGTGTTAAATCAAATCTCTACAGGTAGGTTTCTAGTTATTTATCGATGGGTAAATTAAAATAAAATGATATGGCAACACTACAAATTCAAAAAAAAAAGACTTATCGATCTATCGATAACCACGGGGAAAGTGCGCCAAAACAGCGAGAGTATGAAGAGAGAGAGAGAGAGAGACAGAGAGAGGACATGCAGCAATCACATATGATGGAAAAACTAAACATTTTACTTATTTTAAGCTCTCTCTTTCTCAATCGCAGCTCAGCGAGGGAAATAGAGACAACAAGAGAGATCGAGAGTCAGAGAGAGTGAGAGAGGAATGATTGAACGGTGGGTAGGCGCGGAGTGGGGAGGGAGTTTACAGGGTTGCCACATGCTTAGGGTTCATGCAAATTGGCAAACAATAAGAACTTCAGAAATCAATTTCACACTATCTATGGCAAATATATAGTATGTGAATGATATACAAAAAACAGAGAGAGAGAGAGAGAAAGAGTAGAGAGAACAAGTGTGAGAGAAAGAAAGAGAGAAAGATAGAGATAAGACAAGATCGAGTTGGTTGCGTTTCTTTTTTCGTTTCTGATAGTTTAGATAAATATCGATCGCATTCTCTTATTTATGATCTTCATCTTCTCTGTGCAACGGGCCTACCTCCAACCACTGTCGTATTTTTGCCTGAAAAATAGTTTAAATTTTATTATAATTACATACGTTTTTTTTTTTTTCAACAAATAAAGTATGTTTTTGTTTCTCTTGAGTTCAAAACAAAACTATTTTATGACAAAAATCGCTGAACAGAAAAATACAACACATGATAAAAAAAAGGAAAAGAAAAAAAAACATACATATAACTCTGGTATTTGAAGAAGGCACGTAAAACCCATTTGAAATTTGACATACATATAAAAAAGTTTCTTCCGATAAACTTGCAAACTGAACACAATATTTCATATGTATTTAAAACTTTTTATTATATTTCTTCTGAAATAAAAGTAGACCTCAACCAACAACAAAGCATTCGTCTTAGTTGAGTTGAGATACAGTGGAACTTCTTCATCATGTATTTGCTTCGACTGCATTTCTCTGTTCAATAATATGCTTCCCAATAAAGTGCTGCATGGCTAATCTAATTCTCAGTATTTGAATAATATTTGTATATTCATTGTGAGCTTATCTTTAAATCTATAGTCTTGAACTCAAAGTCAAATCAAATACGTACAAAGAAATTTAAAGGAAATTAACATAGAATTCAAAAGTCAAAAGATTTATTCTACTATCTGTAAACTTCAACATCGCAAAGAAACAAGTCTTTTATCAAGTTTCCCCCATTTGTCTTATTAAATGACTTTAAAGACGCTTTGGTTCCACAGTGCGTACTACCCTATCCATAAATCTCGGGTCACAATCCGCACAACGCTGACGTCATTGAGTCAATGAGTCACTTGGGCAGCTGTCTGGTTGCAGTTTGAGCTTACATTTTAGCTGATAATTTACGCTCACATACACAGACACACACACCCACTATCACACACACACACACACAGAGACACACAGAATAGACATTCACAGCTTTTAATTAGTGTTGGTGCGTCAAGCGGATCTCGCGTCTGTTGTGGCAAAAAAAAAAAAAAAAAAAGTCCAAGTCTAAAGTTGATATCGAAAACGGGGTTAAAAAGCAAACACAAGAAAAATACGCTTTAAAAATAGCCGAAGTTGAAATATCCTTCCAAATTATTCTGCTGAGAGCTATAGATATTGTTCGAATCTAATTACAATAATTTTTTAGAATTTTAAAAGGAGCAGAAACTATATCCGGATATTGATTTTCAGACACGACAAATCACAACAGATCTTAACACCACTTATGGTCAAAATAATAAATACAACTTGATACACTTGATATTAAATTTTAAACTGTTATATTCGAAATTCAAAGAAAATTATCATGTCAATCTATTTTTATAATAATTATATGAAAAAATATTTGAAATTAAACAGAAAAATTTGTTTTTTAATTCAAAAGTACCAAAAATGATTGGACAAAATTCAAATAATAAAAACATGAATATTTTTAAACTATGATTAGGGTTTGTTGCTTATGACCGAGCTGAGAATATGTATTTAATAAATTGTTTTAATAAAGTAAAATAAAAATATTATATATCTATTCAAGTTTCTCCAGCAATTCATGAGTATTTACTTTATTTGGTTCAATTTTTCAACTATCACTAAATGTTATTAATATTATATCTTTACTAGTTCTTAAGACCATTATAAAATATATATAAGTTACTCTATAATTATTTGTTGTTGTTGGTAGCAAGTTTTGCTGGTGTACCTCGTATTTTGACCATAAGTGCATATAATGAATTAATCCGAACTTTATCGACATACCCATATTAAGTATTCATCTGATCAATAATACTAGAGAAATTCCTACTAGATACATATCTTACATATTTCCTAACAAAATCATAAATACTCATTACAAAAAGGGTATACAGAAAACAAGGAAAAATATAACGATATGGAGAGATTATATAAATTGAAAGCAACAAAGAAACAGCAACAGCAACAGCTGGTGGCACATTTACTCACTCATCTGGCTTGGGATGATGCCGCACAATGTGAATGATGCGACCGGGCGGATATAAGGGCTGATGCAATGTTAAAGCTATTGAGCTGTCCGTGGGATGTGCGCTGGTGGAACGAGCCGTGCCGCGTTCCTGAAAAGAACATAACCATATGAGAGTTGGTAATCAAGGCTTTATGGTTGTTCAAGCTAACCTCCTGATACTGATTGATGTGCGTATCCTGGCCGGACATATTGACCACGGACGTGGGCTCGGGACCACAGCCACAACAGATGACCGAGCACGAGATTGTCTTCCACTGCAAGAAACATGATCACACAGCCATAAAGATTAGCAACGATTTGATTTAGTCAGAATTTCAGATCATACGAATTATGCGAAGGCTTAGAAACAATTGTATACTTTTGGAAGACTACTTATATCTCTGAGAATAGGTTTTCTTTATGAGACTAACCAGCTTTTAAGCTGTTCTCCTTTGAGTCTAATACTTTGAATGTAAAACAATCGCTAATGAGCTCTTTTAATTATTCTAATCTGTTTCAAAGTTTTCATCTCTAATATTTTATATTATTATCAAACTCCAACTAAAACCCTTTTAAAAACAGCTAAGCTTAAGTTATCTTTATGTTTATGCGATCTCGTTACTTATTTTAATTATACAATAACTATAGTTTGTATTCCATTTTAAACTTTAACAATTCTAGCAACCCACATAAACATTCGTTCTTTATGTGCATAAGCAGAATGATTGATAATCCCATAAAGAAACCCTTTTCATGAGGTAAAAGTCTAGTGACGAATGCATATTCAAATGCTAATATTTATAATATGATGTTTTGTAAGCAAATAAATTAATTATTGCATATAAACTAATAAAGTCTTGTTTCGGTGTATCTAAAATAACTTTTTGCGCTGTGCCGATTGGCAAACTCATTATTTATTTAAATTAGGTCATTTATTAAAATTAATATATTTCGTCGCAAAATGTGTCATCAAAAATTGTGGAGATTGAATATGCCTTCGTCACTCGACTTTTATCTCGTATAAAAGCTTTTCTCCGAGATATCAGAAACATTTCCAGTTACATATGCTATTGACAATCTTACTTTGTCGGAAGGTGTTGACTTCTATATATGCTCAGTATCATGACCAAGAGCCGTTCCCATTTGACTTGGGAATTCAAAAACTAAAGCACATAGTATTGTCTCCTTGTCCATGTTGAATACCGCCTGACATTATCAGAAGCACTGTAGCTCCAGTTCTGTCACAAAATTTAAAGTCTTTAGCTCTTAATAGCCTTAATACCTTTTACATTCTCGGAGATCTGTTTATTCATACAGACGGACACTATATTGACTTGTCTTTTGATGCTGATCAAAAGTATATATACTATAAGCTTTTCAGAGTCTGCCACATCTCCGTCTGCGTGTTACTTACATTTCAATTAGCACAATATACCCTTGTATTCTACGAGCAAAGGGAATAATAAACTGAACGCACCTTGGGATCGACACTGCGCTGTATGGCATTGATGAGATCGGCGCGTAGAGCCTCCATTTGATTGAGGCCAATGCGAGGAACGACATCTTTGCCCAGAACCACGGATGTTATAAATGATTTGGAGTACTCCACAGCTGGCATGCTAAGCAATCCGCCGGGCGGTGAATAGCTGAAACACTGCAACGTGGGATGGTCCGGCTTAAGCAGTATCGCCAGAATCGCCGCAGTTCCCGCGCCGAGAGAATGTCCGACCAGGACCAGATCAAAGGTGTGTGTCAAACGATCCGCATTCCGTTGCAATGCGCGCTCTATGAGATTCTCCTGCTGCAACTTGTTGCGTATATAGATGGCTGCTTGCACCATGCCCTTGTGGCCCAACCAGTCGTCCCGTGGCGGCTGCAGTGGCAACACCTCTCCCTCCGCATTTAGATCGGTCAGTATATCCTTCATGCTCAACGTTCCCCGTATACTAATCACAATCTTCTTTTGCGTATAGTCGACGGCCACAAAGAACGGTGTCTCGCCGACATCCACATGGTATGTGGCATAAACGATATCGATGTCGCCCAGGTGCAGCGTCTTCTTCAGTGCCGCATAGTTGCAATAGCAACAATTGTCCTGGATCACCTCGCTATTGTCTCCGCTGCCGCAACAGCAGCCAAAGCATCTGTGGATATTAATAAGGTGATTGGATACCATAATTCTTCTGTAAGAAATCCTTTTGAAATACTTTCATCTAAAGTTTTAGACCTGCAAAGTTATTATTTCTCACGTTTTATATACTGAAATACCATTGCAAATATGAAAACCCGTTTGTTGATGTCCCTTTTTGGGAAAACTTATTTTCTGAAATCATTATGTATAAAATCCTCCTATTCTGTAGTTCTTTTCTCTGATGCCACTGCTTTTGAATTAGCTTTCTTCTTCTAAAAACTCGTTAATTAGAAATACTTTCTCCTGAAATGCCCTGAATGTATACTCTTTTCTAATATTCTTTCCTTATCATTCGCTTTTTAAAAAGTGTATTCTGCTGCTTCCATAAAGTGCTTCCTCTTCATGTCCTGTCTTTGGATAGTTTTTTCACTAAAATCCATACTTCTGATATTCCTTCATCTTGAATTTCAGCTCTTGAAGTCTATGGTGACGCATAGACATCTTAAGCTATTTACTTTCTTTTCCAATTATTGCGCAATATCTCCACTTAAAGTCCCTTCTTCCAATGCACTTTAGTTTAAAACTCTTTGTTTTTAATTCCCAATCTTCTGGGGTTCTTGAAGTTTGAGTCCTTCGTATGAGATATTTTCTTCAATTCAATTTTCTTTTGCTAGTATCATTTTGTAATCACTTTTCCACCGACACTTTTTTTTTTAAGAAAACCGTCGGTGTCGCGTGCATTATTAAAGTAACGGGCTTTCACCGTTGCTTTGTGTTGATCAAATGCCTACTAGACTGAAGCATTAATGTAGAATAAAAACTGATGAGATTTTTGTTTGGCAAATTCAAAAACGCCAAAAAGTGTCGGTGAAAAAGTGGTCGTCTACTTTAGAACTTTAGAAATATCTCCTCTTGAAGTACTAACTTGTATTTCAATCTCTGTGAAGCCATATTTCTTGAAATCATTCACTTGTATTCACTTCTATTCGAATCCTTCTTTCTATTAAGTCCCTTTTAAAGTTCATTCTCTACAGCTCCCATCTACTAATATTTTGTATACTCTTGTTTTTCCTAAATTCACATTCCTTTCTCCGGAAATCCCTTCTGCTTTCCTTTTGATATCTCTATTTATTCCGAACTTATTTTCTTTGGGTCTTATTTGGGTCTTTTAAGAATATGTATATACTCTACTCAATACTCACTTGAGCTCGGGTAAAAGATGCCACATTTTGGTACGATTGATGATGACATACATGGGCCAACCGTAGGCGCCTTGGGCAAAGTACATGTAGTGTATGACGGTCTGAAAGAAGTCATAGTTTTTGGCATCATTGAGTGCTAGGAACTGTGTGCGCTCCGTGATGGGCACACCGCTGAGGAACTCATAGGTGCCATTCTTTCGCTGTCTGACAATCGCCTCACGCTCCAGGCGTTGGAATTTGCGCAATAGCACCAAACCGGCGACCACATCCGATGGCACCACGTCCAATTCACGAAAAAAGTCGCTAAGCAGACGTGCAATATCCGTAAAGGAATTTCGATTACGCTCCGATGAGCCCATGCAACAGAAAAGCAAACGACAGCGGTGATCCCAACTGTCCTGATATGCTCGCATCACTTTCCTAAAAACGATGATACAAGGGATCATAAATAGAAATAGCATAACACTTGTCATTTTCCCCAACCTCGATGTTTCAATGGAAATCTGATGAAATTTCTTTTTTTTTTTAATTCGATCTCTAGAACTATATATAGTAATGATGTTTAATTAGTGGCAACATCATTGAATTGAAGCTATTTTTGAAGGAATTAAATTAATTGAACATAGTATATATATATCAAAGAGAAGAGATAATATATATTTACAAAAGTTATAAATATGAAAATAGCAACGGAACAGTCATATATTAATTCAATATGTTCTTCAACTCAATGTCGAAATTTCCGATCTATCGATTTGTTCATTGGCGATTCTTATCATCGATTTTCACTACTCTGAAGATATTTCAGATTTAAAAACAATATGAAATTAAATAAGCCATATTTATCTTATTGAAAATTTGTCAAATAACCCAATAGATCGATTTCTAGTCACTCACCGTTGCCTCCAATTGCGATTCATGCTGTTGCTTCGCTTGTAGTTGAATCGCGATTCAGTCTCACGCATGGATCGCTGGTATTTCTTCATCTTGACCCAGGAACGACCGGCTGCATCGAATGTGCACCAGATGGTAATCAATGTGATGAACACCAGCGTCCAATTGCATATGATGATGGCTGTGATGGATGATGGATGAAATGTTAAAGTTAAGTCACTTTCTGCTTACTACAAATGAACTAGTTCAGCTGAAAACAAAATTTTAATGCATAATTATTTGTAACTATCTCACGAACTAGTTCACCATAAAACATATTTGAACTGCTTATAAATAGTTGTATATAAAATTTCAAACAAAAGCTGTCAACATGTTTTAATAAACACATTACTGACTTCGATGTGAACTAGTTCAACCTAAAAAGTACCTAAGTACGAACTAGTTCAATTGAATAATACATTTTCATGCATAAAACCACTAATTCAAATAAAATCTGTTGTCAGTAAGTATCAATAGCAGCAAATTTATATGTGATATATGTTCAGTAAATTAAAATGAACTAGTTCAGTTGTTAGAGAGGAATTAGTTTATCCTAAATTAAATACGATATATATGTAACTATGATCCATGAACATTTGGAACTATATTTAAAGCTTAAACAGAAACTAGATTATAATAAAACGTAACTAATTCAAAATTACACCTAAAAACTAGTTCTGTTATTCAAAATATTAAACAAAAAATCAGATACACAGTAAAGCCAGTTAAAAAAGAACTAATTCATATTATACCTAAACAAATTAAAAATCCTATTCTTTAGGAATTAGTTCATTCAACATTATTAAATATAAATAGTTGCTTAAATTTGGTTGCGAAATTAACTAAGCCCAATATTGATCGATCCTATAGATCTTCCGTTCAGTAATAAACTAGTTCAGCTCGTGAACAGTACTCACCAATGAAGATCTTTTTGGCCTCGTCGATGGGCGCTTCGATATAGTAATGCGAGAGCCAAATTGAACCCAATATTAGCCATGCAATATCAAATAATATCACCACTGTTGAATTGAAATTTTTTCGATTAAATTAATCGAAATCTTTAAATTGTAATATAATAAACTTACAGCTCTTGAGATATATCCATATATTGATCGATGTGCGGGCCTCGGAATCCAAAATGCTGCCGCGCATCGAAATCACACAAATGCCTATTTCTACACATATTGAAACTGCAATCGATAAATGGTTAATCGATAGCTCAAGACTATCAAATGTTAAGCAACTACTGTATACTTACAAAATAAGATTAACAAGTAGCCTATTAGATGATAGAACAATAGTTTTATACTTAAAACACTTGTATTGTACTCAAATAACACTAAAGAGACGGCGACAAGCACAAAACTAAATATCGAGATGAAGAATTAATACATTAATAGGTAATTATTTTGGAAATTGGCTTGTTCTCTTCACAACTTACCATATAAAATGTAGCGCCAAGAGAAATGCGCCTGGCACCACCAAATCATCAGAGCCGACAGACCAACGACGTCTGAAGACCACGAGTCCAGGCATCTGTAAAGAAAGATTCCAAAAATAATTAAATATTTATATACTTATGTATAATATTTGATTCTAACACATTAGTCTATTTATATAGAATTAATAACTTAAGAACGAAACAAGATACTTTGGTATGTTTGGTATATGATATATAATAATATACAATATATTATAAAATACAATTTGTATTGTATCAATCTAGAATATATTCATTTTTATTGAAACGTTCATTACAAAATAACACATAACAACATATTCTAAAATAGTTTGCGGCTTCTGTTCTTATCACCATTTGCCTATTTTGGCATTTCTCACAAAGAAAGAATAGTGCAGAAAATTTAACATTAAACTAAACTGTTAGATTGTATAATTGATCACTCTACAAACTGCATTTAGTGGCATTGCTATCAAATCTTAACAAGATTAGTTAACACTTCTCATTTCTTCTAACATTTATTTCTGAGGTACATTTTTAAATGTCACAAAACAACACAGATATATTAACACAAAGTAAAAAACCCACAGCGACTATTACACATCAAAAATTTGAATAAATAGACTTTGGATTTGTGCTTTAATTTAATTCAATTTTAAAAAAATTGTATACAGCATCAGAGCGTGTTGCTTGTTTTATAGAACTCTGTTTAATGACTGTTTAGTTAACAGTGTAGTATGACTATGTTAACCTTCCGGGTATGTAACTCTAAAGTTTAATGTATTTTTAATGTTTCCAAAAGAACAAAAATAATTTCCATTAAAAAAAATGTTTATTTCTCTTATATTTTAGCGACCTTATAATTGTATATTTACTTTTAATGTATTGTCATTAAAAGTTCATTAATTTGATCAACTTAATAAAAGGAATTCATTTCAAAACACAGGTTAGAGCTACGCTGTAAAAAAGTTAGTTACAGAATGCAACAACTGCGATAGCTCATGAATAGAAGGTGCACCTTGCCCCTGAGATGTAAAAGGGCTGAGATGTAAAAGGGCTGAGATGTAAGAAAGCAGATTTGGGGAATCGCAAACAAATCAAACTATAAAAGTATCCAAGTATTGAAGAATCGTGCGCTACGACAGATAACCAACTGTCCCTGGTATGTACCCAGTTCCACACTAAATAGAGACCACAATCGGAATACAGTTAAAGAGCAGTTTGGAAGACACACTGGCAAATACCCCGCAAGCGGTCTACTCCCCGTCCCACCTTTAAGACGACTTAAATGACAAGGTTTTGCCAAGACAATTGGATGTCAATAAGACTGCCCTATCTGCATTTAAAGTCCTCATACTTTTATCGGGTTTGGTTGTTTATATAATACATTTTTCATCCATCTGTTGTTAATGTACTAACATAACTTATTAAAATTGACCCTAAAGTACATTGGGGTCTTATTTCTTGACATTTGTGAAATGCTTAAACATTTGCCTTTTGGTGTACATTTTTAAAATTCACAATAAAGTTCACATAGTCCACATAGTATTTTTTTCTATCCCATAATAAAAACGACAATTATCTTTTAACTTTTCTTGTAATGTCACAAAATTATTTAACAATTTCTTACGCAACGTTGAAACCTTAATTTTTTTACTCAGAAATCGATATATTCATTTTTGACATACTAGAGATCTATCAAAATAAAGTCGATCTATTGAAAGTGAAAAGAATGCAAAACTACAAAAGAATGCAGGCAAAATCTTTGACCCCATTTGATTGATTAATTTA
The DNA here is from genome assembly GCA_958299025.2 of Drosophila histrio. Lineage (NCBI taxonomy): Eukaryota > Metazoa > Arthropoda > Insecta > Diptera > Drosophilidae > Drosophila > Drosophila histrio. The sequence continues at coordinate 25,902,312 of OY282582.1, forward strand.
AGCATTATTATCAATTTCCATGCGATCATTTAGTTGCTTTCTCATCCATCAATGATTAATCATTTCATTTTACCCTCTAATAATAGCAGCAAGGGCATGTTAATTATATTTTGATATCTCAAGTTTGTCATCAAGGTTGTTTAATCAGAGACTTTGTTCATTTCTATTTGTAGACGTTGAGTCAGAGAAAAGTTGGCTTAAGCTTGTTGAAGAAAAATGTAAAAGTAGCGAATAGTGAATAGCTTACAGGTAACCTAAATTGGTAAAATGGTAAATTTAAAGCTTTCTACTTATAGATTCCATTAAAGATGCAACAATTTCAGTTGCAGTTTGTTAAATTCTGCGTATATGTATGTCATGTCTGTCATGTCTGGCATGGTTTCCCCCTCATGTCGCTGTCACAGTTGCTGAACAACTTTGAATCGTTTCCCCATATGCAACTATGCAGTCGTTGATGGCAACATTTTGCTACCTCAACCCCGTTCCGTCCGACCGTCCGTCCCCGAACCTAATCCAAATGTAAACCCCAAACCAAACCCCTAAAGCGTAACTGAACCAAGAGCTCAACTCTGAGCTCGCAATGGCAACTTGGACAGCTTAAGGTTGCAAGCTGTCTCTGGCAACAACATACATACATAGTACAACAGCAAACAAAGTAAACTTGCAAACATAGTCACCAAGGGTGCTTTATAGGGTGCAGAGTGCATTAGGGGGGAGGTAGGGTGATAGGGAGGAACCGTTTGGGGGTGGAGGGGATGGTAGTGTTAAGTAACACATGCATATGGAGTTACTTATGTATGTTAGTTTGAAAAATGTGTCTCTAAACATTGCCAACATTCGCACTTAATCTACTTAAGTACAGTGTAGTTCACAACTTTAAAGACACATGCCTTAAAGCTTAAAATATTCGAATAAAATACAAATTTCTTTAAAGCTTATTTAAATAAGTGACCATTACAGTTTTCATAACATAATATAACAATTATTTATTTGATTTTCATTAATACAATTTAAAAGTAGTTCTTATTTTTATACCCTGTGGGGGTATATTAAGTTTGTTAAAAGTATGTAACGGGCAGAAGGAAGCATGGCCGACCCCATAAAGTATATATATTCTTGATTAGCATCAATAGCCGAGTCGATATAGCCATGTCCGTCTGTCCGTCGGTCTGTCGGTCCGTCCGTATGAACGAAAGGATCTCAGAGATGGTAAGAGCTAGAAGCTTGAACTTGGCGTCCCAGCACTGGAAATTTTTGGAGGCAGATCAAGTTTATCTTTTTTTTTTTGGATGCCACGAAATCCTCATAACAAGAGCAGTTTTGTAGCTAGAGACTTCAGATTTGGCACACATGATGAGAATCTTGGGGTCAATGTGTCCAGAAAATTTTATCGCGATGCCACGATTGATTTTGGTATTTGTTTATTTAAGAATAATATAATAATAATAAAAGTATATCCAGATTTTGTTAAGCCGTGAACTAAATCAGTCATTTTGTTAATAGCTTTTCTATTCAGTTGTTTAGTTAGTCAATTTATTTAAGTGTCCTGCATTGAAAACTAATTAATTTTAATATATGTCAAATGTAACGTGGCGTTAGGATTTTATTTGAATTTTTTGTGTTTTATTTTCATTTTTGTTTAAATAAATATCTATATCTATACATTAAATCTATCTAGTATAAATAATAAAGAAATTCTGTATTATTTTGGCACTTCATGTAAGTATACTAAATGTACTTGTGTAAAAATTCAAATGATAAGAAATTCTAAGAAAGAAATTCAAATTTAGTTTAAACTGATCAACTGAACAAAATGAGCGATATAGTTTACAAAGAACTGAATCAGTTCATTAGTTTATTTTAATGACCCGTTCATTTGAACTTATTCAGAACGAATCGACACAACTCTATTAGAAACATAATAACACTTAAGTATTTGCGATCCCTGATAGAAACTAAACTTAAACGTAAGTATTCTCCATTGCTTCCAAGCCTTTATTATCTTAGGGAACTTTCAAATTTAAACGTTTTATATATATATATATATCTTAACTTCTGTCGTCTGGAATTGTAAAACAGTTTGTTTCAATATATACATATATATATTATAATATATATTAGTTTATATATACATACTATATATATCTATGCTTTGCATTGTACGTACTACTTGCTATCACTTAAAACTTGTTTACTAATTTTGAACTTCCTAATCTACAATAAACGTATTGTACATCTGTTATATTTATTATGATCAATGCTATCGCTTACCACAGTTTCGTATACTTAAATGTACCTTGTACTTAGACTATATATAGTCTATACTAAGTACATATATGTTGGATAGTTCTAAATTTGTGAGTCTTCGATTTCGTCATAGTATATTACTTTTTCGACCCAGTAATAGTCGTATTTATAGATCAAAAAAAAAAAACAAAAAAAAACATGGGACCTTGAACGCGGATTGTTTTTATTATTATTATGTATAAATAGTCCGAAACATGTGTAGAACAACAGCGAAGAAACTAGCGAAAAGCAATTCATTACAGATTGTGCATAGATTAACGACTTAATGTGGGCAAATTGGAATTTTAAGCGATAAGTAGAATAATTGACTGCGTTATACCCTCCAGTTAATCTATTATTTGTACATTGTTTATTTTGCTATGAAGAAAAAAAAAACAAGATCAGCTGCTAAATATCCCCATTTGGCTATTCACATACATACATATATAATCACTACTATAATAAACACTTTCCAAGCACTTTCAAGAATCTAGGGTATAAAAACAGAGATAAATTAGCAATAGGTATTATTCCAAGAAATTGCACTTTATTCAGAGCAACATTAACATGAAAAAAATCGGTTGAAAAACTGCAAAATTCTTTACCTTCACATATCGACATTTTGCAATTTGAATGGGAAATTAATGAGGAGGAAAAACACATGCCCTTACATTTGCAATCGATAGAAATATTTAATAATGCTATCGATTCGATATGCATATTAAAATGAGGCACGTAATTGGCCAGCTTTTAGATAACACTAACAACTTTTACCTTCAAATAATGGCAATAACAAAAGCAAAGCAATTCGATATAGAAATGGTAATAGAATTGCCAATTTGGCCCAATGAACAGTAGACCATTAGCCATTGTCATTAGCTTGGGGCCCGAAAATCCGTTTGATTTAAACGCCGCAATTTATGGCAATTACAAATGAACAGATAAATAAATACATAGATAGATAGATAGAGAGAAAGATAGATGGGCTTGCATTGGGTCACATGTTGAATTATTTAGATATGGCCATAATGAATATTAACAATGCTTGTCACGGTTATTGGTAAAAATAATTAAAACTTGCCCACAACGATGATTAAATGGAGCACCTTTAGTACGAATATGAAGTACATCATAAATCGAATATAAGTATGTAGTATGTAGATGACAATTCGAAATGCAGAACCTTTGATATTGTCGATTAGATAAGATTCATTTTGCATGCAAGTCGATTGCTTAACTTATCGGCGTGTAGAGAAGCCAACGAACCCGTAAACAGTAGTCGGACCGATGGTACCGGATACGTGAATACCTGCATGAGGTGAACCTCGAACCGCACTCAATCATAATACGTCTGAGGCTTTGTTTTTGATATGATTAGACTTGAGATTTCACAACGTGTGGCAACGCCACGTCATTTGATTGGCTGTCCTCTAACAATAAGTTGACAGCGCCGTTTTTTGAGAAAATCAATGACCAGACTGTCCAATCACAGTGCTATGTGGCAACTCTGAATTTATCTTGCACATAAACTGTCAGCTAATGTTAGTTTTAAAAGAATGGCAGCTTATCAATTAGTATCTAAGAAAGAAATATGTACAATAAAAATTATATAGTTAATAGTTAATAAGATGAGAAAGCAGCTCATCAATGAATAGTACATCTAAAATGGGAAAGTATCTAAATAAAATGAATAACTAAAACAACATCAAACCAAACAACTAAAAACGCTATAGTCAACATATGAGAGTTCCCCTATTAGATACCCGTTACTCAATTTAATTATACTCGAGTTCTAACCACAATTAATTGGCACGACAAGGTTATTTTTCGATAGTGCAACATTCAATGAGAACTATTTATGTTTATGTGGAAAGGTCAGTACATGTAAAGAAAACTTTTTGCTTTAAAAAAAAAAAACATAAAAAATCCATTTAAATAAAACCACTTTCCTAAAACATCAAATATTACTCAACATTACTAATTGGAAAGGTCATACTATTTATTTATTTTCAATTTAAACTCAAATGTAAACTAAATTTGCGATAGCGAATAAAAACACTCTGATGTCTGTGAATATAATACGCATCCTTTCATAATTTAAAGTCTCTAACTCTTTAATTGGTCTACACTACAGGTAAACGTTATTGATGCTGATATGCGTAATAGATTCTGCAACGCCTTCTTCTCCCTGTTGCTTATATTGCAACGAATATAATATATACATTTACTCAACAAGTATTAGGTTAAACTAGACAAATACATCATTATCTTAAACTTTCTATCGATCTACATCTATCTGCATATATCTATCTAGAACTCTATCTATACTATATTTAACTAAATGCCTATATTATATCACTTTATTTATTTTAAATAAATAACCTAACAATATTCTGAAATACAGTTATACTACATATATAGGTATCCATATCTATAAGTTCCTCTAGCTATATATTTATCTCACTATGTAGTATATACCCAAATTAATTCCCAATCCCAACTTGAATCAATCAAACAAAATGAAATTTATATTCTACAAAATGTTTTGATGAAATGCAAAAAATATCATAAATTTTGGAAAAAAGTAAATTTGAAAAAAAAAACGAAAAAATTTTTTTTATAAATTGTATAATGGTTAAAGTTGTGGAGGATATATTCGGTATTGCCATTAATCCGTTCACGGAAAAGGCGCAAGTGGTACGTCGCTATACGATCAGCAATTCGAATCATCTCTCGGCGTCCGTCATCCAATTGGGGGCGACAATACAGAGCATCAGTTGCCCGGACGCGTATCATAATGTGGCAGATGTTGTACTGGGATTTAATGATGTTGCCGGCTATGAAGCGAATCGGGATTATCGATTTGGTTGCATGCTGGGACGTGTGGCAGATAGAGTGGCCAATGGTGAGTTCATTATGGACAGACGAAGGGTGCTCGTCACGAAGAATCTAAATGATAAGCATCAGATTGATGGCGGTCGCATTGGATTCGATAAGATCATATGGGATCTGCATATGATTCGCCCAGACGGTGTGACCCTCAGTCATGTCTCGGCAAATGGACACGAGGGTTATCCAGGTGAATTGTCTGTCCTACTTCACTTCACCATGGACGATGACAATCGTTTCTATATGCGAATCGAGGCGAGATCAGATCAAACAACACCTGTCAATATCAGTAATCATTGCTTCTTCAATCTGGCAGGACAAAAGGCGGGTCGAAAGGGAATTCTGGAGCATCGTTTGGTCATTGCCGCCGATCACACGATTGAAACGAACGAAGAATCGATGCCAACGGGCCGATTTTCTGTTGTGAATAACACAGTTTATGATATGCGAGTACCGGCATTTATTGGGGATCGTTTGAGACAATTTGAGAACAAGACTGTGCCCGGTTTCGATGTGTGCTATGCCATGGATAAAGACTTTGATGCGAATATTGTGCACTTTGTGGGTCGATTTTTACATCCCGAATCCGGTAGATTCATGGAGATTCATAGCAATCAGCCGGGCATGAGATTTTGCACAGCCAATGATTTTCCCGATGATACACGCGACGAGGAACCGATTATGGGCAAAGATTGTGCCAGATATTTTCAGTTTTCCGGCTTTAGTGTTCAGCTGGAAAAGTTTCCCGACACCATGAATAATCTGGACTTTCCCACGGCATTCATAATGCCAAGTGAATTGTATTTTCACGAGACCATCTATACGTTCGGCGTACAGGAATCCTGGAAGTGTTGCGCCCTCCCAGAGGAACTAGCAGAGCTCGGTGACGAGATCGTTAGATACACGTAGATTTGACAATATTACATTTCGCGGATTAACTAAACGTTTCTTTTGGCGTCAACTAAATTTTGCAATTAATTAATCTGTTCATACTATAAATATCTATGAATGATGTGAATAAATGTATGCTCTAGATAGTGTTTATTCTATTTGAAATAAATGGTAGAATTCCATAATAGCTTTTAGTAAGAGAATGAAGAATTTCATTGAAAACTGAACACTGTTCAAATTTTACTTTTTACACAATATTATCATTATTATTTGCATTTGTCCTTTCATTAGCATTATCATTGACACATATGTACATAGATTGGTACTTACATTAACAATAGCATTAGCATTGTCATTAGCATTAGCATTAGCATTAGCATTAGCATTAACATAAGCCTTAGCATAAGCATAAGCATAAGCAAAAGCATAAGCATACGCAGAAGCATAAATATAAGCATTAGCATTAGCATTAGCATTAGCATTAGCATTAGCATTAGCATTAGCATTAGCATTAGCACTCATATTAAAATTAACAATAACAATAAATTTATTACTGACGTTATCATAATTATTAGCGTTAACATTATCAATAATATACATAAATATTCTAGATGCTCTCAAATGTATGCTATGAAAATATCAGTAATATATTCCTTTTTCTGTTCCTTATTCTCAATATACGTTTACATATTATTTTTCGATGCATATTTAAAATCAGTTTATACAAGAGGAAATGAAATGCGGAACTGTTCAATCAGATTGACTTAAGCTTCAATTGAATTTCCTAGACGTTTTGGCGACCCAAGAAATGTTTTCATTTTGTATTAAGTATATAGGAAATGGACGAGACTTAAAAACTAAATAACTATTTCAAGGGAATCAATATAACGACAACGTAATAAACTTGCCATTAAAAAGTTGCATGAAAAGAATGTGGACGATAATTTGTTTTATGATTTAGCTTCTAACCGTTGGGCAACTAATTGCACAACAAGAGAGACAGAGAGAGATAGAGAAAGAGAGAGAGATGAAGAGAGAGCGAGAAATGGGGATGAGACATTCTGGGGCAACTTGATGAAATGGCGCGTACAATGTTCTAATGTTCTTTTGGGGTCGCATTTGCGTGACGACGTGTTCCAAACCAATTAAAAAACTTAAATGCTGGCGAAATGCCGACGCTTCCATGTTGGCGTCGACTTTATCGCTGCCCCGGTTGGGTCTTAACTACACACGTATACCCCATAATATGGAAATATGCGGCGAGCGTGCGCTTTGTGGCAGGTAAACAGGTAAACAGAGTGCCAGCCTTTCTTTTAGCCAACGAGCCGCTAATGTGTCTGTGCCGCCCCCGGTAATCCTTTAGTTTAAAGCTTAAATAGCACTATTTCCATAAAGAACTTGTTTCGTTCTCAGCTGACGAATTGCATCTGTGTGTTAAAATTGTCCATAATCCATCATAATCTAAAAATCTTAGCGAACAAAAATATCTCAAATTACCAATCGCCTCATATGGATTCTTTGCGAATAAAAATATAATATACAATAGAATAGAATGAATGAAATATGTATACAATATAAGTTCAAAAGTTTCTGAAATGTAGATTTTATTATATTGTTTCCTCTATGATATTTGTTCCTCTAATCGTATAATATTATTTAATTTATTCGTGTAAATATAGAATGATTTATTTATGAACTATCTCAAGATATTTGCTACATTATCTATGAGTTATCTAATGAGTTATCTATTCTCCTATAGTCAATAATCTCAGCGATCAGTGTATTAAAGTATCACAGTATCTTATCGAATAATAATTTCAGTAATAAACTATCCCAACTATATCATAAATAATCTTTGATATATTATCCGGTAATCTCAGTAAAAACGTATCTTTACTACTTACTAATGATTAAATCGAATCGGTCTGTCGACTCGGTCTGTCTGTCTTCTGCCCGTCCGTCCGTATGAACGAAAGATTCTCAGGGACGGTAAGAGCTAAAAAACTTGAACTTCATCTCCCAGCACTTGTTATAATGCAGATAGATTAAGTTTATCTTATCTTGAATTTTGGATAACACGCCCGAAAACATTTAATTTAAAGAAGTCTAATATCAAATTTATAAAAAAAAAAAATTATATTCATTCAGAAAAACCTCTCTTAACTGATAACCTTGATAAAAAAGTGTTTTGATAGTGAATTGATTGATGTACTGTCTTATATCTAATCTTGATTTATGCTGACTTTTATAATAATCTCAGCTTATACTATCTCAACATGCAAACCGTTGTTAAAGAAAGAGGTATTACAATTTTCTCAGCGATCATTTATAACCTCACTAGGATTACACTCGACTATATAAGGATTTCTATATATATATATATATATATATATATATATATGTATTTGAAATACTGAAGCTCTTCTTTAATATGCTCTTATCTTGTGACCCTGGCCAATGAAGGGAAGTCCCCGTTTCGGGTTTCCGGCGTATTTGCAGCTGATTGACAGCTGCTAAGGCAACATATCAACATTTTGTTGACTCAATCAAGTCAAACAAAACGGACGTTACAAAGCTGAGCTTCGCATTAGTGTATAGTCCATTCACACACACACACACACACACACACACATGTAGATGCTATGTGTATGTATGTGTCGGTGTGTTTGAAAGTGGCGTCATAAAAACAATGGCATCACCATCTGAAGCAGCATGTCGAGCGGAAACCGACTAAAAGGCCACGCAGAGAAGGACAGACTCAGCAAGGCAAAAAAGTAGGAGACAGCGAATCAGAGAGATAGAGACAGAGAGACAGGAAGAGAGAGAAAAAAAAAGGAAAGTTTTATGACCATGCCGTGGTGACAAGTCGATGACGCTTTTTCATGACGCCAATGATGAAGGCGATGATACTATAAAATAAAGTATTGCATATGCCAAGGCAACAATTCCGCCAAAAGGAGCAACGATTTGTTGGGATGTTTGGATGTTGTACACAACGAGGGTGTTGCCAGAAATTAGAGCCAAGACAAACTATCGCAACGATCCCATTGGACATTCAATTATAAATTATAAATAAAATATAAATTATCTTATAAATAGCAAAAAATTGTGTGATTAAAGTCGATAATGTAGATCAGGCAATTATATGTACATATTATAGTAATTATCATTGTTATAGTTTTGTTCTTGATCAGCATCAACTGTCAGATTTCATATCCTTGCAGAACCCTATATTCAATTGTATGATATCCCATTCTAACCAAATTTTGTTAGAATGTAAAAGACAAATCCAACCACACAATAAGTCAGTTTGGTTGAGAAATCTTATGAAACAACGCTGATGTTTCTTCTTATTAAGCCATAATTTTCGACCTATTATTCATATGACTTATATATAATAAAGTAAACATATTTTAACAAAATTAGGTCAGGATGTATAAGACATGACCAAATGCATAATCTGTGAGATTGGTTGAGGTATGTCGAAAAACAAAATAGTTTTGTCATACTAAAGAATGATTTTTGAACGATAGTTTCTCTGGCAGCTATATGATATAGTGATATATGAACATATGAACTGCCAGCAATAAATAAAACTGATCTGTACCTATTTTCATTCAAAACTAAGAGAGTAGTTTGCATAGAAACTGACAGACAGAGAGACAAACAGACGGATAGGCAGACAGACACACAGACCATTAAAGACAGACAGACGGACAGATAAACAGACAGGCAGACGGACAGACAAACAGACAGGCAGACAGACGGACAGACAGACAGACAGACAGACAGGCCGACAGGCAGACAGACAGACAGACGGACAGACAGACTATATATATATATATATATCGACTGGGCTGTTGATGCTGATCAAGAATATATATACTTTATAGGATCAAACACTGCTGCTTTTATGCGACAAAATTATAATACTTTCTGAAAGGGTATAAAAAGCTTTAATGCTTCTGCAATATTACCAGAGAACTTAAGAAAACCTTTTCCTGCAAAATATATATATATATTTATAGGTTACATTATGAACTATCATGTTTGTTTACCTACAGTGATGGATTAAATAATAGAAATGACCAATAGTCCTTGTATTTTTCCTAACTCTCCCATGAAATTTTTACTTGTATAATAATTTTACCTTATTTTTACTTAATACTTATTTACCAATGTTTCAGAATAAAAGCTTTAAGTGAAAAACGATTTAATTTAATTTGATGTGTTTGGTAAAAGATAATAGAAACAAAAGAAAAATATAACTAAATTCGTTGATATAATTAATTTAATATATTATTTAATATTTTATTGGATAACTACAAAATTCTCCAAAATTGCGGTATCAATAGAGTACAACTAGAACTTAACATTTTCAATGAAAAAAATAAGTTGCGATAACAAATCAGCTAATCCGAATTATAATAATTTATCATCAATAATTCTAGTTTTATCATTTTGAATATTAGTTTTACCATCGTTACTCTTAAAACTCACCTCGTATTGGGTGTCAAACAAATTTTCGCAAAAAAAAACCTGCTAAATACCAACTGCCTTTCCCCATATCCATCGGCCTGTTTGACGCCTACTTTCGCTTTCACTTGCTCTTCCTATTTACTACCATTTAATATTTATATTTATACTGTTCAACATAACCTTTAAATTGCGCTTTCACTAGTTGTACCGTTAGTTTATTGGGTTGCTTTTTTTAATTTTCCCTTCTCTTCTGTTTCTTTGGGGTCATACGAATGTTTATACACATATACATAAATACAAGTATAAATCTGTATTTTATTTATATAAGTAAGTGTGTGCATATGCATATGTATGTGTGTGTGTGTGTGTGTGTGTGTGTGTGTGTGTGTGTGTGTGTGTGTGTGTGTGTGTGTGTGTGTGTGTGTGTGTGTGTGTGTGTGTGTGTGTGTGTGTGTGTGTGTGTGTGTGTGTGTGTGTGTGTGTGTGTGTGTGTGTGTGTGTGTGTGTGTGTGTGTGTGTGTGTGTGTGTGTGTGTGTGTGTGTGTGTGTGTGTGTGTGTGTGTGTGTGTGTGTGTGTGTGTGTGTGTGTGTGTGTGTGTGTGTGTGTGTGTGTGTGTGTGTGTGTGTGTGTGTGTGTGTGTGTGTGTGTGTGTGTGTGTAAGTGTGAGTTTATCTAACACCAGGAGTATTCCTAGCCGCAGGCTGAGCATAAATTTCTTTGGCGTGTGCTCGTGAGTGTGAGTAAGTGTGTATATGTATGTATGTGTGTATAAGTGTGTAGCAGCTTTGGATAACATTTTTAATTTCTTAGCTGCTTTTATCGCATTTAAGTATTTGTTGTATTTAATGGAATGTGGCAGCAACAAAAACCAAAAAAAAAACAAAAAAAAAACAGAAGAAGCAGGAAAACCAAACAGGAATCGTGCAAAGAATGCGACTGTTTTGTATTTGAGTGTGTGTGCGTGCGTGTGTGTGTGTGTGTGTGTGTGTGTAAGGATATTTTTGAAGTGAAATCCTCACAAAACAATAACAACGACTAAGAAGAAGCTCTGGCTTCCGTATTCTTATGTGAGTGCCAAAAGAAAATGGTATATGAAGAAAAAATATGAAGAAAAACAAACGCAAAAAGAATAACAACTGGACAAGCAAATGAAACTCTGAATACCCTACATAAGAATAAGAATTATCACTTTTCTATCAATTTAATATTAATCTTTACTAGAAAATATCATTTAATGCCTTTAACTACTTGTATTTCAACAGGTTCCACTTCAATCATATGAGAAGTGCTTGTGGAACATATGCTTTGAATTGATTCCACTTGATTGTAGTGCATAAACCGCGTAAGAACTGAAGATGGGGATAAAAGATACACTCAGAGAAGCAAAAACAAAAGTAATGCAAAGCTTTTAAAGCCAAAGTGAAATATGTATGTACATTGTATTACCCTTTAACAAAGCTGAATAAAAATAATAATAAAAAAAGGGGAGGTAAATACTCGTTCATATGGAAATTTTATAGTTGAATGGTATGTAAATGTAAGAGTTTATACAAGTACAACATATGTACATATATGTACATATACGAGTACTATGCACGTAAGTTGTCTCTGAACATGTTGAAGCTTTCTAAGTTATGCATCAGTTTCAGATCAGGTTTCTCAATTCGCACAGTTATTTCATATCTTGCGTGGTTTTGATATGCGACAGTCTATACACAGAGAGAAACGGGACGTTGGTTCGAATAGCCACGTATTAGGTATTTGTAACAAGATTTTACTAATTTCAGTTTTAGTGAGATATCAAGTTTGAAATCAAGTACGAAATACTTAAGTTTTTCGCTCAGTGCATGTATAGCTCTTTGCAATCAGTCATCTTTGTAGTCAAGCATTGTTGACATGCGTATCTTATACCCTGTAGTCATGCATGTTTATAACAAGGGTATTTAAGTTGTTAACATTTGTGTAACAAGAATAAATATACATTTTCGCAGCTTTATAGCTTTTGGGACTAGAGATTATAAAAGCTAGAACTGTCCGAATTTCGTTTTAACTATGTAATCAAAGTAATTTTATGTTATAATTATTTTTAATTATTATTTCTCCATCTTAATTATTTATTTCCCGTCGGCTTCGATGCGGAACCTTTTTCAATCTGATAAATAAAAACATACAACATATAAACACTTAAAATAAATACATACATACAAATATTGTCATCTAAGTGGCTAAACTTCTATCTTATTTTAATACGGTGAAATAACGTCCCAACTATTTACAGGGTATTTGCTAATTGAGCTCTTGCCATTGACGCATTTCTATTCGCTTTCTCTTTTTGTTCTTGTGAGGCAGGCGAAAATACATAAGTATGTGTGTGTGTGTGGGTGTGTGTGTGCATTGGTGTTTTTTTCTGCATGCGTAGATAGTAGATATGTAAGTACGTAGAAAGATAGGAGCATAGACGTCAGCGCCAACGTGTTGAGTGGCGCAATTCTTATGTTTGTATGTATGTATGTATGTATGTACAGTTTGTCAATTAATTGTTTGCAAAATGAAAACAGGCACACAAATTAAACTTTAACATAAAAATTTATTAACAATGGTACTTATTTCCAATATTTTTTTTATATATATTTATAAATTAATATATTACTTATGAATTATACAAAGAAAAATAACAAAAATAATAACTATAACAATAATAATACAAAAATAACGAATAATGTCAAATTTCAGACTGTCAAATAATTGTTTGCAAAATGCAAACTCTGTTTGGCAAAAATGGCTTAAACTAGAAAAATAAGAGAGAAAAAAAATTAATATTTAGTGTGCTTGCCCTTAGCCTCTATCACAGCTTGAAGCCGCCGCGACATGGACTGCACAAGTGCCTGAAGGTCATAATGACATGGGAGATTTGCCCATTCCTCTTGTATGGCTTTAATCAAAGCACTTTTGGTAGCTGGGCTCCGCCGGGCTACCCTCTTCTTTAAAAATGCCCACAAATTTTCAATGGGGTTTAAGTCGGGACTCTGAGCAGGGGTATCTATAACCTTGTTGCAGTTATATAGCGCCCAGGTCCGACACAGCAGGGATTTGTGTTTAGGATCGTTGTCCTGATACAATTTGTATTTCAGCTTTCTCGGGTTTTGAGGGTCAAAGAAGCTAAAGTTTTCGGCACTTTTCGTCAGTTCGTTTTTAAGGATATCCAAATAAAACTCCTTGGTCATGGTATCGTTAAAAATGCGCACCTCTCCAACACCTTTTGACGAGAAACAACCCCACACCATAACAGAGAGCTTGCCAAACTTCACTGTAGGCACAATATTTTTCTCTTGCAGCGCTGTTTTGGGTTTGCGCCAAACTCTGTTCGGTCCATCGTGGTTGTATAACATTATTTTTGTTTCATCACAAAAAATAACTGTATCCCAGTACTCCGCTGGCATATTTACATGCTCAATAGCAAATCTATACCGTTTTTCTATATTTGTGATAGATAGCAATGGCTTTTTTCTTGCCACACGTGAGGAGTACTTATGCAGGTTAAGCACCTTACGTACAGTCTCGTGGCTTACACTCTTGTTGCAGTCCGTTTTTATGCTATTGGCCAACACTCTCAAGCTTATCTGGGGGTTATTGCTCACTTCTTTTAATATTTTTCGATGATCACGGCGATCAAGTTTCAATGGCCTGCCCTCGGAGTGGTTCAAATCCAGCCTGTTCTCCTTCTCTGCACGCTTAATAATGTTGTAAACCGTCCGCAGCTTTACATTAAATTCAATCGCCAAATCGTTAGCCGTTTTGCCCTGGTAATAATTGTAATAAATTAATTGTATTAATTTATTGTCTGTTCGCTTCCCAGGCATTGTTAAATAGGTTCTTTAAAGCTTATTATGCACGCTGCCGAAGTCAAAATCAAACTAAATGCATACATAGAGCATTGCAAAAGCGCAGGTGTTCATTCAAATTCCCTTTAGAAGTACCGTTACAAGCCCCGTTACTTAGTTTCAAGTCTCTTTTTGATTTATGTTTGCATTTTGCAAACAAATATTTGACAGTCCGATATTTGACATTATTTGTTATTTGTGTTTTATTATTGTTATAGTTATTATTTTTGTTATTTTTTTTTTGTCTAATACATAAGTAATATATAAAAATATATAAACATAAAACAAATTATTGAAAAGAAGTACCATTGTTAATAAATTTTTAAGTTAAAGTTTAATTTTTGTGCTTAATTTTGCTTTGCAAACAATTAATTGACAAACTGTATGTATGTATTTAGCCCGCAGAGGCTGCACGCTCTAAATTTCAAGAGTGTTGCAAAAATATGCAATTGTTTGTCCAAACAATTTGCCAAATAAAAACAAAAGCATAAAGAAGAAACAAGAAAGAAGAAGAAGAAGAACAACAACAGAACGGTAACAAAAAACACAGAGCACTGGAGTAGTAAGAGATGAAACAAGAGAGAGAGAGAGAGAGAGCGGTTAACAAGGGAGAGTATGAGACTGTGGTCTATTCAATTGGTGGTGAGTTTACAAAGTTTGTTGAGCACCAACGTCCGTCGTCTGTCCGAAAGTAAGTGAAACGCACCTTTTTGCACTGGCGCATCCCCCACTTGCCTTTTAGTCTAGAATGCGCGTTGAATGCCGGACCCAAAAAGGAAACAGCAGCAACAACAACAGCAGCAACAACAACAACAACCACAAAATAAACAACAGCAATTCCTGCACAAACAAAATCCGCTACACTCACCGCACGGTTGTCGCTGAAAGGCGGGGCGGTGGGGATGGTTCAGTGGCAGTCTGGGTGGAAGAAGGATAGAAGTGACGACGTTGTCGTTGTCGACGCTTGGCAGCTTTGACATTTGCATGGAAATACATATATACAGATGTATGTATATATGTGTGTGTGTACTACTATGCGTGACAGTCAGTGTTGGCAATTTTTCAAGCTACTATATCAACTTTTAAAAAAAGACGCTGAAAAAGGCTAAACCATTTAAAAATAAAAATAAAATTGGTTATATTAGCAATAAAAATAAGCAAAACAATCCGAACAATCGGAAACCCGACCGTCATATACCCTGTGGCAGTACAGCGTACCGCCCAAATTCGCTCCCAATGCAATTTTCTTGTAATCTTCATTTTGTTTAAGTTTCTGGACACATCGATCCCAAGATACTCATCATGTTTACCAATTCTCAAGTCTTTATCTTTACAATTTATTTTCTTATATGTATCCTATAAACTTGCACAGCGTATTCTACCCTTGACTGACCAGCTTGTTGATCCAGTTGTCAACTGTCCGTTAGCTCGTATTCCACAATTTTTCATAAAAAAAAAGCTAAGCTGGCAACACTGCTGACAGTGTTGCGGAGAGTTTGCCAATACAAATACGCCGAGATGAGCTAGATGAAGAGCAAGAGGATGAGAAAGAAGAGAACACAAAAAATATAAAGCCGAGCATCCCCGCCGGTAAAAAATTCTTTCCAAGTTTTAGCAACAACAGCATCGCCAAAATGCCACAGTTTGGGGTTGTCAGACTGTCGGTGTGGCTCTCGCTTTTTGGCTATATATATGTATATGTATCTGTGTGTGTGTGTTTGTCTGTATAGAAACATCGTCATTGTCGTCCCCAAAAATAACTAACCCCCAAACGACTGGGCACACATTAAAGAGCAGATAAACTGAATACTGAAATACTCCTCATCATGCACTCCATCCAATTCCATAATGCTTAAAGCGACCCTCGCTAACTAAAAGCTCACGACAGCATCAACAAGAACAACAGCAGCAACAGCAGCCGCCTTAGTCTTCGATTGGCAGTTGCCGCGCCATCTATTTGTCTATTTTTAGTACATTTTGGCATATTATGTACTATGTCTTTTGTTTTCTTTTTCCTGTTCGTCTTTTCTTCAGCTTCTTCTTGTTTTAATTACCATCTATTCTTGTTAATTTGTATGTGTCCCTTGCATCGATCAGCGTTAATTTCTGTACCAATTTGCACAATTGGTCATATGTATGTACATATATTGTTTATGGGCCATGTTTATACATATTTTGACATTCAAACTCAAATTCCATAATCATGCATATCCAATATGTTTACTATATGTATGTTACTATAAACAAAATAAAGTATTTACGTCTATAACACTTAAAATACTTTATACGACATATTTTAGAGAATTTTTTAAAAATGTCATATAAGCAGTTGGTGAGTATTTTATTTGTCTAAGGAAATTACTATTAACGAAGCATTCGAATAAATTACAAGTTTATAATTTTTTAAAAGATTACAAATTTATGTTCCAAGTAACATTAAATTCTGAATTTTAAGATAACACTTAAAAGGTAACTAGAAGAAATGAAGATTAAACAAGCCGAAGAGTCGAGACGGAAGCGTTAGTAGGGATTGATATAATACAGTCGAAGCCGACTATGAGAGACCCTTTACCTAATCTATAAAACTCTCGAGTATTACTTTATTATTTGAACACAAACGGTTTCTGCTTAACCCATAGACCAACCAAAATAGCAATTATGGTGAATCTAGCTCTTATAGTCTCTGAGATCTAGGCGCTCATATAGACGGACGGACGGTCGGACAGACGGACGGACAGACGGACGGACGGACGGACAGACGGGCGAACAGATGCTGATCAATAATAGCTTTATTTATTTATAGATTTATTAAGTTAAATGCTTTTGTTTCAATATATATATTTTTTTTATAAATGTAGTTTTATTTGGAATCTATCTGTGATTTTGAATAATCAAATATTTGTTCCAGTTAGAGTAATACATATTAAAGCAATTAAAATTATTTAATTGTTATATATGTACATATACTATTATGAGTAATTTAAGTAATTTGGAAAACAATTAAAAATAGTGTATTGAGCTTATTGGACTAAAAACTAAAAAAATAAGTTTACAAAAATGTTAAATAAATATATACTTAATATCGAGTAGCCAATTCTTCTCGCATAATGACGATTTACAGAACGAATAAATCAATATTAAATGCTGCATTTTAAACATTATTCGATCAATGCCAGATTTAAGTGTGCCTTTATGTATATACTATATGTAACTTGCATTTTTCCTCCTCAATGATCAATTGGATTGACATCTGGAAACAAAGTATGGATGTAAACCATAATCGAAGTATCAAACATCGATTTTTGAAGGCGATACCTCGATGTTATTGTGCATCCCGATGTTTGTCAATGCATCGATGTTTAGGTAAAACATCGGTGAATTCGTAGTAGCTAATTAGATAAAAAAAAAATGGCTTATGCTATAAATTTTGATAAAGGATCAAAATCTAACTAGATTAAATCATTTCATTTGCATTACATTATCGAAGTGCATTTAAAAAGAACCACTGAAGATTCCCAAGAAATTTCAGTTCATTTTGGGGAAAAAGTAATCCATTGTCCATTGTGTGTCAAATTGGATTTATAAACTATTTTTCATACTAATTTACATTTGGGCTTCTTGGAAAGGTGGGAATCCCCTTTGAAACACACTGTAATCCGTTTTTAGGTCGATTCCATGGAGAGATAAATTTTGTTAAACATGGAGACCAACAAAGAAAGAATACCCTTAATTTGTTTATCGTAGTAGTTCAGTTGAGTTGTTCAATTCAAAAGAACGAAGGAACCAGATGATCTGTAATCAGGAACTTATGGTAGTTCGTTATTACCCTGTGTAGATTTAAGTGTTGGTTATTTACATCCCTAGGACAAATTAAGCAGTTTAGATGGCTTATAAGCCTATAAACTATAAACTAATATAAGCTTATAAACTAATCGAGCTTTATTTATGATGTTTCTCTTAAGTATATATTTTTTTTTAAATGTATTTATTTATTTTTTACAAATATATGAAATTTTTAAAAACTATTTGCTATTTAAAATGATTTAATTAAGGGTCAAGAAGTTGAAATTGCTTGCTGTGCCAATAATTTATGTTGGTCACTGTACGTATGTATATGCATAGAATACCAATGCTAGCATTTCAACATAATTTCCATTAGCGCATTTGACATTTCAATGCATGTAATGCATCCACACTTATTTTTTTTGTTTTTTTTTTTTTTTTTTGGTCATGCCCTGAATATGTAAATGATTTGCGGTGCATGTGGTTCGCCTAATGCGACACGATGCGCTTCTGTTGCTGCTGGCGTTGGCGTTGGCGCTGCTGCTGCTGTCTAACTGTGGACTACATTTTGAAATTTCATCTCGCATGTTTATAATGCAGTGTCTGCCATTTTGGCAAAATTACAAACTAAACAGTAAAAGCTGCCAGAGTCCATAACTGAGTTATCGATGTGTGTGTGTGTGTGTGTAAGTTCTTCTGATGAAACAGGAGAGTAAATGTACATATATATGTATGGATGTGTACTATATCAGATACGTACATACAAACTTAAATTATATACATACATATTTAAGCACATATTAAAAATATAAAACTAATATATATATGTTCTTTAGATATTATTTTATAGCACACATTACGTATTTCAAATACGAATACTTATATGTAGGTATTTACGAAAATAGTTAAAATAATGCATACCGCAATTTGTTGCCAGCGCTCTGCTGGCTGCTCTGCCGCTGCAGCAACAAAGCAGCGCGTCGTTGTTTTGACTTCTCTTTCTCCGCTGCGTTTTATTCTTATTGGAGAATTGAAGACTGATTGACGTTATGATTTCCGTCTTATATTGTTTTTCATAGATTTAATTTGCTTGCCTCCACTTAATTCACTTTACTAGACAAGAACTTTAAAATAAATTGTAAAATAATTATAAAAAAAACTGAAAGCAAGCGAATTGTGATGTTGCTCATGTTTATTGTTTACTCGTGTTACAGTTACACACACACGCACACACACATACATACGCAAATACGAAAAACCAAAGAGCGAGTTGAGCGAAGATACGAGATTTCACTTTTGTGTCGACGTCGCTGCTGCGACTGCTGCTGCACGCAGCATAGCATGAACTTTCACGCCGACCGCAAAGCTGCCAGCAAACTGATGGCCTTGTCCTGCTATTTGCCGGTGCTTGCGTCGGCGGTGGCGTTGGCGTCGGCATTAACGTCGCTGACCGGTAAAGCAGTCGTCGCTATCCAATTGCATTCAGTCTGTTTTGTTGTTGTTGTTGCTGCTTCTTTTTTGGTCGATCGATAAATTTGAATCTCGCAATAATAACAAAATCAACAACAACAACAACTGTCACTTGCACTTGCACTTTTGTTTTGTTTTCGCATCTACACTTCTACTCTGTCCTCTACAGTGCTGCCATTTTAGCTAATTTATTGCTAAATCTAGCATTTTTTTAAATGTTTAAAAGTTCTTTTTACTCTTTGCTTTGGTTGCATTTAAGCTATTTCTTTTTTGAACATTTACTTATTATTATATATTTATGTTAAATATTATACATATTATTCAAATCTAGCTATTTTTTAACGGTCAAATTGGCAACACTGGTCCTCCACTTTCTCTCTCACTCAACTACTCTTTGCCCCACACACTCTCACACACGCACACAGACGTACACATGCATTGCATTTAATTACCATTCATTTTGCTTTAACTGCACTTTTGGACGGAGACAGAGACAACAGACAATATATTTGAATTTCAATTAAATAGTTGACCCGTCAATTGATACACTTGAGTCAATTACTTTTTTTTTCATTTAAATTATGATTATTTTAGTATCCATGATGTATCTACATTTATGCATAAAGCAGATGCCGCAACCACCGAATGCCACCACCCCCGAAAGCGCCAAAGCTAGCAACAACAATACATCGTTAGTCCATCAGCATCAGCATTAGCATCGGCATCAGCATCAGCGTCGGCATCGGCATCGACGTTGACGTCGGCGTCAGCAGCAAAACCAAAACGGAGTTGTTGTCATTTCTTGAACTTCCATTGCTTCTTCTGCTTTTCGACAGCCTCAGCGGCCCAAATTAACAATTGTTATTGTTCTTTTACTTCTTGTACTTCTCCTTCTTCTTGCTGTTCTTGTTGTTGCTGCTTTTTTATGGATTTGCACACGTTTGTTTATACGCGTTTGTTGTTGTTGTTGTTGTGATTTTTATGAGATCTGCATGCTGTTGTGGTTACTCTTCACTTTAACTTGCTGGCTGAAGTTGTAAAGTAGAAATTATGCTAATATATTAGAGCTGTCACAACTTCTTTTAAACTATGTATTTTTACAGCACTTTAAAAAAAATCTCGAACGCGAACGCAACGTCGTTGTTAGCAACAATATGAAATGTAAATGCAAATGCCGTCGTATCACAGCGTCCGCGCGCGACGCCAGCTTTTTGCAACTGAAACTAATTTCGAATTGCCGAACCAGCGATTTCCAATAAGATACAGTTCAAAAGCGAAAAACGAAAGCTCAAGTATAAACAAAGCTTTTTTTGTTATGAATTGCGAAAATGTTTGGCGTTGCCGGACTGCAAACTGACTGCTTGACAATTTAAAAATGCATTTGAACTGAAAGCGAATAGTTAGATGTATGCTTTTATTTTTTCTTAGTGTAATGTTTGCAGTTCTTATTCTAATTCTTATTTAACTATTATAATTTCACCATGAGGCAATCTTACGTTAACCATTCTTTCTTTTATAATGCATTTTTAGCGATATTATTTCTTATTTCACTATCGATACAACTAGCTCATTTATATCTATCGATACATACATTTGATTATTTTTAACAATTAACTTATTTATATATGTTTAATCTTGATTAATAACTAAAGTTTCTTTTATTTAACAACTCATGTCCTGTGTTGCCAGAATATGACCGTTGAAAAATAGATAGATTTGAATAATATATCAAATATAAAGCTATAGAAATACAAAATAAGTTCTTAAAAAAGACATAGCTTAAATGCAACTAAATCAAAAACAAAATTGTTTGTTATTAGTGTTATTTTCTTAAAATTGAAAAACTTTTAAACAATTTCAAAAATTCTAGATCTAGCAATAAATTAGCTAATATGGCAACAACATTTCAACAATGACTATCGATCGGTTAGGGCGATATATTGTGAAAAACGTCGCTAGACTTGGCCTATCGATATAACTTGTCTTGACATCACTAACGAAAATTACACTGTGAAACTCCCATCCGGCTTCAGAATGTGGAAGATATTCTTTATTGCATTTTTAGCCATAAATAATTGCAATGCTGTGCTCCAGGCTGATGCCACGACACTCGTATTGCTAGACAATTTGGCTATACGTGAAACTCATTCAATTTTCTTCAAATCACTGCAAGGTAACCGGCATCGCGCACACACACACAAACACACACGCATACATGTATAACCTCTGACGTGTACAAATTTTTATTTTCACAGATCGTGGATTTAAATTGACATATAAACTGGCAGATGACTCTGGACTATTACTATCACGATATGGTGAATATTTGTATAAGAATGTAATTATCTTTGCACCGAGCGTGGAGGAATTCGGCGGCGACATCAGCGTCGAGCGGCTGTCGCAATTTGTTGACGATGGCGGCAACGTTTTGGTTGCAGGAAGTGAAAAATCCGGCGATGCGCTACGTGAATTCGCGTCCGAGTGCGGCTTTGAGCTGGATGAGGAGAATGCCGCGGTCATTGATCATTTGCATTACGATGTCAGCGATACCGGCGACCATACAACCATATTAACCTCGGCACAAAACCTAATAGATGCCACCAGCGTTGTTGGCAAAGAGAATCGTAAATCGAATGCAGCTCCGTTACTCTATCGCGGCACTGGACTGATTGCCGACAAGGAGAATCCCTTGGTATTGAAACTACTGACGGCCGAGAGCAGCGCCTATAGCTATAAGCCAGAATCGACCATTTCGGATTATCCCCATGCTGTGGGCCGTAATACTCTGTTAATTGCTGCTCTGCAGGCACGCAACAATGCACGCGTCGTATTCTCTGGATCACTGCAGTTCTTTGCTGACGAAACCTTCACCATGGCCGTGCAGTATGCACAGAGCGGTGTCTTCCACAAGCAGGCCGGTAATCAGGCCGTTGCCGAGTCCATCAGTCAGTGGGTGTTCGGCGAAAGTGGCAGACTGCGCGTTGCGTCCGTGCAGCACAACAAGGAGGGCGAGAGTCATCCGCCAGAGCAGGCTTATACCATCACCGATCCCGTGGTCTATACAATTGCCATTGAGGAACTTGTGCAAGGCAAATGGCAGCCATTCAAGGCTAACGATATTCAGCTCGAGTTTGTGCGCATCGATCCATTTGTTCGCACCTTCCTCAAGCAAACCAAGGGCGGCAGCTACGAGGGCAAATTCAAGATTCCCGATGTCTATGGCGTCTATCAGTTTAAGGTGGATTACGATCGTGTCGGTTATACGCATCTCTACAACACCACACAGGTGTCGGTGCGTCCGTTGGAGCACACACAATATGAACGCTTCATTCCCAGCGCATTCCCGTATTACACCAGTGCCTTCTCCATGATGATTGGTCTGTTTGTGTTCTCGTTTGTCTTCTTGCACTTTAAGGATGAGCCCATGCTTAAATCTGGCAAGGACGAGAAGAAGACTCAGTAGAGCAATAAATAGTATATGAGCAAAAGGAGAAAATACATTTATGTAATAACAATTTAAATAAATGAAAACCATTTGTATTTAAAACGTACATTTTTCGAATTAGAACTGTTGATGCAAATTCAAATGCAACTATCGATAACACAGGAGCAGTGGCATCATCGAAAGTTTGGCTAGTGTTGCCAGAAGCTCAATTGTTCCGAAAAGCTGTTATCAATACCTGGTGTTCAGTTAACTCATTCTGAATTCGCGATCAGTTGTTCACAGTCCACAAACTATGTAAGGAATATATGGTCCCACTAAAAGCTTAAGAGGAATTACTTTTATTACTGTGAAGGAAATGGCAGCTGACAAGGTGGATTAGTTTTTACATATTAGTTAATTTATTGCTACATTTTGCATTCTTAAAATATCTAAAAGTTTTTAAATTAAAAGAAAAACAATAATAACACAAAAGGTATTCTTCTCTTTTGTTGCATTTAAGCATATATTTTTGTATTCATATTATTTAAAGTTGCTTTATTTTGATATTTTTCAAATCTAGCTATTTTTAGCTGGTCTGGCAGCAGTACAATCAGCTGTTATGGAATACCCCTATATCGATATATCGATGATGCAATCCGATAGTGTTGCAGCTCTAATACAAATGCAGTATCGATATTGTTTTTTTTTTTTTGCAATATGAGCAACGCCATATTATAGAAGTACGCGATCGCAATGCAATTACACATATTTGCATACCATGAGTGGATCAATCCAACTACAGCTTAACCATAACCGAATTTGTAACCACAACATCCACAAGCTTAGCGGAAATGTCGCAAGCACAAACAACAGCGGTGCCAGCGATTTGGACCAGCGACATGCACAAACGCGTCCATTGTCAACAACGCGACCTTAAGCAACAACAACAACAACTGCAGTTATCCACATTGCTGTCGGAGCTGCGACGTGCCACAAATCATTGGTTCCAGACCAAAAGCGACGAATGCTTCCAGTTGCTGGTGCAGACGTGTGTCCAGATACTGCAGCATGGTCTGTTGCAGCCTGTCACAAGTGTTGCAACGTTGGTGAGTGACCTTACCTTCCCCCTTACCCTCCCACTCCCCCATCCTTACTACTGTTTGCTGCCACACTTGACTGACGCCCTAAATGCAAACAAATGTTGCTAAGCTGCATTGCAGTTACAATTTTCGATTACATGAATCACACAAACACACACACACACATCCATATAAAGCTTGTTAGACCCTGTACTTGAAAAACACAAAGGGTCAATTAAGTTTGTAAGGCAGAATGAAACGTGACAGACAGCATAAATCGAGGACACACATATAAATCAAAGATTCGATATGTAATAATGTAATAAAAACTGAAGTTATTAAAAAAAAAACACTTTAATGCAACTTCGAGCCAAAGAAAACAGAAGAAAACTTGCAGCGTTTACGCGTGTGTATGTACAGGGTCTTCCACAGTCGAGTACGCTCGACTGCAGCCAGCTTTTCTACTAGTTTTAAAAATAAAACTATTTGAAGCGAAATGCTTACTGAAAGGGAAACCAAAAGTGCAAATAATCAGATTCAAAATAAATAATATGTGGTAATAATAAAATAATTATGCCAATCTCTTGTTTGTGCTTTAAATAATTTATTTAAGAAAATTTTTAGAGTTTTGTTTGATCGTTTTTTTTCCCATGCAAAAGCCACGCCCTCTACCAACCGATAAATAAAGCTTATTTATTTAATTTTTCGATAATAATCGACAACTATGCATCAAAAGGAGAGAATTATAACAGTTTTTTTTTTGGTGATGGATTTCCATTCATCACAATCACAAAACATTTTGACATCTTGAACAAACATTAAAATTCCATCGATTTTGTGTCATCGATGTTGAATTTTCTGATTTATAACGACTATAATTTTATTTATCTTCTTTATATTCCTTATTTACCAAATAATAACGTCACTAAATTATAACATAAATAAATAATTTTCAAATGGAAATTATTTTTGTTCTTTGGGAGAAACATAAATTATAAAATAATTATGATCGCTTTCCGTAGCATTGCCGACCATGACGCTTATTTAACTTCTCTCAGGCAGTACAGGGTCTCTCAGAGTTGTATTCTCTCGAATTTTGTCTGTACAGGGTCTCTCATAGTCCTGCTCGCTGTCCTGTTACCTTGCCCACTTTGAGAACTATTTAATTTCTCTATTTTCTTTCTTTACAATGATTTGACTCTACAGCGTTTGATTGAGGATTTCGAATTTCTGCGCCTCACCGAGTTGCAACAACAACAACAGCCCGGCACATCGAGACAACTGCCGGCGGGCATTCCGGAGTTCCTGCAACAGTGGGTGGCAAGTTGTTTGCACTCGCGCTGCCTGTCGCGTTGCATTCAATCGCTAGTGGCTGACAAGGAACTGCTCGACACCTACTATCAACGGGATGTGGCATATTTGCGACACAGCGGTCATGCCACAGCATTGTTTGTCTGCCTCACGGCCATCCAGTTGGATCAGAGCAGTCTGTTGAGTCAATTGGAGCCGTTGCACAAGCGACGACATCGACGCACCAGCTCGCAACCGAACTTTAGCATAACACAACGATTGCATGTGGTGCCGGAGGAGGAACAATTGTTGCCACGTCGTCCACATCAGCAGCAGCGTCAACTGTTGCGGCGCATCAAGAGTTTGCCGAGTCTCGGTCAGAGTGATGGCAGCATCGATAAGCTGCAATTGGGCGTATCAACAGCAGCAGCAGCAACAGCGACGTCCTCGTTTGTGGCACGTCCACGTTGTCAGACCTACAACAGTCCGCGCGCACGTTGGCGTAACAGTAACGAGTTGCCGCCGTTGAGCGGCTCCAGCATCAGCACGGCCAGCAGCAGCAGCAATTGCATACAACTGATCAACTGTGATGATATCAAGATCTGGACAGATCAAACGACAAGCGACAGCACCAGCAAAGACAATAACAACACGCCGCCGGCAACAATTCCCAGTGCAAAGACGAGAACACAGTGCGTCAAGCGTGGCAGTCCACTCAATAGCTTTCTGGGCAATCTCTTTGGCTCACCGCCATTGTATACGAGTTGGTATCACCACAGTCTCGATCAGGATGACGAAGCGACCAGTGTGCTTGACAATTTTCTGCCCGTCAATGGACGCAAGCTGGACAAACGACATCAACCGTCGTTGTTCGAAGGCGTCAGCATGTTGGACTACAACAATTGTGAGACAGAGGCCGAGACGCAGACGGAGACGGAGGTAATGACAACGGCACCGCTCGATATTGTGGGCGGCGGCGGTCAGGGAAGTCGGGAGCACAATAGCGCCAGTTGCAGCACCACGACCTGTAGTCTGAGCAGCGACAACAACTCCAATAAGATGGACAATCAAAGTCTTGCCGCTTTTCTTCAAATGTCACGTTACACGCACAACAACACGGAGTTGGAAAAGGAGAATGCACACTTTCGCATCTCGGAGGCATGCATTACGGCCATTGAGCATGTCAAGTGGACGAGAAGGCGACAACAGACGTCGGTGGCAGCAGCGGGAACAGCAGAAGCAGCAGCTGAAGAAGCTACAACTGCAGATGGCGACAACGTGCTTATTCCATTTGTGGAGCAACATAACGGCAATGGCAACAACAACAGCGCAGAGGCCGTCGGCTTGCAATTGATTTCCCGCTTCAAGGTAGGGCTCTTGACATATATCGATATCTCGATAAATATTTATTTGTTAAATCAGTGCTATTCCTGAATATGATTTTAATTTCGTTTATGTAAATCTAAACAGCTAATTGATAATTTCAAATGTAAATTAAAAGGCGTCAAGCACAGAATTCTAAAATATATTGAGGAAGCTATTTTCTCAGCATATTTATTATGGTTTTGGTTGTAGAATATGTTGTTTTAGAATGTTCGTTTATATTATTTATGTTTTGGCTAATTTGAACATTAAACATTTCCTTCAAGCGGCAAGCCCCTTTATAGCTGCCATTTCCGTGTGGAAATTTTCATGTTTTCATAGTAATAATTTAAAATTTTAGTATTGATATAACATAAATGTATCATAGAAATACCTGATTGTTCTTAACAAACAACGAATATAGATTTTAGACAAAAGTTATAATTTAGTAGGCTGAGTATTATTATGAAAAGATATGTTATTCAGCAGATATTGATCACTGATTTATCATAAGTAAAGAATCGATTACTGATTCAAATACATGCTGAATGTCCCCATTAATATAATCGATAATATCGATATTTAAAACTGTCAACGTCTTTTCTTCAAGGATCAACAGCTGCCCAAGCTAGCCGATCTCAAGTGGCTCGTCTCGGAGCAGGATACACCGCAGCAGCTGCTGCCGATGCCCAAGCTGCAGCAGGAGCAGCAACAGCAGCTGCGCGAAGAGGAACTGCAGCAGTCGAGCCTGACACGCGGCACACGCACCTGGGCGCCGCCGCGCCAACAGATCATCTTTACCGAACATCCAACCGCGAATCGTTCACAGTTGCTGACGCGTCAGCATTATCGTTGCGCCGGCTGTGGAATGCATGTGACACGACAGTTGCAGCAGCACTTTCGCTATTGCAACTATTTGGGCAAATATCTGTGCACCGGCTGCCATCGGAATCAATTGTCGGCCATTCCCGCCAAGATACTGCAGGCCTGGGACTTTCGCTGTTATGCGGTCAGCTCGTTTGCCTATCGCCTCATCGAACAGATGTACACGTTTCCGCTCTTCCATGTGCCTGATTTAAATGCCCAGCTCTATGCGAAGCAAAAGGTTTTGGCCAAGGAACGACGACGGCGTCAGCAGTTGAAATATGTGCGGGATTTCATTGTCGCCTGTCGTTTCGCTACCAGGTAAGTGTGACAGTTGAACAGCTGCACAGTAATTGATAAAGACATCAAATTAGAGATGAGCGATACTTACGTCACTGAAATTTGTCACAAAAACACATCGATAAATTGAAATTTGATTTAAAGATTGATTGAACGAAATGAATTCTGAATTCAATTTATTTTTTGCTAAATTGATTGTCGGGTGTCTTGATATTGCACGGAAAAATAATACAAACAAGCCGATGCAAGATATATTACCTATTTTGAAAGAAAGGCTTGAAAAGTGCTTAACAAATTTCGTATATAATATATTTTTAGCAGATACAAGATTGTCTAAATTATCAGTACTTATTATTGCCTATTTAACATCTGTCCTTATACTCTCTTTGCTTCCATTTTATTAAGCATTATGTGACAATTAGATTTGTTATTTATAAAAATAATATACAAGAAATGATTATTTTGAGTTTTTTCAAAAATTCCATCAAAGCGTTCACAATTTTGTTGATAGGTGTTAAACGATAGATTTATGTATGCCAATGAAGATGCATCGTTTCATAGGAAAAAAAGGGGCATCAAAAAGAAATCGATGTATCGATGCTGCGATGATTTTCTTATCTAAACTATGGCATATTTACAATATGTAAATACATATTTCCTATTTGTCTCGAAAGTTTATAACGATTAAAGTTAGATTTTTGTAAAAACTTCCTATTATCGTTATGGAAGAAAATCAAAACTTTAAAAATAAAATTATAATTTTGGTGTTATTCATTTTCTCATCCATATGTTATTAATTTTTGATTAAAAAAAGTAATTATTATTTACGGTTATATTTTTTATACATAATTGAATTCATCGATGTTTTTCATATAATTAATCTCTACAGGGAGCAGGCATTATTCAATGCAGTGCCGGCGCATATAACCAACGATCCGGATATGTGGTCCATGTGCGATTTTGTCGATGTGCAAAACAATAGCATGAGACGTTCCATCGAAGAGCTGATTGCAGTGAGCGAACAGCATGTGAACAACTGTGTGGTGAGTGCAATTACACTTCATCCCTCCTCCAACTAATAACACTCCTCTCCTCCAGCTCTGCACGGGACGCGCCTTTGTCTGTGAATATTGCAAGAGTCCCAAGCTCATCTATCGCTGGCAACGCAAGGTTCAACGTTGTGGCCAGTGTGGCACCTGTTCCCATTATAATTGCTGGAAGGCCAATTCAGGTGGAATCTGTCAGCGCTGTGATAGGCTGCATCAAAGATCTGGACCTGCTCCAAGGATTTTAAACAGCACGGGCAGCTAGCGAGCGATCCATATGTATACTGTATATAACCTGTAAATTACCAAATTTGTTAGCAAATTGTACCTCAAGCGAATGATGATGATGATCCATGTTGATTTTATAAATTATACAAATATTTATTTTATTATATCAAATGAAAATAATTGTTTACATTTTGACCGTTACAAAATATTTGTTTGCATGATTCGTGACCAAATGAACAACTCAACTGCTTGCATGATACATGAGCAAGTGAACTAGCTCAGTTCACGGGTGAGAAATAAGCGACTATCGTTTGCAACAACGCATATCGATAGTGCAAATCATAGCTGAACTATCGAATTAGCTATCGATAATTTGATGTCTCTCTGCCGATGACCATATTAGCTATTCTTTTTTGGCGTAGCAGCGTCAAAGACTGCTCGTTTAAGTTTTGCAGTGCCATTTTGAGCAACGCAGTAACATTTGCTTGTTAAATTAAAGTTAAATTTTTTTGCACCTTTCCTTTAATGAATCGAAAACGCAAATTGCAGTGCCGAGTGAAATACGTCACTAGTGTTTTTCATATGAATTAAACAGCTTTGACAAAATTTATGTTTTCTACTTTTTTTTTAACAACCAAAAAAAAAAAGAAATAAGAAAATTAAGCGTCGTGCAACAACACACGCCGCAGATGAATAGAACGCTAGAAATTAAAGTGTAGGTTGGAAAGAAAAATAAGAAGAAAATTTGCAAGTTTTTTTTTCTTGACTGTTGGTTGGCGCTTGCGTTCAAGTGCCATCAAGAGCCTTACAGCTGCCTGTCATCAACCAGCTTGCGGCCCGAAGAAGTCCAAATACACCAAGTACAACATTTTTGAACAGTTTTTAAGGTAAGCAAAAATACAAAAGAAAAGTAACATTCATTGCATTTGTGTGTGGAATTGACAAGCGGTGGCAAATGTGTAAAAACGATGTGCTTGATGCGTGCGTGCGTGCAAATGTGTTTATATATATATATTTATACATATATGTATTTGTACATATACATGAATATATATTATATATGTATATATATATATATAAATATGTATGTGTCTGTGAGTGTGTGTTGGGACAAAGCGATGCGGCGCATTTCGTTTTAACGTGAGCAAAAATCTACATAGAAAAAAGTATGAAATTGCATAAAAAGCTTATAAGCAAAAGAAATGACATACGCATATAGATGTGTGTATATTTGTGTGTCTGTGTATGTACGCGTACGTTTTAAAATGCGTGCACAGTAAAAATTTGCAAGCTTGTGACCAGCACATACATATGTATGTTTTGCATTCGTATGTGTGTGTGTCTATATGTTTATTTATCGATGTTTCTCCTTCTCCTGTTACACAGTTTCCATTGGATTTTCAGACAACCAAACGTCGGCGGCTGCTGCAACATAAAGCGCAACGCAATCGAAATCGAAATCGAATGTCAGCACGATAACAAATAAAGCAAAAGAAAAGACGAAACAAAAATATAAAAACCGTGAGAGTGAACGAGAGCGAGAGGAGGAATAAGAAGAAGTTAAAAAAGAAGAAAAAGAAAACACTCCTAATAATAATAATAATAATAATAATCGAAAGCACTTGCAGAAAACGAAACGAGAATATAAACAATAAGAACGGCGGAAAGAGCAGCAGGAAAAGCAGCGGCGGCGTTTGCAGTTGCCGATTGAGAGCAACATTCAAGGGCCGAATAAGATGGACATTGAAACAGATCAGTCTATCGAAGCTATGGACACCCAGGATACCCAAGAGGTCGAAATTATCACAAGCGACCTGCAACAGCAACAACAACAACAACAACAACAACAGCAGCAACAACAACAGACAAACTCGCCGCCACAGTTGCCCAAGTTTAAGAATCTAATACATCCACAGTTGCAGCAACAACAACAACAACAACAGCAGCAGCAGCAACAACAACAGCAGCAGCAACTGCCCAGTGAGAACGGCAACGTGCCGCCACAACAATTATTGGCCGAAAGCAGCTCAACATCATTTGGTAACGAACAAGAAATGCCAATGGACGACGAAACAAAGGAGGATCAATTCCGTTCGGAAACGGTATTCTCCTACACCGTTGAGAATGTTAGCCAAATAAAGCAACAACATTTATCGCCACCAGTCTACGTTCGTATGTTGCCATGGAAAATAATGGTAATACCGAATGATCGTGCATTGGGCTTCTTTCTGCAATGCAATGGTGAGAATGATTCGCCGACCTGGTCATGCAATGCCATTGCTGAGTTGCGTCTAAAATGTCACAAGCCCGATGCTCAGCCATTTACACGGGCCAAAATCAAGCATTTATTCTATTCGAAGGAAAATGATTATGGTTATTCAAATTTTATAACCTGGCAGGAGTTGCAGGATCCAGATAAATATTATGTGCACAATGGCAGCATTACACTAGAAGTGCATGTAATTGCCGATGCACCGCATGGCGTACTATGGGACTCGAAGAAGCATACCGGCTATGTTGGCCTAAAGAATCAGGGTGCAACATGCTATATGAATTCGTTGCTGCAAACATTGTATTTTACGAACTCGTTGCGTTTAGCGGTTTATCGTATACCAACTGAGGCAGATGATAGTACCAAATCTGTGGGTCTATCACTGCAGCGTGTCTTCCATGAACTGCAGTTCGGTGATCGTCCCGTTGGCACCAAGAAGCTAACCAAATCATTTGGCTGGGAGACACTCGATTCGTTTATGCAACACGATGTCCAGGAGTTTTTGCGTGTTCTCCTCGACAAGCTGGAGTCGAAAATGAAGGGCACC
Source organism: Drosophila histrio (assembly GCA_958299025.2). Classification (NCBI taxonomy): domain Eukaryota; kingdom Metazoa; phylum Arthropoda; class Insecta; order Diptera; family Drosophilidae; genus Drosophila; species Drosophila histrio. The sequence continues at coordinate 25,934,404 of OY282582.1, forward strand.
TGCCTTGAGGGCACCATTCCAGGACTGTTTGAGGGTAAAATGTCGTCGTACATTAAATGCAAGAATGTCGATTATAATAGCACACGCTACGAGACCTTCTACGATATTCAGCTAAATATCAAAGATAAGAAGAACATCTTCGACTCGTTTCGGGATTATGTTGCCTCGGAGACACTTGAAGGTGACAATAAATACGATGCCGGTGTCCATGGTCTTCAGGTGAGTGACGTTTCAATTCTCTGCTATGATGAATTTGATTTGCGCTTAATTTCATGTCATCGATAATAAAAAAAAAAATATATCGATAATGAACACATGTCAAAACTAACTTCAATTGGAATTGGAAATATATCAATAACCGCATTGATTATATCGATTGTTTGTAATGTCTGTTAGATTTCTCTTTTTAGCTTATATTCCTTTTCCATGAGACTTGCGTTTATATGCATACATATTTTACATTTCAATTTATGTATGTGTTGTTTGGCTTTCCACGATAATTATTATAATATATATATATTTATAATTAGCTTCAAGCATTCAATGAAAACAACTCAACTTCTGGCCTTTGTTTTTTTGTTACGTTCATTATTTTAGAAATACATATTTCACAAAGTGGAAACAACATAATTTGTGTTTAGCAATTTTTGCAACTTTACATGAACTTTTTAAATATATCGATGCACGCAAACTTCGATAACTTCGAGTGTTTTGCATTGCATTTTCTTATTGCAAACTCTAGTAAACTATAATCTTCTTTTGTATTGTCTATAGCTGACGAAATAAAACTTTGATTGTCTGAAATTAAACTTTAATTTCAACACTAAATTGAAGCATGAATTGTGCGTTTTTCAGTTTAAATTTAAAGCGATTTCATGAAAGTCGAATGTCATCATAGCAAAATAAGAAAACTGTTTCTTTGTTAAATGAAATAAACTTTAATTCGATTATTTCTATTTTCTAGGAGGCAAGCAAGGGTGTCATATTCACATCATTCCCGCCGGTGCTGCATTTGCATTTGATGCGTTTCCAATACGATCCAATTACCGACAGTTCGATTAAATATAACGATCGCTTCGAGTTCTATGAGCAAATCAATCTCGACGGTTATCTGGCCGAGCATGAGAAGACACCAGCCGATTATGTTCTTCATGCCGTGCTTGTGCACTCGGGTGACAATCATGGCGGACATTATGTTGTCTTTATCAATCCAAAGGCTGATGGACGTTGGTTTAAATTCGATGATGATGTGGTGTCCAGTTGCCGCAAACAGGAGGCGATCGAGCAAAATTATGGTGGAATGGATGATGAGATCTCGTTTCATGCCAAATGCAGTAATGCCTATATGCTCGTCTATATACGTCAATCGGAACTAGATCGCGTCTTGGGCGATATACCTGAAAGCGAGATATCCAGTGATCTTGTCGAGCGTCTCGATTTAGAGAAACGCATCGAAATGGCGCGTCGCAAAGAGCGCAGTGAGGCGAATCTTTATGTACCGATCCATGTTATACTCGAGGAATACTTTGAATCGCAACAGAAGCGACGTCTCTTCGATTTAGAGAAGACACATCAGCGTCCGTTTAAGCTGAAGCAAAATCAAACCGTTAACGAGATGGTCGAGATGTTAGTTAAGGCATTTGGTGTGCCACGCGATCGTATGCGTATGTGGAACATGTGCACGGCCCAAACACAAAAGTTCCTTCACTTTGATTTCGAGGCAGAGGCGGCTAGGACCATTGAACAAATACCAACATCGCAGAAGCCATGGGTTATCTTCCTTGAGCTGGCATCGCCCGATAGCACCATTCCCCTGTCACCGTTCAATCCCAAAACCGATGTATTGCTCTTCCTCAAGTATTACGATGCACGCAATAAGCGTCTTAATTATATCGGTTGTACACAGCAGCCACTGGGTCGTCGTCTCATCGAGCTGGTGCCGGAGATAAATCGTAAGCTTGGCTTTGAACCGGACACGGAATTGACCGTGTTCGATGAATATGCCGAAAAGAAAATAACCAATATCAATGAGGCAATCGAGAATGTACTCTATATGCCGCAGGATCATTTGCAGGGACCGATTTTAATTTTTGAACGTGAGAATGTTGATGTTAAACTGGATTTACCCACCGTTGAGGATTACTTCTTGGATCTTGTCTATCGCATCGAGATCATTTTCAGTGACAAATGTAATCCCAATGAACCCGATTTTACACTGGAGCTATCAAATCGCTATAACTACGATCAGTTGACAAATGCCGTCGCTGAGCGTCTGAATACAGATCCACAGAAGTTGCAGTTCTTTATGTGCATCAGCAACTACAAGGAGACCGCTGGCAATGCCGTGCCCTACACCTACAAGGTGCGTATATTTCTTTTCTAAGGAAGTTCGCTCAATAGTTCTTCTTGAGTTCTTAGAGCCAGCTAAGTCTGTCTGTCTGTCTGTCTGTAAGCAAACTAGTCTCGAAGTGGTCTTAAGTTATATTCGACCAATTTGTGTGGAAGCCTCAATGTTCATCATCGACGTTTTCCAAATCAACCTCGGTGTTGGTCAATGCATTTTTGTTGCTTCGATGTATGCTTAATGTTTTTAAAGCTATGTTGAATTTTGATAATGAAAAATAATGCTTCAATTCAAGTTTTTTTTAACCAGTTTAACCAGAAAAAAAAAGTCATTAAAATTATTAATATGACGACATTAAAATTACTTTTAAAGCAACAGCAAATTAAAATAATAGCAAGTCGATTATGTGTTAATACCAAAAATTTCTTAAATCTACACAGTGTGATCAGTTCCTCCTGATTGTAGGACTTTCAGTTCCTTTGATCGTTTAAATCATTAACGTTCGTTCGTTCGATCAAAATCTTATCGATAATTTATTAAATTGACCGATGTAGCGTAATCATCGAGACATCGGTAAACATCAGGAGTTAAAGATCGAGTTGACACCTTTTAAAATCTATCGATGTTTTTTCACATCCCTAATCCAATTGGTTTACTATAAAATATATTACTCATAGAAAAGATCGGTCGATAACACTGCGGACCAAAAAAAAAAATTTTAAAAAAATGTGCGTCATTTATTTTGTTAATGATATATTTACCCCAAAAAAACCTCTACACGAGGTAAAAATCTAGTGACGAAAGCATATTCACGCCCTAAAATTACTGATATAAAATTTTGTGACGAACAATATTAATTTTAATATATAAACTATTCTAATATAAAAAATAGTTTGGCTTTCCGCACATTACGCAAAAAGGTGCAGCATTTGTGTAATTAAAAAACCTTTCTGCGCAGTGCCGAATGCCAAACTATTTTTTATATTAGAATAGTTTATATATTAAAATTAATATTGTTCGTCACAAAATTTGATATCAGTAATTTTAGGGCGTGAATATGCTTTCGTCACTAGATTTTTACCTCGTGTAGAGGTTTTTTTGGGGGGATATCAGAGATTTTTGGAATTCCAATTAAAAAGAATTATCCCCGACAAAAGGTTATATATGTACAAACATTTGTAGAATTTCAATGTATGTAATATATTGAATTTCAATTGATGTAATACATATATTAAAAATTGATAAAAATGCATAGGTGCCATTTTTAATAAATTGCATACATTTTCAAGAATACAAGATTTTTCATCTCATCTCAGAGTGGCCTAGACTTAATGTTTAAATAACTTCTATTCAAATATTTGCAAAAAAAGTTTCCAATCAAATTTAAATTAAAATGCTGAAAATTTAAAAAAATCGGACGACAGAATATCCCAGAGTTCGAACCCGGGACCTCTCGCATGTAGGTCTAACCCATCAACCATTAAGCCAACGAGCCTACCGTCAGGCGCGTGCTAAATTGCAATTTTGTTTAAAGAACTGTAATTGACATTACATTTTGCTCTCGTCGCTGCTGTTCTGACACTAAGGAAAATCCAACGAGCTATTTACCAAGTACCTGCTAAATTGCAGCTTTGTTTGCATAGCTGTAATTATCCTTACATGTTCTTCTAGTCCGTTATGTTAAGATGAAAAAGTTACAAATAGGAATTATATGGGATATGATAAATCGATTGCAATTAAATAAAAAAAATATTTAAACTGCTACAAATATTATAAAATTAAAATAAACTTGAAGCCGCTATCTTTATTTGAACCTCGAATGTGCGCGTAAGAGTCAGACACTCTAACCACTGAGCCAACGACGCTGCTACGTAGAATGCTCTAAAATGCAATTATGTTTACAAGGCCGTGATATTTCTTACATTTCTCACCGTTGCTGTTTTTCTTAAAACTCACAAAGGAAAATATGTGTAGATTAAAAATGTAATATCTTGGCAAAACGAATTATCCCAGATATGACCTATATACCAAAAGTTACATAATTTCATTAGCTATGATATATTGAAAATATACCAAAATCGTAGGCGCCGTTTTCTTATTAATTGCATAAATATGCAAGCACACTAAAATTTACATACAATTTTGATACTGTAACATACGACTTAATATTATAATAACTTTTAAACGAGTTAACAGATTTGGATTATTGAGGTACCAATCGATCCGTAGTTAACATTGGCATCATATAACATTAAATTTTTCTCTCATTAGGCACTAACGGGCCCACCAGCTCCAATCTAACAGCTGATACCTCGACAGGATTTTTTTACGGCACCAATCTGAAAACGCTATATTTTGTCAACCCGAATTTTGCCTGACATGTGTTATATATCAAAATTTGCGCAATGTCTCCACGCTTTAGAATAAATAATCAAAAATACAAACTTAAGGACTCAATTTCTTGCAAATTCACAAAAAGTAAAAAAAAAATTAATTATGTAATTTTTACATCATGTAATAATCTTACAGAATTAGTTTAAACTTATATTAAAGCTATTTTGATAACCTTTCGAGTGATGTAAAAAAAATTTTCATAGGGTCTATGGTTTGGCCGCAGTTTTCTATTGAATTTTCAACTATTCTAGCTTTTTCCCGCCAAACTAGCGGTTTTTCAAAAAAATTGTGGAACAAACGTTTCTTAGATTTCTGAAAGTAACACGCTCAAGAAAATTCATCCCGATATCTCAAAGATTGATCCAGACAAACCAACACACAAGATTTTCATCTCAGCTCGATGACGTTATCAAAATTTTAAAATTCCATTATCTTTGGAATGGATAGTCCGATTTGGGTACCGTTCGACGCGTATTCAACTCTACAAACTATCTACATTTAAAAATTGGGGCTTTATGCTCCAACCTAAGCTCCACATTAAAACGTGCAAAGTTTGACAAAGATATGCAAACGGCTATATCTCGAAAAATATCTGACAGATCGGAGATAATAGTATGTCATATTAAAACCACCGAAATTACCTTTCGAATGATATATAACACATTGCGATCGGTCCGGCCGATCTCTATATCCAATATTGCGTGTATATATAGCTAGTGGCCTGCAGCCCAGCAAACTTCACTACGTGTGAGTTTTTGGGGTCTGCTTTCGTCACTAGCGCGGACTGCCGTCCGCAGTGATTTGATTATACCCCACTAAGTCTTATTATCTTTTAACGTATTAAGGTTAACAACAATTTGACTAATCAGCTATTAGACTTTGAAATTGGCAATTCGTGTCTTATTTATAGTTTAAAAGTGCTTTTTGTCTGTAATAGTATGAGTTAGTTAAGAAAAACTTGTGTTAACAAATCGGTCAGTCGATCGTACGCGACAGTGGGATACTCTGTGCAGGTCTTAAAAAACGTATTTTGATTTTAATGGAATTTCTGTTAATTATTCGACTTTACGTACATCGAGAGTAGCTTGTTTGCTAGTCTGGCAACACTGGAATGCGACTGCTACGCTAGCATTCAGCTTTTCACACAATGTGGGTAGTTTTCAGTGTAGCACACTGAATAGCGCCACAGCGGCCGAAAGCGCAAATCAAATTCTCGTATGCGCTCTCGTTTTCGCAAGTGGGATTTTCATATGCTCTCTCGCTCTGGCCAACAATTATGAAATTTAATGCCTTCTTATGTCTGTTACATACATTTACACAAAGTTATTATACCCGTTTTACCCATTGTTAATGGGCACATTGTATAATTATTACAGAGTTTGTGATAAAATTCTGCCATGCCTTAGTTTGGGATAAAGCTTTCACAAAATACTAAATATTGGGTACCCAATATCGTCTTTAAGCGTTGTGTAGAATCTTTACGATACTGGAGTAAAGGAGAACGTTAAGGGCTTCGATTTCAAGTGCCGATGATATGAACTGAGCATCTACTAATCACTTAAATGCCTGTTACTTTTGTGCGGTGAATGTTAACGGTATCAACCGGTATTAAAAACGTACTTTTCAGTCAAATAGCTAATAGTCTTTATCTCAAGAATTAGAGCCAATTTGACAAATCGTATAATTTCAGCAGACTAGTCTAGAGATGGCAATATATTCATTAATCGATTATTGAATCATATGATTAATTTTAAAAGAATGATTATTGTTCGCAATTAGTCGAAGAAAAATAAAAAATAATCTATTAATCAAATGAGTTTTTAAATATGCAACAATTTTTACATGTGAATATGTAATGCAAGAATCATTTGATATTATTTCCTTTTCTTTCATTTTGGAATTATATTTTCACACTTTGCCATAATCTTAGAAAATTGTAAATAGTGATGCGATTTTTAGAGCATATAATCGATTCAAGATTCGATTAATCGGAAACCATTTGGCGATACAAATAATCGTCGACTTATGTTAATCATATATGATTAATCATGATAAATCCCTACTACACTCGTCATATACAGAATTCAATTTGAGTTTCCATGCCGCAAAATGACTGTTTCGTCGATGTAATCAAAGTTTAGTATGAACAAATTCATTATACCCTCTTTTGCCCATTTTTAATGGGCACAGGGTATAAAAACTTTGTTGTTTCTTGACATAATACAAATAATCTCACATTTTTAATTGGAATTGTGTTTTTATTTATCCAAATTTGGTTGAATTAGACTACTCTTTTTTATACCTACCATAAAAACGTGTTGTGAGTTTAATAATGCATTTTACATCTTGATTAAATTTGGCTTAAATCGGACTACTATATTATAATATAGTTTTTCATATGAACGATCGCTTGAAAAAATAAAAATATTTTCTTTTACCTAACATAATTTTGTAACTTAATTAATTACAACTTATTTTCTTGATAAGTCATATTCTAGTAAACCGAATTACCTTATCATTCTGGGCTTTTATTTTAATATTTTCATAGCTAAATTAGTTTATTGTGCACATTTTTCTTAAAGTTTATAGTATAACTAACTTTTTCGTTGTGTAAATTGCACATTGAGAGTCGTTAACAGCGCCTTAACATTTGCTTTAACATCTTTTAAAACTATTCAAGGTGTTTACATGTAAAACTTTTAAAAGACAAAGGTTTAACAAATTTAATATGCATATTTTGAAAAAATTTTATACCAAGCATATTTTCTGTGTTAACTTTAATGTGTAAATTGTATGTGGAGAGTCGTTAACAGCGCTTTAACATTTGCTTTAACAGCTGTTAAACTTTTGCCTCAACTGTCAACTTTGAACGAATTAGACAAATACAAATGTATTTATAGTATACAAACATTCAAAAGCAACATAACTGTTGAAAGAGAGAGAGAGAGAAGGAATCATATAAAATTTATGAAAATTGTAAAATAAAGTTGAAATTATAATAATTGATTCTTTTTTGAACAGGGCACCATCAAGGATCTGTTGTCGTATACAAAGCAGAGCACGCCGAAGCGAATTTTCTATCAGCGACTGTCGTTAAGCATACACGAGCTGGATAACAAGAAGCTGTTCAAGTGCATTTGGGTATCCAATGACCTGAAGGAGGAGAAGGAGCTGGTGCTATATCCGAATAAGAATGATTCCGTAAAGGGTCTGTTGGATGAGGCGGCCAAAACGATAACGTTTGCCGAAAATAGCCGCAAGAAGCTGCGTCTAATGAAGGTGGGCAATCATAAGATTGCGGCCGTATTCAAGGATGATGTTTTGTTGGATACATTGATTAAGACAAATGAATCGATAACAACAACACAGGGTGCACAGAAGATCTATCGCATCGAGGAGGTGTCTGTCGAGGAGACCCAACTCGCCGAGAATGAGCTACTCATTCCGATAGCACATTTCAGCAAAGAATTGTACAATTCATTCGGTGTGCCGTTCCTGACAAAAGCGCGACATGGCGAACCGTACGGTGCGCTCAAACAGCGCATACAGAAGCGTCTCAATGTCCCCGACAAGGAGTGGGATAATTACAAGTTTGCCGTCATCACAATGGGACACACCATCGATGTGAATGATAATACGCCCATTGATCTGGAGGTTTATCGCACCTGGACAGGCGGACAGTTGCCATTCTTTGGACTTGATCACATCAACAAATCGCGCAAACGCAGCTCGTTGAATTTCTCGGAGAAGGCAATCAAAATCTACAACTAATAAATAAAATAACAAAAGAAATATAACAAGAGATGGAGAGAAAGAAGAAAGAACAACAACAACAACAACTGACAAAAACAAACAAACAATAGCTACAACAACAAACACAACAACAACCAACAGCAAACAAATAATAACAAATATCTATATATATATATTGATAATATATTCAACTTGGATCGTACTACTGTGTATATGTGTATGTGTCTGTGTGTCTGTGTCTCGGTACCCATCTAAACTCTTAACGATTGCGGGCGAGACGTGGCAAGGTGTGTGTGGCAAGTGGAAAATGTGGCATGTGGCAACTTTAGCAGACGGTTGCAAGCTGAAACATTCAACTATTGTAACAACACGCAAGCTTCCAAAAACGTCAACAACAACAACAACAAAAATAACAACTTCCACATCATCAGCCGAATATAATAATAATATTAATAATAACAACAAGGCAAACAAAATCGTCAAATTCAAAAAACTTCATGGAAAAAACACGTCAATAATTCTTCTTTTTCTTCTTTTTTTCTTTGCTTCTTTGTTTAAATACATTTTAATATTTAATTTTTGTAATTGATATACATTATATATATATATAAATTTTCTTGATTATTAATATTAACACAATTAATTCGCGCTGCTTTAATTTTCAATTGCCTGGCATACAATAAGTGTGAGTTCTACTTAAAAAGGAAAATGTTATTTAAGTTGAGACTGTCGGCAAGAATTCCTCCCAATTAAATAGACTTAAACAGCCAATAACACAACCACAACCATTACAACAACAACAACAACATCGTCAGCAACAACACTTTCCAACTGCTTCATTTGTTCATCGGGATCACAACAGCAAGAGCAACAAAAAAAAACAACAACAACCTAAGAACTGAGGAAGATTCAAGATGGCGGCGCAATCAAGCAGCCAACATCAAAGCTCTGCCTCGAAATAAATATATAGTAAGGGTATTCCTGTCTTTCATTCATTTGTAATTCATTTCAAAGAGCAAAAGCAAAAAGTTGCTAGAACTATAAGTGGAATACCGTCTTTAAATACTTTTTTGACCTATGCTTAAAAACATACATATATATATATATATAGAATTGATTTAAGGCTTTAGGCTCCTACATGTGTGTATGTGTTGTGAGACTTGTAAATGTGTCTCAGTGTGCGTTTTTCTTTTTTTTTTTAACTATAATTTTAACATATAATTGTAAATTTCTAAACAAGCGCCAAACAAGAAGAATAAAAATAGGTTTTGGCATACTGTGTAAATACGTGTTGCAAGTTGCAAATACGCACGCATACGCATACACATACAACACAACAGTTAATAATATTATAAACAAACAAATAACAAAAACAAGTCAAAAAAAAAACAAAAAAAGAAACTCCAATAACTCCTAGAGTTGTCCCTAGCGATGTTTAAGGATAGGACGAAAGATAGAGAGAGAGAGAGACAGCGAGACGAACTTGCCGTTGATACACGATGTAGAAAGAGAGAAAGGAGCTAGAGAGGGAGATATATTATACGTATATATAAATATAAATATATTCTTAGTTGTTTAATGATACAAAAAAGAAAAAAAAGAAAAACCTACCTAAAATACAACAAAAAGCTGGATCGTAGGATGGTTAAAGAGGAAAGCAAAAACTTTATGTTAAAAAGAGAAATTAAATTAAAACAAAAACAGAAAAAAAAATAAAACAGAAAAAGATTTGTTTCAAACAACAATTATTTGTGATTTTAATACATGAAATGATATAATGATAATGCTAATGATAACGTTAATGCAGAAATGACTACTTATAATAAATACTAATTAATAATATTAATCATAAATTACAATAATAAAGAAAAACAACAAAAAAAACCCATTTAAATTAACAGTTAGTGCTTTTAATTTGTTAACTTTAGCAAAAGAAAGTAAAAAAGGAGATAAATCAAATACAAATTTCAAAGTGAATGAGAGAGAGAGTAAATAAAAAAAACAGGAAATATTTTAACACTACACAAAATATATACAGAATATGCTATTATTATTTATGCAGAAAATAATTCAAATTATTTATGTGTACAAAAAAAAAAAAGCAAAGAAATAAAATACCAACAATTTAAAAAAAAAATCATTTTCAAATTTCGCGCGTTTAAGATCCTTGATCTAACGCCAGGGATGCATTTCAGGCAATTGTGAACCATTGCAATTTGAATAACATTACACGCAGGGTTACATAGTCAAAGGGTTGCAATTTATTATTTTTTTTTTAGATTGTATTAAACCTTAAACATACAACTAGAAAGTCTCTTAGAATTTACGACGCTTGAGCAGCTCTGGCCGCCAATTGACCGGATGTGTGTCCTCGCTAGCCTCGTCATCCTCCTTGTACACCTTAATGGTTTTGTCCGCCTCGGCGGTAATGAGACGTGTGCCAGATTGATCGAAGCACATGGCAAAGATGCCCGCTTCGCTGTCCATGGAGCCGGGCTGGACGGGCGCCTGAAAGCGTTGGAAATTGTAGCCGGTACGCCAATCCCAGAAGAACATGGTGCCATTGTCGCCGCCAGAGACAAGCACACCATCCGTATTGGCCGCCATACAGTTGACAATGGCCGTGTGGCCAGAAATGTTTTGCACAAAGTTGCCCTCGGGACAACGCCATTGTTTGATATTGTCGGGCGAGGCGGACGCGAACATATATAGCGATGGATGCAGAACAATGCTACGAACAGACTTTTTATGATTTGTTAGAGTGCAAAGACTTTTGCCAGCAGCAAGATCCCACAATCGAACCGTGGAATCATGTGAACCGGTAATAATCTGTGGCTTTGTGGCCTGAGCCACAACACTGGCCACTGTGTTCGTGTGGCCCGTTAATGTGTGCACATTTGCCTTGGTTCGCATGTCCCAGATGCGTGCGGTCGAGTCACGGCCAGAGGTGGCAAGCACATCGATGGTCGGATGCAGTGCCAGCGAGTAGACAGCGGATAAATGGCCGTGATAATGTCGTATTACTTTGTTGTATTCGAGATCCCAGCACTTCACTTGACGATCCTCGCCACAACTGAACAAATACGGATGCTTGGCACTGACCGCAACGCCACGTACTGTGCTCACATGGCCAGTTAGCGATAGCTTCAGTTTACCACTGGCCAGATCCCAAATCTTGATGACACGATCTCCTGCCCCGGTGGCAAACCATTCATTGCCCGGTTCAACGGCTATGCAGCGCACCCAACCCAAATGGCCGGATATGACACGCGATAGCTTCCATGGGGCATGCCATTTGGGCTTTGGTATGCTGGGTGCTTTCTTTGGTATCAATTGAACATTGCTGGCGCCTCCGTTGCCGTTGCTGTTGCCGGGCATCGAAGCGCGCACCAACGAGGTGCTACCATTAAATGACGACTTCTCCTTGTCGCGCGAATATCGCACCACAGTGCCGCCCTCGGCGGCTGTTGCGCTCAAGTCTGCGCCGGATGCAGACAGACCCGTACTGCCATCCGTAATGGCCAGCGGTCTTTCCGGGTCGCCGCTCTGCAATGCGGATAACTTTTTGGCGTCCATCGTTTTGTTGGCGCGGTCCAGCACAAGTCCGTAGGTGTCGCGTGCTTTGATAGAGCGACGCAACTTCTCTCTGTGATAGAAAACCGTTAAATATATTTTTTATATACAATAATCTAAATGCAGTGGTTTTTTGTACTTACAGGCGGTCATCAATATCCGGTAAATTGCCCTGATTCGATACAAACAGATCGTGTGTGCGTTTTAGTGAGCGGAATATAAGCGTATGCACGCTATGCTTTTGTACATCTTCCATATTTGTGTGCTTTTGTTTATGTTTTTGTTTATTTCAACAAAATCTTAACGTAAACGCGGCTTTCCGATTTGTCGTAGAGTTTGCCGTTCACAGGTGGCGACAACACTGTTTGCTAGGGCTGCAGAAACATCGCTTTGTAATACATGGATGTATACCAATCATCGATAAATTTATGGGTGGTGGTGGGACGCTAATGAACTTGTAATTATTTTGTATAAAATATAAATTGTATTTTATTTAACCTAAAATATATTTGACCACATTTGCATATTAAATATTTATTTGTTATGTTAAGCAATGATTTTGATGGAACCACTATCGATCGTACTGTTCACAATTAATAACCAGTAACATTCGATTACCGGTTTGCGCCATTAGACATCGATAACTTTTTTTTTGCACAATCACACCTAATGAATCTAATTATAATTTGTTTACATATGTAGCTTTTATTTGTTCTATGTTGATGCTCTTGGCACTGCACTTTTTATATGTCATTTCCTAGATGGAAGCCCATTTAGCTTGTTACGTCACAAGTTGTTTAACAAAATGTGCCATGTTATCGTTGTTATTGTTATCGTTTTGCCAACATATTTTGGCAACATACAATTCAATTAATATGAATGCCAAATAAATAAAAACAAAACTGTTTCCCGCCTGACATGACCCAAACCAATAGAACAACCCAATCAAGTACAATTTCATTTTCATTAATTTCTGAAGCAAATATCTGTTTTGTTTTTTATTTTTAGTTAGCGGGAACCGGTGATCCTGAAGCTGCATTACTCGATGATAGAGATGAGGACGTTGGCGACACGGACGCCGACGAAGCGCTGGCTGCAGCATGCGTATTTTCCTGAGCCGGCGAAGGTCTCGTATTGAAGAACTGTTTGATCTGTAAATAAAAAATGTAGAAATTCAATACAAAATTGTTGACATTTTGGGCAACTTACAATTCGTTTAATGTAGTTGCACGAAGTATCGTTATCCGAACTGGACACAACATTGTCCACCCGATATGGCGGTGAGACGGTTACTTCATTTAATATTTGTATATTCTGTCCTTGCCAGGACACTTCCTGGTACTGCAAATGCAAGAATGATTGTCAATTATTATATTGCCACTAAATATAAATAAATATAAGCTTACTCCAAGTTGTTTGGCTATCGCTCTATAGAGCTCTTGTGCTTCTGGACTAACGTCGGCATTTTTGGACTTGAGAAAATCTTGCCGTCTCTCAACTGTTTTACGTAGTCGCATTTTAACCTGAAAAGTAAGAAAATTAATATTATGCATTGATAAGTATGATTGTTTTTGGCAACAAACTAAGTTTGTTTTATCTTTCTCAAATTGCCAAAACAATTACTTGACTAACTGTAGCTTCGACATACCTGTTCCAGGTTGAGCTTTTGCGGATCATCAATGAAGTTGCCATTGCATTCCTTAATCACTTGCACGTTACTGCACAGCGATAGGTTCATCACATAAACATCACTTAGCTCTTCTGCCATTTTCGAGTGACATTCTGTTGACGCAAAGAAAGAAAGAAAGGAGAAAAGCAAGACGCAAAGGATATCGATATCGATGTAAGGCTCACCAAAAATACAATCGAGAAATATTATATAAATATATATAAAAAAAATATCATGACAACAAAACAAGACAAAACTTTCACTTTACACAACCCATGTGTGGCAAACAACTGTTTATTGTCTTATTGTTATTGTGCAAAAAAAGGATACTCAATATCAGCATTTTTGTGTTGTGATCGAATGCGAGCACTTCTCCCTCGACTTCATCCTTAAAACAGGTCGTGCACAGCACTGTGGATCCGATACTGAAGCAGTCGTTTACTGCATTAACTACAGCGGCGGAGGCAGCGGCCATTTTTAATTGTCGCTCTCCGATGTGATATTGACAACAGGCGATATATATATATATATATAAATATAAATATATATATATATATTTGTATGTATGTATGGTATATGGATCGGAGTATTACAATTTAAAAGCAAATGTGAATATGCTTTTAATGCTGTTGTTGGTTTGGTTGTTGGTGCCGCTGCTGATACTGTTGTTCTTGTTTTTGTAGTGATTGACCCTTGTTGTTGCCGATTTGTAATTGTTTACACAACTGATGTTACCATATTTTGAATTTAATTTGCATGGAAAGTGCGCCTAATTTCTTATTTTTGTTTATAGCAACATCTGTTTTGCTCTGCTGGCTTCGCTTTTTTGTTGTATATCGTATAGTTGTGGTTGTGTTGCACTTCCTTGCCGCGGATTCGCTTTCACATTTACATTCACGTTTCAGTGTCGGTCGGGAGTCGCCTTTGCCTGTTTTTCCACTATCGTGTTTCTTCGAATACGTGTTTTGCGCTAGTTGCGTGCAATATTATTGCGTGCGTCGCCCAATGTTATTCGCTCTGCCAGCAGCCCAAACGAATTATGCCTTTTAAATACGTGTTTAGTTGTTTTATAATTGAGAAGTGTCAAAAAAAAATATGCTGCGTACGAAAAATTTATTGGTCAACACACGAAACAACAGCCAAAAAGGAGGGCAGAAAATGAAATCGCAGTGTTGCACAGGACTGCAAAAACATCGATGATAGAATCGATGGCTTAAGAAATGTATTATGTTTTTCGACCACCGATATATCCACGTGTGGTGAGACGCTAACTATCGTAATAATTTTATTTTTAAATAATAAATTTATTGCATTATTTATGAGAGATTTTTTTTGGTAGTCGATTATTTTATTAAAAATACATTTGATTACTTTTGCATATGTATTTTTTTTTATGTGAAGCTATATCTTTTATAACACTTTCTTAGTAATTTATATTAAACCGATGTTGAAATCAACGATGGAGCCGCTATCGATGTATTTGTAGCCCTAGTGCTGCATATGCGAACAGGGCTGCTCAACACGTTCCAGAAGCTGAGCGATTCAGCGAGGTACAATATCGATTGCAGACACAATGCAGACTATCGCTCGATGTTATTTTGGTTGTTTTGTAGTCGATTGTTTACTTGCAACAAGCTAAACACTCGGCGGCCTCACATTTACCGCCAAAAAGAAGGAAGCTGTTAAGAAAAGAAATAACTAAGTTGTTAATACAGTACAATAATATTTATTTAACAACATGGTGGATGCCAGTAAATTGCAACAAGAGCGCAAACCCAGCGCCGAAACATTTCTGCCACTCAGCCGGGTGCGCACCATAATGAAGAGCTCCATGGACACCGGCTTGATTACCAATGAAGTACTCTTCCTAATGACCAAATGCACTGAACTATTCGTTCAGCACTTGGCCGGAGAAGCGTACGCAGCATCATGTTCGAAACAAAGCGGCGATACGCTTAAATACGAGCATCTATCGCAACTGGTAAACAAGAGCAAGAATCTGGAATTTCTGTTACAAATTGTGCCAGAGAAGATACGTGTACACGAGTTCCAAGAAATGTTACGCCTAAATCGCTCTAGCAACAGCGATGATGAAAGTGGCTCCGAATCTGACTCCGAGTCCGAATCGGAAGCGGAATGAAGCGATTAAACATACCAAATACAGTAAGTCAAGTAATTATTTTGACAAAGTTAAAATTCACATAGGTTTGCTAAAAGTATGTAACAGGCAGACGGAGTCAAAAGTATATATATTCTTGATCAGCATCAATAGCTGAGCGGTGTCCTGTATTGTCACAGTTTATATTACGGTCGGGTTCTCGACTGTCCGGCTTGTTTATTTATTTTATAAAAAAAATTCATTTTTTCTCTTTTTCGTTTTTAATTGTAGTGTCTTTTAGTTGGTTCTTCTTAGGAGATCTATTCAAAATTAAAACAAATATGTGAATTTTTTATATTGTCAAAATAATAATCTTGTCTAATTGTATATTCATAAAAAAAATAATAATTGTATTAAAAAATTGTTAGCTATTAATTAGCATTTAAGTTAAAATAAATCAAAGTCAGAAGCGTAAGATTATACACCAAATATATTGTCAGAAAAAGAAAATATTTGTAAAATTAAGAAACTGTAGATTGTATTAACTATTCGTTAAGTATATCGCTCAATTGGAATTGTAAAATAACTCTATACTCAAATAAATATGTGTTTAGGTCTAAGTCAATACATTGTATGCAAATGAGGTTTAATAAAATGTAATTGTCACCTTTTCTTTTTTATCTACATATATACAATTGTATATAAATTACGAGAGTCGTCCGAAATGTTTCCAGCCTGGCGATCTGAGGACGATCTCTAACGTTAACCAAACTTTCATTTCAGCCTTATCAATATTATAGTTATCGTTGAACAATCGATAAGTTAGGTTGATATTAGTGCTTTTTGAAAAAATGACATAAGTTGAATATTGTACAGTCATAAGATATTTGTTTTTGAAGGGTAATATGCCTATACAAAATGAAAACCGGGATGGACACTGTCTATGGAAACTCTTGCCCATCATTTGCCACTGTAAAGATCTGGCCTGCTGAATTAAAGCGTGGACGTACGAGCTTAGATGATGAGACACGTTCGGGATGCCCAAAAACTGTAACCACTGAGGAAAACATCGCCCAAAATGCAACAAATTGTTCTGGACGATCGCCGACTTAAAGTAAAAGTAATAGCTGAGATCATCAAGATGTTTAAAGACCGCATTCGACATATTTTAAACAGCGATTTGGACATGAGAAAGCTCTCTTGCTCACTTCTGATCAAAAGCGAATGAACTGTCGCAACTGTCTCTTGGCGATGTTTACGCGTAATAAATCGGAGTTTTGGCGCCCACTCATAGCTGTGGGTGAAACATGGATACACCACTATTATCCAGAAACAAAATCATAATCAAAATTGCGAATTGACTTATTTTTATTCCCTAAACTCAAGATTGCGCTTGGCGGACAGAAATGTTCCTCAATAAGGAGGCTATATCCTCTGTAGACAGGTATGTATATACTTTAAGTAGCAGGACATAGATTATTTTTTGAACGGGTTGAAGAGGTGGAAGCATCACTGGAAGAAGTCTATTGACTTAAAAGGAGACTATGCTGCAAAATAAAATATAAAACAAATTTGAAAAACTGTTCAGGTTGGAAAAATCTCGTATCGCCCTCGTATATCTATATATGTGACCGCCAACTGGTCCAAGGGCAATACATACTCCAATTTGACATTGCTGCGACTCAAGTGCTTGATAAACGGACAAACTCTACAATGTCAAGATCCCAAAAGCAATTCAGATTATCACAAAATTATAAAAACACACATATATTTTGTATACGTACAACTTTAAAGTATATATATTTAATTGCACTTTGATATAATATAGAGGAAAAAAAAACAATAGACACATAATTATTATAATTATGATATAAGATTTTTAGATCTTTAGGTAAACGCCAGGATAACCCTTGGCATTCAGACCGGTCACCTTATAGGTGGTGCCAGCTGGGGCAGGCTGATCGAACTTGGCCGCGGTGGTCACATACAGTATGTCCAGATTGGGACCGCCAAAGGCAACCGAAGTGATCTGCTTGGTGGGCAGCTTGATTTCCAACAGAACTTTGCCAGTGCTATGAGAAGAAAACAAATAAAAAACATTATTATATCTTGGACAGAGTGTGTTATAAATTTGATTTTGTTCAGTAAAATGATAGAAATCTTTCGATTCTTACATGAAGAATTTACAAAGATAAGAATATGCCATTTTTACACAATATAGAACAGAATTTAGCGAAGACTTTTGCAGCATTTATTAAAATATCGTGCTTAAAGCAAGACTGGAAGCTTTTAATATGTTGAAGTAGCTTCGGTTCAGTGGTTCGAACCATAAAGGAAGAAGGTTTTGGTTCGAACCTTGCTTCATTATAGGATATGAAATCTTTGGCAGGCCTAAGAAACCCATTTCTGCTGCTTGTTAGCAATATCATTATGAACTTGTATATCCTTACCTTGGATTAACCTTGAAGATGGTGGCGCCATTGAAGGTAGCCACATAGATGTTGCCCTCGGTGTCAATGGTCATGCCATCGGGCAGCAAATGATCCTTGGGGCTCGTCTTGCGCAAATTGTAAATCACTTTGGGATTGCTAGCGACGCCAGTATCAAAGTTGTAATCATACGATTTAACCTCATAATCTGTGGTATCAATGTAGTAGAACTTCTTGGCCTTTTCATCCCAGGCCAGACCGTTGGAGATGCCAACATCGGTCTTCACCAGTGTCACATTGCCGCCGGCCTCCCATCTGTAGAGCTCGCCATGACGATGAACAAACTCATCGCCCACGTAACGCATGGTGCCGCCAAAGAGACGACCCTGAGGATCGGTCTTGGCATCGTTCAACCGATTCTCCTCAAACTCTGGCTGCACTTCGAACAGAGTACGAACCACTTTTGCCGTTGGCGAGACACCATCCCAATTGACAATGACGGTTCTGCGTCCACAGCCGACAGCAAATTCCTGGGAATTACCCTCAATTGGCAACACAAAGCTGGCCAATTTCTCGCCCTCAATCTGTGTCCTATACACCTTGTTCTGCTTGTAATCGTAGCGCAAAAGTGCCCCAGCCTCAAGATCCACATAGTACAAGCTCTGTCTTGCCTCATCCCAGTGGGGACCCTCGCCTAGGCCGGCATAGGAATCGGGTAGTGGCTCAACTTTGTAGGACATCTGAGAACATTTTGAAAAAAAGAAAAAAAATGTGTATAAATTAACTAGTGAAATGAATATGGCTGCAATGATCACCCTGTGTACTTCTTAAAGCGGTGATAAATGCAAATTACAAATGGGAACAAAACAGCGGGAATCGAACTCGGAACCACAAACGCGAGAATCTTGCGCACTATCCCTTAAGCCAATGAGTCTACAATCATCGGCGCGTCAAATTGCATTCTTGTTTACAGAATTGTAATTTATTCGTCATAGGCTAATTTCATAAATACATTTGTAGGACATCGGAGAAAAGGAATATTCAAATGGAACAATGGAAAATACAGTAACGAAAACTTCTGCAGCGGGATTCGAACCCAGAACCGCCGCAAGACAATTAGACTACACTCAGACTCAGACTTGTCAAGCCCGACATTATTCGGTACAAGAAATAAAATTACAAAAACTTCTGCAGCGGGATTCGAACCCAGAACCGCACGCCAATGAATCTACAGTCACTAACATATCAAATTGCAATTTTCTGTTAAGAACCTCAATTCATTTTTTTCATTGCTAATTTTATAATAGAATTAAACCATTCAAATTACCGTTGTACTGCACAGTGTTGCCAATGCAATTAATGTTAATAAAAATGTTCGCATCATTTCTAATTGGCAGCTAATGGAAAACTGATTGGAAGTTCAACAGACGCGTTTCAATTGTAACTGGACACTGAATCATTCGCCGGCAGCGCATCGTGCTTTTATTACACGGCAAACATTGTTAGTGCACATTCAAGTTTGTGTTTCTTTTCGCATCGTCTGCTTCTTCTTCTTCTTCATCATCGTTTGATGTTAACAGATCTTAACAAAGTTAAGAGCTGCCAGCCATTTGTCAGCTGCTGTGACGTCATGCCCTTCACTTGCCAGCTGTACGATTGTTATTGTCGCTGCTGCTGCTTGCACGTAATTGGTTTGCATTGTTGTTGTTGTTGTTGCTGCTGCTGCTGCTGTTATTGAACTTGTCAACTTTACGGTAAACCAAGCAGTGCCAATGCACTCTGTCTCCCTTTCTCTAACACTCATGCATTTTGTTCTTGGTTTGAAACTCTGCTAAACTCAACTCACGGATCAAAGATGGCGGCCCAAGGATATTATGACAAGCGCAATGCATGGTGAAATTATTAAGAAGGTAACGCATTCACAGCACTGTTGTGTGTATTTTGACAGTTGAAATCAGGAATGGGAAAGTTACGACTTTAAAAAAACTCAATACCGATAAGTATGGGAAAATCTCAAATAATTATAAAAAATTAACTATAACTCTTATTTTTGATTCATATAAAATTTTTATGAAATTATAAGTATATTTATAATATAGTAGAATAATTTATATTTTCAATTTGCATTATATAAATTGAAAATAAAAATTATTTTTAATTTGTAGAATAAAAAATGTAATATATATAAAATACATAATACAATAATTTATTTTATTTTGCCAAAATAAAATATTTTCGGTAATTATTCTTGAAGAAAATAAAAAGTAAAAATAAGAGAAAAATTTCTGAAATGTACTTATTATTTCATAATTTTTATATTTAAATCAACAATATTTGTTATTTTTTTAGTATTTTGTTAGAAATCAACAGTAAATTGTTATTATTAGCTAGCTAGATTTAAATATGCTTAATAGCTAAATTTAAAAATATGCTAGAACTAGCCTTTAAGTAGTCAAACTGACAGCACTGATTCAAACCAGCTCAATGAATATTCCATTTCACCGCACTAAGAGAAACGGAGTGTTATATATATTCCTAAACTTTTTACTGAACAAAATAAATATGTCACCTTGTTAATAATTTCACCACGAGACTTACAGCGCTGCCAGTTACCGTGGTTTAAGACCTGAACAACTGCGAGCGTTTATTAATTGAGTGCGCATTGTACACTTACTTTGCGGCTGGCATTTTAGAAATCTTTTAATTGGCCCATTGAATTAAATTATGTACATAGAGATATTGTATTTGTTAGCCACAAGCAGTTCAAGGGTAAAGCGCGGTAAAGCTCATTAAATGAACTTCAAAGATTTTTGTTAGCTGAAGCTATAAACTGTGTGAGAACTGTCTGATTATTCAGCTATCGACTGGACTTTCAGTTTGTTACTTCAAAATGGCAATGCAGAAATGTCTGCCGTAAAACAGACTATCAGCTATTGGTTTGCTATTAAGTTCGAGACACTCCATAATCTATGTTGTAATAAAAAGTGTCGTTTTAAAGCTAAAACTATAAATATTGGCACACATGATAAACATAGACGCTACGAAGTGTCCTAAAAATTTAAGCACAATTGGATAATAAACTCGCCAGTTACTTAAGCAACAATTTAACACAGCGTTTGAACCAAAGAAAGTAGAAGGAAAAAAAGAAAGAAAAACACTGACACTACAGCCTATAAGACAAGTACAGGGTCTCTTACGTTTGGTAGCCTTTTAATTTAATTTGGTACACAATTAATTAATTTTATATTCTACATAATTGTTAAAACGAATCTAGCGTATTTTGAAGAAGATTCAATATTTAATGCACTAATATGATTTTTTTTTTTTTTTTTTTTTTTTGAAACAGGACCCTTACCTTAAAGGATTCTGAGTGATTTGACCAACAAACAAGGACAATGCGCGTACAAAATATGCTTTCGAACTGAAGTTTATGCCGCCGTCTAGGAATCTTTTTATAGTCTGGAATCTGGCAACAGCAGCCGGCATTTGCCTGATATACATACATACATACACACACACACACACACACAGATATTGCACACACAGACCGCTTCGAGTGTAAAAGTGATAAGCGTTGACTGTGCCTAAGCCAGATAAGGTGTATATGTATGTATGTATGTACCAGACATGTGTATAGTTGGTCAAGTAATTGTTCTGACAAAATACAAAATAACATAATTTATTTTGCAAGACAAGAAATACATTTTACTTGACTTTTTTCAATTGTTACCTTCTTTTGTTTATGGTTCTTAAGAGGTTTAAAAAAAGGATAAAAAATGGGATACATCTATCGGGACAGAAGGAAAGAACCCAACCCTCAGAGTCGCTAACAAAGTAATTCTCTTGTAATTCGCTTTTTAAATTTCTAGGCGAAATGGGGCGTTGCTTTTAGTCTACAGTCTACATACCAAATTTAGTGCTTCTTGGTCGGACGGACAGACAGACAGACAGAGAGACGGACAGACAGACGCTTTTAAAGTAATTCTCTTGTAATTCTTGGTTTAACCATCTCTGAGAGCCTTTCGTTTATACCGATGGACAGAAGGACAGACAGACGGACAGAGAGACGGCCAGACAGACAGAGAGGCGGACAGACAGACAGAGAGACGGACAGACAGACGCTTTCAAAGTAATTCTCTTGAAATTCTATGTCTAACCATCTGTGAGAGCCTTTCGTTTATACCGATGAACAGAAGGACAGACAGACGGACAGAGAGACGGCCAGACAGACAGAGAGGCAGACAGACAGATAGAGAGGTGGACAGACAGACAGAGAGACGGACAGACAGACGCTTTCAAAGTAATTCTTGGTTTAACCATCTCTGAGAGCCTTTCGTTCATACCGATGAACAGTCAGACTGACAGACTGACAGAGAGACGGACAGACAGACAGACGGACTGACAGATAGACGGACAGACAGACGGATAGACAGACGAACATGACTGTATTAACTCGGTTGTTGATGCTAATCAAGAGTTTATAATTGATAGGGTCTGCCACGCCTATGTCTGCCCGTCACATACTTTATAAACCCTCACAGGGTATATTAACAATTATGTAAAGTTTTGACTCTGTCAAAACAATTACTTGACTAACTGTTAGTACATGCATGCACATAGAATAATAAGTATACAATAATACGGCTGAAGATCGGGTCTCGGGACTCGACACTCTCTATATATATATATATATATATATATATACTCTATGTGTGTATTATCGCAATCAATATTTACTACAGTTGTCCACTTAAATATGGATTGCGAATGCATGAGATGTGGGCGTGGTGTTCGGTTCATTACACAGCAGTATTTACTGTATTGCAACAGAACTGTCAATTTCTGTTTTTTTTTTGTTTTTTTCTTTATGTGTGGGCAGGTCTGATAAAGCCAAAATGCGCTTACATATAATAATTATAATAAGTTAGTTAAGGGCATTTTTTTTTTAAAGTTATTTTTTTTTTTTTAAAGTTATCTGCGCTTTCCGGTCCACATGGTGCGATAAATCGATTGCGACCCACTGTGGCGGGTCGGTCCAAAACTAAAGGATGCTGAATCAGAGGAAGAACATTATTTATGCGAAAGACCTTTGCACTTAATTTATTTTTGGGAATTTTAATAGAAGTGGGGGCAATAATTCAAGCCTAGACTATAGACATTATCTCCCAATATATGTATATATTTTGTTATCGCCATTCCAATTTTAAATGATTCTTTAATTAATTTGTAAAAAGATTTATGACGAGTGTTCTTTGACTTTGACACAACCAGACGTTTTGGTTTTCCATCCAACTTACGATTCTAACTCAATGAGTCGATTGGCAACCAGTTTTAACCCTTGGGGGTATCTTCAAATCTTTGATCGAGTCTATTTGACAAACTGTTGTTGTTTGATCTATCAAAATTGATTCATTTCATCAGCAATTGATTGCTTTGATTGTTTAGAAAATATATGAAAACTACTTTATGTTTTTTTTTTATGAAGTTATGAAAGTTTGTAATCTGTTGGTGTCGAATGTTTTTTTTTTGTTAATTTGTCAAATGAACGGTCATTCAATTAAATTTAAAGGGTATTTTATCTTTTTTAAACCCTTTACTTTGGAAAAGTATATAGGGTCTATTTATTTTGTTATACCCTGCTCCCATTAAAAATGGTCAAAGAAAGTTATAATGAACTTGTACAAATGTATATAACAGGCATCTCCGACCCAATAAAGTACATATATACATATTCTTGATCTGTATCAAAAGCTGTCTGTCTGTTCGTCCGCCCGTCTGTCCGTCCGTCCGCCCGTCTGTCCGTCCGTCCAACTGTATGAACTCGTCGATCTCAGACACTATAAGTGCAAGAGACTTCAAATTTGGAATGCTGGTTCCTAAATAATAAACACAGGTCAAGTGTATTTTCAATTTTCGTTTTCGATATGAAAATCGTTTGAGTTTTCACAAAGTTATGATAGTTTGAAGTACTATGAGGATTTACTCCTTTTTTTATTTGGAATTAATTGATAGCTCATGAGGGAAATAAGGTTTTTGAATTTGACTTATAGTATCAATAGAAAGTCTGCCTGCATTCTTTCTAAATTCTAGCATAAGTAATTTTTTGTTTTACAAGCTTTCCGAATCAAAATTGCAGGCGTGATCTTTTAGTATGTAATGAACATTTTCGCAAGAAATTATAAAAATTGGGCATCTAGATATTATAGGAATAATATATGTATCAAGATTTATAAATCTTAAATCATTCCTGCGTTTTGCTTGCCAGAATTCCCAAATGGTTCTAGCTTATCTGCTATCTATGAGGAACACTTCATTGGGCATTGAGAAATGAAGACTATTTTTTAACAAGAGGATAATTTTCTGTAATTTGAATAATTTTATTAGACAGCGTGGTATTAGTATTTTAAGAACATTTAATTTTGTTTTAAGACAGCAATAAGCAATTATCAAGCATCATATTCTTATTTTGAGATATTTGTGAGCTCAGTTACAGAATTTAAGGGAATCCGAACAAGTGAGAAGTGTATTTTATATCAAGAAAAACTCTACCTAGTTCACTTTTAAGTTTGCAAATACTAAAATACTTAAGTTCTCGTAGTTAAGAAATCGTACTTGAATTAAAATTGAGTGTCTTGACTTCAGTAATTTCATTCTCAGTGAGAAAACAAGTTTGAAATGTGGCGTTTTAAGTACGAAATAGTTGATTTTTTTCGTTCTGCGTGTAAAATCAATTGATATCCCTTTTTTATTTAAATATATACATTAACCAATATATTTTTATATTTAAAACACAAATACGTAAATCTAATGTATTCAATTTTTGAATTCTCTCAATTTTCTCAGAAAAGTTCAGTTTAAAATTGACATTTACTTTAGCGCTTTTCACCCTCACCAAAAAAATCCATGTGAAAAACAACTCTGTTGTTTCAAAAAAAGGGCTGCGAACCGGTTATGAACTGAATCTCGAAGAACCGGTTCGGTCGATACTTTAATATTATCTGCTCTACAAATATGAGTCGGAACACTATCTTTAAAAAAAAAGGTTTAGGTTTGAAATATAATAAAAAATAGGACAATTTAATATACTCATCTTGATTTGATGAAAAAGTGAATAAATAATAATGAAATAATTATCTTAAGTTCGAATTTTAATAAAAAAAAACCAATTTTAATGTTTTAGTTGCCTAGAAATCAAGGAAAAATCGAAAACAATTGAGAAAATAAAATTATATTGTTGTATTAGATCAAACTAAGGTTCCAACCGCACTTCAAAACGATTTACGAACAGAACCAAAATCATGAAGGTTCGGACATTTACAGCCTTGTTTACAAATCAAATCACAATTACGGAAACTACACGACCAAAATCTCCAGTTAACGCTCACAAATAAACATATTACGAACCTCTCTAAATATATTGCATTGCAAACTGTTACCATTTATTGATTTGGTTCGTTTAATCAATTTAAAGTTCAATGTCAAATATAACACTTTTAGCAGCACGTGCTAGTGATGGGCACGGGACTCCGTTTTAAGGCACGGCGCGACCTAGGCACGAAATAAATTTTTCGGGCCCCTGACCGTCCCGATTTTACTATATAAAAAAAACGGTTTGTGAAATTATTCTCTATATATATTTTTTACTCACATAACTTAAACAAATTAATTTGTCTAAATTAGAACTTGTGAGCCTTAAATATATCTTTTTTATAGTTCTCTCTTTGAAAAGATTGAACCTAGATACTGAGAAAATTCAAAAATAGAAAATTATTATCTGTTATTTAGATAAAAGGGATGCGTAAATAATATTAGCAGTGACTTATTATAGAAAAGAGAAACAAGCGTGTTTCCGATTTTCATGCACGAAGCCCGAACAGGTCCGTGCCCATCTCTAGCACGTGCTTCTCTCTAACATCAGTTGTGTTTAATATCTTAAAATTTAACAGTGGCGCGCTCTGTTAAAATTTGCGGTACGCAACATTACATTATTTATTTATATTACTATGTGATATACATATGCTCATTTGATTCAGTATATGTATTAATTTATCAATAATTAATACATTTGCATAGTTTTTGTCAGATTAGATTTGACTAAATGGCGTTAGCAGAGATGAACATGATATATGTACTTATGAATGTCGTATAAACATATTCAAATTCAACAGTTCAAATCAAGATTCGAAGTTGTTGTTGTTGTCTTAATAAGATGAGGGCGCCGCCATCTTTTACATCCCTAAATCTTGGGAAAAACAAAAGAATATTGGCCCCCTCATTGAAAAGCCGCCGACGCCCATGAAATATACTTATTAATAGCATATGCATGTCTATTGTAGTTCAAATGCAAATAACATATATGATTTAATAAATGGTTGTACTTTGTGAATTGGTATAAGCGTATACAATAACATAATAGCATTGGCATTACCTGTTTTACTTGTATCTCTCGCAATTAGACAAAATCAAAGAAGTAATTAATTCAACCAAAACAAAAAACAATACACATACACAACCAAAACGTGAAAACAATCATTATGATAACGGACAAACAGCTGTTCGCAGTCAATAATAAATTGTGCCAGCCCTGAAGCATTGCTTCGAAACTGCAATCGATACTGGGAATCATTGACTTAATCATCTGTTAACTATCTGTTATTGCGCAAAAATGTGCCAGAGGTGCTATTTTATATTATCGTGAACGAATTGACAATAATCATAACAATCGATAACTATTATATATAATTTGCGTTACAGTCTCGATGTTGCGTTAACATAGCTATCGATATTTATTTTTATGGACCGATTGGTTTTTGAAGAACAAATCATTTGTTGTTGTTTCGCCGCAAGGTTCGGACGTGTGTTTCACGGATGTGCACATTGGAAATCGTTCGTCTGGTTGCGTTCATTTCTTTTTTTTCTGTGTAATTTTGTTTTGCATACAAATCGCAAACGGACACACGACCACGACGGAGTCGTTTTGACTAACCGATACCGATACCCAATGCCCGTGCCCAGGCATCAGCAGATGTGAAATGTGACGACACGACGAAAAAGTGTCCGCAATCGCGAAGCCGAGGCGACAAAAAAACCATTTTACAAAAAAGAAAAAAAGTGAGAGGAATCGGCAGCGACGCTCACGCGTTGCGCCCCCATTCAAAATAAAAGTGAAAACGTGCAAAATAAATAATACAAAACAAGATAGAAGAACAGCAGTAGTTAAGTTAAACTTTTGATCTAAAAATGTGCGACGCTGCCGCAACAACAATAGCAGTAACGGTAGCAGCAGGAGGAGGAGCTGGAACTGCTGCTAGCGCTAGTGCTGGAAGTGGAGCGGGCGACACGGCGACAGCAATGGATGAACAAGCCCAACGTACGCGACAAAATTGTTGTCGCCTGTGCATTGCGCCCGCCAGCGAATGCATTTCGATCATTAACAGTTATGCAGCCGATAAGGAGCCGCTGGCCACAAAAATACATAACTGCGTAAATATCAAGGTAAGTAGCCCAAAAAAACAAGCACACATTCGTAATACATTCTTCCACATTGGTATATCGAAGTCGTCCATTCGATTTCTACCTGCTGCTTGCTTGCTTGCTTGTTCCTCCTCCTCATACCGAAACCGTTATACACACACTGCTTGCTCCCATTCCCACTGCGCTCGGAAGCCGGAGCAGGCGACCGGCGTTGCCACACCCGATGCCGTGGATGGTGGTGATGATGATAATAATGATGATGGGTCATCCATTTAAACTCTTGCTAAGAAGCAGCAGCAACAGTAGCCGTGCTTTTCCTGTGTGCGTGTGTAATCGATAACACCATTTCCACCAAACTCAACAACAACTCTGCCCAGCTCTGCTTGGTTGCCCAAATATACTTATAAAAAAAAAAATAAAACAAAAAAAAGTGAGGTTAAATACGAAACCAAAAGTAAAATATGCCTCATCAGACGCGAGCTGCTGCTGCTGCTGGCCCCATTTGATTGTGCAAGCGCTGACGATGACGACGACGACGAGACCGATACCCCGAGACCGAGGCAAACGTTGTTTCGTTTCGTTGCCAGCTGCAGCATTCTCTTCTACCCGATAGCCCCTGTCCCCGGCTCCTATCAGTGGCACTTGCCCGTGAGCAACATCATCATCATTGGAAACGGAATCGGTATCGGAATCGAGCATTGAGCATTCGTTTTGTCCATGCCTGTGTGTGCTCCGGGTCTGTGCCGTCTCTTCTGCCTCTGGTGGCTTTTGCTTGAAGTGCCAAGTCACGATGCCCGACAATGACGGCGGCGACGACGCGACAGCCATCGCCGTTTATTGGTATTGGTGTAACTTTGTCGTTGTGGTTGTCGCTGGCGTTGCCTGTGGCTCGCTAGCTAGCTTGCTGTTTTGCTTGCTTGCTTGCTTGGCTGGTTTGTCGCTTGCCGCTGCTGCTGCTCACTACTCGCTGCTCGATTGCCGACGTTGTTGTCGTCGTCGTCATCGTCATCATCGGCAATTCGTGTGCTACGTTGGCATGAGCTTTGAGCAGCAGTAGTAACCACTGGCAGCTGGCGTGGCTATGGCTGGGATTCATTCCTATTCTTTATTCCCATTCACATGCAGGGCAACAGCTTTGAGGTTAGAATTGGCCGGCAACAAACAAGAATGTACATAGTATAATAAATAATAACAACAAACTAGTATGCTCATTGTTTATTATTTACAAATTCCGTTGCTGTTGCTGCTGCTTCTTCTTCATCCTTCTTATTCTCCTATTCCACTTAAACTCTTGCCGCTCTTCATGAGAATTAGCGATGGGTGTGCAATTCGTGATTGCAATAAAATGAAACCAACCAACAAAATGTATATACATAGTTAGGTACATTAATCGAATGTTAAAATGCTGTTAAATAATAACAGTCTTATGTATAATGAGATTATATATTATAATAATACTGCAATAAATGCAGTAATTAAAAGCAGTAGAAAAACAACAAATTGTTTTTCGCAGTAATCACTTTTTGATCGTGTTTACAAATTTTCGGCTTGTATATGTCCATCGCTAAGCAAAATACACGACACGAATAAGCAACACAAAACGCAGAGAGCAATGAGCGGCAGCGGCGCCCGAACGCCGTTGAACAAAAATTTTCGAGGCCGCCACTGTCAATGTGATTGTGAGAGACAGAGTGATGAAGAGAGAGAGAACGAGCAAGCGAGGGAAGGAAGAGATGTGCGTGAGCGTGTATATATGTGTGTGTGTACGGAGCTTGGGTCGCGCTTGGTTCGTTTCATATCGGCTGTGGCTGCGACTGCGACTTTGACTATGTCTGCTGCTGTGCCTGCCCAGCACCAGAGCAATTACGTATAATTTGAGCGTTCGCTTTGCCTCGCTTCCATGGAATTCTTAGCAGCCATTGCTCCGCATGTTATTGCCCAGTTCCATGTCCAAGTCTCGATTAATATCATCAGTGTCCAGTCTATTTCCGTTCGCTCTCATCTGGCCTGACTCCCAGACTCCTATCGTTCCGTTCCGTCCTCCCGCTTCCGTCTATCCCTTGATGCCGCTCTCAGAGCGCACTCATGCTTGCGCGCGCGCTCTTGTCGTGTCCTTCACTGGCTTCCATTTGTGACTCCTCGCTGGGCCCATGATATCCGGTGCAGGCACCTCTGGGGCAGAGCACAACAACAACATCAGCCGCCGCCGAACAAAAGGGAATACGCAAAACGAAAGGCAAAGGCAAAAGTAAAAAAAAAATATATATATAATATAAAAAGAAAGACAGAAAAATGAAACTGCCTTTTGGAATTGTGGGCTTCGCTAGCTTCGCTTTGTTGCCTGGCTATGGTGCTCTCACAGCTCTCGGTTATTGATTCTTTCATTTGGCAGCAGGGCACAGCTGAGCCTGCCAGCAGGCAACCAACCAAGAAAGCAACCAACCAAGCAGACAGGCATGCAGTCAAACCCAGAGCAGAGTCGCCCTCGTCATCCACTTTTCGTTCGGCATTGGCAGGCACAAAATGGTTGCCTGCTTGCTGTTGCGACTCTTTGGCCTGCGCCCCCGGCAACGACATCATCATCTACGTCGTCGGCGTCGGCACGTTGCTGCTGCGTGTGCTTGGTGCTGGCACTGGGCTGCTCTTTGGTTTCGCTTTGGCTCGATTTCATGGTGAATACACCAGCAAGCAGCACCAGCAGCTCAACCGATACACACACACACACACATATACGTATATACAGCTATAGCCATACAGACCCATACCCATACAGAGACGAACCACTTCCATACAAAACAGACCGACCGACCATTTGGTTGGCGTCATCGCTGTGCTGTGCGGTTCGCTTGTTATCTGGAGGCGGACCACATGCATACACACACTTGCACACATACATATACGCACATGAAGCAGCAGCAGAGGAGAGTGTAGAACAGCAGAGGGCAGGGCAGATACCAACAAACGTACATGCGAGTCGTTTTTCGGTCGTCTCTCTGTTCAAGAAGATTAACCTGGTGCGCATGAAATGGGCATGGAAGTTGCAGTTGTTGCCAGTTGCCAAGTTGCCTGCATCATCATTGTCCCCGCATCGAATTTCGGATACACATCATCATCAACAACAACCAACAACGAAAACAACAACAACATCAACCACAAACACCATCCAAACTTCACTCAAGTTCAGTTGAAAAAAAATGTATATAAACTTTCTCTGATCAGAAAAGCTGGGCTGGTGGCTGGCAAGGGAGAAAGATGACACTGATAAAAGGTCTTGTTTAATGGGAGAGCCGCCAGCTCACTCACCGTCCTCCTACAATAATTGTCTGTTTTTCTCATAGAAACGATAACGTTTTTGCTCGATTTATCGATTGCACTGTTAGTGTCAAATGCACTTGACTTGTTGTTGTCAACAACAGTTGTTCTTATTGTTGTTATTTCGCTTTTGTGTAATTTAATATGACAAACGGTAAAGATCTGCACTGCTTGCTAATGTTGAGGGGTTACTTTTATGTTGGACACACAGGACACACACATACATATGCATACATACATACAGCTGACGACGAATAAGGACACAAAGCAAATACGCCAATGAAGAATAAGCAAAATAACAACAACAACAATATTGAAGAGGCCGAAACTCGTTCAGTTCCCCGAGATCATGCGGCGTTGCTGGACAGGCTGTGCCTGAGAGGCACTTTAATTCTGGCCAGCATCTCAGTTTTGTGGCATCATGGCGGCGCTGATGATGATTGTTGCACCTGGTGGCCAGCAATGGCAGCTGGCAACAGCGGCAGCTGCTTCTGCATGTTGTTGGTGGTGTTGGCGTTGGTGTTGGTATTGATGGATGAAAGATTTCCTTTTCAACTTTCTAAAAAGGCCTGCCAGACTGACCAAACGATTTGTGCCTTATGTCTGGTGCGCTGGTCATGCGTAAATGTTTACCAAGCTAAATGATCCAAACAAAGAGTAAAATGATAACAACAAAATTATGCTGAATATATCGTAGTGTTAGTTTATTTTGCAAGCGGAAATTTACGTACCTTTTGATAGCAAGCAGTGGTCAAGATTAGCTGAAGTTAGATGAAAGTTGCATACTCTCCCAAAGCAAGCAGTGGTTAACAACAGCTAAAGCAATGCAATTTTAATACACACCAGTGATGCATCCTTTCACATAAAAATAAGGATGAAACGACCAGTAAAAAGGGAAACAAAAGGATAAATAATATTAAATAAGTAACAGAATATAGCCACATGGTTTTTTCTTAACAGTCAAAGACAAAGACAATTTTAAAATGTGTAAAACAGGATAGATTGCGAATGAAATGGTTTTAAAAAGGATAGATCTATCGAGAAAGTCCAAAACTGATGCACATTTCACCAAAACAACAACAATGCTTATTAAAGTCAAAGGAATCCCCTTATCGTAAATCCCCTCATGCCCGAGGCTTCTGCTGCTGCTGCTGCTTTATGTCGCCTCTGTATCCAATTGCGATTTTGCCGCCATCATCGTATCGTTGCCACTTGAGAAAGAGATGTGCCCCCAACAGGACGTCGCTGTGCGGGTGTGTGCGTGTCTGTGTGGAGTAGGGGGCAAGGTGAATGAACAACATATTATCGAAACCCTTCAAAGCCAAAGTGAGGTGGGGAGATATGTACATACATATTTAGGATGAGAATTTCAGGACTCAAGTGCGTACATAAGATATTTGTACATAAGCATATGTGCATGCTTGTACATATACGACATACATATGTACAGCGCACACACACACGCATTATTAGTAAAAGGGGTTGGGGAGCCAAGTCATGGGAACGGGCGCTGCTGCTCTACGAATTACAAAAGCATAAAGCAAAAGCTCACACACGCATAAAGATGCAAAAATAAGCAAAACCGCAAGCAGTTACACAGCCACACACATACATACATTCGTCAATTTGTGCATATGTATGTACGTTTATGTATACGCACACACACATACACACACAACCAAAACCTCTTTGATTATTGCAAGCTGTCAAATGCATTTACCGGCCAAACAACAACAATCTACGAATATTTTTGCGCTTCTGTTTTGATTTTAGCTTTCGTTCTTTAAGGTTTTGTATTGTTATTTATTGAAATTTGAGAACGCCAGTGACCGCCATTTTTGGTCACATGCTTATCGATAATTTTTCTTACCAGCGTTGTGAGTGGTTTAAATTTCGATAAACACTCAAGATGTCCACATGGTTCAGCGTTCGTTTTTGTTGAGTTCGTTTTTTTTTAATACATGATAATTGTTAAAGTCTTATATGCCTTTCATTAATAACTGTATATTATTTAGTTTTCGAAATCCGAAAAATATGTGTAGTAAGTAAATCTTGAAAAAAAGATGGATGGTCGGAATCTCATGGGGCTGTACTGGTTTATCGATTAATCGACTTGTGGGCTTGGCATCGTGATTACCCCAAGATACACATTAAGTATGCGTAATCTTAAGTCTCTAGCTTTATAACTGAACATATTATTACCTTTATTTTGATTTGTGGGCGATGGGGACTTGACATTTAAAATGTAGGGTAAACTTGATCTACCTGTAGATATAAGAAGAACAGGCATCTATGTAGCTCTTGTTGTCTCTGAGAGACTAAACAAACTTAATATACTTCCCCCTTATTAAAAAGCTGTCGACGCCTTTTGGCGTATTTAATTGTTAATTAGGGCTGAACTTTTAATATAAATAATAAATCCACACATTAGTGTATAATCATGTTCCACAAATCTCTAACCTAAAGACAATACAGAAAACCAAATGTCAAAATATTTCTTAAGACTTATTTATTTATTCCGATTTGATGTCCAGTGCTAGAAGACAAAGTTTCCAAATTAGAGCGTTAGTCAATATATATAAATTAACTTTACATTATTGAAAATTACAATCAAATTAATTAAAATTTTTACAATATTATTTGTTTCTTAAATTTATTTTTCTTGCTATCATTTGAATATATTTATTTTATGTTTGTTAATTTTTGATTTTTCTATTAGTATTATTATTATTATTTTTAAAAATAAACAAAAATAATTGTCTTATAACGATATATATATATATCTCAACATACAATAAAACACAACACGAAAATACTTGCCAAAAGACAAGGAGCTAGGCTTGATATACAGCAGGTATACAGGAGTTGCCAATCTCCCTCATCAGTACCATTTTGAGCTAGCTTACAAAACGATCCAAGCTTATTCTCTATGTGGTGCTGCTAGAACCAGTTGAGAATTCTAAGGGAGAAACATAGAAAAAACGCCTGAAAACGTCTTTATTTTATTATATATTACTATTTATTATAACTATTAGTATTTATTATAATTATTACTATTATTTATTAATTTAATTTATTATTATTATTGTTGTTTTACTTTAGTTTCTAAGGTGTGTTGTTTATTTTTCTCTAAATTGTGTTGCGTCCTGTAACGTTCTTTAAAATTTAAAGCAACTAATTCCATTGGCGAACCGTATGAATAAAGAAATGCCTAATTGAGCTGGGCAGTTTTAGCAAACAATATTGTTTGTCCTTTTTGAGCTATTAAAACAAATCTTTTGCAAACAGGTAATTCGATTATTTATTATTTTAGATAATATGAAATTAGTGCTCTTAAGTTTGTCCAGTTATTTAGATTTCTTAAAAATGGATTGATTTAAATTTATGGTAGCAGATTTGAATTTTCTAGCATTAAAGAAACAGCGACATTTCGTTTATGGGTTGTTAACAAAATCTCTAGAGATTTGAGGAGCACACCTGAATGTGTGCGAAGTACTTGAAAGCCAATTAGATTGGGAAATTTGGGAAATTATTAGGTGTAAGCTACTTAAATGCCAAACAATTACAGTATGTATTGTAAGCGATACGCTGAAATACGCTCTGATTTCAGTTATAAATTACTAATACTATGTATATTTCCTGTGTACTACAATATATTTTGTTGACCTTAAAGTCTTTAAATTTATCTAGGGAATCATATTGATTTATGTTTATTGCATACCAAAGTCAAATGTATTAAATATACATGCAAATTCACTTCTTTTGCCTTGTATGCTTTTCAGTACATGCCTATAAGTAGTATATACTTACTTTTAATTGAAAAGCCAAAATGGTCCCATGCCACATACAATTAAAAGCAAATTATGCACAAACACAAAGGCTTCGGACTATAGAACAGCAACAACAATTAGATGTTTATATACCTAATATGCGTCAGTTAGCAGCACATAGGTAAATACATAGACATACACACCAACTACTTATATACATGCATACATATGTATTTACATGGCTATTGTATATAGAAAAGCATACATACATGCGCACACACAAAATGCTATCAGGCAAAAGGACATGGGACATTGGACATGCATTTCAATTGCAATGTTAAGTGTGTGTGCGTGTGTATGCGTATGTGTGTGTGTGTGTGTGTGTGTGTGTATGAGTGTGGGCTGTTGCAACACGAAGTTTTGCATATAATTATAAGCAGGTCATTGACATTAATAGACTAGCACAACGCTTGGCAATCGACGAAGAAAACCTCAAACCGCCGTTAGCTGGACAACAAGGTGAGAGGATTTTAGATACGGATTGTGGATGCAAATTGTGGGATGGCTAATGTATGACTTCTGGTTGTGTCTCAAAGGCTGCTATATGTTGATATGTATATATAGAAAAACTAGTAGAAAAGGCAGCAGGCGAGTGAATTCGACCGTGAAAGACTCTGTACTTGTTCTGCAAAGACTTATCATACACACAAGCAAGCGTCTTCCTATTTTTCCCTACGCTGCTTATGAGCTTGTTATGCGATTGTGATGGAATTTGTTGAATTCTCTGGCTTAAAAATTGAATTGCTGGACAGGCGGATAGACAGATATGGCTATATCGATTCCGCTATTGATGCTAAGCAAGAATCATCTTCTACCTGTTACGCACATTTTTATTTGACAAACTTAATAGACCTTCTATACTATATTTGAATTAACAGGGTTTAACAAAGTCATTTGCGCTATACTTATCTATATTTATATTTATTTCTTATATATAGGTTTTATTCTAAGAATTCTTATTGTCATCAACCAGTATATATTTATTTCCCACCCTCTAAGCAGTCGCCAACACTAAACACAATTAATTTTGTTGCAGTTGTTGCGTTTTGGGAAATAGGGCAATATTATTGATGTTAATAAAACCTTGCACTCGATTAATATTTTAAACTTGCCCCAATTGTTTTGTTATGTTTGACTTGAGTTTAATCGTTGCTCGTTTGCATAAATGATTTATCGATTTCGAAACTAACTATTGTGGTTGAATTTTTAAATTTCATGAGCTTAGATTGAGAATTGAGAACAATGGTTTGTAATACCGAAAATATCAGACGAGATTGTTGTTTACTTATATTGGTTTCCGGTTGCGTTTTCCTGAAAATGTCCATATGCTTATGTAGTCTCGATATATTAGAAAATATGCCAAAAAAAAAAAACAAGCTGGAGAGTTGGGCATCCGCCGTAATCCACCCTGTGACAGTACAGGGAGTTATTCGAAGTCATTCAAATCATACAATATTGCAATGCAATGGGGTCTATGTAAAACAATTAAAAGAAGTTAAACATAATTACTCTTACTATCTCTGAGATTCTTTCGTTCATACGGATGGACAGACAGTCGGACAGACAGACGGACATGTTTGTTGTTGACTCGGCTATTGATCCTTATCAAGAATATATAATTGATAGGATCTGTCACGCCTCTTAATTACTTTTAACAAACTAAAAATGCCATCGACCAGAGTCTATAAATATGAATTACTAAAATCTAAAGTTTGTTATAAACTTTCTCAACGACAACACTTCTTTCTGTGCTTATTTGTTAACATTAAATACTTTATTTGTATTACCTTATTGCAGATCACGTCATTGGATCGCCTGTCGCTGAATATTTGCCATGCCTGCATCAGCTATTTGAACTCCTGGCAGAGCTTCAAGAATCGCTGTCTGAGCTCACAATCGAAGCAGCGCCAATGGCTGGATATGGACAGAACCAAGCAGCAAACACTATTGGGCTATTTGGATTTGAATCGGGCCGAGAATGGCAGCATCGTTGATCAACAACAACAACAACAGCAGCAGCAGCAATCCGAATTGAAAATCGATACGGCGACAACTGCAGCTGAGAAGGCATCCGCCAACATTTTGGATGGCATTCCCTCGTTGAAGAAGCGCAAATCGTTAACAGTCTATGTGAGTCCAAAGCAACAGCTTCAACAGCAACAACAACAACAACAGCAGCAGCAGCAACAACAGCAGCAGCAGCAACAACAACTATTACTGCAAACGGCTAGAACAATGAGCGCGGCAGCGGAACCACAGCAAACATTGCAGAATCTTTTATTGCAGGTGCCCGCAACGGCGGCAATGGCAACGATATCAGCACAGCAGCAACATCATCAGCAGCAGCAACAGCAGCGCAAATATCAGCAGCAACATCGTGGCAAGCAACAACAGCATCATCACCATCATCATTACCAACAGCAACATCATCAACATTATCATCATCAACAACAACAGCAGCAACAGCAGCGACATAGACGCATTCGTCAGCAACGACGACAGCCGCAACAGGCGGCGGCGGCAACTGTTGTTCAGCGTTTGCCCAAATTTAAGCCAAAAGTATACTTGCCACTTGACATTGCAGTGCCAGCGCTGCCGCCACTGCTGCCGACATCGACTGCAACTGCAACTGCGACTGCTGCTGCTGCAAGTGTAACTGCAACCTCAACTGCAACAGCAACTGCTGCTGTTGCTGTTACTGCTGCTGTTGAGGCAGCTGCATTATTGCCATTGCCATTGCCGTTGTCGCAGCCAATTGATTTCAGTCAGAGTCAAATTCAAAGATATGGCAGCGGTATATTGCCACCGCCAACTCCAGTTGCCACAATGACCAGTAACAACGTCGAAACTGCAACATCTGCTGCTGCTGCGTCTGCCGCTGGCTCAGTCTCTGCCACTGCCACAGCCACAACTCCGCTGCTTATGCCGGTAACGCTGCAGAGCGCCGCCCAGCAACTGCGTTTTTTCAGGCGCTATTCCTATAATGTAATTGTATCGTGCATTCGCAAGCGGCCACATGCCATATACACCCGCCTCTTTTTCTTCCCAACTTTTTTAAACCAGGCATTTATACATATATATATATATATTTTTTCTTTTCTTCATATTGCAAAGGCGCAATTTGAATCCAACAATATATAATAAATACACAACTTGGAGCATTGCATGTTGTTGTTCTTGTTGAAACTTATCGATCGCCTATCGTTTACAGCCGCTGCCCGCCGTGCCCATCAAGGATGAGCCGCTGGACGACACGGACGATGACTTTCAGATGAAGTGCATTGACGAGTCCGATGACATGATGGATCCCACAATGTTCCTAGAGCGCTCCGAGCACGAGGGCGATGTGCCGCTAATGGTAAGCAAACCTCTATTTATGATTGATGTGAACAAAGAAAAAAAATGGGAAAAGACAGATTAAAATCGATACAAGTTACACGATATACAAATTTCTCCCAGTACCCAGAAGTGTCCAATTTATGCCAATGTATGTAACAGGCATCTTTGAATCAATTTGTTCAAAAATGTATCGACACAACTGAGCTACTATCGATACTACCTAAACATCGGTATCAACAAAAACATTGGGAAACATCGATGAAATCCATAAATGTGCGATGGTTTTATACATTCATACCTGTATCTCGGAGGTTGTAAGAGCTAGAGCAACCAAATTTGGTAACATTACTCCTATACTAGTGTGCAAGCAGATCTAGTTTGTTTTAAAATTTTCAAGAGCAATTTTAGAGCTATCGTCTTAAGATTTGACACACATGATATGTGCACTACAGCAGACGTTTAAGTTGTCATCACAATAGGGTAATAGAGTTGTTCATCGTAGTTTAATTGAAAGATTTAGTTCAATAGTTAAATTTTTGATGAACAAACTAATCTTTCATATAGTTCAGTTAGGGTATTTAGCTTTTAAATGCCATACAAAAATTTCACCGTTGCGATAAACAAAGTAAATGATAATCGAAGTATAAAATGACTCAAATCGATTATATAACTAATATAATGGGATTCGAGTCATTGGACGAACTATTATGATATTCGAATCAACTAAACTAAATGACCTACAATCAGGGATTTAGCTCGTTCGTTCACTTTAGTGATTAGTTCAATTGATCTTAATCCGAACGATTTGATACAATTCTAATATCTAGACTCGAAGGACCAGTTACTAGTACTCTAAGCACTCAGGTTAATAAACTGAGAGATGGTTATAACATTTAAAATAATTTATTGATTATGGCAGCTACAGTGTAAGAAGATGACGCTTGTCGTCAGTATACATTTTAAGTTTTTATTATTTAAAATCTCACTTTTAATCGATTTTCGGGGCTTTGACAAAATTCTACAACCAAAACTTCTTTATGCTATAGAATATAGAGATAAATCTACATACTATTTACCTTTGGTGCCTCCCAGCTCTAATAGTCTCTGAGATCCTTCAGACGTGTATGGATCGGCTGTTAATGTTGATCAAGAATAGTATTGTAATATATACTTTATGGGGTTTGCCGGGCTTCCTTCTGCCTGTTACGTACTTTTTTTTCTGAGAGAAGCAGACGCTTGGTACCTTTTTTAAAACAATGTTGGTAAACAATTTGCAGGTTAACTTTTTCCATTCATTTTGTTTCTTTTTTTTATTAATAATAAAATGTTAATGAATAATGGATTTAATTAATCTTTTAAACAAATTACTGTAATTGAAGTTTTGTCTCTTTTAAAAGCCTATTTTTCGTAGTTCAAGGACTTTTTTTAAAGTTTACATTAAGTTCTACACCTTTTAGCGCAGAATATCCATCTGTTAGTTAACAAAAACGACCTTATCCAACAATAGATGATGGATTTTATCTATCATTTAAAGGAGATTCAATTGTTAATGTTTATTTTCTACAATTTCTTTTAATTTGACATGAATGTCTATATATTTTAGCGCACAACAATTACCGGTTAGTCATCAGAGACCATAACTGGGCCTTACTGTATATAATAGATAGACATACATATGCTTACATTATTTACATCGGTTACATAATCAGCATTTCCCCATCTCTTCTCTATATGACAGACCTCCGACTATGATTACACGGCGCAGCACGGCGTGACTGCGGCTGTGGCAGCAGCATCGCTGCCGGCAACCGCTGTGGCAAATGTGGCAGCCGCTGGGGACTCAAAGGTGGCAAGTTGCCGTGCCTGCAGCCTGCAGTTCTCGACGCGAGCGAATGCTCGACGACATGAAAGGAATTTGCATCCGAATCTGTTTCAATTGTCAACAGACTCGCCAAATAATACGCCAATCACAAAACCGACGCCGGCATTGGCCGCCGCCCTGGAAATTCAGCGTGCAGCAGCCGCGGCAGCGGCAACAGCGGAGGCAACAAAAGCTGCAGCTGGTGGCAATATATCGACACAGAAATATCGCCAGGTGGTGATGAACACGTTCATCAAGTGCGAGAACGGTGGCTATGACTATGACAATCCCGAGCAGTATCAACAGCTGTTGAGCCGTGATAAAGTCTTGTTTATACAGGAGAACAACGAATTTCTTGAGCAATATCAGACGATGACGTGTCGATGTTGTAACAAATTCTTTAGCACCTACAAGAACTTTATGGCGCATGTGCGTAAAAAGTATCCACTGTTGCCACGCAATCTGTGCTTCAATTGCCTCAAGATGAACGATTCAAAGGCGTTGTTCATATCGCATTTGAAGAAACGCAATTGCATCAATTTGTATCGTGTGCTGAACGCGTTG
This sequence comes from Drosophila histrio, assembly GCA_958299025.2. NCBI lineage: Eukaryota > Metazoa > Arthropoda > Insecta > Diptera > Drosophilidae > Drosophila > Drosophila histrio. The sequence continues at coordinate 25,975,044 of OY282582.1, forward strand.
CGTCTAAAGCAGCCAAATTTTGCACATGCCACAGCAGCCGGTGTGGTTGCAACAACAGAACAGCAACAGGACCAACAGCAGCAGCAGCAGCAACATTTGATGGTTACTGCACACGAAACGTCGTCATCAGAGCGACCAGAGAAGTTGCGTGCCAAGGAGTTGCTGGTTAATAAACTGTACGAATGTAAACTCTGTCCAAAGGGATTTCGGACGAAGCACGAGTTCCGCACACATGTCTATGATAAGCATGCGGATGTCCAGCGTAAGGATAACAATTCGATACAGTGCAGCTTCTGTGGTTTAGACTTTGCCGATCCCGTTGACCGGCGACGTCACTACAACAACATGGACTGCATTGTCCGTCTGCGCTGCATGACCTGCGATGCCAAATTGGAGACGCATCAACGTTTCCTCGATCATGTCTATCAGGATCATTTGGGCGGTGTTAGCAGTGACAATGCCTCGACCGTTAACAGTGGAATGGATCATTCCCCTGGCAAGCGGAGTCTGCTCGGTGCCCTGGGCATCGGTGTCAGTCAATCGTCCAATGATGAATCACGCTGCAGTAGCAGCAATAATAACATTGCAGGCGGCGGCAGCACACCGTTAACCTCAACGCCAAAGCTGACGACAACAACATCAGCGGCCGGTGGAGCGACTGCGACAAGTGGAGGTTCCGCGTCCGGCAGTCGTGATGCCCCCAAATCCCAGTATTTCTCCCGCATGCCACAGGTCTGCCCCATTTGTGGCCAGCAGTATAATAACTATAACAATGTTCTGCGTCACATGGAATCGAAGCATCCAAATAAATTGCCCGAGACATATAAGTGTGTCCGATGCGGTTTGGGCTATCCAAGGATCTCATATCTGCGCGAGCATATGATCAATGTGCATGGCGTGGACAAGAATCGTCATTCCGGCGGATTTGAGTATATTGTGAATGCGGATGCGGTTAAATTGGCCGATGGCAGCACACCAAATGTCTATACCGGACGCTACGATTATGTGATGAAGGATCTGATGTCCATAACAAATGGTGGGACACTCGGTAATTTTTATATATTTTCGACCCCCGCCTCGCATCGTCTATTGAATCATCATTAATATGTCCTCAGTTTTGATGTCCTGTGTCCATTTTGTCAAACATTAAGACAAAACATGCTTTCCATGCAACAGTCAATGATTGAATAGGATAAACAAATGGAAGATGACGAGTCTTCTAGGCATTTTTTGTATACACTTGCAGGGTGCAGGATTTTATCATTGTGATAGGAAACAAACTATAAATTCTATATATTATGTTCTTCTACCTGTCTGTCTGTTGATATATAAACCTATTACATAAAATATATATAAAAAAGATTAATTTTTCTTGCGATATCTCAATTCAATCCAGAAGTATTGAATGATACTTTATCCTGCCCAAATTAATGTTAAGTTTAACAGTTGAGGTAACGCAAGAAATGTTATTGGTAAAGCTATGTTGTTTAACATTAATGTTAATTTGAAGCTTAACACTTGATAAAAAATGTTATCGAGATAATTTTGCTTTGCCTCAATATAAATTGTTGTTAAATGTTATTGAAAAGGTTGTTTGGCTTAACATCAATGTAATTGTTAAACTTAGCAGTTGCTTTCAATTCAAGAGAAGAAGAGAGTTGTCTTATTTGTCATAAATGTTAATTTAAATCTAAAGAATTTCTGTTAGCCTCCGAAAAGTTACTGAGAATGTAAATCTATTAAAAATTCACGTTAATGCTTAGCTTAACAGTTTGCGAGAGAAATGTTATTGAGAAAGCTGTTGTAAATAACATCAATGTTAGAGTTTATCTTACCAGTTGCTGTTAGTGGTAGAATTGCATTGATAAAGTTTTTTTTACTTAGCATTAATGATGTAATAATGTTTATATGTTATATTCTTATTCAATCAATTGACTGTAACTGTTGTGTGTCTTTTAAATGATGTGACCTAAGCTATTTTATCACAAATTTGGCACTTTCGTTTGCAGATGATGATGACGAGGAAGGCGGCAGCATTGCCAAAAAGATGCGACTCGACGACAGCAGCAACAACAGCAGCATCAACACAACCATCGCCAACCAGCAAAAGGAGTGTCCCATTTGTAATGCCGTGTTTAGCAATAATATTGGACTATCGAATCATATGCGTTCACATTACACGGCCTCAACGACGGCAACAAATGCAGCTTTAGCGGCTGCCAATCGCATGACACCCAAATCGTTGACAATTACAGCAACGCCGCCACTTGAGGTGACAGCGGCCACATCGACAGCAACAGTTGCAACATCGGCAACATCTTCCTCCACAGCTGCAGCCGCTGCAGCAGCAGCAACAACTGTGACACCAATAAGCACAACAAGTGCAACAACGTCGGCGACAACAAAAGTGCCACCGGCAATGGTAAATCAAACGCCACAGGAACAGGCCGTATTCCGCCGGAGTTTAGATCAAGCGGCAGATCGTCGCTTTCGTCGGATGCGCTGTCGCATCTGTCAGCGTAGATTTAGCTCGAAAAAATCATATCGCTATCACATGCTGACCGATCATCAGGTGCAGAATGTGCAGTTTATCAAATGCAAACTGTGCAACGCCGAGTTTGCCTACGAGAAGGGATTGAAGGTGCATCTGTTTAAGGTGCACGGACGTGCCATCAAAGATGAGATGATAATCAAGCAATTTGAATGTGATGTCTGTTCGATTGTCTACAGCTCAGAGCTGGAGTTGCAACAGCATAAGCGCAGCGTTCACAAGTCACAATTGGGCACCGATGCGATGAAATCATCAATGAAATCATCATCATTATCATCAACAACAGCTACCGCTACCTCTGCTGACCTGGCCGAAACATCCGGCAGTGCGTTGGCCGTCCTGCCATTATATTGGTATCAGTGCAAGTATTGTCCATCCAATTTCAATACGAACAAAAAGCTGGCCATTCACATTAATTCCCACGATGAGTTCGATTCCAATGATTATTCCTGCAAGGATTGCGGTAATGTCTACAGCGGACGCAAGAGCCTCTGGGTAAGTTGGAAGATGAGGTTACAGCTAAACAAATTAACTCTTAATATTATATTGACGAGTGTAGTAGACATTTTTCTAATGAATTTGTGGATACATATAAAGTATATATATGTTCCTGATCCTGAATCAGTAGCCAAATCGATTGACACCTGTCCATCTGTCTGTCCGTCCGTCCGCTTTTATGAACACATCGATCTCAGCAACTATAAGAGCTAGAGACTTCAAATTTGCAATGTAGGTTTTTTTTTTTTACTTTTCGATATCATGTTCTGTTGTTCCGTTGGTCAGCTGTTCAGTTGACCAGTTGTTCGGTTGGTCAGCTGGTAAAAAATATATGCAAATGTTATACTTTGAATGTACAAGTAATAAAGAAATTCTATATTATTGCGACACTTCATGTATTCTAAATGTATTTCTACAGATAAGAGAAATTCTAAGAGAAAAAAAAAGAAGTTTAAATTAATCGACTAAGCAAATTGAACGATATAATTCATAAAGAACTAAATAAGTTCATTCGTTCATTTTAATGACCCGTTCATTTGAACTTATTCCTGCATTTGCGCAAGCGAGAGCGCATATGATAATCTCATTTGCGATGCCAGCCGCTGTGGCGCCATAGTACAATGTGTCGGTGAAGAAAAGCTGAAAGCTATACATTGTGTGAAAAGCTGAATGCTACTGGCTAACGTAAAGTTAATATTAGCGATTGCTTACACACATGTTCATTAAGATAACACAGTTTAACTTATTATAAAAAAATATAACAATTTGCTGCAAGTTTCATACGATGGACTAACAAATAATGGAGATATTAAGGAATATGTCTTAAAACAATTAGCGCATATGACAAATTTATACATTTGTTGGAAATTGTACAAACAACAATTATAAATTTGTTAAGTATCAGACAAATTTACATACAATTTGTCGTGAAGAGAAAGAGCATTTATTTTAAATTAAAAATAAATTACCTAAACGTTTAAGTTTGGTGGCTAAGGCAACTAAATGAATTTCCTGCTTTTTCTCTTCGTAGGTGCATCGCTATAAGAAGCATCCGCAGGTGCCGGATCCGGCGGAGTGCACGCTGTGCCGCAAGATGTTCTTCGATCGCCAGATGCTGGAGAATCACACGCCCACCTGCAATCGTAAGCCTATTACGGCAACTGGAGCACATCAACAGGATCAACAGCAGCAACAACAATTGCAACTGCAACAGCAGCGTGGCATTTTCAAGCATAAAACTGGCGATGATGACGACGAGGAGGACGATGACGAGCAGCTGCAACAACATCAAATGATGTTGGATGATGCTGCTGCTGGTGGTGGCAATATTGCAAGTGACGGCAGCAACGGTGGCAACACCGTATCCGCTGTCACAGGCAATAATAAAAACACAATCAGTACAAGCAGCTTAAAGATTCGCATACCCGAAGTTGCGTGCACCATTTGTGGAGCTCGTTTCACTGACCAAGAAATGTTCAGCAAGCATATACAAAAGCATGAACAAGAATTATATGTGGACAATCCATTGGCAGCAATGTTCGATGATGGTCCGGCGGATGCGGGACAATTTCAGGTTGAGCGGCAAAATGAAAATGGGGAATATGCGTGCGATTTGTGTGCAAAGACGTTCCCCCAGGTGATTGCGCTCAAGGTGCATCGCAAGTGGCATTTCAGAGGTGATAGCAAGCAGGTGAGCTTTTTGGGCTTGTGCAGCGAGGTGAATCCGAATCAGAACGGAATCTGAATCTGGAGATGGAGAGATCCATTTGCTCCCCCTTTTAACGTTTGTTGTTTGTTGCCTCCGCACCAGTCGCAAAAAATAAACAAGAGAAATAATAAAACAAAACAAAACAGAAAACAATATTCTCACACAACAACAACACACACTCACACCTTTAACAGCAACAATTGCTGCTGCAAACATATTGTTTGATAACATTTACTAATCCCAATTTTGTGTATTCCTATATAGAATCTCATCATCGACGGCGAAGCGACAATGCTGAACAACAACACCAACAACAACAACAACAGCAGCAGCAACAACTCGATGTTGCATCTGCGAGAATTGCATGCGGTGGGTTTGATGCCCAATCAACAACAACACCAGAAGCAACAACAACAGCAGCAGCAGCAACAACAGTCGCAGCAACAACAATCGAGCAACAGCAGCAACAACAACAACAGCAACAGCTCATCGACCAGCAAATCGATGAAACGGAAACGTGAATTGAAATGCGAATATTGTGCCTCAACATTCATTAGCAACAACAATCTGCGACGTCACATGTACGAGTTGCACAAACATGAGGTCAGCAATCTACCCGAACCGCCAGTGATTGAAGTTGATGAACCGTTGTGTTGTCGTCGCTGCGGTGATTTGCATTTCGAGACAAAGGAATTGTGGATCGAGCATAAATTGGCGGACGCAAAGGTGGTGCGTCCATTTTGTCCATTCCAATGGGGCTGTGATCTTTGTGGCGAATATTTGTCGCGCAAGGAGAAGCTAATCAATCATATTAACAATCATCTCAAGGAGGAGGTGATTGTGCCAGTTGCAACCGCAAAGATAACTGTAAATGCGACAGCAGCAGCGGCAGCCGAAACAACAACAGCAGCAGCAGCAACATCCGGCAACAGCAGCAGCACAACGACGACGACAGCAACAACAGCAGCAACAAAGGCAGCAGCAACAACAGCGGCAGCCGCAGCAGCAGCAGCAACAACAACGCCAGCAACACTTGGCAAATCATTAAAAGCCAAAATGAATGAAAGTGAAAGAGGTGAAAAGTTGAGCAAAGTGCGTGTAGCAAATGTTAATGTGGAGGAAGAGGATGATAGTGATATGGATGATGATAGCGATAGCGATGATGATGATGATGATGACGAGGATGATGACGATGATGATGAGGATGATGACAGCACAAGCGATGATGATGATGATGAGGACGACGACGATGGAGACGATGAAGAGGAAGATGTTGTTGTTGCACAGCAGCAGCAACAGCAGCAGCAGCAACACAATAGCAACAATGATGAGGATGATGATCTCATTGAGGAGGTTATCGAAGAGATTGACGATGATGATGATGATGCCGATGCAGTTGCAGTTGAACAACATGTTGTTGCCACATCGAACAACAACAAAGTTAACTTTAATTATGCACGCAAATTGAATGGCAATGGTGGCAAGAAGACAAAGTTGCAAGCAACGCAAATGCTCGTTGTGCATAGCTCCGAGGAGGAAGAAGAAGAAGTCGATGATGATGTGGAAATGGGCGAAGATGAGGAGGAGGAAGAGGAGGAGATGGGTGTGGGAGTGGGTGAAGTAATGACCATTGATGATATTATTGAGGAAGATGATGGTGAAGATGATGAAGACGATGTGGTTGGTGTTGATGGACATGTTGTTGAAGATGATGATGATGACGACGGCGACGATGATGATGATGATGATGATGGGGTGGAGGAAGATGATGATGATGTTGATGAGGAGGAGGAAGAAGATGTTGATGAAGACGACGAATTGGGCAATGGGCGTCGTCGCAATCGTGTTGTCGTTCATGATGACGATGACGATGCTGATATGGATGTTGATGATGACGATGATGATGATGATGCGCGTCGTCGTCGTCATCATGTCAACATTGCCGATAATGACGCTGACGGCGATAATGATGGGAATGTTGATGGTGATAATGATAATGATGGTACATCATCATCCGAGAGCGAGTCGACAACAACAACCTCGCAATCAACTGGTGAGCGGCGTAAAAAAACTGTAGTTTCATCAGCGGCACATGGCGCTGCCGCTGATCAGTCTAATTCCAGCTATACGTGTGATCTATGTCAACTTTGTTTCGATTCTCAGGAGCTTCTGCAAGCGCACATTAAAAGCCATTTTGTCAATGGACCAACGGCGGGCAGCAAGAGCAGCAACAATGGCAGCAACAACAGCAGCAGAAGCAACAATAACAATAGTAACAACAATAATAAAAGCAAAACCAAAAAGTCTGGCCTGTTGGATGAAACAAAAAGTGTCAGTGGTGGCAGTGCAACAACGACAACAGCAGCAGCAGCAGCAACAACAACAACAACATCCACAGCAGCAGCAACAACAGCGGCAGCATCGACGTCGACGTCAACGTCAGCAACGACTGCGACAGCGACAGCGGCAGATGCTGCTGCGAGCTTGAACTGAGCTTCAAAATGTACAAAAAATAAACATGCAGCACACACACACAACACAATACACACATTTAAACACAATACACAATACAATCCACAACCATCCACAACGCATTCCATCAACACGAATATCGTCAAACACACACACACACACACACAACCACACGCACACACACATGCATATGTATAAAACGTAAAGCGCAAAGCAAATAGAATTGCATGTGTGTGTGTGTGCGTGTGTGTTGATTTTTTTTTTCATACTATAGTTGTTAATAAGCTTAACACACACCTATAGATATATATTTATATATAAATATATAATATGTATGTATATGTATGTAACTTACATAATCATATATGATATATATATATATGAAGTAATTTTTTGTAACAATGTTAAATTAGTTGACAGATATATTTAAAGCATCTCCAGTTATACTTTTGAGTTTTTAGTTAGTCTAAGTAATAAATATATATGTATGCACACATACGTACATATAGCAAAGAAGTACGTACATACATCAAACAAAAAGAAACAAAACAAAACATACATACATACATCTATGCACAGAATGAATACAGCAAAAAAAACGTACATTTAAGAGGTTATGTGAAATAATAATTATTTAATTCATTAATTAATTAGCATGCGTCAAGGCACCAAAGCAACAACAAACAAACAAACTAGAAGTGAAACCAGAAGATGAAACTAAAAGAAAACAAAACAAAAAAGGAAACAGCAAACAAGCGGATATTGCTGCTAACAATACATACGTACATACATATATTTATTATTTATATTTTTTTATTCATTTTATTATGGTTTTTTTTTTCTTTTTTAAATTTTTTTTTGTATTTCCTGCCGTTTGGGTTTGAAAAACCCCGCTAAAAAAAATAATTTTCTATTAAAATTGTCTTAGATGCTTGATGATTTTCTTTGCCAAAACATTTCCAAGTTTAGAAAATAACTTCAATTTTTTTTTTGTCTTGGGACAGTAATTCTTGTTATCATTATAAATTCTGAATATTATCGTTATACATCATACATACACACACACACACATCTGAACATTTGACAGTTTTTCATGTAAATTGATGCGTTCCAACTGCGCGTGCATTTCAGTGCTGAAACTCATGTCAAATACGAAACTTAATTTTTTGCCATACCCAACACACACACATATACAGCATTAGCACTTTGATCCACATTATACATTTAGTATGTAATTCTGTATAATAATTATTTATATGATAATGCATTTTCACAAAACACAAAAATGAATTGTTTCATGCTGCATTATTCGATTTATCATATTCGTATGTATGTGTAAACAAAAACACACATAGACTTGCAGGCAGACAGAGAGAGAGAGAGAGAAAGGAAATGAAAAGTAATAAATAAATTAGTACATACTGCGCATATGTTAATTACGCTTACGAATTAATTATTGCTATTGCGGACATACCTTTTACTTGTATAATTAATTTAAGGTTTATGTATGTAATTGGAAACTAGTTTAAAACCAGATACAAATAAAAAGAAGCATGAATGCAACAAATTGCATACGCCCAGGCATATGCATGTCTAATTGAATACCGTAAACGAATTGTTTTTACTTTAATTTTGATCTCTTTCGAATTAGTGCGCGCCGCAATAATCGATGACAGCAAACTCAACACAGGAACTATCGATTTCTTGCATTATGATATTCAACACTTCTCCATTTTGACTGAAACTATCTGTGGAAGATGCGGAAGATTACAAAATAAGAAAGCAAGAAGTCTAATTCCATTCCACCGAATGTTCAAAATCACATAGGGCCCGAATGTTCAGTTCGCCCAGATTCAATCTGAATGTTGACACTCGCCCTATGGAAATTCAGTATTTTTTTTTTATATCGATATGAACAGTTGATGCCAATAAAACATTGAGCGCCAAATTTGAATTTCAAAAATGAACTGCAATTTTGGAGAAATGACGTTAATAAAATACTTACTATTATTGCTACAACATTTAAATTAATTATCTCACGGCTTTTAATAATTATAATAAAGACTGTAGTATGTTTATCAAAATAAAGCTATTTTATAGATCGACCAACTGTTCTGACAAATGTCACATTTAAATTTGAGCGATTGAGCCAAATGATGATACTCGTAGAAATACCTTATAAGTTGTTAAAACGAGCTGAAAACATTTTATTGTGGATTTTCCATTTTTGCCTGTCACGGTCTCACGACCATATTTATCGATATCAATGCACTCATCGCTAGAGATAGCTATCGATTTTCAATAGCATTGTATTGCCCAGCACTGCTTTTCCCGCCATGATCGCTTTGCTTAAAAACGTTAACCAATTGAAAATCGACAAGAAACCATTTGTTAACAATTTAGCATAGATTAAGATTTATTTGCATAAGCATTATTTAACAAAATATCAATGGACATACCCTCACATCGTATCAATTGCCATACAAAAAATTGATTTGTTAACCATTTGGCAGAGAGGCACACAAAGTTTAAAAGATTTTAAATTAATTATAAATATAATTTATGTATATGTATAGTTAGCTGGATTAGCTGTTTGGTCTAGTTTGGTTACGGTGACACGGTTGTCATATGTTGTCAGGTGGATTACAAGACGAATTATTAACAAACATCACATATAATTGGGTGCAAAAAAAAAAAATAAACAAAGAAAACAAAAAAACATTTACAAGATAAAGTTGTTCAATGTTAACAAAAGGCACAGCCGACAATGCTGTGTACAGTGTAATACATACAAATAGAATCTAATTGTGTATTCTGTAACATAGACATAGATAAATAATTATTCTTAAACAAGATACTACTACGGCTAAATGGTGCGTGGGCGAGTCGCAGAAACAGCATTGCCAAAAATACTATCAAGTCAAATCCGTTGCCTCTAGGAGTACTGCGTGTGTGGATTTACATTAATCATCTCCATGTTGCTGCTATGTTATGAGAGGGAAAGAGAGAGAGGGAGAGATAAAGGGGAGTCAGATCGATTAGTTTAGGTTTTAAATTAGAAATATCAAAAAAAAAATAAAAAAAAAAAACTAAATATATAATCATAACTGGCGCTGATAAGCCGACGAAATATGGTTATACTTATCGCGCACCAAGTTAACTCGTTAATTTGACAGCCGGTTGGACAGACATACATATTTTGATGGAACTTGAGGCATGAGCTTCAACTCAACTCAACTCAATGCTAAGATGTGGGCGGGAAATGGAAAGTGTGTATTGATAATGAAATGATCAATGAGTTATGACTTCAAGAACAACAACTACAGTGCGAATGGCGTGGCACGTGAAACGTGGCACGTGAAACATTACCTGCGGGTGCAGCGCATGTGGATTAAGAGCAGCGCCAGTCCAAGTGTAACACAAATGGCACCCACAACAATGTATGCAATGCCCAGGAATGGATTCTTGCCGCCCAGCACGGAAGTGGTTGAAAGAATCATGCGTTTGGTGCCATCAAACGAAATCACCGGATAATCTAAAACAAATTTAGGCATAACAATTAAACAATTCAGAAAATACGAATCCCTAAAAGAATTTTGTGAATAATACCAAAATTGGCTAACAAAAATACATATACTATTTATACCCTTGCAGTGGGTAATAAAACTGTGTCCCGAAATGTCTAACTCATGAAAGGAGGCATGGCCGATCCCATAAAGTATATATATTCTTGATCAGCATCAACAGCAGTGTCGATATAGTCCGTCTGTCTGCCCGTCTGTCCGACTGTTTGTTCGTCTGTCTATCTGTCCGTCTGTCAGTCTACCCGTCTGTCTGTCCGTCTGTCTGTTTCTATGCCAACTGGTCTCTCAGTTTTAGAGCTATCTAGATGAAACTTGGCACAGCTCTGACTTTTGCTACAGGCAGTTCATATGTCGGAACCGGACGGATCAAATCACTATATCATATAGCTACCATGGGAACAATCGGTCGAAAATCATTTTGCGACATAAAACAACAATTTTCACAGATTATGCACTTGGTCATGTCTTATATATCCTGGCCAAATTCGGTTTAAATAGGTCTACTACATTACATAGCAGCCATATGAATTTTAGATCAAATATTATTGCTTAGTATGAACAATTAGTGTTGCATCTTGAGATTTCTAAACCAAACTGACTGAATGTGTGGTTGAAGATGTCTTTTACTTTATGACAAAATGTTGTTAGAATCGAATAATATCAACAAGATCGGTTGAAAATAGAATAGTGTTCTGCAAGGGTATGAAAACTTTGGCGTGCCAAATATAATAAAAAAAGACTGACTCAGTTCACCCTACTGTCGCTCCCGTTTCGACTCTCCGGCTTGTTTATCATTCTAAATGTTGACCTTTAACCGATCTATCCTATGGCAACTACTATATGAAATAGTGTTCAGCATATTTAAAACAATAGCAAACACACTTCAGTGACAACAAATCCTTTGTAGCGTGAAATTAGACCCTGAATTTGATACACTTTCAGTTAGAATTTCACGAAACGCTGTCTTGTTTGAAAATTACAGCCCAGTTCAAAGTGTTTACTCCTCATAATCATCAGTCAATCAGTCAGTGAGTCAGTCAGCTCAAAGAGATTTATGTATATAGATGTATTGAAAGTATCATCTATTTGAAAAGAAACTTAAACTTGAGTGAATAAAAAATTAAAGCTACTTTTACCTAATGCAAAGAAACTAGATTCTTCCGATATTTTATACTCTGAATTTGAATTTCCTAGTTTTTGCTACATATTTAATTCATCCTCATTTTGGTTTCACTAAATTTCATTCTCAACTTCTATGTCTTTGTATTAGAAACATAAGATACAAATGTTATACAAACAAACTTACTGTAATCAATGTGCAACGTGTAGTTTCCAGCCTTAAGACCCTTGGTATAGTGATTTTGTGTTTGGTTCAGACGACGATACAATTTTCGAAAACTGGGCAAGGCGGCGGTGCGCATCCAAACAATGAGATCCTCGTTCTGGAAACCATTATTTTCAGGATTGTTCACATCCAATTGATCAAGACTTGTCTGCCAGAAGAGTGGTTTGGCGAATCCCTCGAGTGCCGTTGTCAGGTTACCCTCCGGATTACGGAACTTGACACGCTTATCGGATGGCCATGCAATTCCCGTATTTAAAAAACTAATGTTTAAACCATCTTGGCTCAGGGTCAAAGAGTCTGGAAAGCACAAATAATGTTTTTATTTTTTTTAACAATAAACTATAGCAATTCATATTGTTGTCTTTCTTACCATTAAACAGTGAATTGGCGATGGCACCGCACGGCGCAATTGGTTTATAATCTTCCGTATACGCAAATGGCGTACAATCCGAACTGGGCGTCAACGAGAGGCGACCCAACAGTTGCTCATCGTCGCGCGATTTCACATAGCGTCGATGATTCTGATAGTAATTGGTTAGGCCATAGTACATGTACACATCGCCCTGTTGCGGCAATTGATGAAATATTTGCATTATGAAAAATTTAATTACACTTACAACAATACACTTTCACTTAACGGCGAAAAGATATTCTTACCTATGTATAAAGAAGCCAAAGAGTCGGGGTGGGAGCGATAATAGGGGGCGGGAGCGATAGTATAGAACGATAGGTTATTTTCAATAGGGTCATTACTTTTGCCCCGCCATGAATAAAAATAAGACTGAGCTTGTTAGACCTATGTGCCCACCCTAAAATAGCGTAAAATTTGCCGGAGGGTGCTTTTCCTCCGCAAACTTCTTTCGGATGAGATTGAATCTACTTTTCTTGTTAGCCCTATTAATATAAATGTTCCTTATCGTCCTGCTAAGCAATATTTTTCCCTTAACCTTCCCGTTTGCTTAACAAATTACTTCGTACAATTCGTAGAAATTATAAAAAGTTCTAACACTTATTTTCATTTGACTCTAGCACAAAATTTGTCAAACTTTCAGTAATGAACTACTTATAACTTTTAAACTTTATCGTTAATATTTTATTTCTTAATGTAAATCCTTGCCACCGTTCAATTGATGTGATTTGGAGGAGCATATCGTTTACAATTTCTCCCCTTAGTTTAGTTAATATTCAAATTATATTTTAGTTGTATTGTTAAGTCGACTGATAATCAATTTGTATAATAAAAAAGTTTAGTTTGTTGCCAGAACATTTTATCTAATAAAATTAGTGTATTTTTCCATTCATTCACATCAGTATTATCTGGCCTGATTTCCTTAATAATATAACTCTTATTTGCGATCCAGGAATATCTAAAGTAACATAGTCACTTATATACCAACTGCAAAAGCATATTTTCTCAAAATACTAATAACCAACCATATTCCTTTGAATTGCCAACTTTTCGCCGCTAACCTGGACATAAGTGTATTGATTATTTGTTGTTTGCTTACAGTGAAGTCTGCAGTGAGCGTAAAGTTCATCTGGCAGAGACATTTTCCTCCTACTGTCGCGGCCAAGAAGTCAGCGCACGTCTGATTGCCATTAACTTGTACGCATCTGGTATAATCGATGATGAGCTCATTGGCCGTATTCGAGAAGTGCAACAGTACGACGCCAATGGGAATGAAGAGCACTCCAATGACAAAGAAGGTGGGCAAGACTGTTCGGGCCGTTAAGACTGGCTGCCAGGCGGGTAGTCGTTGTTGTTTAAAGGCCGAATCTGTGGGATAAATATTCAACAAATGTTGTGGTGATTCAAATTTTTGAACAAAGATGGAAATCTCCAAAATTTCAAAGGCCGAATCTGTGGGATAAATATTCAACAAATGTTGTGGTGATTCAAATTTTTGAACAAAGATGGAAATCTCCAAAATTTCAAAGGCTTTTTTCGATTTGTTGGTTCAAACGATAAAGCCACCGGTGAACCGGTTTCAAGAGGCTCTGTGCTCAAGATTTTGATTCAAACTTTTGCTTTAATACTGTAATAAAAACTAATTTATTTATTTTTCTAATTGTTGTCTGTCTATATCACTTTTAGCCCAATTGGGTCCCGAATGACAGTTCCATTTAAAAGTTTGGTATTTTCTGGCATAAACATACATAAAACTTTCACTTTCACTGCGGTTTACTTGTGACAGTCGTTCGCTGCAAAACGAAATCTGTGAAGATCGTCCGAAAACTGCCAAGCCCAACAAAAGTTGTTCGCGAACGCAGCACTTCAACGCAATCGATCGTCTGTTTGTTTGGAAAAACTTCAGTTGGCGCGAACATATTAGAGTGAATTCGGAATTAGTTTCCCAGAAGTTATAAGAGAATTGACAAAAACCAGTCGCCAAAGATGGATTGGATCCTTCATTACTACAAGGCCAGCTTTCACACATCGAATTCAGTCAAATTAATGGCCGTAATAGCTTTAAAAAACATTAACCTACGATTCTAATTACATTATCAATGTTTTAACATTTTTAAAATAAAGATGATTATATAAAATGAACGTATTTTCTCTCATTCCAAACCAAACCTTTTCTTAAGGACGAGATCCAGCTGAGATTCAAAAGGGAAGATGATCTTTAAGGTTCGGTTAGGAACCGATTAGCAGCGTTGTTTTTCACCCTTGTAGATCGTATTCTAATCTTGTAGCGATATGTTTAACGCATTAAAAGAGGCGTGGCAGATATATTCTTGATCAGGGCGATAATCTTTAAGCTAGTATCTTGAAGAAAGTTGGTGCAGATTTGCATTTTTGCTGCGGACAGTACACAGTACATATGTCAGAAACGGATTGGATTGGATTACTAAATCATATTGCTGACATAGCAACGATCGGATTGAATTCAATCTTTAGTATGATAAACTATCAGTCAAGACTTTAATACTGGCCACTTCAAGGGTATCCAAATCTTTGGCGGATAACCTTTATGTCTCACAAACTGGTTGAGAACGAGCAAACCGAACCGAGACTCGCCTTAAAATATCGATTACCCTATTAATACTTATTGGTATTTGTACTTGTATTAGTCACTCTCTGATTTCTTATCATTTAAACTTACACACGCACACATACATACATATGTATGTACGTAACTCTTAACTGTAGTCAAACTGTCCCAGCAACAACAACTTGTTACTTGAGTGTGAGTGCTTTTGTGGACATTGCATACATATGTACATTCACACATATCTAAACCTACTGAATTTTCACCTGAAGGTCGCTTTGACTTCGAGGCTGCGTTTTCCTCGTTTCCCACATTTTGAGTTGACATCGCGTTTTAGACACACAGCAGGCGGCCCCGTCCTGCGACAAATAGACAGGCTAACAAAAGCGAAACTGGACTACACGTCGCAAATACGTTCGACCAAATACGTAAATAATACAAGGAATTTCGCGATAGCAGAGCTGTTTATGTTTATCGATATGCATGTGTATATATTGTGCGATAACACTACAAGAAATATCGCTACAATTTGGTATTAAGTTTAATCGATGTATATTAATTACAACACCCATAATTATGAAATATCAAAAACATTAATACAAAATTGACTTAATATTAGAATTCAATACATTATTTATGTATTTAACATTTAAATTCATTTAGCAGTTATAGTTATATAAAGTTTCATTCTGTCATCGGTTAATTTTCGATTTATGAAGTGACCTTTGGAAATTATGCTCGATAGACAAATTCAAATTACTTGTATTTCTGATTACAAAATTCATAGTATATGTTGTCATATCTCCTGGTTTAAAATTAATGCATTATGCACGTTTTTAGACGTTAGTCAACACTGCATAATTAAATATCGCATGCTCGCGATACAATCGCTATCCGCGGTTTATATGTAAAAAACTGCCATATCTAGCGGCAGCGGCGTTTTTCGGTGGGTCAAAACAACAAAGCGTAGGCAACAAAAAAAAAACGAAAAGAAGAAAAGAAAACGACGACGACGAACGTGAAGCAAACAACGAAATTCAAACGCATTTATTAATTTGCGCTGTACTGATACGCATTTGCGGCAGCCGCAAATCACACTTATTGCTCAGGGAGTACTTGTGTTCTAGTACTTGTGTTCAAAATAAGCAAAACAAAATAACCATTGTGATTTATAAACAGTAGTAAAGTTTAAAGCGCCGCCGCCACCGCGATGAAAATTACCGTGACCACCACCGATGATAAAATCTTCTTTCTTGATGTCGCCGAGGATTTGGAGCTGGAAAATCTAAAGGCCCTCTGTGCGATGGAAATTGGCTCGGAGGTCAATCAAATTATGGTGCTTTTTAATGGTCGCGAACTGACGAATGATAAGCAATCGCTTAAACAGTTTGGCGTGCGTGACGGCGACTGCATTGTCCTGGAGCGTCGCAGAAGCAATCCCACTCGGACAGGTGAGTTCCCAGTTCCACACAAAACGGATGTGCGCTCAACAAGATGCGCGCGTCGTGCGAACAGTTTAACTGGGTCATTGGACGCACTCTAGGCCGCTGCTCCTGCCCGGTGCATAATCATCATCAGTGTGAGTGTGTGTGTGTGTGTGTCGCTTGTTTTTGGACAAAAAAAAAAATAAGAAAAGAATTTGCATTTTCATTTTAAAAATAAATAGGTGTATGGGTATTTTCTTTACACATTTCACCACTCGACTATACTCAAAATGTATTATTGTTGCTGGTGTTGTGTTGGCTTTTGTTTTTTGCACATTCCATTGAAATGTTAACCGAAAGACAAAAAAAACAAGCACAGCACGTCAAATGGAACCATAAACGCACACACACACGCACACTCATACAAGCAAACACATGAACATGCACATGATATGTGTAAGTGTTGATCCGCTTTTGATAATTCACTTGCAACGATATCATCGATATACATACATACAGTTGGTCAAGTAATTGTTTTGTCCACATACAAAATGTCCGTTTTTTTATAGTATACCCTGTGGGAGTATGTTATTATTTTTGCTAAAAGTATGTAACACACAAAAGAAGAAGAAAAACGACCCTATAAAGTTTTTATCTAGTTTATTTTTGATCAGCATCAATAGCCGAATCTGTCTGTCCGTCCGTGTAAACGAAAGAATCTCAGAGATGGTAAGAGCTAAAAGCTAGAACTTGATCGGCCTGTACTGCTTATATTACAAGTGCAGTTCTATATCTAGAGCCATGAGATTTTGCACACATGATGAGTATATTGGGGTCGATAGATCCAGAAAATTTCGTCATGATACCACGCCCCCTTTGCCCACAAATCGAATAGTAAGAACTACATGATAATTACATTGGGAGATCATTTGAACGGCACCTTTTAATAACACAGGGTATATTACTGTCGGCCTTCCGACTGTTCGCTTTGTTTTTATGTTAGTTGAAATGATGCTTGTGGTTCTTAGAATAAGTGAAAAAATAAATGATAAAGATCCATTTGGCTTAACATTATTTATTTTTTAAATAATAGACAAATATGTGAAATTTTTTCTTTGTCAAAACAATTACTTGATCAACTGTAGTATATGCGTATTGCTGTGTTTGTAAATTGCAGGTAATCGAATCCATATGTCCAATCGTACCATTCGTACATTGTTGGATACGCCGACGCAAACACTTTCAGTGACCCCATATGCACGATTGGCCTTGTCTAACACACACACATATGTACATATGCATATGTATGTACATACATATACATATGTATACCTGTGTATATGTGCACAAGTATGGGTCATACATTGTCCGAATGCTTTAATTTTTTATGGTGTGTGGGCGCTCGCAATTTATTTGGGAGGTGCCTGTCTTGTGCGTTTTCTTATACCCTGTACCCTGGATCTAAGTAGGGTATGCATAATAGTATCCACTCCTGAAACTGATTTAGATTTGGTTTAGATTTATCGTTTAAGCCTATCTAAATCAGTTGACAAATCGAACTTTGTCCACACTGATGTGATTGGGATAATGTGACCTTTATTTAAATATATTTATAAGTAATTTAAATAAAAGGCGCAAAAGCACAAAATGTGTAGTTCTGTGCAGCGATCTTGTGTAAAACGTTCAATCGCTTCTACACGCGGACAGTCGGAGCACTTCGGTATACGATTAGGGAAATACCTGCGGCAGGGTCAGCTACGAATTGTCCTCCTCTCCCTTGGATCGCCGCCACTGCTCGATTCAGCTAAGAATTCAGCCCTCTTTCATGCTGTGTGAAGTTTTGTTTTTGAGAATTTCCTACGCTCTAGGCGTTGGCAAAATTATACGGTTACGTTATCAACGGCATACGGGTATCACATGCATTTTCTTCTAGTAGTTTATATACATATAATTACTTAATTTAAAATTTAATTGAATAAATAGGCTAATCTTTATTAACGCTGAAACGAGACATAAAATAAGAGTTACTGCAATAATATGTTATTCACATATATTGTCCTTTTTTTTTTGTAATTTGCTTACTTTTCATGTCACACCAGTTTTTCTAAAGGACGATCAAAATAATTACAAATATGGTATTAGATATATTTCATATATTTATACGGTTATAAGCTTTCCATAAAAAAAAACATAAGACTTACCTCTTATTAAAATGTTGTTCAGCTAAACTCTGCCGCAGGGATTTCGTATGCTATGCAGTGAACAGGAGAGAAGTTGTAGAAGACCACCTATTTCTGTGTGGATGTGATCCCTACCACATGAAATTTTCCATACAAAAATTGTATCGCATTTATTCATCACATGAACTCAAGTCCGATAGGGAGCTCTTAAGCACACAGCACAAGTTAAAGTTATTTTTGGGTTACATATGATTCTATAACGCTTTAAAATACATCTACTCAGTTTTATAAGGAGTTAAATGATGCACATATGTATGAAAATTTCAATATATTATCAATTTTAGCATTAGACTTCAAAAAAACCAGATAAATCGCTGCATTGGTAAATTTTACATCGAGAATAATAAAACTTCGGCTCATCTTTACTATATATTACTCTTGGCATCAAAATTGACTCTTTTCTTTTGTAAGTTTTTGCTTTCTTTTGCTAAGTTTTGTAGCATGAACTTTTTTGGCTGTGTAATGTACTTTGAGACATAAAGTTACAATTTGGCAGTTGCGCCTAGTCTTATTATACATATCCCCAAAGACTCTCTGACATCAGAAGATAGTCTGTTAGTTGAATGTGCAGGCAATTAAAGTGTTAACTGAATCATCAGCTTGATGTATCATCTTTCGAATTTAAATATAGCAGAAAAATAAGTGTTTGTCATGACTAGCAAATAGCCTGCTCTAAACTATCAGTATCTTAAAAACTACTTATTTATTTTAGCTGGCAACAATCCGTCGATTAGTAATTTGGACTTCAGCAGCATCGCTGTGCCGGGCACAAGTGCAACTGGAGGCAGTCCGTCGGCACAGAATTCCGTGACGCCGGGATCGTTGAACTTGCAACAGCAGTTGGAGCAACACTTGCAACAGCAACAGCAATCAATGACGGATATACCCATGACAGATGAGTTCAATGTGAACTTTGATGATGATCCGGCGACAGTGCGTCAAATGTTTCTATCCAATCCGGAGGCATTGGCACTATTACGACAGTACAATACGCCGCTGGCGGAAGCCTTGGACTCCGGTGATATGGAGACATTTACCCGTGTACTGCGGGAGCATATTACGGAGCGAAAACGTCGGAATGATCAACGTATGCGCATGCTAAATGCTGATCCATTTGATGAGGAGACACAACGCCTTATTGCCGAGGAAATCAAGCAGAAAAACATTCAGGATAATATGGCAGCTGCCATTGAATACAATCCCGAGATCTTTGGCACAGTCACAATGCTGTAAGTCAATCAGAATCAGTCGTTATATATCATTTAACCACATTGTAAATCTTTCTCAGCTACATCAACTGCAAGGTGAACGGTATTCCGGTCAAGGCGTTTGTCGACTCTGGTGCACAGACAACGATTATGAGCAAGGATTGTGCAGAGCGTTGTCATGTCAATCGTCTGATCGATACACGCTGGAATGGCGTGGCCAAAGGTGTCGGCACACAGCCCATTTTGGGACGCATTCACATGGTCCAGCTGCAGATTGAGAACGATCATTTGACTTCTAGCTTTACGGTGTTGGGTCAACAGCCCATGGACATGCTATTGGGTCTGGACATGCTTAAGCGTCATCAGGTGCGTCTACAACAATAGTCAAAGACAATGTTCGATGTTAGATGAGGGACAATATCTAAATCTATTTGTATTAATAACAAGAACAGAAGATATAAGTAAAAATTCAAACACAATTTGTCATATTAGGTATACAATAAGTTAGTAGTTTATTAAAACTATTGAGAAAAAAGAGATTTAGATTTCTCCACACATTAAACAGTTGTAGGATGTTATTTATTGATATAAACTTAAGTATAGGTTACTAATTTAGATCTTATAACTTATAACCTAACATATATGAGAAGTTCTCTCAGCAGTTATGTTGTCATTAATTTATTAAATACATTGCGTTATCTAAATCTATTTAAAAATATTAATAACAATAATATTGAATTCTTTTAACAGTTTTAAGTGATTTTACATAATAGTCTATTAAGTTTGTCAAAAAAAAAGTGCTTAACAAGCAAAAGAAAGTCTGGCAGACCCCCTAAAGTATATATATATATATATATATATATTCTTGATCAGCATCAATCGATATGGCAATGTCCGTCCGTCTGTCCGTCCGTCTGTATGAGTGGCTAGATCTCAGAGACTATAGAGTTAGAGACTCCGAATTTGGTATGTTGGTATACTGAATGTATCAATGTATACTGAAAATTTCATCATTGATCGAGTTTTATTATATATATTTTATATATTAAATCTGAGGAGAGATCTATTAATAAAAAGATTATGATTACTCAACACATATGTAGGTAGTTATTTCTTGATATTAACTTAAGCATACCTTAATTATTTAATATTATAGCTACATATATATAAGAAGTTCCCTCAAAAGTTTTATTGCGTTAATATGCGATTAATAATTCAAAAACATTTCTCAATAGACAGTTGTATATTTTGTTATTATTATTATTAAGTCAATAACTTAGTAAATCGCACTAAATCGATTTATAAATAGTAATAACATTAATTTTAAATACTTTTAACTGTTTTAAGTGATGTTATATTAGGTGTATGTTATTAATTTAATAGTAAATGAAAAAATATATATATATATACTAATAGGAATATGAGACGTTGTCTCACCCAATTTAGTTAGGTTATATTAAGTTAGTTTACTTCAGTCTACTGATTCAGTTTACTAATTACAACATCTCCAACGAGACTTTGAGTCATTGCATAAAGTAGAAAGGTCGAAAAGAAACCCACAATCATTATTAAACATGCATTTGTGTATTTTGTTACAATAACATACGTTTAAAGTCAAGTCATTTATTTACTAGTTTATGAAATGTGATCTATGTGTTAACACAGCTATGGGGAGTTATTTATCTGTTAATATTTTAATTGTTTCTTAAAGCTAAATACCTATACATTTTACATTAAGATATCTTATACAGATTCAGTTTATTAAACACAACATTTCTAAACAAGAAGTTCCTTCAACGGTTTTATTTTATGTTAGCCAAAGCTAAACTGTAATAAGTAATAGATTTATATAACTCTCATATCGATTCGCTTTGTCCAAAATTAATAAGTTCTAGACTAATTGAACAGCAAACTCTTAATGTCAGCGTTATGTTTAAATTCTGCATATATAGATTTAAGAAAGTCACGCGTTTTTTTTTCCAGAAATCAGAAAAGATTCCCAAACCGTTGAACGATATTAATCTTTTTAATTTTAATACCGAAACCGAACCAATTCTTTTTCAAAAACCGCAAACCCAAAACGTTTCTATCGGCAATGCTGCAATATATTTATCCAAAAGATGTGTGTTGTTTTCTCTATGTAAAAACTTATCTAAAACTTAAGTTTAAAACCCAAATAAAACCTTTTACCGAAATACTCAATTTGAAACCGATATTTCGATATTATTGGTTAAAACTAAGCTGATTTTCATGCAGCTTATGTATTTAATTATAATTTGAAATCTAGATTTATTCTGCACATACATTAGAGTGAATTATTTGTATACCCTTGCAGAGGGTATTATAATTTTGTCCCGAAATGTGTAACGCATAAAAGGGGGAATTTTCGATTCTATAAAGTATATATATTCTTGATCAGCAGCAATAGCCGTGACGATATAGCCATGTCTGTCTGCCCGTCTGTCCTTCACTCTGTATAAGCGCCTAGGTCTTTTTTTTAAGTAAAACAAATTTACAAGTCCCTTAACTTTGATAAAACTTATGCTCTTTCTCTCGCTCTCTTTCTTTCTCTTGTTGGACAAATGTTAATGTTAAAATACAGAATAATATCAATTATTAGCTAAATTATTAATATTTTTACTGATTAAATTTAAGAAAAACGTTTTTTGGAAAATGTGAAATTGAATATAAGTTAAACTAATTACTACAATAAGTTTTATAGAAGTACTATGAATCAGAAGTTAAGCTAAGCACATACTATTACTACTGTCTCTCTCTCTCTAACTTGTGCTAACTATGCGCCTCTCTTTCTGTCTCTTTGCCAGTGCCTTATTGATTTGCAGCGCAATCTATTGATTATTGGCACCACCGGCACCTCGACGCCCTTTTTGCCAGAGAGTGAACTGCCGCCTTGTGCCCGACTCACCGGCAATCCGGAGGATAACGAACAGCAGGCAATTGCCGATGCAATCGAGCAGAGTAAGCGGGAAAGCGGCGGAGCGAGCACAAGTGCCAGTGCCAGCGTCAGCGCCATCACTCCGACCGTATCCGGCTTTAATGCCAGCAATATTAATTCGATACAGCCGGTGGATCGTTTCACGGAACAGGACGTTAGTGATTTAATGGCATTGGGTTATCCACGCAGCGATGTCTTGACTGTGTTGAGACTTTGCAATGGTAATAAAGCAATTGCCAGCTCAATGCTGGTCAGCCGTAATGACGCTGCCGGCAGTGGCGGATTCAGCTGAACGCTACTCCAATGGCGCCACATGCTGCTCCACCTTCTGCTCCTTCTACTCCTACTTCGCCAACTCCTTCACTGCTCTGGGATCAATCAAAACCATTTTGCAATACACTACGAACTCAACAATATCAACATGTTGCCGTTTCCCATATATTTAACAAAAACAAAAACTAAGAAAAAACGAGAAAAGAAAAGAAAATCACAATTTTAATTTAGACAAATTTTTTAACTAAATGGAACTTCTTTTTATATACATATATAAAATCTTTTGCGTTTAACCCTTGTACAATAGTTAATTCAATTGCAAGAAATCCAACACAGATTTCAGCTTCTAACTAAAAAGATTTATTTCAAATTAAGTTTACCCCAAACACACACACACACTCACACACCCACACACATCCATAAATACCTATTATCGTTTTGTAGCATTAAATTTATAACGAAATCCGATTTCGCATTTTGTGAGAAATCTGCAAACAAACCGTCTATGCTAATGCCACACAACATTTGTAATAGCCGCCATGCAACGAAATGTACGAATTCTACACTCACACACCAATACACTAATTATACAGATCGTGGTATATACTATATACTATATACATATATAAATATACAATTTGAATTAGAATTAAGCATAAAACCAATGTAGCAATGTATGTATGAAGTGAAATGGTTAAATAAAACGAGACTTGTTTTGGATTGGAATGAATGGAGATTTGTATTTGATACTTACATAAATGAGAAAGTGACAGATGAATGTTAGCTGTTTATTATACCCTATGGAAGTATATTATGTTTGTTAATAGTATGTAACAGGCAAAAGGAAGCATCAAATTTGTCAAAGAAAGAAGAGATCTTTATAATAAATGAATTTTAGAAAGTTTTTGTATGATTCGTTTAGGAGGCCATAACTAATAAGAAGAAAATATTAAGATATCAAAAGCCGAAAAAAAAACCAATATTTGTAAATTAGTGCAATTTTAAGATCTCGAATTAAAAGAGAAGTTTTTAAGTTAAAACCTTAAATTCTGACACACACATGATAAGCATTGAGATTGCGATGTTTACTGTCAACGATGATCGAATGAAAAACTGTAAAGTTCTTTGAAACAAGCGGAATCGTGTACGCACGTTATACTAGTATGGTACCATAGTTCAGTCTTAAAAATACATACATACATATCCACATAAATCACATTAAAACGCATTTATGAAGAACACATAAAACGCCTTCGTCTTCGTTTCTTGTAACGTCGCTGGAGCTGTGTGGAAATGTTCCTTGAATATCTTCTGAAATTATCCGATCCGATTGGAATACTTAACATGTGTACACAAATACAACTCTCTAGCTTCTTAATTGGATTCTTCGATATGTGGGCGATGCAGTGTGATGAAATCGACTTCAAGTTACTCTTATCGTGTTTTAAGTCTAGTGCTTTTTTTTTTGTTTTGTGAGTGAAAGTGGCGTGGTATCAAGAATGTAAGATAGTATAATTGATCTACCTGCAAAAATATAAGAAGTGCTGGGAGATCAAGTTTAAGCTTTTAGCTCTTAACATCTCTGAGAGCCATCTCTTTAAATGGACATGACTACATCGACTCAGCTATAGACACTGATTGGGAAAATATATGTACGTTTTTAGGGACGGCCACGCCTGCTTTTCCCTGTTACATACTTTAAACAAACTCGACTTTAAACAAACAATGTTACTATCGCTACAACGTACAATGCTTGCGGCGTGTTTGCTCGGTTGTGTATGAGTTTAATCGATTAAGTACAGGATACGCTCAAATGTTGTCCTTTCCCACTAAGATTTGACTTTTTCCTCTATTAAAAATTTCCAATTCCTAGCAAAATGCACTTATAAAACTTGTTCCCATTCCCAAATGCCAAATGCAAACAACTTTCTAAAAGAAAAAGTTTCTTTTACGTAGCTGTATTTGTTATTCGTGGCTGTTTGGCTATTTGTTTTATAATTTTATTTAATATATTACGCATTATTTATAAATGTATAAACCGTGGCATGTATGCTGTACATACGGAGACATTTTTGATACAGTCTTTGCGGCCAAAAGCAGATTGGAAAAAAAGGAAATATATTAACTGGCGCACAAATAATGAGTGCACTTGCTCTATGAATTTGTTTTTCAATTGATGTTGTTGCTGTTTTTTGTTGTTAAAATCGGTGTGATTGTTAGCACACACACGCGCACACACTCTTTCACACATATATACATACAGACTGATGTACATTTTCATATACATATATATATATATATATATATATATATATATATGGTATATAAATTACAACTCTTGTAATTGCAATTGCTGTTGTTGTTATTATTGTTATTTATTATGCTGGGTACGTTGTTGCTGTTGTTGTTGTTCAATTGTTTGCTGTTCTATTCCTCATCTTCGTCTTCGTCGTCGTCTTCATCATTGGCACGCGTTGATGAGTTTTTATGATTGAATTCCTTTTCGGGATCAAATTGCATGCCCTCCTGATCGGCAGCATCCTCCTCATCATCATCGCCAGCAACTTGGGCATTCTCAGCCTCGGCACGCTCCAAGCGACGCGCCAGATCGGCCTCATCGATGGCGGTGACAAGTTTCGGTGCCATGATCACCTTAAATTCGCCTTCAAACTCAATGATCTTGGCGCGTATGCTCTCAATGGCCACCTCCAGGGCTTTGAGACCGTCTGTCTTCTTTGTGGTAGATGTGGTCATCACATAGCTGTGGCAATCAACATCAGTTAAAGTGAAAGTCAAGTTAGATTAACAACATGGGACTTACAGAGGCGGCGCTATCAGATTGATGCGTATGGGCAGTTCCTCCGTGCTCAGTTCGAGTCCCTTGCTGAGCGATGCTTTGACGGCATCGATACCCTCATAGCCGTAGCATGAACATTCAATGTCAGCACGGATTTTAACAGTGGGCGAGACCAGTTTTCGTTTGATGTTGCTCAGCAGCACCTCCTTGGTCTCCGCATCCAGGTTGCACTCATCGAATACAGACGGATCGGTCACCGATTGCTTAAAGATATCATATGCGACCGTTTTGCTATTGTATTTCTTTTCAAAATACCAGGCGGTCTTTTGATAGAGCTCCTCCAGTTTCTCGCTGCTGTCGTAACCCAATATATCGGCCACATGGCGCAACAATGAGTTAATTGCCTTTGCTTTGGCAAATCTCTCGGTACACTTTTCCACATCCTCGGGCGAAACGCGACGCTTGGAGAGATCTATGTATCCCTTCTCCTTGTCCACACGTATGACAACCACCGGTTCTGTTTTGCCTACGCGAATCAATTTGTTAATGGAGCGAATACGACGACGCGACAATTCTGACAGCAAGATCATGCCCTCAATGTTGTTGTACTCGAGTAAATGCACGTAAGCTCCCATTTCGGCAATGGAGAGCACATTGACCATGACGACATCTTCGATCTCCGGATATTTTTCATTGTAGAAGCGTGAGGTTAATGCCATTTTGCTGCCTTTTGAAAACACTTATTTCCTGATGTTTATTGACAACGCAAACTGAAGAGAAAATGCCAACAAAATTGTAGCAAAAACGTGTACAATTTAGCCGAAACAAGGCGTAAGAAGAAGCAGGCAAGCGGCAACAGTGTTGTGTAATGACAATTAAGGCGAATTTCGGACGGCGAATTATCATCGATATATCGATAATCATTTCGCTGTCTCTATGACAGCTTCTTAATTAAGTATTTTAAAATTGTTTGATATTTTGACAATTATCCTATGCATATTGATAATGATCGATAAAAACAAATGATCATAAGCATTTAATATAAAATATCGATAAATATACATTTTGCATTTTTCAATGTTGTACAATGCAAATATTACTTTCGGCGAATTGGTCAATGTTGCTTATATCTGCACCTGGATGTAATTTAAAGCTATGTAAGTTGCCTTTCATTTCGCATACTATAAAAAAATGTACAAATTTTTTCCCATTTATTTTCCACCAATCTTATAACAATGATGCGGTTTCAATTTTTGGGTGTATTTCCTGGTGCCGCAAGCATTTGGTGTGTACACACTGAAGCGCGTGCACACGGCGACAAACTTGGTAGTCAGTCTGCGGATTGCAGCGAATTCGCTCATTTGAAAAAAATAAAACATGGCTGGAAGAGGTGGTTATGAACACGCTAGGTAAATATTATTAAATAATTTAAGAACTGTGTACGCCAGCTCGCCGAAATTGTATTTAATTGGTGTAAGTGCGTTCGCCGCGTGTGTCCCAACAAGTGCAGAAGTGCTCCAATGTATAATAATGCACGCGGTTTAAGCAAAAGTCAACCAATACACACACACATACACGCATGAACACAAACACACTCACGCACACACAAACCCTAAAAATCTACAAGCATACATACGTGCGTGTGCCTGTGTGTGTGCGCGCAAGTGTGCGTGTTTTTTTTTTCTTCTATATTTCTTTTTCTTTGCTATTTTTTTTCGGTCAATTTGCTGCGCTGTCGACCGTTGGCAGACTTCGCTGTCAACGCTGGCGTCAGCGGTACGCGATTCGCCTTAAAACTTCTAAAGTAAATTGCGGCAGCGGTAGCCGCAGCGGCACGACAGCAACGCCGCCTTCGAGGGTTATGGGCGGCTCAAAATAGGCGACAAATACATATGTATGTAGGGGCGAAATTCTAAAAACGTATTTTTGCCGCAAATAATTAAAAGCGCGCGCTTTTTATTTTGTTTTTATAGCTACCGCCGCGTTGTCTTATTTATTTACAAGAGGCTCGTCCGTGTTATTGTTGATGTTTGCTTGTAATTTGAGCGGCAACTGTTTTTGTTATATTTCAATGCGTTCGGCATCGATTCGGTCGCACGTGCGTCGACGTCGCAGCCGGCGTATGTCATTGTTGTCGATGTTGTTGTATACGTCTGGCATTTGATGCTTGATTTTGATTTTGATTTGAATTCGCCTACTAACCGATGATTATTGTTGTGATTATTCTTTCAGAGGAGGATTTGGAGGCGAGCGTCATGTGAGGCAGCTGCCAACGGAACCGCCATTTATTGCGTACGTGGGCAACTTGCCGCAGGGTCTCGTCCAAGGCGATGTTACCAAAATATTCAAAGACTTTGAGGTGAAGAATGTGCGTCTGGTGAAGGATCGTGAAACGGATATGTTTAAGGGTTTCTGTTATGTTGAATTCGAGACGCTGGATAACTTGGAACGTGCTCTCGAGTGCGATGGTCGCATTAAACTCGATGATCTTTCGGCCCCGCTCCGCATAGATATCGCTGATCGAAGGAAAAATGAACGGTATGTTGCAGTGCATCAGGATATTAGTTAATTTAATCACATATATATATATATAAATATCTATAGCCCTGGTGGTGGTGTTGGCGGCGGAGGTGGCGGCAACGGCGGCGGCGGCATGAGCCGTGACGGCGGTCGCGATGGCTTCCAGAAACGCGGACCACCACGTCAAGGCGGCAGCAGTCAATCGTATAGCCGCGGCGGTCCCGGCACCGGCGGCGGTCGCGAAGCCGGCGGCGGCTCTGGTAATCGCGGCGATAGTAGAGGTTCGTACAATGATAATTATGGTGGTCACAGTGATAGAAGTCGTGGCGGCGCCAGCTCCGGCATGAATAGAGGATATAATGGTAAAGCATTTTTATCTGCCAACCAACTACTGCAACCTACTACTACTACTACTACAACCAAACACGTAGATGCATCTTTTGTAGTGCTGCCAAAAATCTCAAATTTTGTAGTTGATTGCAAAAGATTGAAAAAGCCCAAAGCATGGACAACAACCAAACAATAATAATCAACAACATGATCTCTTCAAGCGGCCTGCAACTGCATAGAATTTGAACTCACTGCTATCATTCTCACCTTTTTATTTATCGCCATTTCCCTCGTTCTTGCTTAGGGATGTAAAAAACACTCGATGTATTGGACATCGATAGACTTTTGAAGGCGATAACTTGATGTTTTCCGATGTTTTTGTCGATGCCGATGTTTACCGATGCCTCGATATTTTCAAAAGATAAAATTATTCATCGTAATTCAGTTGAGTCGATACTTTTTTTTTCATCGAACGATAACGAGATTCAAGCAAACGAAGAAACTATGTAGATGATCTACAATCAGGAACTTAGATCACTATCACACTGAAGATTTAAATTTATGCTATTAAAGCTATTAAGTCGTCATTCTGTTAATTTAAGTTTTTGATGCTTTAAAAGCAATTTTTGTTTTGTCAGTTTAATGATTTCAATGATACACGATAAAAACGATTTGAAAACATGGAGGCATCGAAATTATTTGCCCGATACCTCGTCTAACATCGAGGTTTCCATTCAAATTTACATCCCTATTTCCCGCTTTTCTTTCAACTGTTTTTACACGCACATTTCCTTAGTCATAGTCTTGGTTGCTTCTGTTAATTGTTTTGATTTTGAGCTTGAATCTGATTTATTCCAAATTTGAATTCGTTGTATTATTCTAGTTTTTGTATCTGTTTAGGTCTATACTTTTTGGGCTGGGCGTTGTCCAACACTTCTGTTTTAATTCTACTCTTTCTGTTTCTGTTTTCTATACGCCAGCGTGATTTTATGATTATTATATTAGTTATTATACATACCTACATATATAGATACATAGTTATTGATTCAACATCAAGAACAACAATTCCATTATATAATTCATAGACACACACACACACATATACAAACAAAGATTTGAAATGATTTTCGAATGCACGCTTTGAAGACAAATACAAGTACAATTTTTACACTGGCCAGCATGTTGTCGACTTAGTAGTGTAATTCTGGGCAGTAGCAAGTCCATATTATCCTTTTTAATGCAATGATCCAATATACAATTAACAATTATATATAAAATTTAAACAAATTTTACATTTTGCTTGTTCTCTTTTCTTTATTCTTCTGCTTTTTGACTATGTTTTTCTAGATCGTCCGCTGAATCGCGGCCGATACGGAAACTTTAACAACGACGAACGCTTTGATCGCAACCAGGATCGTGATCGTGGACAGCGTGAGGGCAGCTATGGCAATCAATCCCGCGATGGCGATCGCTATAACAATTTCAGCCGGCATCGTGACCGTGAGCGTACCCACTACAATCCCAACCAGCAACCCGAACGTCCCAGCGGCGTTCCAATGGGCGGAATGGGTAAGTAAAAATTCTCATTTCTCGTGTATAATATACGTGTTAATGCTTATTCTATATATCAAAGCGGCTGCAGATGACACGGAGCGGCCACGGCTCCAACTGAAGCCAAGAACTATTGCGGCGCCAATTAATGCGGTAGCCGAAACCAAACAATCGGCATCAATTTTTGGCAATGCCAAACCGCGCGAGGAGAAGCTTAAGGAGCTACAACAGAATATCGATCACAATGGCGATAACTAGAAGTTGCAACTGGTGTTTGTAATAGTATGCCGTAAATGATATTTAACAGAAACAAAAAAACAAAAAAAATAAGAAAACATTAACAAAGTAAAAGAAAAACACAGCAAGATGATGAAGAAGAAGAAGAATGTAAACACAGAAATGTTCAAGGGCATATATGATGATGATTTGTGTGTGAGGAGAGCGGCGGCGGCAAAGAAGAAGAAAGGAGGAGGACGCAAAAACAAAAAAAGAAGAAAAAAGAAAAAGAAAAACTAAAACAAACATAATTAATAACTACGCTATATATACCTATTATATAAAAACAAAAAGAAAAGCTATGTACTATGCATACATAATATATATATTATAGCTTGGCTGGCCCTCCCCTGTCAGCCGAAGCAACAGAAGCAAACTTAACGAGATCAGCAACAAACAACAGCCACAACAAATAGTATAACACATAACAAATTGACACAACAGCAACAAAATATGAAATATGAAATTTTTTATCTAACTCGAAGCGCAATGTTGAGCAGTAACAAACAACAACAACAATGGAAAGTCTTTAAATGTTAGTCTGTAAGCAGCGATAAAGTTAGAGCCGTGCATATATTTGTATATATATGCACGCTGCTATTTGTTAGTTAAGTAATGCATATAAAATACAAAACAAACAAACAAGCAAACAAACACACCAACAACAACAACAAATTAACAAAAACGAAAAAAAGAAACGTTCTACCATATAAGTAAAAAAGAAAACAAAACAAAAAACAAAGCAAAATCTGATTACAAAAAAAAAAAACGACAAAAAAATACAAAACAACAAAAAGAAAAAACAAGAAAACAACTACAATTTGACAAGCGTTTAGCGTTTAGCAGGCAGGCAGGCAGGCAGTTTATACAGTTTATATAGCAAAATACAAGAAAAACGAAAAAAATGAAAAAAATATTAAAGAAAACTTACAAAAAAAAAAAAAAAATATATATATATAAATAAAAATATAAACAGGTTCACAGTGAAAATCTAAACACCAACTAAGTACGTATTACAATGGAAATCCAGCAAACAACAAATTTATATATATATATACATATATAATATATATTATATATATATTTAAAGCTAAAAAGTAAAAAAAAGAAAAGTGTGTAAAGCAAGCAATGCAAAAATTGTAATTCGCAATGTTCAATATTATATATGACCAGAGTTTCTTTTCTTCTGTCTCTCTGTCTCTGTCTCTTCCTTTCTCTCCCTGTCTCTCTCTCTCGCTTTTGTTTTGTAATAATATTTTTCTAGATTTTTTAAATTAAATACTTTTTTTTTGTTGAATTATTTTCGTAATATTCTTGTTGTTGTCGGCTTCAATTTGGCGCAATATTCCCACTGACTGACAGAATTGACCCAAGGGAGGGGCATTGATAAAAACAAAAAAAAAATACAAAAAATAAATAAAAACATAATCTAAAGCTAAACTAAACATATATAAATCATAAAACAAATGAGTAAAATATATATTTCTTTCTTGTAGATAATTTTAATATGCAGGGCAAGTATATTAATTAAGCATGAATGTATGAATTGTTCTATATATCTATTTTTTTTTTTTTTTGGCTTTCGACGACCGACTTTTACTACGTCAAAAACAAATAATATACACAACCAAATGTTCTTCTTTTGTTTAACTACTTTTTATCTTTCTCTTTGATTTAAAATAAAAAGGTAATTTCATAAAGAATATCTGAATATGAACAAAACTTGTCGGCGATCTTTCTACTCAATGCTGCCCCTGCTACTCAGTTCTCGTTCGTGTCGTTTTCCCCACACAGTTTTCTACTATATAGACCAAACAGACTTTCTGTCAATTTGAATACTATTCTTTTGTCCAGAGTTTTTAAGCACTTTTCGAGCCTATTCCAAATTAACTCCGCTGACATTTTTGCAAGTGTTTCTCATAGAGTATATAATAATATATTATTCTATAAAGCAAATGGGAGAAAACTCAAACAACCAAAAGTATGCTATAGATATTTTAGTGTTACAATTGCTTTGAAAGCGGAATTCGGAATGGGCTTATTCAAGTTCGAATTTGTCGCACAATTCCTTTTTTTTTTCTTTTCTACATTAAAAGAAATTCGAAATGAAATCAAAAGAAAACAAAACAAAAATAGAAAATGCTAAATATAACACAAGCGTGCGATACTAAAATACATTTTGTAACATAAAACATAACGATTAAAAATTTAGAAAGAAAAGAAACGAACAACAAAAATATTAAGAAAGCAATAAAAATAACCCAGCACGCAACACGCCAGCTAAAAAATATATAAATATACATTTAATAATTAAAAAAAAAAAAGAAAAACGTAAATTTTTTATAATTTTAGCTCTAATATTAAATTAAAAACAACAAAAAGAAAAGAAAAGTCAAAGATTTACCTACTAAAACGAAAGTATAGACAAACAATAAACAATTAGCAGCGGGCAAGTAAGCAAAACGAAACATAAACAAAAAAAATTAAATTTACATTTGTATTTAACATTAAAACACATCTAAAAGGTCCCCTCCAGAAAATTATTTAAATTAACAATAACAGCAATAAAAAACAAAAAAAAAAAACAAAACAAAAATATACCTATCCGAACTATGTATTGTAATTAAGAACTTTGATATGCATTTTAAATGACGCCCAGTACGAAAATTGATGGAAAATCGAAGCAAAAATAAAAAGAAATTGAAAACAAAATGAGAAAAATACAAGAATTTATACAAAGCAAAGTAGCCGTTAAATTACGTCTTAAAAATAAATATGAATATGCATATAGTATTTACTATATCCCGATATGTATACATATATAAATATATATATATCTTTATATATTCATTAATAAAAATGTGTATATATTTATATACGTATATATAATATTATATATTTAATACTTAATGACAAATTGAGAGGTTTAAGCTATTTGCATAATCTTAATAACAAAAGAAAACAAACAAAACAAAAAAAAAAAGAACGGCAACAATTTCTATAAATTATTTAATTAGCAAAACGAATTAAAACTCGAAACTAAAAAAAAACTATTAAAAATATACAAAAAAATAGCAAGAACAACAAAATTAATTACATAGTTTCATAATCCAATTCTAACAAATTAATACAAAAAAGAAACAAAAAAAAACCAAAATCCCTTATAAACTAAAGCTGAGCTTCAGCTAACAACAATAACAACAACAACAACAAAAGTCAACAATTCAAACATTACATAATTTAATTTAACAAATTCTTAACAAAATACATATATATAAATAATATATATATATATATTTTTTTTTGTTGTTTGAACATTTTGTACGATATATATACATAATATATATATAAACAAATCCACAATTTGCCAGCTTTTATTGGGATGGTCAATTCGCCTTTTACACATTAGGATGGTCTCTCATATATGTACATAGGTCAAAGTTGTTGGGATGTTGCGATGTTCATCGGCAATGTCCAAATAAATATCGGATCAAAGTGTTCGATCTAGAGATGGGAACGGGCCTCCTTATTAAGGCGCGGTCCGGCACGCGCCTATCTCTAATCGGGATCGATACTAACATCGGAAAACATCGAGTTATCGCCTTCAGAAATCCATCGATGTCCGATACATTGATGGTTTTTTAATTTCATTTATTTTAATTACGGAATTCACAGAAATATTATATATGTAAATGTATCCGTATATTGTTATGCAAACAATTTAACCAGAATAGGATAACAATCTGTTTAAATCTTAATTTTACAATTTAAAATAATCGAGTTATTCATTTTCTACATTATCGAACTTCAATCAAATCTGTAGCCCAAATTGTGTACTATTTTTTCTTTTGATTATATAAAATTGCAGCATCGAGGTATAATTGCTGTAGTAGTTGTCAAAAGTTTATGCGTTATAACTTAAATTGAATGAAAAGCCTGAGAGATTCCCAACAAATAAACAGTAAACAAATAATCGAAGGATTGTGAAAGTTTTGTAGTGAAAAGAGAATCAATTAATCAAACTTTAAAAGCCGATTATTGTTGTTTTGGTATTTTTGGCACATTTAGCATTTTCTGTGCGTTGTTTTTCAGCTCGTGCCTTACGTGACTGAATGATTACGTCACGCGCTCATCACAAGCATATATCTATGTAAGTATAGTATGTGTGTGTGTGCTGTGAGATTGAGTTTATGCTTGTGTGTGTATTTATGCGTTGCACAATGGGAACTTTTCCTTTTTTTTTAGTGGTATTCAAATTCTCTGCATCAAAAAAAGAAATTCAGGACTATGTGCAGATTTTGCGTTTTAATATGATAATCATACTTTGTAAGAAAATTATGCAAATCGGACAACTAGTACATCATATACAGGGTGGGGCAAAAGTAATCACCCTATCGAAAAACGCGATAACTTTTGCAAATATTGCGCAAAAAAAGTGAAAACAATTATTCCGCTTTCTTGCAGAGTAAACCGATTCATGGCTTGTCGACTTGGAATTCTACATTTGTTTACTTAACAAATGTCAAAACCGAATTGACATTTGGCCCCATTGAAAAGTTATAGCGTTTTTCAATAGGGTGATTACTTTTGCCCCAGCCAGGAGCAAGCTGTCAGAATACGAGTTTATTGTTTTCCAAGTTATCCGCAGGAAGCGACAATAGCTTGCATTTATATATTTAATGACATTTAATATGATACTTTTTTAAAAACTTTGTGGAACCTTTACTTTAAAAAGTAGAAGGGTTTGTCAAAAAAAGAAAAATGTGCGTAACAGGTCGAAGGAAGTCTGGTAGACCCCATAAATTGTATTTATTATTGATTGGCATCAACAGCCGAGTCGATATAGCCATCTCTTTCTGTCCGTCCGTCCGTCCGTCCGCCCGTCTGTCTGCCTGTCCGTCTGCCTGCATGAGAGCCAAGATCTCAGTGACTATAAGAGCTAGACACACCAAATTTGGTATGTTGGTCTATCTATGGGTTAAGCAAAACCAGTTTGTGTTAACATTTTGGACACGCCCCATTCCGGCCCGGTAAATCGAAAACAAAATTTGTGAAATCCCAAAAAGAAATGAACACTGACGTTACACGCACTATAGGATATTGGTCCATTTGAATTAAAACCTCAAGAACTAAGAAAGATATCTGGATCCATTTGAATTAAAACCTCAAGAACTAAGAAAGATATCTGGATCTATATTTTTGCATTTTGGCTTATATAATCAATGGAAAATGGGGCTGAAAAAGTGGGAGTGGCACCACATATTTCTTAATATGTACTATCGAGGTTCTTCAGAATGAGTAAAGGGTCTCTCATAGTCGGCTTCGACTGTAGTTTATCCATCTCTACTATCACTCGACCAACCCGACTCTTTGGCTTGTTAAATTCTATTTTTAAAATAAAAAAATACGTATTCGATTTTCAAGATTGGAAGCGATCGTGGATTAAAATTCTAAAACAAATTTGATCTGCTTGTCATATAGATAGAGGATCCTACATACAGTGTTTGGTGTCTCTAGCGCTTACAGTCCCCGAGACCAAGGATTTCATATAGACGAAGGTAAAGACGAAGACATAACTATGTCGACTCGGCTGTTAATGCTGATCATGATGGGATTTGCCAGACATTTGCATGTTACGAACAAGTTTTAACAATAACATAAAACTGTTATTAACATTTCTGGCTTGTAACATATAACAGTTTAATGTTATGTTGGCAGCCATAATTCGTTTACTTGCAGGGTGTGAACAATTGATTATTGGCAGTATAAGTATGTTAAAATTCCCCATAGTGCGTTGGCCAGTTGCTATTTATAATAGGGCCAATTGAGGCGTTAGCCAAGCCCGCACACACACACACACACACACACACACACACACACACACAAAGATACATGGACACGCACACACACTTGTGCATTGAGGGGGACACTTGGCAACTGGAAAAGGTGTTTGGCGCGTCGCTGTCTCCGCCGTTGCATGATGTCATCGGCGTGGCGCAGGCAGCCAATTACGACACACACGCATACACACGCAATTACACGCATACACACATGCACACATCTCTGCGTAAGGGACACAAGTGCGTGTATTATATATGAAACAGATTGAAACACACAAAAAAAAGAAAGAATCAAACTAATGTCCATTCTCTGTAT
The DNA here is from genome assembly GCA_958299025.2 of Drosophila histrio. Classification (NCBI taxonomy): domain Eukaryota; kingdom Metazoa; phylum Arthropoda; class Insecta; order Diptera; family Drosophilidae; genus Drosophila; species Drosophila histrio. Next base: position 26,011,926 of record OY282582.1, read on the forward strand.
GTGTGAGCGCCGTTTGAATTTTGATGAATTTTGCAGCACTTGTCAGGTTTTTGGTTTGTCTTTTTTGACTGTCGTTCGTGTGCGTTTCATTTACCGCTATCAGAACGCGCGCGTAATGACGCCATTAGAAGGCTGAAAATAACACACAAAAACAACAACAAATAACAAGGAACAAAATGGGGTAACCCATAAACGTGCGCTAAACTTTATCTCTGTGTAGGAGCGTACGTATGTGTGTGTGTGTGTGTGTGTACCCGTATAATTAATTGGCTTTTAATTTGCATTTAAGCGTTGATTATGATAATCAATGAAGCCGAACCCGCAGCATAATCTGCTGTTGCTCGCATTGTGCTTGAAAGCAACAATAGTTTTTGTTGTTCTTTACTTTCAAGTGCTCTAATGATTTGCTCGTATACGAATTTGGACAATACTATTATGGATATTAAGAATTGACGAAAGTAAATAGGGGGAAAATATATAGGAAAATTAACTTTGGAAAAATGTAATTGGTTAATTAAGTACATTTTCAATATAATAATATAATTAAAATTAATGATCCTTAATGGTAAATACATTAATATTATCAAAAAATCGCTCAATAGTTATTATAACTAAATCAAGTTAGGAATGTTGTAAATGGGCAATTAAAATTCGCATTCATCAATTAGATAAATTCATAATCATTATTAAATAATACTATTATTATTACTTTTTTTCTTTGTCATGCACTCCTTTAATACTTATGCTGGGTTCTCACTGGGTCACACTGTGACACTGTTGTCTGTGACTCTTAATGACGCTCTGTGACACAAGTCAAATGTATCCACATTGGCGAGTCATAACTTGTGCGTCATAGCTCTGTGACCTTCCAAATGACAGCCCTCAATGTGAACACAACTTGCCATTATCACAGAGCGTCAAAAGATTAACAGAATTGTGAACATTGAACAAGCTCGTGAGCGATTAACAAGTTCCACAAAAATAATAAAAACAAAGGCTGGCGGCAAAAGAATGCTTTGACTGCTCAACTGTCATCCAAGTGAAAAAAATTTATTAAAAAATGGAAAACGCAAGAGGTACAATTCGAATCCGCCGTATTACTATTCAGTAGCATACATGCCATCTTACTGCCGTGTTAAGTTCAGTTTGTCGACCCAACAACTGCGATTTGCCTTGGGCTCATAATCATCTTCATCCAGCAGCTATAGCCCAATCGCAGACAATGCCACTAGTTCTGCCTCATCTTCACCAAAGCATAAAATTAATTAAAATACACGCGATCACACAGCACATTTACCTATTTTAAAATGTTTTTCAGAAAGTTTTTCTCAATGTTTTTTTTCTTTCGATAAATCGAGAAACAAAACAAAACAACTTGTCAAAATGTGACGAGAAAACTAACTGGCTAGTTCTGCCCGTCACATGTGGAATGGGTTAATTTGAGCTACTACTTCATCTGAAACAGCTGTTCAAATAATTTGGGTCACAAACGTGACAGCCTCTGTCACAAGACAAATATGTGACACAAAATTACACTGGTGTTCACATTAAAGTGTCAAATTTTTGTGACAAAAAAATTATAGTGTCACAGCCGTTGACGTTCGCACTGCTTTGTGACGCTCTATGACCCAATGTGAACCCAGCATTACATTATATATTTCTTCATTGTAAGAAAACACAAATTATTCGCACAATAAATTAAAAATATAACGTCTATTTCAAAAGAATATTCAACCAGATTCACAAATATCAAAGCAACTTTTCCCAAGAATTTTACTACTCCAAATGATTCTATTATTTCATTTTCATTGCTTGTAATAACAGTATCTGTGATTTTTTATTGATTTAACCTAGTACAGTCGAACTTTCCTAACTCAAATCACCATTGTCCAAAGAAAAAGTTCGATTTATGGAGACTTCGACTAATGGAATTCTCTTTTTTTATGCTTATTAAAAGAAACTGCGATTTCATACATATAGATATACATTTAAAACTGCGAACTTTTGAAAAAAGTCAGATATTAGTGACTAGAAATTCTATTATATATTATATTATTTTAAGCACGCTTAACACTTTTTATGGCTCACATCATGAAATACGGTGGTCAAAGATTTCATCAATTAAAAGCTTTGCTCAATATTACCTCTAATCATCCAAATCACTTTGCAAACTTCATTGCCGTCTCCTTTAATATTCGATCATATATTGCAGCAGAATTTGATCTCTAGCTGCTGTTGAAAACCAATCGAGGACTGTTTTTCCAATATTTTCTCAAAAATTGTTTATTCCGTTCTTTAGCTGCGGCCAGAAGAAGTTTCAGATTTGAATGATGTCTATATTATAATACAGTGCATGTCATGGTAAATAATCTCGAGTTGATGCTATTCACAATGATTATCAAGACAAAAAAGTACTACATAAAAACTTCTATGTTAAAGTTATTTCTTCAGCCTTTGTACTATAATTATTGTTGCAATATTCTGTCACATTCCTAGCCGGAAACTTAATTGGAGATTTCCCCGAAAAGATCGACTTATTCAAGTTCAAGTTACTGAACCAGAATTGTATGTAATTTGCTCAGTAAATGCTATTGTCACTTGACTTAGTTCGACTTAGAGACAAGTCGAGACATAGAAGTTCGATTGTATTTTAAATTGTTTATAGTTACAGTGGCTGTGTAAACAATTATTGATTTTAACTGCATATATATTCATCGGCAACAATAAGCATAACTGACATTTCTTAAGCCAGTCTAAATTAAAATTGTTTTTACTATGCGTCTTTTTCAGAGACTTATATTTAATAGAAATAAAGTCTAAGTCACCAAAGACTATGTATTATATTTAAAGAAAATACCAAGAGTCACTGACGACTTTTCTTTTATACATTTTCAATAAATTTAATTTTAACCAGTCGTAAAGGCTACAGTCGAAATCGACTATGAGAGACCCTTTACTTATTCTTCAAAATGGAATAAGAATAATAGTACCCAATATAGTAAGTTGCAACGTCAATATGCTCTTCTTCTTCCTTTGACCCGACACTGAGTAATATTAAGTCTTGAATAAATTCCGAGTTTATTATCCGATCACGATGAAATTTTCAGGATAGGATAGTTTTAAAATTGACCATTATATGGGAGTTTTTTTTAATATCTTCAGAGATTACTATCCGATCACGATGAAATTTTCAGGATAGATTAGGATCCAGATTCTTGTCCTGTGCTCCAGTTTTAAAATTGACCACTATATGGGAGTTTTTTTTTTAATATCTTTCGAGATTACTATCCGATCGCGATGAAATTTTCATCCTGTCCTGTGTGCCAAGGACTCTAGCATTAATATTGTACCAAATTTGGTGACTCTAGCTCTTATAGTCTCTGAGATCTAGGCGCTCATACAGACAGACGGACAGCCGGACAGACGGACATGGCTATATCGACTCGGCTGGTGATATTGATCAAGAATATATATACTTCATGGGGTCTGCCGGAATTCCTTCGACCTGTTATGCACATTTTGACAAACTTAATAGACCCTTTTTTAATTTTTGTTTTAAAAAGTAAAGGGTCTTTAAAATCGAAGCTAATATTCAAGATTGAACAACTATAAATTCACTTTTAGACGCTGCTTTATTCGTGCTGATCAGTTAGCTAGCACCGACGGCTTTTAACGATATTCTCGATTAATCGACGGTTGCGGTTCCAATGTAGACCGTTAAACGGAACTTAATGGTGAACGCAGGCCAAAGATCACAAGGCAGCTGACAGCTGACAGCTGGACAAAAGCTGAAGTGTGTCGAATGCAGCGTAACTCAAGTGTGGATGCCATGTGGACTGCAAATGGCAATAAGCCGGAGGGGGACAATACAGCGTCCACCGTTTGTCGCCCGCAGCGCATTGCAGTTAACCCCGAAAAACAATGAAGCAAATGGCATCAGCAGTTACAGCAAATACACAAGAGTGAATGAGAGAGAGAGAGAGAGAGAGAGAGTGAGAGAGTAGGGAGAGAGAGACACACTTTGCATGTTGTGCTCCATTTTGAGGCTGCCAAAAAATCAGTCAACTGCATGCAGCAGTTGAGCAAATCGCGTGCCGAACATTTACCCCAGAAAGGGGAGCTGAGGGTATGGGAAGGGGTTGAGTAGAACCCACTTACCCCCACTCCTCGACAACCCGCACTCGTGCTGGCTTTGGTTTTTGCCTTGGCACTGGTGCAGCTGCACTCGCACATGTTGCTTGCCTGCAAAGCGTCGTTAAGGGGGTGTAGAGAAGGCGGGGCGAGGCCTTGCGAGGATGTCTGCCCCACAAATTGACTGCGGCTGTGTATGGGCGGGGAGCAGGAGGAGGGTGATACGGGGGACGGGGCCGGGTGACGGGTGCCGGGTGCCGGGCCGGAGGTAAGCGTAGAGGGACAAGCAGCAAACGTTTGGCTTCGTGGCATTTGGATGATTCTGCCTATTTGTGAGCAACCCCTGCCTCAATCGCCCCCTTTACCCCAATCTCCCCGCCCCTTCTCAATGTACCACCCTTTATTTGTGGACTTTAATCGCGTGTTTGCTGCACATTTTAACGCTCGTTGTCGACGTCGACGTCGTCGTCATTGTTGTTGTTGTTGTTGTTGTTGTTGGTTGCCAGAGCAACGGATTGAAACACAAAATGAAATGCAAAGCAAAGCAAAACAAGACTAAAGTCGAGAGCAACCGACTGCGAGAGACCCTGTACTTATTGTGTAAAAAGCACCGATTAATATCGACTCAAATATCGCTTAAAGAGTCAGCACCGGTATGTTGAAATTTTTAAAAACTTTAAATTGTTTACAAATATAATTATATACACACACACACACATATCTACATATGTACAGGGTGGGGCAAAAGTAATCACCCTATTGGTAAACGCTTAAACTTTTGCAAATGTTGCGCAAAAAAATGTGAAAACAATTATTCCGCTTTCTTGCAGAGTAAACCGTTTCATGGCTTGTCGATTTGGAATTCTACATTTGTTTACTCCACAAATGTCAACACCGAATTGTCATTTGGCCCCATGCAAAAGTTATAGCGTTTTTCAATAGGGTGATTACTTTTGCCCCACTCTGGATTGTATCGTAATAAACCGTACTTCAATTTCATGTGAATTCTTTATACTGTAATGCAAAGGGTTAGTGCAATTAAACTGTCGATATGCTGGAAACGTGATCATCTCAGAACTTTGTCAAGGTTTGATACAGAAACAAATATCGATTCCGGTTTTTGATACAAATTGAGAACCGACTCGTACCGGAACAATGGAATTTTTAAAACATCAATATGTTAAGGAACAAAATTGTATTAATAGATATGTATGAACATATGATCAATCATTTTAACTGTACTTATTACATTGTTAATAAAAACAAGCCGAACAGTCGGGACCCCGACCGTAATATACCCTGTAGGCTTACAGGAACCCGCTCAAATTCACTCCAGATGAAATTCTCTAGTAATTTGTTTTTTTTTTAATTTTTGTGGGCGAAGGGGGCGTGGCTGCGTGATACAATCTGAACACATCAACCCCAAAATATTCATCATGTGTGCCAAATCTCAAGTCTCCAGCTACAAAACTGCTTTTGTCAAGTGTGCTAAATGTGAAGTCTTTAGCGGTTATATTGCTCTTGTTATGAGGGTTTTGAGCTACAAAACTGCTTGTTTTATACTTTTACTTTTACTTAATTTGTGGGCAAAGAGGGCGTGGCATCAAAAAAAAGAGATAAACTTGTTCTGCCTGCAAAACTGACCAGTGCTTAAACACCAAGTTTAAGCTTCTAGCTCTTACCATCTCTGAGATCCTTTCGTTCATGCGGACGGACCGACAGACCAACGGACCGACAGACCGACGCACAGACGGACAGACGGACACGGCTATATCGACTCGACTATCGATGCTGATCAAGAATATATATACTTTATGGGAACGGCCATGCTTCCGTCTGCCCGATCACATCCCACAATCCCAAGATGCTAATCAAGTGTGCCATTTATATTTTATATTTGTAGCGCGTAAATTGCTCTTGTAACTCTGGCTTTTATAGTCTCTGAGATCTAGATGAAGAATGGACTTGGATGTTGCTACAGATAAAAAATACATATATATATCTATATAAACCACGAAAGCCTTCCACGCTTCCTTCTTCTATTAAGCGTTGAAATCGTACATACAAATATATTAACTTAATAACACTGGTAAAAATAATAGAGTACAGGACCCCAAGGGGTACTTACAAAGGGGACGTATCTCCATCTCCTATTGGGATGGGATACTTTATATTTGGTTATTTATTTGTTTGACAAACCTAAGAGCCCCTGGCGCAAATTTAAGTACAGGGTCTAAAAAGAATGAGGTTCTGTGGTTATTGACTGAACGGCCAGGGGTCAGGGGGGAGTTGGGAGGGGGCATGTTCTGTTAGTTCTCTTCACTCAGCTTGCGGTGTGACAGCTGCAGAGAAGGGGCGGTGGGGAGGGGTTGGGGAGGGGTTTTCAAAAGGTGCGTTGGTAAATTGCTCATTGCGTTTCATTTCGATGGCTGTTGCAATTTGCTCTGGCCAATAAGTGGACGCTCATGTTGCATACTTAACGGCGTGCAAATCTATCTGTATCTGTATGTGTGTGTAGGAGGGGGGGGGGGAAGGAAGCTAGCAAACATGCAAATTAACAACAGTTACTACAAAATGATATTTTTCATTGAAAATAAAATCGCAAGTTATTCTATACAGGTGATTGATCAACTGACTGACTGACTGACTGGCCAAGTGATTAAATGACTAATTAAGAGACTGATTGAGTGATTGACTGTCAAATTGACAAACTGAGCAACTGATCTATAGACTGTTTAACTTACTGAAAATGTGATTCACTGACTAACTATGAGATTCACTGATAGATTGACTGACTAACAAAGTTCTTGACTGACTGATTATATTGGATATCTGGATAACTAAGAGATTGATAAAGTTCTTAACTGGCTAGCTAAGAAACTGATCGATAGCTTGAATAAGTGACTGACTGGGTGATTGACTAAAATCTTGACCAAATTATAAAGCGGATAAATTGCTAGCTAAGACTAAGTGCTTGACTAACTGATAAAGCGAATATTTGGTTAATTAAGAGATTGGCTGATTGACTGTTTGACTGACTGAGTGGTTGCAGAAGTGATGGACCCATAGACTGATTAACTGACTAACAATTGATTGACTGGTTAATTGATTTAGATCTTGACCTAATTATAAAGCGGATAACTTGCTGGCTAAGATATTGCCTGATTGACTAACTGATTGATGGAGTAAGTGATTGACTGATAAAGCGAATATTTGGTTAACTAAGAGATTGAGACTACGAGTACTTGAATGACTAACAAAGTCATTGACTATCTAATTGCGATTTTGACGATCAGCTTGGCTGCTTGACTGAGTTATTGACTAAGTGATTGACTGATTGACTAAGTCCTTAACTGACAAATTCATTGACTTACTGAGTAATTACTTGACTTTTTGACTTGTTGACGTACTTAGTAATGATTGACTACTGACTCACTGACTACTTGATTGATCAATCAACTGTTCTTGACTAGGGTAGTTCTATGTTATCTGATTGATAGTGTATTTTCTGTTTTCACATAAGAAACGAAACTATTTTTGAGAAACATCTAATTTAATCACTATTTTTTTTTGTATTTCATCAGATTGTTGTCTATTTTGTAGCTTTTTAACTATGCAATATTTGTTCGTATTTCTTTCAAGCACGGACAAAGCCGGACAACACCTTGAATATGTACTAGTAGAGTCACATTTTCAATAAGCATAATGTTTATTTCCTGCAGTTTTCTTGGTTGCCAGTTGATATACATATATACATATAGGTATGTATATGTGTGTGTGTGTGTGTGTGTGTGTACGGGTGTGTGTGTGTATGTGTGTGTGTGTAGAAATAAACGATCTCGCATATACAATGTATTTGAGTATTACGCGTAATTACAATGACGCTGATTATGGCGACGACGATGGCATAATTAGCCTTGTTATATTTACTATAGTGTTGCTCACATTATTGTTGCTCTTGTTGTTGTTGTCGATGGTGCTCCAAACTGTCAGCACGTAAGCGACAACAACAACAACAACGACGACGACGACGACAACAACAACAGGCTGAGAGGCAACGTGACACGCGCGACTCATAAACCAAATTTATGTAAATTTAGCTTCTCTCTCTCTTCCTTTCCCTGCAGCTCTACACAACTGCCCCGCTTCCCAGCTGCGTATGCTCTTTCATCTCTTACCCCTGTCACAGAGACACCCCTACACATCACCGCACCCCCCTCCCTACCACCACTCATTCCTGCCCATTTACCTCACAAACTGGCTGCCCTTGCAAAGTGCAAAGGAAACGCACAGTTGAATAATGTAAGGCTATGTTAATTCGAGTATAGCAAGCAAACCGGGAAGACGAGGACGCAACGATGGCAAGGACGGTGAACAGCACGGTGGAGCGGTGGGGCGGTGGGGGTACGTAGGGAAGGGAGGGCAGACGAGGGTGCAGGGTCGTTCCAGGTGTAGATTACTCGCATACAAACACACTCAACGCCATTGCCTGGCAGTTAGAGGTCATTCTGTCCTCCCCTTTCTTTCCATCTTCATCACAATCTCCGCCTTCTCCATCTCCTACTCCTTCTCCTCCCCCACTACTTCTTTCGTCCTTTCTACTCCCCCCCCCTTTTCTAACCGCACGCAGCAGGAGGAGAAACAGTTCGCTGAAATGGAAAGTGCACTTGCACTCGACCCATAATGGAACCTGTCGACACAACACTTAATTTTCCGGCTTTAAATAGGCCTTAAACTGTTTTGAAAGTGGTGCGAATCAATGCTGTCAGACTTTCTAGCATTTAAATGTCCGGTTTATTAAAAATAAGTAGCTATAAATGGCTAAAAAAACGTGATCCGTTTGATTTTGTTTCATATGCCAACTATTCTCTCAGTCTTAAAGCTATCTGGATGATGATACTTAATGTTCTTTGGTATAGATCAGTCTTGCTGTTGCTGCAGGCCAGATCGGATCACTTTATCATATAGTTGCATTGCACTATTGGTCGAAAATCAGGCTTTTGTATAATAAACTTTTTATTTTTCAACACACTTCAACTAAACTCACAGATTATGCATTTGGTCATATCTTACATATATAGCCTGACCAATTTTGGTTTAAATCGGATCACAATATCATATAGCTGTCATAGGAAAGATCGGTTTAAATGTGCATCAGGGATCGGCAAGGGTATGAAATGTTTGGAGTGCCAAAAATAACAAAGAAGACTGACTAAGGGAACCCCTTCTGACGCTCCTGTCCCGACTCTCCAGCTTTTTAGACCCTTTACTTTAACAAAGTAAAACGGGTCTTTTAAGTTTGTCGAGAAAAAAAAATGTGTGTGTAACAGGTCGAAGGAAGTTCGGCAGACCTTATAAAGTATATATATTCTTGATCACCATCACCAGCCGAGTCATGTCCGTATGTCTGTATGAGCGCCTAGATCTCAGAGACTATAAGAGCTAGAGTCACCAAATTTGGTATGTAGGTTCGTCTATGGGCTAAGCAGATTAAGTTTATTTTAAAATTTTGACACGCCCCCTTCCGCTTCCGTAAATAGAAAACAAAATTTTTGAAATCCCATAAAACGAAAAATATTAAAGCTAGAGTCCTGAATTTTGGCACACACGACGAGAATCAGGGTCCCAATTTCATCGCAATCGGATAATAATCTCAAAATTTATTCAAAAAAAAACTTGAAATCCCATATAATGGTCAATTTTAAAACTGGAGCCTTGAATTTTGGTGCACATGACAAGCATCAGGATCCTAATGTATCCTGAAAATTTCATTGCTATCGGATAATAATCTCGCAAGTTATTCAAAACTCAATATTACTCAGTGTCGGACCAAAGGAAGAAGAAGACGTTACAACGCGTTATGGGAACTATTAGTGTTACTCTTATTTCCATTTTGAAGAATAAGTAAAAGGTCTCTCATAGTCGACTTCGACTGTAGCCATTCCGACTGGATATTCTTCAATTAGTCTTAACGAGCTGAACTGGGTTGAAAACTCAAGACAGGCTCCATTTTTAAAGGGGGGTTTATGGTCTATGGTTTATATATCTGGCAAGTCTCAATTTTAAAATCTATTCTTGACCTTTTGCTATATCCCTAACATTGTTTTAATTTTGATAAAATTGAATTTTCCGTAGCACAATAAAATTTCATATTCGAATTTCTAAATTCCTCTGTAATAGATTTTCGACAAAGAATATATTGATTTTTTTAAATATGTGTATGTTATCTGGCAATTAGAGAAATAGGTTAATCCAGATTTGTAGCTAATAGAATTTCAAGTTTTTTTAAATTACAAATCTATGTGTATGATATTTAAAATGACAGCATTGCTAGAATTAGGGACTTTTAAAATTATTTAGCAACATTAGCATAGCAATTAGTTCGCAAACGTCATACTTATTATAGCTTCAATAATTTCCTAATGATTGTAATAAAAGTCTATTTGATAAAGAAAATATTGAATACAAACTAAACACTAGCTTAAAAATTTCCAAACTCTTGTGTATCCCCAAAGTTTTGCAGTCGTTTCCGTAGTCAAATATTTTCGTGGTACGGATTTCGAGTTATTGATTCGACTAATTTTCGCATTCAGAGAAAAAGTGTCTACAGCTGTGAGAATGGCGTGGTCCGACCTGGAAGTATTGTCTACAAGTCGATGGAATTACTGTAAACACCCATTTCAAATAGTTTCGGGAGGACAGAGCCAAATCTCTAGGGATATAGAAAGGGAACTAGGAGTACCCAAGGTTGACGATGTGATCCAACTTCAGGGGGAAAAATATGGGGAGAGGTTGGCCTCGTTATTGTTATTGTCATATTATTTGTATTGTTTTTGATTTAAAACTAGTTTAAGCTGCTATTTGGTAGCAGAATTCTGGTTAACAGCAATAGAAATAAAAGCAAATAATCTATGGGTTATTGAATTACCAACAGTTTGATACAAAAAAATTACTATTATTATTAATTAGTGTAGTGGAAACAGATATATTTGCTATCCACTAAAGTAACATTTTGTCCCAATGCGAAAAATTGTTTTTATTTGCAATATTTCGAAATGCGATCTAAGGATAGTTTTAGTTTTGGCGAACCGTTTTACTACGAAAATGTTGAGGGTACATTTCACTATAATCCAGTGCTATTTCAATTAGTTCTGAATATAATATTATATAAAAGAGACAAATTGTATTTAAATATGCATACAAATTCACAGAATTCAGATTAAAGCAATTAGAGACTCAAATGTAGTAGGTGAGGTTGAAAGTTATTTCTGGAAAAGATACCAAGCTCTACAATTAGTTTAATGAGAAATTTGGGTAAAATGTATTCTTGATTTAATAGAAAACAACTATAAATGAATTACACTTGATGCACAGAGCGAAAAATGTCGTATTTAAGAGGAGGATAATTTATTGTAGTCATCAATAGTCTTAATCTATTTTCACTACTATTACTACCTGAAAGTCTTTAACACCCATGCTGATAATTTCGATAATATTATTAGACAGAGTGATGTTATTTCAAGAACATTTTACACTAGCAAACTAAGCTTACACAAGTTTGATTTAAGTCTGCAAAGCAAACAAATAAGCAAATACATTTCAAGTATCATATTCTTATACTCAGTTACAGCAGTTAGGGGACTCAGAACAATTGTGAAGTGTACTTAAATCAAGAGTGAATGTACCTAGTTCAAGTATGCTTCGAACTCACTTTTAAGTTTGCAAATACTAAAATACCCAAAAGTTTCATATTTAAGAAATCGTACTTGAATGAAAAGACAAATAATACATAAACTTATGTGATGTACGTATCTAACATGCAAATAACTAATAATTTGAACAAATTTGATGATGCTGATATGGCAGACGATTATTGTGACTGTGAATATACATATGTCGGCGGCAAGGGTATAAATGTCGGCGGCAAAGGTATGTCGTCCATGTTAACACTTTTGATGATTGATACAGCTGCACAGCGAGTTCCGATCGGTTCGAATACCCAAGCTCAACTGAGTCTGTCAGCATACGCACTCACGTTGTAAACTCACTCATCTCGAGTGTATGTAGCCATCTCTGTCTTACTCAAGACTCTTGGTATCTTACCATCGAACCTCACTCAGCAGCAGAGCGTCTCTGCCCCTGCTGCCGTGCTTTCGCTCAATATCAGCTAGTAAAGCAGAAGCAGGGAATTCCCCGAATCCCCGAATTCCCAGAATGCTACTGTGGAATGTACCCGCGTACCATTACTAGCAATCACACTGCGACACGGCCTTCCTGACCTATCACACGTCCGCGTGTGTTACAGCCACCACCCATGTCCAAGTCACATACCACACTCTTTTAATTATGATATCTCTTGTTTTTAATAACATTATTTTCTCTTACAATTTACGAACTTACGAACTTACAGAGCCGCTTACACAAACATTAACTGACAATTTTTCTTATCTAGGAAACACAATTTCCTTTTGCTTACAAACATAATACATTTTCAACTTCATGATCTTATTCATATCATTTAATCTAATCAGAATTTTCCAATAATTCAGATTTTACATAACTTAGATCTCTTAGATCTCTCGGTTTCTCAATTTAATTTGGTGTGCACACTTACACCCAATCACCTTGACCCCCGCCATAACACTTCTCATCCCTGTGAGACAGCTGTTATGGTGCGGTTCTCAATTCCCCTCTTGGGACACAGACGCACGCTTACTAACGCCGTCTATTAGTTCGTTCCTCTCCTGGGAATCGCCATCACTTAGGCCATCGAATTCTTCGTTTAATTCGTTAATTATTTGTCTGCTTGGTAGCGCTCTTAGCCACTCATGCGAATATTTATACGTTCGCTTATTAACCAATGATTTTAGTTCATATCGATCGCCGTCTAAGACTTTGATCACCTCAAATGGACCTTTAAATTTAGGATCGAGCTTTGTCTGATGCCGTTCTTCGTTTTTCAGTAAAACATGATCACCTACGTTATGCTTTATAATCTTTGCCTTATTTTTGTCAAATCTTTGTTTGTCATATCTTGCATTATTTTCCATATTTTCCTTGGCTTGAATTCTAATCTGTTCTCTATCTACATCATTGTCTTCTTCGTTTATTGACAATAAACCAAAAGGCCTAGCTTCTTTTCCTATTAATAGCTCTAAAGCGCTAAACTTGGTGACCCGATTTGCGGTACAATTCATGGCCAGTTGTACTTCAGCCAATGCATCCTGCCATGATCTCTGACTCGTTTCAACTGCCGTCAGCATTGTCTTAAGTGTGCTCATCACGCGTTCGACCTGTCCATTTGCCCTACTAGCTCCGGTAGCGATCAAATGCAGTTGAACCTTTTGAGCGGAACAGAAATTGCGAAAGCCTGAGCTAGCAAAACAACGACCTTGGTCCGCTATTATTCTAGTTGGCAATCCAAATAGCGCCACAACCGATTTCACAGCTTTAATACAGCTTTCAGTGTCTATATTCAGTGTGTGGTAAAAATAAACAAACTTGGTGAAGGCGTCTATTAAAACAATGACGTATTCCTTCAAGTCGTTTTTGCCACTCATTTTACCCGTTATGTCGATGTGTACTGTGTGCCATGGTATCTCTATCTTAGGAATTGGATGCAATTCTGCCTGGACCTTTCCATTTGGGGGTTTGGCTAGTTTGCACGTGATACAATTTTCCACAAATCTACGTACATACTTGGACATATGCTCGAACCAGTAATATCCATATGCCTTATCCAATGTTTTTTCCCATCCCAAATGCATAACAGATTCATGTACGTGGTTGATCACTGCCCACCTAAACGCCCTTGGAATTACCGGCAAGCACCTTGTTTTGCCATTTCTCTGTATTTTTCTATGCAATATACCCTTTCTTAATTCAAATGTTTTATTTAAATTTTCCGGTAACTCGTTATTGCGTAACTTGGATGAAATATTGATTATTTCAGGATCGCGCTGCTGTTCGGACACCAACCAATTGTCGGTCACTTCAGTAAGATTAATACGCTTTTCAATTATTTTATCCGCACACTTATTTCTTTCTGACAGTGGATTTCGGGAAAGGAAATCGACATGCGCCATTCGCTCCCCTTTTCTATATTCAAGATCGAAATCAAATGACTGTAGAAACCCCCACCATCTATGCACTCTCGGTGTTAATTCCATTTTGGTGCGACTGGCCTTTAAAGAGTTACAATCTGTGTAAACGACAAATTTCCGACCTTGTAAATAATGCCTAAAATGCTTTATAGCATTGACAACTGCTAAAGTCTCGAGTTCGTATGAGTGGTATTTTGCTTCAGCCGGAGAAGTACATTTGCTATAATACTCCACTACATAGGATTTATTTTCGATTTTATGTAACAATATCGCCCCGTAACCAATGGAGCTGGCATCTGTGTGCAATTCTATTAGATATTGTGGATCAAATATAGTTAATACTGGGGCCTGTGTCAATACACCTATTATTTTCAAACGTGTTTGTTCATGCTCTGACAACCAGACAAAATTAGCATTATTTTTTGAAGTAAGCCTATACAATGGTTTTAATATTTCGGAAAATTTTGGAATGAATTGCCGAAAGTAAGAAGCTAAACCAATGAACTGTCGTAATTGAGTTACAGTTTCCGGAGGTGGCAACCCTATCAATGCCTGGATCTTTCGTGCATTTGGCCGAATTTCCCCATTCGTTATTTCAAACCCAAGGTACTCAATTTTAGTTTTAAGAAACGAACATTTCGTTATATTGAATGAGAATCCGGCTTTACTTAAGGTGTTCAACACTATCTCTAGTCGTTCTAACGCTTCATCTTTCGTTTTAGCTACTACCATAACATCGTCAATGTAGACAATTGCGAATGTGTGTGCCAACGGACCCAGGGCTTTTATTATTGCACGCTGAAATACAGAAGGTGCGTTCTTCAGACCAAAGGGCATGGTTAAGAATTCGTACTGTCCATCAGGTGTAACGAAAGCCGTTCGCTCAATTGAATCTGGGTGTACTGGGATTTGGTAAAATCCACTTGCCATATCTATACACGAAAAGTACCTTGCACCACGAAGACGAGCTATTTGATCCGAAATAAGAGGCAAAGGATATTTATCGGCAATTGTATTGTCATTTAAAACGCGATAATCTACACAAAGACGATCTGTGCCATTTTTCTTCTTAACCAGCATCATGGGACTAGCGAATGGTGAGCAGCTGGGACGAATAATTTTTGATGTAAGCAATTCATCAATTTTGCACCGAACGTGCTTCCTCTCATCTTCGCTAAGCCTATAAGGTCGGCGTTGCACAGTCTTTTGTGGATCTATTAGCCTAATTTCTAATTGACCTGTCGTCACACGAGTCATTGGAATTCCGTCGATAAACCTATCAGAGTGACATCTCAACATATTGTTCAATATTGTCTTATCAGAATCATTTAAATTGGTATCAGAATTTATGATTTCTTCATACTTCACTAGACTCAGAACATTTACTTTTTTTGTCTTATAAAAGCAAAATTTATCTGCATCTATTGATACACCAAAGCCCTGGCTTAAAACTTCACGGCCAATCAACACTTCATGCTTCAAATATTTGTCCATAACTACATGTAATAAAACTTCTAAACAATATTGTTCAATATTAATATTACTCATAACTTGCAATGTGCTACAAATTGAATCGTCACTTATGCCATTTAAAGTTACAATATTGTGAAATCGTTTTCCGGTGAATTTTTCCGCAACACTCTCCTTGACCAGTGAACATTCGGCTCCAGAATCAAAACAATATGGAATCGACTCACCGGATAAGGTAATTGTTCCACTTGGTGGAGCCACTGTACAAACGTCAACTCGCTTCTCGTAGCTCTTGCTGTTTCCACCAGTACGATTTTTGGGGCATACAGAAGCCACATGTCCGATTTCATCGCACTTAAAACATTTAATTTTTGATCGATCCTTCACTCCGGACGTGCTGCTCCCGATATAACTCCTTTCTGTTGGGGCTGATGCTTTTCCCATTCGAGAGCGGCATTCTGCATATTTGTGGCCAGCCTTTCCGCAAAAATGGCACTTCACCTGCGACTGCATTCTTGATTTCTTCTTATCCGGACCAGTCGAGTATCCGTCCTCCTCGTTGTTACGCTTCTTGAAAGCGTAAGCCTGTAGCTGCTGCTGTAGCTCATTACGAGTCGTCACATTCGTTGTAAACAGCCAACGCAACAAATTATTATCAATTTGAGCCATGTGGGCTAACGCTACTGATACAGCAATCTCCTCCAAATTCTTTGCCTTCCACTTAGAGAGCAATAGAGTGACTATGCGACTGCCGTACTCTGCAAAACTCTCTCCGGTTTTGGGACGTCCGTTCAAAATGTTCATCAGTATGGCAGAAGTTGTCTCAATGCCCACGAAACGTTGGATGAAGAGTTCCTTAAACTGTGGCCATGTGATGCCAGCGAAGCATATTTGGGACAGCCATTGCGATGCACTGCCTTCTAATGCTTTGCTTAACGCAATCACAAGCGCACTGCCTTCGAGAGCATTATCCGCAAAGATTAGGTCCACTGTAGTACACCAAGCTGATGCATCTGCTCCAACGGTGTCAGGGCAAAACTTGGGTAGAGTGACGTGGAGTGCTCTCCCGTCTATTGCCGGTGCTCTTGGTGCCTGCATGGATTTTATTATTTCCATTAGATTACGATTTTGCTCTTCTAAGGCTGCCCTATATAAGTTAGAGCTGTCCTCTTTTGGCGGAGCATATCCCACTTCTGATGTCGGCGGCAAGGGTATAAATGTCGGCGGCAAAGGTATGTCGTCCATGTTAACACTTTTGATGATTGATACAGCTGCACAGCGAGTTCCGATCGGTTCGAATACCCAAGCTCAACTGAGTCTGTCAGCATACGCACTCACGTTGTAAACTCACTCATCTCGAGTGTATGTAGCCATCTCTGTCTTACTCAAGACTCTTGGTATCTTACCATCGAACCTCACTCAGCAGCAGAGCGTCTCTGCCCCTGCTGCCGTGCTTTCGCTCAATATCAGCTAGTAAAGCAGAAGCAGGGAATTCCCCGAATCCCCGAATTCCCAGAATGCTACTGTGGAATGTACCCGCGTACCATTACTAGCAATCACACTGCGACACATACATATGTCCGGCAAATGAAATATTACATATTTCAGTCAGCACATTGACATTGCGTGCGGTTGTAATCAAACGTCTCTTGAGATACTCCTGTACAATAATGTTAAATTAATTCTGATATTCATTTAATTGAATGTTGCAGACCATGAAGTCGAAACTATTCTGTATGCAGATTGTTTAATTAATTGTAATTCATTGTTGGTTTGTTTCTTCCATTCGCTTGAATATTTATTTAAATTTTGAATTGCATCTAAAAGTATGCAATGCATTTTGCTGTGGATCGTATAAGGAACTTGTTTATCACAATGTCTGTTAGCATCTACAACGAAAACTTTACTACATACACATTTCTGTTGCTTGCTGAACGTCATTCAAATCAATCCCATTGTGGGCGTATGAGTGTGTCTGTGTGTGTGTGTGTGCGTGTGCGTCTCTTTCTGTAGCTGCTGTAGTTGTGTGAACAAAGGTGCGGAAATTTAGTCGCACTTGACAATGTGATGGACGACAGATAGCGCTGCATTGCAACTGTCATTCCTTCACCTCCCCTGCTGTTTAACCCTCCCCTTTCTCCACACACACCCTTTTCCCTTCCATTACCACCTGCTAACCACAACTGTGTTTGCTGTTGTTGTTGTAGTTGTTGTTGTTGTTGCTGCCAAGCGTTGCCAGTGTCAGAATGTCGTCATTGTTCATTCATGAAATGAGCGCCTTTTTACTTTTGCCCAGCATCAACAACAACAACAACAACAAGAACAACAACAACCGCAATGGCCGCAAAATGAAATGGGTACAAAGCAGGAAAAACAGCAACAACAATGACAACAGCAACAAAATGAAGAGTAGAAAAAATAAAAGGGAAAAGAGGAAGGGAAAAAGAGATAGAGTGAGAGGGAGCGATATAAAGAACGAAAGACGCGCGTGGTAAAGGAGTGCTGAATAAAGTGTATATACATATCTCTATATATATATATGTATATAAATGTATGTACATATATACACACATTTATATGTATATGTAAGCATGTAAGTTTGTGTGTCTGTGTGCGAGGACACTACGAGGACGTACGTGCGACTTTGTTGCCACACTGACGTTTATTTTTCTTCCTTTTTTTATTTGGTTGCTGCTGTTGCTGCTGCGGCAGTGTTGCATGCCACACACACATACATACATACAGTGGCAACGACGTACAAACAAACGATTTCTACTCGTCGTTCGCTGACATCATCCGCAGTTGCCATTGCCAGTTTACACACACACACACACACACACACTCACTCTGTGACAGCTTACATTGCTCATACGCCATGTTGGCCAACACGCACTGAAAGCTAATAAGTTATGGTGGGCGTGTCAGGAGGGTGAGGGCAGAGGGGGAGGCGGAGGCGGATCTGCTGTTGCTGTTGTTATTGTAGTTAATAATATAGTTGATATTATTGTTATTATTCTGTGCTTTTTGCTCCCATTGTTGTCTGTGTGCTGTAAAATTCATGTAGCATACTTTTCAGCTGCACTTTTTTCCACTGAATTCAAATTCATTTTGCATTGAACATTTTTCGATTTAAATTCCCAGCAAATTGTACAATTTTCGTTTATTTATTTATATTTTCCTTTTTTTTGCTGTCTGTTGTCTGCTGTCTGCAATGTTTTATGCATGCCCATTCCGCAGCAATTTCAGCGCAATATATAAGCTAAAGTTTCTGTAGAACCAATTTGAGTTGTGCAGAAATTCTCTAGGTGAAAAGGCATGTTAAGTATATTTCCGTGGAATTGATACAAAATCGGTACTCAGTACAAGTTAAGTACTGGTATTATACTCAAAGTAAACAACAATTTGGCTTCCATAGAAAAGATGCCAACGGTTGATAGAAGTACGATTTGCAATGCCAAAAAGAATGCTTGAAACATTCTTGTTGATTTGATGCGAATTCGCAGTTGATTCTCCGAGGTAATGAAACTTATGCATTGAACATTTTGAGACCAGCAATGAATATGTCAAGATGTAAGATTTTTATGTTATGCCACAGACTGACTGAACTTGGATAAACTCTTGATTTGGAAACCGTTTTAGGCTGTTTTAAAAGCTCTCAACATTTCTTCCAACATTTAATCAAATTTCAGCTCATATTAAATCGAGTGTAAAAAAAAGTTATCAAAATAAAGACTAGAATGTATTCCCCGCTGGAAAGATTGAAAACAATATCAAAATCGGTTACATTTTAGTAGGTAATTTTAGGTTTTTATTAAAACATCGCAAAAACAACCGAGTAAATAAAAGCGGCAATGAAAAGACGTGCCAACTTGCTCCAAAATGTCTTTAATTTCATTTTAGGAGTGTCAAAACAAGTTGGCCTGTCTGATCTTGATGTCAAAATTAAAAGCAGAAACATATCGACAAGTGGAACAACTTATTTACTCCATTTCTTTCCCATATTGCCTTTTTAAAATGTCAAATAAATGCAGAATCAGGGCTGCAATTGCATTGTTAACACTTCGCAGCAAAATATATTTAAATTAATACTTATCAAATTTAATTAAAAGACGTTAAATATATATAGAGTAATTAGTTTTGTGTTCTTTCCCAAAAATGAAATCTCTAACATTTTAGAAACTTCGTTTTGGTTTTTGTTTTCAAAAGCAATTGTCGGTTAAAACTCTACAAACTGGTGGATATTAGAAAAAGTAATCTTAAACTGAGTTTAGAAAGGATTCTAAGAAATGTTTAATCTTTTGCAATACAGTCGAACTTCTAAATCAAATCAAATCCTAAATCAAATCACCAGAAACTAAAAGAAAAAGTTCGACTCATGGAGACTTCGACAAATGGCTTTAAGTTTATTAAAAGATAACAGAATTTAGTGACTGAATAATTTTTTTTTTTTTTTTTTTATTATTTATTTAAAAAGGCAAACGGGGTAGTCATATTACCCCTTTGTGACCTTGGTTTCTATTAATTCAGCCCATTTGGGCGCGCCGGATAGCCTATCGGCTAGCTTAAACAAATAACAAATAATTATATATCACAATAACAATTGAACATAACAATCACAGTCAACGATTTCTCTCCCTGGGAGTTCGGGACATCAGGTCCCTAGGTTGGCGCCTTTTCAGTCTTCTAGGGGAACCTACTATAGTCAGGCCCCTCGCCAGTCTATTCCGGTGACGTACAAGCCTGTCATTATATCGGGTGGAATGTTGATTTATCTCCTCGAAGACCGTGGATAGCTCCAGGTCTCTATGGAGAGTGGTGTTACGGATAAACCAAGCACATCCAGTAATTAACCTTGTGATCCTATTTTGGGTCACCTGCACTCTTCTGATCTGGCCATCGCAGCTGAGTCCCCAGATTTGACACCCGTATCTCCAGATCGGCGCAATGATTTGCTTGTAAACTGTCAGCTTGTTGCCAAGTGACAGTTTACTTTTTGGGCTGAGTAGCCAATAGTGCTTTGACACTGCAGCCCGTACGCGAGTCCTGATCGCTGTCACCTGCTTGGAGAATGTAAGCCTACGATCGAGTATTACTCCAAGGTATTTAGCTGAGTTTGACTGGTGTACAGGGGCCCCATCGATGAATATGGTAGGCGGCGTTCCTCGACGCAGTGTATAGCAGACATTTGCCGACTTGTCGCTATTTAAACCAATGTTCCAGCGCCTCGCCCATTGCGCGAACCTTGTAGCATAGTCCTCTACTCCGTCGGCTGCATCGAGCTCACCTCGTGCCCTGAAGGTGAAGCAGATATCATCTGCAAACGTGGCGAGCATTGATGACGGGCTATCATCTGGCTGCGGCATATCGCTGCTAGAGAGAGAGTACAACAGGGGGCCCAGGACACTACCCTGTGGTACACCAGCTTTAACTTCGTATTTGTCCGAAACTGCAGAATGGAAGCGGACCGCGAACTGCCTTCCCTCCAGGTATGACCGCAAAAGTCCAAAGTAAGGTGCAGGCAGCTTATCCTTAATTTTGGTCAGTAGTCCTGTGTGCCATACACGGTCAAACGCTTCTCGAATGTCCAAGAAGAGGGCGTTGCAGTATTCCCTTCTGTCGAATGCAATCAAAATTTGCTCAACAACTCGGTGCAGTTGCTCAATCGTGCAGTGGCCAGCTCGGAACCCAAACTGGTGCTCAGGAATGGTCCCCTGAGTATCCATGATCTTTACAATCCGGGCGGCAAGCAGTCTCTCAAACACCTTCGAGATCGAAGGGAGGAGACTGATCGGCCGATAGGACGCTGGGTCCCTATCCGGCTTGCCAGGTTTGTGGATCATGGAGATTATTCCAAGCTTCCACTGAGAAGGGAAGCATTGCAGCCTCACAATTGAACTCGCTGGGTTACCATATTTATCAGCAACTTCCTGTTCCTATTTGATCCACTTCTGATTTCTTAAAAAAGTTAGAATTTTTCTTCAAGCAATTAATAAATTAGAATACATTTTTTGATGTTGATTAATAATATCGAGTTGATGATATTCACAATATTAATTAGGACATAAAGAACGTCTTTGCTAAAGTTACCATTTTACCAGCCTATGTAATTGTTGATGCAATATTCGATTACATTGCATCAACCTATGTTGATGTACTACATCAACATTATAACATATTCGAATGAGCCGGAAACTGAATTGGGGATTTCCCCGAAAAAATTCGACCTACAGACAAATTCGACATATAGAAGTTCGAGTTACGGAATCAGAATTGTATGTAATTTGCTCAGTTAACACTATTGTTGCTCGATTTAGTTCAAGTTATGGACATTCGAGTTATGGAAGTTCGACTGTATTTCTATTTGATTGCAACACCAAAAAGTTGATTTTGTGGAATTTGTACAAAGTTTTCCAGCAGATTGCTGAACTATTGCCATAATTGGAATTCATACAAACAGTTCTTCACTCTACAACAATTTTTACCGTGTGGAATTGTGAAATTTCTGTGAATGTGGAATTACTGAAAGGAGTTTTAATCATTATTTTGCAGCAATACAAATAAGTCAAAAGGGAATTCACAAAAAAATATATATTTTAATAAAGTTGTTCAAACAGTTTCCTATAAAGTTGATTTACTCTGTGAAATATGATAAAACATTTCTAACGAAATGAAAATCAAATGCGAAATTTATTTTTTAAGAATTTTGTCAACATTTTAGCCACAATTGTGACTACAATGTGTTATGAATGTTATGTTAAATTGTATGGTATGGGTTAAATACAATATGCAGTTTGTAAAAGGTTTAAACCCCGAAACGTTTACGACCAAAGCATTTAATGGCATTTAATTTATGGCTGCTTTGAGTGGAATTGTGGGCGGGAGGGGGAAATTGTGTAAATGGGGAGGTGGAAGGGAAAGGGGAAGGGGGATTGGTCATACTGAGTAGCTATGTTTATCAGTTAGTGCACCTGGCTTAATTGTCATGTGTCGTTTATGGTCAATTAGTCAAGAACGCAGTTGCTATCAAATGTTTGCCCAAGGCTCGCCCTGGACATCAACGCACATTCGCTTGTGTCTCTTTATGTGGGGGTTGGACAGGGGACAGGTGACAGGGGGTGTTGTAGATGCCGGCATACTGCATGGCCAGCTTTGTTGCAAAGCCAGAATGCAAAGACACAAAGCCACAAAGTCACAAAGTCACAAAGTCATCGCTGTGTTTGCAAACTCAAAATGCTCGACATGCTGGCCTGACGTATGCAGCCTTATTTTTTATTTCTTTCCACTATAAATGTTGTTGTTGTTGCTGTTCGTTCCGTTATGCCGTTAGTGCTCGACTCGTTATCCTGGGCCTGTCCCAATGACCGAGTGTGGCATGTGGCATGTGGCATGTGGCAACGTGTCGTCGCGCTCTCTCTCTCTCTCTGTCTCTCTGCGCTCCATAAAACTGGCACAAATCCGAAGCACACAAACGAATCAAAAACGAATCGTAAACGAATGCCGAATCGTTTAGCCGAAGCCATGGCCAAAGCGGAGATACTGTTAGCCGAATGCCCGAATTGGCCAAAACTCAACGAAAGTCGCACTCTGTGAACGCACACGCGCTGCGGCAGCTGACAGTTTCAGTGAACCACGGAGACGAACGGATTACGGGTAACAAAACAGCAGTCAAACAAAAAAGAAAAAAAAGAAAAAAAAAAGAAAAAAGAAACAGAAGACAGCAAACAGCAAACAGCTAAAAGATAAATGAACACAAAAAATTATCAAATTTAAAATATATACACAATAAAAGCGAAATAAAGAGAAAGTCAAAAAAATAAAAAAAGGAGACACTTTTGGCCGCACTCAAAGTCAAAATCCGAGACAAATAGGAAGCTTCAATCCGCCCCGTTTCTCTCGCCTAGAAATGGCAAAAAAAAAAGCCAGCAAAGTGTTTGAAATTCGAAACAAAAATATGTTGGCCACACACATATACATAGTATATAGTATATACTATAATATATATATATTATATACTATACTTTGTATATTATAAAGGCAAACTCAGTGCGCAGGCAACAAAACGTTTTACATAAGTTCTCAAAGTTCTTTTGTTTTTTTGTTGCTTCTTTTTTTTGCATTTTTTTTGTATTTTTTTCAAGTGCTCAACAAAAAAAGAAAAAAAAATAAAGGGAGAAACAAAAGGAGAAGCAAAGGAAACGAGCTGCAAACGTAACGCAACATTTATCTTATATACTCTATATATGAACCTAAAGAAATATATATTATATATATATATATATGTATTTTTTTTATTGTTGTTGTTTGACGCGTGTGTGTGTGTGTGTGTGACAGCGGCAGCTCGCTAACTGCGTGTGTGTGTGTGTGTGTGTAAAACGTGGCGTATACTTGCTGTGGCCCAAAAGCAAAACGATTGCGTATACGCCTCGAAACTAAAGCTGTGTATGTGTGTGTGAGGTGTATGTGTGTGTGCTTGTGTGTGTTACGCAGTCCAAAATGCGAATGCATAACTTGCAATTTGTTTGAAATGCCAGCAAACAGCGCTCTTAAGTAGGCAATGAAAATTTTACAAAACACACACAGACACACAAACACATGTGCTTGCCACGCTCGCACTCACTCACGCACTCACGCACGCACGCAAGCACGCACGCTTGCAAGGCTGCATGTGTGTGTCCTTTTTGGAGTGCCTTTGAAGTGTGCCTTTTGTGCGTTTCTATGAGTGTGTGTGTGTGTGTGTGTGTTTGGACTTTCGATTTTTCGTGGCTTGTCTTCAACTTATTGTTGTTGTTGTTGTGTGCTGACTGTTTAGGTTATGTGTATTTACGTGCATACATGTACATATGTATATGTATGCGTGTAACTGTAACTGTCCCTTTTTCAAGCGCGCACATGCCATGTGTGTATGTAAGCGACAACGACAACGACAACGACAACGACAGCGACAGCGACGAAAAGGACGAAGTCTGCGCTGGCACGAAACTCAACTCAACACAACACAACACAATTCAACTTAACTCAACTCGAAAAATAGCAGCGAAATCCGAGCACTCGCCTTGCCACACACATTGCTGCATTAGAGGGTGGGGGGGGGGGGGGGGGTTAGTAAAGACTTAGTGTTGAGGTGGGGAGGGGGGCAAAGTCAGTCACTCAGTCAGTCAGTCAGTCAGTTAGGCTGGCGCCTCGCAAGCTGGCTAAGCAAAAGGCAAGGCATGTAACCACACACACACACACACACACATGCCCCCGCCCCGCCCCCCCCTCAGCACCAATGCTATGCGAGGCTCTACGCCTCTGGCAGCGCAGCACGCGCGTGTGCCATATCGCGTTTCGTGTTGTGCGCAAAAATCGAGCCGAGCGACAACGACAACGACAACGGCAACGATGAGGCGAGTAACGAAACGGGCAACTGGAAAAAGCAAAAAGGAATAGGAACAGGGACAGTGACAGGGACAGGGACATGGCGAGGAGGGGTTACACAGTGAGAGGGAGGGGTGCTACAAAATTGCCTGACTGCTTTTTGCCTGTCGCTTTGCCTACTTTCTCTACGAACGAAAATTGTGCAACGCTTTTGAAGTTGTTTGCTTGTCTAGCGCGGCAACAACAACAGTAACAACAACAGCAACAGCAGCAGCAGCAGCAACTACATTCCATTTTATTTGCCTGCAGCACAAAAGTATGCAACAGCAATTTTTCGTAATGAGCCCAAAGCTCGAAGAATTCCTAGTTTTTTTTTTTTATATATATTCTGCTGTTGTGCCTTTAATAACTTTAAGCTCCAGTTAATTTTAGCTTTGCATGCTTTATTTTCACTCTGGCGACATGCTGTCGACATTTCTTTAGCGTATATACCATGCCGTTGCCCACTCCAGTCCACTTTCAGTTGACCAGCAAAGTCAATAAAGTTAATGGCAGTTTCTAATGAGTAAAACTGTTCGCCAGATCTACAAAAAAAATAGAAAACATGCTACTGGCATTTCAATTTTGTTGTTTTGTCGTTTTATTGCTCGTTTTATATATATTTTGTTCGTTTTATATAACAACAATGTGAGCAGTGAGCACAATTCGTACCACGTTTTCATTCCTTTCTTTGATAGCGCGGTTAAATAAAATGTTGCATAGTTTTGTGCACTTGTATTCAATTGTTAGCATTCGCCGAGCATTGCATTCTTTTGAGCGCTAACATTAAATAATAACATTCCACAGAGCATTGCATACTTTGGAGCGCTTGCATTTAATAGTAAAATGGCGCCAGGTGCTGCATAGTTTTGTGCGCTTTTATTAAATGGTTACATTGCACAAAGAATAGCATACTTTGTGGGCGAATTCTAAGAATGAAAGTGCTGCATATTTGCAGGCGCTGACTTAAAAGCAATTCCTTGAAAGCTTGCAAGTAAATTAAAGCTTAACAAACACGTATTCAACTTTATTGCTCTCGCTCTTAATTTCGCAATGTTGTGTATTTACAATAGACAAAGTCGAAATTCAACTTTTCATTGGCAAACATCGCAGAACATTTACTGTTTGTGTGTGTGTGTGTGTGAAAAACGAACAAAAATTTCGCTTAACTGCCTTGTAACATGTGTATGTGTGTGTGAGTGTGCGTGTTCATTTTGTTGCCTGCGACATTTGGGCGCTTAAAAATATGTATCACAAACAACAACAACAAGAACAAGTCCTAAAAGGTTACACAGCCCCCTATCCTTCAGCCCGCTCTCCACCCCACTTCTACTATTGCCTACAGTGCCTACAAATGTGCGTGTGCCCATTTCCTTCGTCTATTGTCACAATTTGATTGTTGCTATTCAATTGGTTTTCTTGTTCAGCTGCTTCTGATTTTTGTTGTACTTCTTTTTCTTTTTTTACTGCTTTTTGTTGTTGTTGAGTGTGCCAAATTTACATAACGTAAATGCCGCATAAATAAATTATTAAATACGTGCTGTGACAATGGATTGAATGTGGACAGAATGTCTAAAAGGACACACACACACACAAACACACACACAGAAAACGCACACTCGTATGTGGCCAATGTAAATGTATGCAATAGTTGTGTTTCTCTATGCAATGAATTTTTTCCCAGCTTGATTGTCCAGCAATTTTACGATTCCGTAACAATTTTACTTGCTCTGACCACTAACTCACTTATCCGTTTTGTCAAAAACCACAAAACAACAGTGGTCTTCCACTCAGTTCTCAGACAGTTTATTGTAAGCAATTGTGAAAATTATAGATCACTAGACAGGATTACGAGTTTTAATTACTTTGACAGAAAAACATCGCAATTTTAGACCCTTTACTTTAAAAAAGGGACCCTTTACTTTAAAAAAGGGTCTAAGGATATATTAAGTTTGTCAAAAAAAAAAAAAAAGTGTGCGTAACAGGTTAGGAAGTCCGGCAGACCCCATAAAGTATACATATGTACTCTTGATCTTGATCAGCATCAACAGCCGTGTCGATATAGCCATGTTCGTTCGTCCGTCCGTCTGTCCGTATGAGTGCCTAGATCTCAGAGACTATAAGCGCTAGAGTTACCAAATTTGGTATGTGGGTGCGTCTATGGTCTAAGCAGAATCGGTTTGTGATCAAATTTTGCCACGACCCTTCCCATAAGTCGATAATTTGGCAGATACTCTAAGACAAGCATCAGGATCCCAATGTATTCTGAAAATTTCATCGCGAACACTCTGAAGTTATTTAAAACCCAATACTACACACTGACGTTATAACGCACTATTGGGTATTTGCTCATTTTAGGGAATTAATTAAAATCTCAAGAAGTAAACAAAATATTTGGATCTAGTTCATTTTGCAAAATAAGAACACGTTTTCTTGGTTTGTTTAATTTTATTACCTTATTTTAATAGTTGCATCTGGTTCTTAGAGCAGGTTAAGAAATAAATAATAATATCCACTCGGTTTATTTATTAATAATATTCAAATAACTATACATGTTTTTATTTCTTAGTCACAACTATTACTGGCTTTTTTTTTCTTAGTTTTTTTATTTTGTTCTGTCTATGGAAGTTTCTATGTACATGTGTAGAAGTTAAATTAAATATAATGTCAGTTATCTAAAATAGAGAATACAGTTTTCTCGGAATATGCGCAACATTTTCTTTCGTTTCTTAAAGATTCTGTCTAATGAAAAAGTTGTAAGGGTCTATTAAGTTAAAGGTGAAATAAAGACGTACAGCCGGGAATCCGACCGTAATACACCCTGTGACAGTAGAGAGTGCCGCTCAAATGTGATCGTGATGTAATTTACTGGGTACATCGACCCCAAGATACTCATAATGTGTGCCAAATGTCGAGTCTCTAGATATAGAACTGCTCTTGTTATGAGGTTTTTTCGATATGAAGGAGCTTCTCATCAAAATTGTTAGATAAACTTAATTCACCTGAATCTATCTGCAATTCTTATGTACATCAATTTCAAGCTTCTAACTCTATCAGATTCTCTCTGAGATCGATGGACATTCGGACGTATATTGTCTAGGCTATTGATGCTGAACAAGAATATATTTATTGAGTCTGTCACGTCTCCTTCTGCCTGTTACATACTTTTAACAAACTTAATATACCCTCGACCACGGTATAAAGATGTGAGCATTAATAGCCAAGTCGACAATTGACATGTCCGTCTGTCTCAGAGTCTATAGGAGCTAGAGTTGGATTCCTCTATAAACTATGGATGTTTTAGAATTCTGCAACGACGCCTCAAATCAAAACAAATATTTAGAAATTGAATCAAAAGAGCAATTTTAAAGCTGCAGTTGAATTTTGGCACACATGATAAATATCTGAGTGCTAATACGTCCTGAAAATTTCATCACAATCGGATAATAAACTCGGAAGTTATTAAAATAAAACAATTTTACGCTGCAGCGATCCAATAGATGAGTAAGAAGACATTGCCGTGTTTACTGAATATGTACAGGGTCTCTAACCTTCCAGTTTACTCGACAGTAGCCTTTTCGATAAGTTCTATATATGTATATTTATATATATATGTATATTTTGAAGTATTTTTCTGGTGCCATGAAAACTCTAGGGAAACTATAGGGAAGTTCGTTTGCATCTACATACATACATATCTAAAATAATGGCGACCGACTTAATTGACCAATTGACTGGGCAATGCTATAAAATGCAGTGCAAAAGCGGATCAGCAGGTCATAATGATTTGTGATAATAGCTGTGCTATTTTTAAAGGCGCATAACTAATAACGATGGCAAGTGGGAAGTAGTGAGCGGTAAGGGGTAAGGAGAAAGGGGTATGGGGTAAGGGGTAAGGGGATTGCCCAATGCGGTCCAGTCTGGCCGGTGCCAAATGTTTCCAAACGTCGTTTTAACTTCGACAAGTGTTGGTTCGATTCCAGCTCCCATTGTATTCGGTTGCCTCTCATTGTTGTGGTGCGGCGAGTTACGGCGAAAGAGCTGGCCACCAATTTGATGACCTAAAAATAGCATAAGAAGTCAAGTCACTAAGGCATGCGGCGAACAGCAACGACGGCGACGGCGACGGCGACGGCGATGGCGACGGCAAAGTAGCACAACAAAAGTTGTGTTGACAACGAGTAAATGGACTTAGTGAACAGCAGGGGATGGGGGGGATAGAAGTAGTTATCAAGGGGGTTGGAGTGGGGTGAGGAATTGTTCGCCTTGTGCACTCAGCGAACAAGTGGCGCAGGCAACGAGAGCGAAGCGTGGCGAGAGCGCGTATCCTCTTTGCAGCGAATTCGTTTGCCGCGGCAAAAAACACACGAAAGCAAAAATTGCTGCAGACTTTGGCGTTAAGACTAGAGCAGGCTAGCGACAAGGCAGTTGACAGTTCATTAAATGGGTACTATTTTCTGTGTTTTAGTTTGAAATGAAATTCTATTAGAAATTTTAGCAAAAAATTCGAGTTTATTTGCGAAAGCAGTAAATGCAAAGTGTTAAATTAATTTTGTAATTTGCTCCTGACTGCGCGCTCTCTCTCTCTTGATTTCTTACTCTCTGCCCCTTGCTCTCTGTGCCGCTCCGAGAGCGTTTTCGCCGTGTCAGATTTGTCTTTGACTTTGGTGCTGGTTGCGTTTTTCACGTGCGCGCGAAAGTATGCTACAAAATATATTCTGTTCGACGGTCCAAAGTTGCATAAACATAAACAAACAGCGAGCGGTGGTCAGCGCGCTGCAAAAGAACAAACAAAAATAAAGTTAAAAGTTTAACTACCATTTTTTTTTCGTGTGACTTTTTTGCAAGTGAAATTTGTGCCATTTTGTGCTTGTACTATAATTAAGAAAACACACGCACACTCATACAGTGTTCAATAACAATTATGGACAAACAATAATAAGTAATAAAATACAGAAATAAGCTAAATGTTGAATGAATAAAAGACAAACCTTCAACAAATAACAAGATAAATTGAAAGCAAAAGTAACATAAAACAAAATAGGGAACAGCAGCAAGAACAATCAATCAAAATCAATCAATCAATCGATAGCGCAACAACAAGAACAACAACGAGTTAAATCAACTGAAAGCCAAGCCAAATCAAACACATAAAAACACAACTGTGCCGGCTAAAAGACGCACTCACAGACACATACACACATACACACATACAATTGGGATGCCTAGACACGCACATGCATGTCGACAACGGCTCCTGTTACGGCAACATCTAAGGCTCCTCGTCCTTGTTATTTATCCAAAAGCCCCACATAAATTCCTACTCATACTCATATTCATATTCATATTCACATTCTCATTCACATTGCCTGACTACAAATTGTTAATTGTTCTTCAACTAGCGCTGGGAACCAACAAAACAGCAAAAAAAAAAAACAACACCAAAAACAAAAACCAAGTAAAAATAATTTAAAATAGAAGAAAAAACACCAATAAAAAACCAAAAAAAAGCAAAAAGCACGCGTTCGCATCGCCCAAAACTGAGAAAAAAGCAAAGTAAACTAAAAAAACACTGATATAAATATATACAACATACATTGTTGCAACGCGCCGCGTCGTCATCCATCAGATCCGTATGCATGTGTGGGTGTGTGTGTTGATGCATATCCATATGTAAGCTACAGCAACAACAACATCAGCAACAGCAAAAGCAACAGCAACAACAGCAATCGCAATCGTAACAACAATAGTTAACAGCATAACTGCAGCAACATTTGTGGCCGTTTATTGCAACAAGAAACAAAACAGCAATAAGAGCAACAACAATCATTAAAACATCATCATCATCGAACGCAACAACAACAACAATAGCAGCAGCAGCAGCAACAACAAAGGCACAACATCGATTGACATCGATTAACGGTAAGTAAAAGTATATACTACTACATACTTATGCCTATGGTTATATACGATACGAGATATACGATATACGATATATATTGCTAGTTATGTAAAGATCTATTAACGAAGTAGAAGTCGAACTTAAAGCAGCTTAATGATTGCCATAGAGCGACAACAGCAGCTAATTGTTAGCCATGATTATGTCATTAATGGGCCAAAGCAGTAGAAAACAGTAAGACCCTTGTCTAACACTTACACACACACGCACACACACACACACACAAATACAGTTGGCCTAGTGCATAGTTGGCTCAACCTTTTTCGTGGCTTTTGGAGGGCAAACTTGAGGCACACAACGCGTTGAGTTTCGTTAAGAAAAATACCAAAATAATTCTATCTTTGAGATACAAGATATAAGTACGTGAATCAGCTTAAAGCAAGGCAACAGCCAGAGAAATGAAGAAATGCCCACAGCGCAAACGCTGACTAACTTCTCTCGCTCACTCTTCCCTCTCTATCGCACTCTTTATGTCTCTCTCTCTCTCTGCCTCACTATGCTTTCTCGCTGAGCCTTGCACATATATATATATATATTTATATATAAATATATATACATATATATATATATATGTACATATGTATATATGTAAAATTCATTGACTAACAACATGCGAATTTCGTTCAGTTTATGGCAAAGGCTCAAAGTCTGTTTTGTGTATATATTTTATAATATTATTACATGTGTATATATGTAACTGGCTAGTTAATAAATTTGTGCAACGCTTAGGCATCATTAAATATTTAAATATTTCGATACTCGGACTTTATTATGGTAATATGCATCTATGCATTTTTATAGCATACTTTTGTGCGCCTTTTGACGCTTTGATTGCCGTCTTGTTTAACGGATGTTCCGTATCGCACATTGAGTCTTGTTTCATAAAAATTATGCGCATGCTGAGCCAATGAATGAATTACGCATACAAATACATCTATGCATACATATATACATACGCACATTTGTACATAAATTCATGTAAGTTTTGTGTGCATGAAAACACGTCGAAATATCGAACTGACCTACTTTTGTGCTCGATACGAACACACACACACACACACACGTATATGTATACATTGAAACTTAAGAGTGTGTGTGTGTGTGTGTGTAAATGTTGTGTCCATGTTTCGCCGCTGCGAATACGCCAAAAAGGCAGCGCACACACACACACACAGACATTGCCATTGGGCAAGAGTGCTTTGACCTTTGTTCTGGCTGCTTATATAAGCCAAAAGCCAGCTATCGAGCTGAAAACAAATTTCCAGCTAATTCTTGAGTAGTTTGTTAAGAACTTTACAAATTGTTCACAATACAATTACACTATTTATGTAATTCATTTATTAGAATCCTCTAGAAAGTCTTATTTACATTAAACGCTGCAAACTATGCTATGGAAAAGTATCTTTGAATTTCTTACTAAACGAAATTCAAAAGAAACCAACAATAGTTTCTGACTCTATTTGAGTAGAATCCTTTCTGTAATTTAATAACCTTAACAATGGTTTATTTAATTGAACGCGTGTTTCAATTACTTGTTCGACTTGTTTACTTATTGGAAGCTTACTGCGTCATTCAGTTTTCAGTTTGTTACGTTTGCCTCGATTCAACAGAATTTTTGCCTTCGTAATGAACGTGATTGTTGCCATATCTTTCTTCAACATTCGTTGATGGGATAATAAAGTTTCTGTAGAATTTCTTTTTAAATCAATTCAACAGAAATGTTGGCATGCCATTTCCTAATTCGATTTTGAGGTTCACTTGTTTTCCTGGAATTGTTGAGAGTAATCTATTTATATAAGGGACCCATCTTTTCATATATGTATATAATTGAATTTGTTGTTGTTTGTTTTCTTAGAGGGAACTATCATGAATGTGAATCAAAAGGTGATTAATTAAATCGAGTAATTAAAAGATTAATTTATTATTTATTGAATATGACATTTGAGTTTTGTAAACTAAATTAATAACTAGACAGATAAGTTTAATAGTAGATTGGTTCAACGTCCGTTTGTCCGTTTGAGTTTGCCGACCTATAAAAAAAGTTTGGACATATTGGAGAGTATTAATGAGGCCTGGCTTTCTTAAACTTTATGTTAGTCCTAGTTTAAAGTGTGATAAACAACAGTCATCAAGATATCGTCTAACCAAGCACTGGGATACTTAAAACCCAATTTAGTTTCGCTAGTAGTTTGAGAAGTCGACTTTTGACAATTAATATAACTTTA
The DNA here is from genome assembly GCA_958299025.2 of Drosophila histrio. Classification (NCBI taxonomy): domain Eukaryota; kingdom Metazoa; phylum Arthropoda; class Insecta; order Diptera; family Drosophilidae; genus Drosophila; species Drosophila histrio. The sequence continues at coordinate 26,045,210 of OY282582.1, forward strand.
TGAGGTTGCAGATGTTTCCCACAGTATGTTGGATTTTCAATCGCAGGAAATTCCTAGAAACTATGAAGAAATTGACAATTGCCAAAAGTTAGAACAAATGAAACTATCAATACTGTAATTATTCTGTAATTAAATGTGTATAACCAATATCTAAATATGTAGTCTAAGAATGTAAGCTATCATATTTTGCGACTACATTTATCGATTGTTAATTGTTATGGTTTTTAATTTGATTGGAGCTCACTTAATGCCAATTGCCACCTTCTGTTAATCCAATTAAGCTGTGTATTGTTTTCTCGTTTCTGGTTACAATGTAACGAGTTTAATGAGCCTGTCGAACGCATTGCTCTATATTTATTAGTACCCGGTAATTGTGGAGAACGTGGGGGATCAAGGGCGTCACAGACTCAATAACGTATATGCAAATAGTATACAATAGTATACAGTGTACAGTTTTGTATCGTATTGCAATGCACACACAATTAAACCTAATCATTACCCTTTAAGGGCTACAAACTCAAAAGCCCACAAGCATCAGAATGTTTACAACATTTTGCGACGCCTCCTTCCGTCCTACATTTTACCTGAAATGTGATGTTTTGGGTGGTTAACATTCACTTTTAAAATTATAACCACTCATCGCTTGAAGATTGTATAAATATATCGGTTGCTATGGTCATTATCAGCAGCTCGAGGGTCTAAAAAGATATATAGATATATATATATATATAGTGTATCAATACCGCTTAAAGACATTTTCGATTATTGTTTAGTATAATTGGCATTTATATATTTATTTATTTAACCAACTTACTTTAACGTTCTTTTGGTCTGATTGGGTTTTTATACTCCGTGAGTGTATATTTGATTTGTTAAAAGTATCTAAACAGGTCTAAGGAATTCGGGCAGACCCTATAAAGTATATATATATATTCTTATTCAGCATCAACAGCCGATTCGATATATGTCCGTCCGTCCGTCCGTCGGTTCGTCTGTCCGTCCGCCTGTCTGTACACATGAACGAAAGTTTCTCAGCGATGGTAAAAGCTAGAAGCTTGAACTTGGTCTCCCAGCACTGGTTATATTTGCTGGCAGATCAAGTTTATCTTTAATTTTAGATGCTACGCACCCTTCGCTTACAAATAAAAAAAAAAGCTCATAACAAAAGCAGTCTTGCAGCTTTGTAGAAACATTTGTCATTTGGCACAAGGTGTCGATATGTCCAGAAAATTTCAAAACGATGACACGCTCCTTTCGGCCACAAATTGGAAACAAAAGGAATTAGAAGAAAATTACATAGGGAATGAATTTGATCAAGGTCAGAGGGTATATAACGGTCGGTGTTCCGACTGTTTGGTTGGTTATTTTTGTTGATTTTCTCCCATAATAGCAACGAATGCTGGACCAATTTGTATCATTCTAGATATACCCAGAATATTAACATTTAAATATACATTTGATATCCTGTGGGAGGCTTATTAAGTTATTCTTTGTCTGTCCGTCCGCCTGTCTGCCCGCATGAACGAAAGGATCTCAGCGATGGTAAGAGCTAGAAGCTTGAACTTGAGCCTCCAGCACTTCTTATACTTGTCAGCTATATTCAATGTATCTTAAATGTTGAAAACCACGTCCCCTTCGAGGCAGATTAATAGCTAAAGACTTATGATTTGGCACACATGATAAGTATCCAGAATATTTCATCAGATCAACATTACATTTACTACTGGGTATATTAAAGTTGGCTTGTTTTACTTTAAGTAGTTCAACTTATCATTTTATTTGGGATTTCAATAAATGATATATATTTATAATTTAAATGATATAAGTTATTTCGAATAATACTAATTGCATTTCTATTATCCAATTGCAGCATCGTGCTAAGCGGCGGGCGCTACTCGAACATGGCGCCTCGGATATAGTTGTAGCTTCATGTAGCAGGCGACATCCATGTGCCTCATGTGAGTATGAAGCATGCATCAATTGGGGGCAGCCGAAAAATGGGCAAATCTGTAATTGCTCGTAATTGTAATTGTTGTTATCTCTGTTTGTTTGTGTGTGCGTGTGCGTGTGTGTGTGTGTGTGTGTGTGCAACCGCAACATTTACAGGCCTTGGAAATCTAAGGCTCTCATCGTTGGCCGCATAGACAATGACAGAAGATTCCGACTCGATATCTGAGGAAGAACGCAGTTTGTTCCGTCCCTTTACCCGCGAATCATTGGTGCAAATTGAACAACGCATTGCCGCTGAACATGAAAAGCAAAAGGAGCTGGAAAGAAAGAGAGCCGAGGGAGAGGTGGTAATTATTTCTAGCTGAATGTTGTAACTATTAATTATTTGTACTTACTAAATCTATATATATATATATTCATATATGCATTACGTATACGTATTATGTGCTACTATTCTGTGTAACAAATTCTATCAAAAAAAAAAATCAAATCTAATAACTGCTATCTGTATCTCTAACTACTTATAACTATAATAATTATTGCGATTTACAATTTTCAATTTCAATATTTTACATTTACAAATTAATGATAATCGATTGTCGATTATCGATTATCGACTATCGATTATCGATTATCGACTATCGATTATCGACAATCGACTATTGATTAACTTTAAACGCTATTGCGCGCTTATTATCGTGCTTAAACGTCTATTGAATATGTATAAATAGCTAACTAAAGCATATTTGTATTTATACTAATACCTAATACCTACTAATTACTACTACTATTACTACTCCAACTAAGTACTAATCATATTACTTGCTATTAACCTATTCGTGAACCTAAAATGTCAAGTAATACAGCCCACCTTCAACAACATCAATCAATCAATCAATCCCAATCGAGAACATCTATAAGTCCCGCCCGTGTCAAAAACAAGTATCTTCATTTCCATTATTAAAACGATACAGATCTGTTAGCGTTCTCTACCTAGTACCTAGCTAAGCTCTAATTAGTACAATACAAAACACGCTCTCTAACAAACTAACTCCATCCAACTTCTTAGTGCTTTATCGAACACACAACACAGTCATCATTTCAATGCCCTACTGTATGTAAATACTCGTTGTATATCATTAATTCAAGCATTATCCCAAAAGCATATCAACTACTACTATCTGTATATGTTCGTTCTCGTCTAATCGTACTCTGTATGAATTTCATGTTCTCTCATATCGCTTCTTGAAAAACCAATCTATCCATCCATCCTTCGTGCTGTCCTCCATATTTGGGATGAACCATGGAACCAATATACTACTTATTTGTGACTTGAGTAACAAGACTCTCTGCACAATCTTAACTTCTTCTTCTTCTGCTTTTCAGTAGTGTTATCTACCTTCAATCTATCAATCTTTTCCAAAAGATAACTAAATTCATTATTGTATCGTAATAGAAATAATCCTGTGTTTTTTTCCCTCCACCACATTCACTTGGTTTTTTTGTGCTTCGTGTGAATAACAAATAGTATTATTTAAGTCCATGCTAATTAATTAATTTCAACTTTTTATGATTTAAACAAAATTCAAAAACAATTGATCCAAAAATATATGTACTCGTATGTTTCTTTTACTTTTGTTGTTGTCGTATTTTGTATAACTCACAAACTTCCCCCTAAAAAATTCGTAACTATGCGTAACCAGCCTTATCCATATCGTATTATTATCCATTATCTATTATAAGAACCGAAAAAAAAAAATAAGAAACTTTCCTGCCATAATCGTTGTACGTTAGTTTGTTTGTTCGTTTGTTGGTTTGTTTCTTTCATTGTTATATTTTTTATTCAGTATTGACAGTAAGAAATGTGTATTCCAACTATTGGCTTCGTAATGTGTTCTAATCGTGTATATATATATATATATATTGTAATTGACTATATCGATTTATGTAATATATTTATTATTTTCAAATATATTATTTATACAGGCAACGTTTTGTTTTATTGTCCAAGGCAAAAAGTTGTTTCTCTTTGTTGTTGTTTTGTTTTGTATCAATTTTGGGTTTTGCCTTGTTTCTTTTCACAGACTTATGTTGATCTCATTTCTATAACTTCAACTTCGACTCGATAAATCACTGTCCTTGGTCCTGTGAATCACACTCGGTGCTCGTAACTCACAAAACAAACCCACGACAGTTTCGTTGTGTAAATATTTATACTAAAAGTTCAAGCTCCCATTATACCACCCCACCAGATTCAGATTCAGTATCAAAATCAAGACCATATACTCGTATGTATCTAAAGTCATTTTCAATGAACTAGCTGTGTATACTCGTAGTTGCGATTCATATTTAGACAAACAAAACATATTGAACAATCAATTTAAATTATACTATATAATCAATTATCAATTATAAAATAATTATAATAATAAACAATATCGTAGTGACGAAATTCAAAGGAGAACTCATAGCTTTGAGCTAAATGGCGGCAAAATACAACATTGGCAGCCTCTTAAAAGCTGCATGTTACGAAATCAGCTGATAATGTTGTATTTCGATAGTTGTACAAAGACTCGTAACTTCTTTAGTTTAAGCATACTCGCTCTTTCTCTCTGCCTTATTCTCTATCTTGCTCTCTCTCTCTCTCTGTTTATCTTTCAACTTGTACAAAATAAACTATGCAGTAGACGATCGAAATTACATAAACATTTCCTTACACATGTGTGTTTTGTGTATTATAAAATACAATTCTCATGCGCGCACTCAAAAATCAAAAATCAACAATCCAACATCAATTTCGAAGCAACTATAATAATAATAACTCAAGATCTATCGCTCATTGTATCGTAAATCTCGCTTTCTGCCCTGACTCTCTATCTGTTCCCCTCTCTCTCTCTATCTGTACTATAACAAACATGACACAGACACAAAAACAGACACAGTCTCAACCTCAGCTGTTCTCTTTTCTATATATTTCATTTCACACTCTCTCGCTCTCAATCTGTCTTGCTCTCTTACTATCTGATTATCGTGTCTGTCCTTCATTTCTCTTCGCTTTCCTGTCTCTCTCTCCTTCAATACTACTGTCTACAAATGCAACTCTGTTGCGCATTACACAAAACAAACCGTAAAACAAAAGAAAACACAGCGATATTAAATAGAGCATAAATATCGATCATAACAAATCAATGAAATGAAATAAGAAAATATCAAGAACAAATTAAACAGTATTATTATAAATATTACGTATAATCTTGAAAAATACTGAACATTTCACATACATATATATATATTATATTATTTTTTTCTACTTTTTTTTTTTTGTACTTTTTTCTTTTTCATTTACAACTTTTTCTCTACTTTTTAATGCTCCCAAACGAAACTTTTGCGCGCTGCTGTCTGGAAAAAATACAAAAAACAAAAACCAAACAAAATAACCAATAAATAATAATCAACAAAAACCAACAATACTGTATAATAATGAATTATGATGGACAATTCGGCGCTTGCATTTCGAAAATAACAACAACTTCTTCTTTTTTTTTAATAACTTTTACTCGAATGAAATGCTGAAAAAAAAAACAACAAATATCCTAAACCAAATACCAAATCCAAATCTTCTTTCAGCCGCAATATGGTCGCAAGAAAAAACAAAAAGAAGTAAGATTTTTCACAGAACTTTTAGTCTAACACGCAAAAACGAACAACGTACCTGCCTCAAAAACACACAAGAATCCTAACCTATCAAAAAAGAAAATACCAAAATTTAATTTAAAACAAAAAAAAAGAAAAAAAAGAGAAAAGAAACAAAGCTTTTAATTTAATTTGCCATTTGATTTGGAACTTAATTGCCAAAATTTTTATAATTCTTAGCGGCTTTTTCTTTTGTTCGTTTTTATATGTACTCGTAATTGCTTAAATACTATTTGCTGTATTCGTATTCGTATTCGTAATTGTAATTCTATTCGTATTTGTGTTCGTATTCGTATTCGTATTCGTGTATTGGTATGCGTACTCTCTCTCTATCTCTCTATTAACTGTATAACCCCAATGTAAAAAAAAAAAAAACCAATAGCCAAATTTGGTCCAACACTTGCCCAAGAACAAAACCTGTTATCTACTTTAAAACTCTTAAGTCTAAAAAACTTTTGCTTTGCGTATAACTCACGTTACTGTATATACTACTTATATACTACTTATATTCGTATATACATATACTACTACTACTTACTCATACTACTACTACAACTACTACTACTATTAACTACATATATAGCCCAAGTGCAGCTCTTGTTTGACTAAGCAACTTTGACTTTCTTTTTATCCCGCTCAGATATACATATGTACTACTATAACCATATAAATTGCTTTTCTCTTTCACATTACTAAAGCTATGCTAACTGCAAACTCTACTTTAAATACTTCTACTTAAGTGTTGACTTTCAAATACTATAAATGCTTTATGCGATTAGACAACTCTCCGTTCGAATTATTTAAGTTACACTATGCAGCAGACTTGTAAAATGCGAATTATCGTTGCCATATTCAGTTAAAGTATGACCTAATACTTAAATAAATCTATGAAATAACACTTTCGTAGAGAATTGTCTTCCTGCTTACAGTTCTTGCAAAACATAAGACAATTACATATCTTATTAAATTCTTCTTCATACTTTAGGAGAACTTTCATTTTGGGCAGACCTTTCAATTTTTCCCAAATATTACAATTTTCAGAAACTGATGTCAAATTAAAATTACTCTCAGTTCATCATCAGATTAATGGAATTACTAGTATGTTACAAAATGTATTTTATATTTTATTTTCGTTTTTGTAGAAATAAATCTCCTTATCTTATATGCTCCTTTTAAGTATGCCCTTCTTACTTTCTGGGAAATTAATACGAAAGTGGAGCTCAGAACAGGCCTAATTAATATTGTATTTCTAATACTTTGTTGTTGTTTATTCTGTTGCATAGTGTATACGTATGATGAAAGCTGGCTTAGACAGCCACTCCCCCTCCCCCCAAAAATATATTTGCTTCCCTGAGTGCTATTAATGCGCTTATGAGACAAAGAAAAGGCGAAAAGGGGGAGAAGTGAAAAGGAAATTGCGACTCAAAGATACTATATAAAATCAATGCGAATTCTATAAGCATGAAATTCCAATGAGTTGCATACTTAACTGTTATACGAAAATACTTGTACTGTTATATTTATGTGCCTGTCTACAATTGTAAGAGAACGAATCAAAGTAATGTGCTTGTATGTGTGTCAATTGTTGTTGTTATACCCATAGCAAAGGTGTGTGTGTGTGTGCGTGTGTGTGTGTGTGTGTGTGTCTCGCAGGGATTGTTATACTATGTAGGACAGACAATTGTTTCTTTTGACCATACTATGCAGATGTCTGATGATTTACACAGTGCGAGCAAATGCCAAATTTATGCACAAACAAATTTTGCATTGCCGTCAACAACAACAACAACAAGAACAACAATAATAATAACAACAACAAAGATATAATATTCGTTTTTAAGTACGAATACTTATACTCTATGCATACATGTACATAAATCATAAGAATAATATACAAATCAAGCTGTAATGATTCATGACTCATCGTGCCACAGCCAATAAGCCTGTAAGTGGGTAAATGGAATGAGAAGTAAGTGTCCCAGCCAATGACAATGACAGTAACAATAAAAACAACAACAACAACAACATTTGTAGCAACAACAACTTCGGCATCGAACGAAGTTAATGCCCAGCTTTTGAGCAAGTTTACAACTTTTTACTTAAGCTGCGCATTACAAGCAACAATTAATTGCGTAGCATTTTAGCCAGGCTATTTGTGTTGACTTGTTTATCATTTGTAGTTGCTTGCCGTTATAGCGTGTACTACCTATACCTACCTATTCCATATAGTTGATAAAGATCTCTCAGTTGTTCCCCATATTTAACCCATTACAATTAAAGTATTTACGTACTACTTACATACTCGTACATAGTAAGTATGTGTGTCTGTATGCAAATTGATTGTTTCTCTAGTCTGCATGATGCATCGATTTATTACCCTGCATCTACTATATACCCTATAATATACCCAGCACTCTGATCCATTATAAACTCTCTGATCCATATAGTCTTAAATATGACTGGTTTTCTTTTTAATAATTTTAGTAATTTAATGGGAACGCTCAAACATAAAGTGACGTAGCGTTGCCACACTATCAAAGTTGTAGGGTTGACAGTTGTTGCTAGTATATGTTTATAGTTTGCTCACATTTATCCTTAAAGTTGTATACTCAACAGTTTTTCTATACAATTGAAATTTAAATGACTAACACAAAGGGTTGCCACCTATTTTATTTATTCAAGGACATTCTGCTGTCTAAAGCTGAGTCCGATTTTAGAGGTTTGAGGCTATAGGATCATATTGATAGAATTGTTGAGTTTGTATACCCAAACAACCTACAAATTGTAGCAATCGAGTTGCCACCTTGTCAATTTCTAAAATGTGGCCATGTTTAACATTGAATAAACCGAGTTCCTTTGACTTGAAACAAGAAAGCCTTTCTGATGATTACATATATACCACATATATTGAAGTCTTAGTTTCAGTTTCAGATACTGTTACAGTTTCGATTCCAGTTTCATTTTAGTGTGTTCCAGTTTCAGTCGTTGCATGCGTCATAAATTGTATAAGTACTCGCAAGTCTAGTATGCTGGTCAAGCTAAAGTGTTGCCTCTGTATGTGTGTGAGTGTGTGAGACTTTGTGGTGCGGTTTGCCTTTTATTAGTTTAAATATAGACTTGACTTGGCCTGTTTAAAAGACCCCTCCCATGACTCCCTTGCTATATGGCCATGGCTCCAGCTCTTGCTTCATTCCTGGGGCCCCATTTCGTTGGCGCAATTGCGTCAACACACCAATACACAAAAGCAAACACATATACACTTACAATCTAATTGTCACGCCAAGCAAACAAGCAAGCAAACCAACTATTATGGAATTTTTTAGCGCGGCTTTCTCTTTCTCTCTCTCTATAGTATATACATGCATACATATAGGTATGTATATGTGTGTGTGTGTTGGTGTGTGTTGGTGTGTTCGTGTGTTAGTGTGTGTATAGCAACTCGAACAATTTCATGACGGTGACGTTCGACTTTTTGCTTTACTTTAGCTTTTGGCATTGCATGTCCATGTCCACGTCCATGTCCATGGAAAGTAAAAACTAACTACAATGCTAGTTATTTTATACATCAAAACATACTATATACACCCTATGTATATATATATATGTGTGTGAGTGTGTGTGTGTGTGTGTGTGTTGCCTTGAAATCAATAGAAGTGTCGTGGCCGCAGCAATGGGACACAAATATTGTCTCCCATACAATATGCATGACAGTGCAATTAAAGTTGCCCCAAGCATACAAAAATAATCATCGCCATAATAAATGTAATCAAACAAAAACTCAAAAAATGATACCAAAACTCAGTTAAAACCTGGAAGTTGTCTTAGCTGTTACTGACTGTATGTTCTTATACTAGGATGTGTGTGTGTGTGTGTGTGTGCGTGTGTATATAAGTTTATTGATCTGTATATATATATCTCGTAGATTCCTTTTCCCAATATATACATACATATGTATGTGTCTCTAGACGTGCACTAGCATTAGAGCATGTATTCCTTACACGTATCTTCCAAGTATCTATATACACAAGCACTACCCAACACTGGTTAGTCAACACAGTTTAAGCATGTATTTTGTTTAAGTTTGAATGTGCTTTCTTTTTAGTTTTAGCCCAAAACTCAATTTCCCTTAAAAACCTATGCAAACACTAACCAACACTGGTTAGCTAACACTGTTTATTAACATTTTTTCTTTGGATATGAATAAACTTTTCTTTCAGCCTTAAATTATTTCAATGCCTTTAGATACGCTAACCAACACTGGTTAGACAAAACTATTTTGCATGCACTTTGTGAACTTTAATTTTATAGTTTCATGCACTTTTTTTTTACCAATAACCATTTAACAACAATATTTTCCGCAACATATTTCTAAGGGAAAATCTCAACTGAATTGTAATAATGAAATGAATAATTTGAGATATTGGTTCAAGTCCAGTTTTGGTTTTATCTTCTGCATAACAGCCCAGCCCCAAACTAAAGTATCTTGTGATCAACTAAGCAACTTCTGTGTGCCTACAACTTCTACATTTTACATCTGTTATTATTAACTTTACTCTTCTAACTATATCTCTTTCAAGTGCGCTATGCAAAACTGTAAACCTTAAAACGAAATTCCTCACAAAAAAGATTTACAAAAAATGTCTTGAAAATGTTTCCCGAATCGAAAACGCTTGAAATAATGATGATATTTTAATTATTGTTATGGCTTTTGTTTTGTACTTACTTTATCTACTACTAATGTGCCTACTCCTGCCACTACTACTACTACTACTACTACTATAACTACTACTATTACTACCAACTACTTGTTAACATGAGAATGGACAAACTACAAAAAGAAAACATATGTATATGTGATATACATACTCGTTTATGTTATGAGAATGCTGATGGGTGTTTCTGATTTTAATGCTAATATGTGTGTGCGCAATTCTTTGTTCTTTGTATTCATGAACGTGTCAACGTGTTCAACGTGCCGCATTGACAGATCCGATATGATGACGAGGACGAGGATGAAGGTCCACAACCGGATCCTACACTTGAACAGGGTGTGCCAATACCTGTTCGATTGCAGGGCAGCTTCCCGCCGGAATTGGCCTCCACTCCTCTCGAGGATATCGATCCGTACTACAGCAATATACTGGTAAGCGTCGTGACAACCGTACTTACAAATTCTATCTGTCATTCACTCGTTTATACTATGATCTAATGGATGTCTTCAATACACACAATACGAATACTACTATGTACATAATGTTTTGTTTTTCCAGACATTCGTAGTTGTAAGCAAGGGAAAAGATATTTTTCGCTTTTCTGCATCAAAAGCAATGTGGCTGCTCGATCCATTCAATCCGATACGTCGTGTGGCCATTTACATTTTAGTGCATCCATTATTTTCGTTATTTATCATTACCACCATTCTCGTGAACTGCATTTTGATGATAATGCCGACAACGCCCACGGTCGAGTCCACTGAGTAAGTACTGTTGCATTCGCTAATAGTTTAACTAGAGATGGCCCGATATGTATAGTTAATGTGTATATCGGCCAACCCTTAGCTTAAATCGATTATTTTATTTACAGTTCTTCTTCGATTTATTATCCTTCTTTTAACCCATTTGATTTTACAACTGAACTTTAAGTTGACAACAATAATTATCTACATTATATATGTAACTATATATTTATATGCTATATAATCGATATATTTACGTACTACTATACATATACTATATCTATACATATATATATTAAATGTAACTTTTTCGATATTGATGCAGACGTGTATTTAGGTCAAAACATAAATTTCTTTCAACAAAACAACGCAAAAACAAAAATTAGCAAAAAAAAAATAAACAAAAAAAAAAACAAAAAGCAAACAACAACAAACCAAAGTAATAGTATAACAATAACGATAACGATTACATTTACAGTAACAATAACAGTCACATTTCTTATGTGATTAGTCAATTTGCAAGCGCCTAAAAGGTAATAACGAAAACCAAAAAAACGAATAAAAAATACACTTAGTTAATGCCAGGAATTTTGTATAAAATATATATCAATCGATAACCGATCGAGTAAATCAACATTAATGTAGTGGTTGAAAGTTCATTGCTATGAAACAACTCATTTTCTCAACTTCAAACGCACTTGCGCTGCGTGCCGTGCTCAACAGCTTTTGTATGCCAGACAAAACCTGTTGATTGCTGCCCCGCCCTGTAATATATTCGATTGTACTTATATCACGTACATACTGCCATCTACTAACTAACTAACTAACTAACTAACTAACTAATTTATACTACTTATTTCAATTTGCAATTCACGAAAATAATCGAAAGTAATCGAAACTAATAAGAGCTTAGACACATTTCTCAATGCCTCATTGTAAATTGCCGTAATCGAAATGCATTTAGTACCTGGGCGCTCTTTAACTATTCGATTTGTAGTCTACCTAAACTAAACCTTAATAATTACAAATTCGAGTACTTGTTATTAAATATTCGATACATATTCGAACTGGCTATACAAATTGGCCAGCTGGTTTTGGTTTGTTCACGTTTCGTACTAATGACAAGATAATACCAATTCATCAACTTGAATTCGATCACATTTTTTTTTTATCAATACTACAATAGAACTTTACTTGGTAATATCCTTGGCGTAGCTTTTAGTCTCATAAGTAGAAGTAACATAACGTTAAAACGTTAAACGTATACTCGTACTATATACTACATTATTTTGTAAGAAGACTTAAGACCTACATACATATATAAATAAGTAACTATTGCTAACTTCCCCGATCCGTACATATGTATTTTTGAATATCGATAAATAGTTAGTTATTGTAGTTATTAAAGATTAGTTCCATTAGTTAGTGCCACATCATATAACTGTACTATACGTATACTATATAAATACATATATATATAATCTATATATATGTATAGATAATCTGTAAAATCTCGAAATACTTAGATCTAAATCGATAACAGTAAACTTAGGAGTAACAGGATTAGCAAGTATTTGTTACCACAACAATTATTAGAAAATTATAGCTTATAGATTGTAACCATAACGTAGCTAACAAAATATCTAGAAATATATCTGGTGTAAAAAAAACTATCTATATACGAATTATAAATATCTCGCTCTAGAAACTCGTCGTACTTAGTCAAACCCAATCCCGTTGTAATCCTCCAGCGCTCTCTCTCTCTCTCATTAATTGTAAAGTGCCACAAAATTGACAATCTCAGATTGTGTTTCGATTTACATAGATGCGTAACCTATACCTATATAATCTATAGATATACTTATATATAGTCCTTATATAAATGTATACTCCATACGTATACTTTTTTATACTCTAGCGGTACTCGTAATTGTACATAGTTCATGTACTTTGTAATATCGTAAAGTAGTTAAAAAAACATAAAAATGATTAAAAAAAAAAAAAGAAAAAAAAACGAGCAAAATGCTTGAAAATGCGAAAGCAGCGATCAAAGAAGCAACTAAAAGTGAAAAGAGTTACGTCATTTTTTTAGCTGATATCAAAAACTTTGTCGCAGATTTGGTATCAGAATTGAGCACCCTAACAAAATAATCGTTAGCCCGATGGGTGTGTGCATTTGTGTGTGTGTGTGTTCCACTTGAACTTGGTACGTGGAAAACAGACAGAGAGACAGACGGACAGACTTACAGCCGTACAGACGTACAGACGAATGGATGCTCCAACTTCGTTGCCTTCTTGGGCTTCCTTTTGGGCCAAGTTCTCGGGTCCTCTGTTGACAACGGCGACTGCGCTTAGCCCGAAAATGGCACAGCTGCTGCCGCATAACTTGAGAACCCACATACACACACACACACACAAACCAGATAGAGTGAGAGTGAGTGTGAGAGAGGAGAGAACTTTGTGTCTATCTCAGCAGTTGGCAGTCGTCGCATCTATGAGAATGTGGGTCGCCTGCAGCTGAGGCTGCTGTGGGCAGCACTTGTGGGCAACAGAAAGACATAATACCTGCAATTAAAACGCAACTCAAGTGTCCTTCAAAGGCATTGAGGCCTAGGTCAAACGCATGCGGCATGCGGCATGTGGCATGCAACACCCACATCACAGCAGCGACTTTGAACTAGTTGCAGGCTGCAAACCAAATGTCGTGGCAACTGGAAACTGGACTGCTGCCTGCCTGCCTGCCTGCCTGTCTGTCTGTCTGTCTGTCCGTTCGTCTGTCACATAGAAGTCGACTTAAATCTATCAAATGACTAACCAAGACGACGCGCACCAAAGCTGCCTGCCCCAGCTGGAAATTCAGGCCGAAGGTCGGCCTATTGATCTAACGCCCACACACACAAGAGCTGCAAAAAAAAAAGATAAGGAGAGAAAGAGGAGAGGATAGGCAAGTCCTTTATCAAGTATTAACCATTATTGACATTGACAATTGGCACGAGACCGTGCAACGACTGTCTGCCTATCTGCAATCTCGACTACTCGTAATTAACAATTGCGCCCTTTGATCATTGCCCATTAGCCAGTTTGCAAGTTGCCAATTGCCAATTGCCAATTGCCAATTGTCAGTTGTCAGTTGTCAGTTTACCGTTTAGGCCTAAACGATATTATGCAATACACTCCAACCTTTGACTTTCTTTGCATTTATCTATACTAGTACTACTGAGTACAGATCAAACAGATCAAACGCATTGAGGTGAATCGAAGCACAACTATTACATTCTAATTAATATTAATTGCAATATTTAAATTCAAAGAGCTCCTAAATAATGTGGATTACACTCACTAACAGGGTTAAGCTAATACATAAGTTAGTTCTAAGCCTAAATAAGTCAAAGTAATTAACTAATTTAATAACGAGAGCATAACAACCAAATCGGAAGCAGCGCAGACTCTAAGAATTATTTCACAATATATTATAATTTTTTCTTTGGTTTTTATACTATGCTATGATTTTGTTTCTTTTGATCTAGGATAATGAATTATACGCTTGCAGTAAACTGTTATACTTAAGTCTGATATTGTACAATGTCTCATTAACTAGTATTATACTAAAGCAAACAAGTGTTATACTGCTTTGCTATTCTATCGTTATATTTCCTGACTTTTGTCTGTCTGTCTGTCAGTCTATTTTTTTGTTTTTATATTTATATACTCTAGCATAAATCAAACAAACACTCCCATAGATAAATCTCACGAAATTTTCATTCAAACTAACTGCAAGAGTATTCAAATATTCGGCTTGCCGAACATAGTTTTCTTTAATTGAATCATAATGATGATAATGAAATTAAAAGTATAGCTCTGCCAGGCAGCAAGTGTTCTTAAGATCATTTGTCTAAAAGATGAAAAAGATGAAAGAAAAACAAATTGCATTCGAAATTCAATTCGTTTTTAGGGTGATATTCACCGGAATCTACACATTTGAATCAGCTGTTAAAGTGATGGCACGAGGTTTCATTTTATGCCCGTTTACGTATCTTAGAGATGCATGGAATTGGCTGGACTTCGTAGTAATAGCTTTAGCGTGAGTTACATTATTAAACTATTTAACACTATTCAACTATTTAACTAATTAATGAAATCATCAGTCATGCCCACATACTAACTAAATCGATATCATCTTAACTCGTATATACCTATACTTATATCTATGTACTTATATCGTTATCATTTGCTTTCTTTTTATCATTTTGTGTTATCGTATCGTATCGTATCGTAACATGATTATTAACTGTTATACTACACGCCAGTTAATTATCATTGAATTCGCTTATTATTTCAACTCTTTTCTTCAGCCATTTAATTAATGCAATTGTAGTTAATACATATCGTATGATAATTAACTAGCAGCCCATTAAACAATACAAAATAATAATAATTTGATTTCTTTTCATTTTGTTCATTTTCATTTTCATTTCAAATATTCAGTTGAATTTTGATTACCAATTAGACATATTTATTGCACAATATTTATTAATTTCTTCAACAACAACAACAGGCACAATACACATTTGCATAATTATGCGTTTATTCGTGTGTCTGTGTGTGTGTGGGTGTGGGTGTCATGGGTGTGTAATTGGCATTAATTAGTTACGTCTGGTTGAGCATTTAATTAAATGAAAATATTTATTTTAGATATTTAATCAACGAATTTCTTGTACAATTGAGCCATAAATTGCAATTTATTTTATAATCTATACACACATACAGTAAACATGTGAAAATGTCACTATAACAACAACAACAACAACAACAACAGCAACGACATTAACAACAATAATAACACGTCCCAACGGTAGCTAAAATTATACATACGCCATGTGAGCCGCAGGCTGAAAATGTCGCGTTAGTTGAGCGTTTTTATTGATTTATTTTGTACCGTTACTAATGACGTGCCCAACACACACACACACACACACCCAAATACACACTACCAACATTTGGATTTTCTATGATTATTTCCAATCCACACACAGACCGAAGTCATAAACAAATTTTTTGGCTTTTTATTTGGTCATGCAAGTTATTATTTTTTTGTTACTCTTCCTTTCCCTTTCCTCCTATCTTTGTCTTTCTCTTTCTTTTGTTGTTCTTTTCGTTTGCTTTTTTTTTGTGCTGGGTTCGTGACAGTTTCATTTCATTGCTTTTTGCTCCATTTTAACCATTTATTGGGCGCCCTTTGTCTGAGTAGCGGCAGCTTAGCCAGTACAGAAGTATAGGGGGGAGTTAGGAGGGTTTGTGGGGTAGGGGGTCTGACTTCGAGGTTACTGTAACGGGGTTTGACGGCTATTCGTGCGGCGCCGCACAGACGCGCAGCCTTGGACACCAAAAGCATACACAAAACTTTAAAGCGCGCTTTTAGGCGCCGCTCGAAGAGAACAAATAAAAAGCCAAGCGAAATTAATGCCAAGAAAATTGTATATGGAATAGAAATGCATACTCTAACTACTTGTAGACTTGTGGAGTTACAGGGTATGCATAGAACTTAGATAATACTGGCATACGAGACGAGAATGCTGGTAAACAGTTTAGAGGCCAGCACAATTAGATGGCCAACTTGCACGCAATATGAATGTACTTTTACGTGTGTGCACATACATATGTATGTACTTGCATATACAAACATACGTATGCTTGTGTGTGTGTGTGTGTGTGGGCATGTTGACTGTATTTATATGCGTCTAAATCGATAAATATTCATGAAATATAAATGAAAGGTGGCTGCAGAAGAAACACTGAATTCCCAAAGGATGACAGCATACAGCAAACGACAAGGCAAACAACTCAAGCAAATGGACATTAGCAGGACACACCAATACCTGTAGATATACGTACATATGTATGTGTGTGTGTGTGTCAGCTATTTCCATGGCATGCTTGTGTGCGTGTATAAATATTTTTATAGCAACACCCACACCGACGCATGCACAATTGATGTGACAGCAGCAGGAGCTGCACCTGCCCCAGGTGTGACTTGCGAGCTTGTGGCACATTTTCGTAATGAATCATTAACTTGAGGAGAAAGTGAAGAAAGGGAAAGGGGTAGAGTATTAGGTGGTGGCCGTTGGGGGGGGGGTAAGCTAGCCAAACCCATTTATGACATTCTCACACACACACACACACACAGAAACTCATATCTCTTTCTCTAAACATATATAAATATATACATTTTTCTTTATGCTGTATATTTGTATAATTTGAATATTAGTTGCTTAACCAAAAACAAGAAGCAACAAAAGCACAAGATGTTGCAGAAGATGATGAAGAAGAAGCAAGCTTCTGTAACTCTAAAATACTTACATTTGTAATTACTAACGACTGCATATATTTTGACATACTTAGATCGATAGCATTATAATTATCAATTCTTAATGACATTTCATCTGTATGTATATTTGCTTTTGTCATCGTTAATATAACAACAACAACAATGATAACGACAACAACATTTGCTGCAACATTTGGATCGTACACAGTTATGTGACCATGGGTATAGATTTAGGTAATCTTGCAGCCTTGCGAACGTTTAGGGTGCTGCGTGCGCTAAAGACCGTAGCCATTGTTCCAGGTATGAATAAAGCGAGCATTTTTCTAAACTGTTATACTGTTATACAAACTGTTATACTGTTATACAAACTGTTATACTGTTATACAAACTGTTATACTGTCCTATTATCTGTTATGCTGTTCTACAAACTGTTATACTTAACGAAAACAATCACATTATAGGCTTAAAAACCATTGTCGGCGCTGTCATTGAGTCTGTGAAAAATCTGCGCGATGTGATAATTTTGACAATGTTCTCCCTCTCGGTGTTTGCACTGATGGGCCTGCAAATCTATATGGGCGTGCTGACACAGAAATGCATTAAGAAGTTCCCCTTAGATGGCTCCTGGGGCAATTTGACCGACGAGAATTGGGACTATCACAATCGGAATAGCACCAATTGGTATTCAGAGGACGATGGTATATCGTTTCCCTTATGCGGTAATATCTCTGGCGCAGGGTAAGTTATTTAAACCCCCATATGGGCGGAAAACTAACAATGAACTCTCTTTGTTTCTTCTTTTTTTTTTTTTGCATGTGCCAGTCAATGTGATGACGATTATGTGTGTCTGCAGGGGTTTGGACCGAATCCGAACTATGGCTATACCAGTTTTGATTCATTCGGATGGGCATTTCTGTCCGCTTTTCGTTTGATGACGCAGGACTTTTGGGAAGATCTGTATCAACTGGTTCTCCGCGCCGCTGGACCATGGCATATGCTGTTCTTTATAGTCATCATCTTCCTAGGTTCATTCTATCTTGTGAATTTGATTTTGGCCATTGTTGCCATGTCATATGACGAATTGCAAAAGAAGGCCGAAGAAGAGGAGGCTGCCGAAGAGGAGGCGATACGTGTAAGTAGAAACCCAGTAGAGACCAGTAAACGCCCAATGGACAAACGAACCAACCAACTAATCAACCAACCATACCATAAGCCACTTGAATACAATGGGTAGATAATTTCAATTTCAATATCCACACAGCTGAATTGATCATTGAAAATATCTACCAGTAACAACAGAGTTGCTTTTTTCTTTTGTATATGTATGTATAACAAACAAATTTCTATTATCTACTTGTGTATTATTCAATTACAATCGTACATCATATACGTGTTAATCGTAATGTATGATGATACCTATCTATCTAACTATCCACTCTATAGTCACATTAACTTTCTTAACATCTATGTATCCTTCGAATGTACATACAGTATATCGTGTACTATTCTGTAGATCTGTACAAAAAAAAAATAAAAACACCTATTCACCAGTAACTAATCGTAACTGTACTCGTATAACTTAATCGTATATCGACACATACAAACCTATGCATATGTGATTGATCAATCAACTTATTTATCAACTAATTTCACTTTTGATTTACATTATTCGTTTATTATTTTAGATCTAACGAGAACTGACATTATAATAATAACTTCTCTGTCTATTCACTTAACTATTTGTAATAATATTCGTATAATATCTAATTGTATATATATGTGTATATATATATACTCGTATATGCATTTCTTTTGATTTCGTCAGCTTTTGATTTAAATGCACTTTTAGTTCAACTAACGCAAAATTCAACACTTAAACGTACAAAAAGCAAAAATGCAATAAACAAAAGAAAAAAACAAAAACTTACTACCAATTAATTTAGACTTGTATCTTGATATTTCCTCAAACTCTATCCTTAATTCCGATCCCAAACCAAGCACCGCACTGTTTATAGTTATAATTTCCATAGCATAAGAATGTTGTAGAAAGTTGCCTTCAGTTTTTTTGTTGTCCTCCAAAGATTCCCTGTACTATATATGTACTATATACATATAACAATATAACTACTACTATATAAATATGTAAATGCCGATGTGACTATGTTGATACGCACCCATTTTAAGATCAGCAAAATGAAATACGAAATACCCTGTGCATAATGTCATTGTAGGAGGCGGAAGAGGCGGCAGCTGCCAAGGCAGCGAAGCTGGAGGAGAGGGCCAATGCCCAGGCACAGGCGGCGGCGGATGCAGCTGCTGCTGAGGAGGCGGCATTGCATCCCGAAATGGCAAAGAGTCCAACATACTCCTGTATTAGCTATGAGCTGTTCGTTGGCGGTGAGAAGGGCAACGATGACAACAACAAGGAGAAGATGTCCATACGTAGCGTCGAAGTGGAGTCGGAGTCGGTGAGCGTTATACAAAGACAACCAGCACCTACCACAGCACACCAAGCTACCAAAGTTCGTAAAGTGAGCACGGTAAGTATTCCGAGCGCAATAATAATTTTCCATTTTCGGTTTTATGTGTGTATTGTTTTTATCGTTATCGTTATCGTTATCGTTATCTTTACTGTTATCGTTATCGTTATGGTTATCGTTTTTATTGTAATTGTACTTGATTGTGTTTTTCTTTTCTCAAATTGGTAATATACTTATATATGTATCTTATCTATGTATATAAATATATACTTTAATGAAACTTGTATTTGATTTCGATTACAAATTTCGATTTCAATTTCGATTTCGATTACCATTTTTGTCATACGCAGCTAAACGGCCGGCCTATTTACGTTTTCAATTCGTTTTCTTTTTGAATGAATGATTTGTGTCATTTCTGTGTCCTTGATTTGATTTGATTCCTTGTTTGGTTTGATATCCACTTTATGGTCTACTCTCTTCTGATTTGCTTTTTGTTGATTCTCGCTGCTACAAAAACGAATAGCAAGATCTTGCGTTCTTACTCGCTCTCGTTCTCGTTCTCGTTCTCTCTCTCTGTCTCTCTCTTCAACTCGCTATAAGTTACTTGCTACTCGTTTCGAATGCGAGCTCAACTCTATCCAGCTCTCTTCGACTGGCACTCTTTGGTGCTCGCTCATTTAGCTTCAGCGAATCGCTACTCGCTAGAATTGCATTTATTACTCGCTGCGCAGATAGCGAGACAATATTTTTGCAGTTAAACAGTTAACATAACATTGACTTTAGTTGTTATGCTCTTGGTTTATTATTTGCTACTCCTCATTTTGTTGTTGGATCGATCGTACATATCGTGATTATAGTATATAAGTATATACTAGTATTTATCATAACTAGGGAATATTGATTCCTATGCCTTTCATAATCGTATCAACGAGTAGTGTTCTATTGCGTCTATGTGTGTGTATGTAAACATGAACAACTTATTAGCTTTAGTTCGAACTGTAACATCTATAACAATTAATCGCCAGAAAGAGAGAGAGAGCATCTATCGCTCTCTCTCGCTGTCGTTCTCGCTCTTTCTATCTCTCTCTGTTACCTGCTCTTTTTCCTTTCAGACTCCATACATAGTATTGCATTAAGTAGCAAAAAATTAATTGTGTTAGTGCATGAAATTGTCATTGCATATTTGTGTACATGTGTGTGTGTGTGTGTGCGAGTGTGTGTGCGAGTGTGTGTGTGTGTGTGCAGGCAGTTGTATCAGATCATTATTTCTACTTTGTACTCGTAGTTAGCTGGCTCTTATAATTGGCAATCGCATAAGTAATATTTATTTGAAAGTCATCATTAATTTTGTGTTATTTTCCCTTCTTTTGGATTTTAATGTTTTTTTGTTTTTTTTTGATTTACTTAAGAATTTGTTGGTTTTGAGTTAAACTCATTGCTCGGAATGCTTTAGGTGAAAACTTTTCAGTTGTACGCGATTGGAGCTCAAAATTAAATTCCACTTTCAATATTCAATAAGAAATGACAAAAAAAGAAGAAGAAGAAGAAGAAACAAATACAACAAATTACAATTTACAAATACAACGATGCTTAATTTCATTACATTGCAAGCAAATTTAAAACTGAGGACGACAACAATGCTAAAATGCGAATGGCTTCAATTGATTGATTGAGATTGATTGATCACACGATTGATGTGCAAAACATGCTTTCAGGCTTCACTATCAACTTTACAACTCTACAACTCTACAACTTAACAACTTTACACCAACTTTCTTCGCTCACAATCAGTCGAAATCTATCTTATTATGCTCGTGCTTGACTTTACGAAATCTAACACACACACACACACACATACATACGTACATATAGATGATTGATGTGCATACATCATATACCAATACTCGTATCTCGTACTATATTCTATCAATTTGCGTAGGTCAGCTTGGGCTCTCCATTCAACTGCAAACCGCAACCGTTTGTTTGTTTTCCTTTCTTTATTTCATCCATAATCTCTTTAAACTTAAACCTCTTTTATTTTTGTCTTGTTTCTTACGATTAAATTTAATCGAATTTGAGTTTGTTCAAGTAATGATTTCGGTTATATTCTCTGGCTGCATTATCATTTGCATGCAAATTCAGTGAACGTTGCTTTTGTTTCCGTTAATTATGTCTGAAGAGAAAACGCATAACTTAGATACTTAAGTACAACATACATACTATATACTCTGCGTACATAATTTAGATCAAATCAAGACGAGTGCATTTCGATAAATCTGAAATTGAAACAGAAAGTACAGTACGGCACGATGGTTACACTAGCACCGATTTCTAGGCATTGCTATCGATGAATGAGTTATCCGATAACCGATAAGCGTTGCAAGCGATAAACACCCAACATGCTGTAGCATGTCGTGTCTGAATTTGATACTCTCTCTCTCTCTCTCTCTCTCTGTCTTGATCTTTCCCTCCACACACACTTTATTGTATACTCTATAGTTACTTTTGGTATTTTGGCTTTTTCAAGCAATTGCTTAGAGCACAGCGGCTGAGACATACAACATTTTGAACTCAAAATCTTGGCACCGATACTAAGAACTTTAATCTGAACTGATCACGACTCACATACACTCAGAGCAGCCTATGAATCGTTAGCAATACCATTGGGAACAGATTTCTAGTTATACCCTTGCAGACCACATCGAATATTGCTTCTATCTGTCTGCCTGCCGGCCTGTCAACTTTTAACAAGTTGAATTACATATCCTATGGTAAGCTGCAAGGGTATTCGCATCTTCGGCTATCCGATGTTATTCCTTTTTATCTTTTTTTTTAACTGAATTGAAATTTCACAGACCTCACACAGCTGATCATGTGTATGACTCTATTTTTCGATTCGATTTACAACAAATCAAAATGTGTATGAAATAATAAACGAAGTCTTGCGCTCACTTAAATACTATCGCTGTCTCGCTCTTGCATTCGCTAGCTCGCTCTTACTGCCCATTTGATTACTCAGAGTCGCATTCCAAATACTTTAAATACAATATCATAATCGTAATCGCAATCGTTATCGCAGGCTCACACTCTGAGCTTGCTAGCACCTCAACCAATTGGCCTTGGGCCTCAGGTAGGTTTCTTTCTCTCTCTCTCTCTCTCTCTCTCTCTCTGTCTCTCTAATGCTCTCACACTCGCTAGCTTATTCTCTTTTAATAAATACAAAAAAACTCTTTGAAAAATTCTCGAAAAAACTCTCGAAAGAAATTCGAAAATTACACTGAAAATATACCGAAAGTAAAAGAACAAGTTTCAGTTGAAACATTGGGATTACATACCAACTATAGGGAGCTTTACACTGTACCCAATACACTCCACATATCCATAAACTGTAGGGTATCTATTTTTCGATACATAGATTCATTTGTAATATCTACAAAATCGCGACGGTGGTCGCAAAGTAATCTTTTGGTATCTAGCAAGTCTTGAAATGCATCCGTTAGAGTTTAAAAACAAAACTAGACTGTAGAAGTTTAAAATTTATTTTCCAATTCAATTATTTTCAATTACTCAAATGAAATTATTTTCTTCTTAAGGTTTTTTTTTTCTTAGAATTACTTATGATTTCACTTTGAGTCTCTATAGACTCGATAGTATGAGGCTGGAAATTGTTACATATATATTTTTGATTTTCATATATTAACATTGAATAAATTGTAAATTAATTTCTGTAGAGTACTTTAAAGAGTGCTTAATATAGTATTAAATAAAACACTCAGAGATCACACACACATACATAATAACATCTATACTAAATAGTTCTTAAAATGCAGCCAAACTATATGATTATTAATCATTTAAATAGTTGCAATAAAACAATACACAAAACTGGGGCACTTTTTTTATTAAAAGTACATATATTTAATGTAGTATTGTATTCATACTGACTATACTACTTACACATTCATACACATATATTCGCATACACAATTTTTACAGAATAACACTTTCGAGTATATATCTTTTTAATATTAAAAAAAAATAAAAAATGCATTTTTCCTTTTATGAAACCTAAAAAGAAACAACTACAGTAAAAATGTATAAATATTAGCAGGAAATATCTATATTATTCTACAACAAAATACTTTATTTGATTCAATTTTTCTTTTTCTTCTATTTATATTTTATTTGTAAAAACGAAACGAAAAAATAAAATAAAAACAACTTAGACATCCTTATCCTTACCTGGTTCACCGTTTAACATACGCAGGGGATCACGTAGTTCTCACAAGGTAAGCGCCCAATACACACAGCGACACACACACATACATAGACACAACCACCACCACACCACAGTACACTACACCACACTACACCACACCACACGTGTTGTTTCCCTCAATCAATGACAGCCAATACAACAACCAGTACAATAACAACAACAAGAACTACAAATCGCCTTTAACCATATCATATCATACTCGTCTTCGATAGAGTATCAACAAGCAAACGCATTCGAATGCATTCACTAATTGCACTCACTCACTCACTCACAGTTAGTTAGGTATGTTTGTGAGGGTGCTACGAAAACTGTTATACTCCATCAGCTCCATCACAAACACACACACACACTCAATGCCAAAAACCCATTGCTACATTGGATGTTTGCAAATGTCATCCCATTTTCTATGTCAAACATGAATTGACACTTCTATTAAATGGTTTCGGTTGGGGTTTTATGAATTAAAGACTAATTAATGTCCGATCGTCCGATGTCCTGAAGCAGCTTTTAAAAGTTCTACATTAAAAGTGAAGTTGTATTTGTTATACTGAGTATGGAAAGAATACTCTTCAAGTGTGAAAAATAGGTAAAATATTCAAACGTTTTTACGCGACAACAAGATCAATAATTTAATGAAATAGTATATGATCTACTGCTTTAGACAACTGCATACAATTATGTACATTTAGTAGTATATATACACACATTTACACACTTACATACATATAGTTGTAGACCCGAATCATAGGGTAGCTGTGGTCAATCATCACCCCGCATTTGACAAAACGTAGAGGTCAGACATCTCGAATCTCGAATAGAAGACACAAATTTAGCCTGCAATTTATCATATACCAAAGTATGATTAGTCAGCTGTCATATTGTTGAACTTTCACTGAGGCGCATTTACCATATTGTATTTTGTTATAGTTTCAATACGTTCATCATCTATATATCTATATATTTATATTTCAATATTTTATAAGTAATTGTAATCGTACCTAAACTATATAAATTTCTCGTCTCGTCGTACATTTCTCACTATTTTGATATCATGCCCCACATACATACTACTATATTCGTACTTATTTGTCTATAAACTATTTAAGTACATATTTTGTTTGTAATCTATGAGTATTTACATATATATATATATATATAAATTTATTTGGTGATTTTGTCTTGTTTGGTGTAACTTTATCTACATATACCTACATACGAGTATCTAAACTATGCCACTCGCTCCTACTCTATCTAACTTTCTATCTCTATCACTATCACTATCACTACCTCTATCTCTATCACACACTCCATCGCTCAATTTATCTTTCTGTCTGTCACTATGTTTGTACAAACCTAAAGCAATCAGTATTTGTACTATCGGCTGATGTGTCTGTGTCTATGTCAGTGTGTGTGAGTGTGTGCCTGTTCCATGTTCGTTGAGAACTCTAAATACTATATGTCTGTCATGCTCGAATTACATATGTATGTATGATGTGAATCTATGTATATTTTTATGTATGTGGTCCAATTTTCATTACATTCTGTGTGTGTGTGTGTGTGTTTGTGTGTGTGTGAGCAAAGAACTGTTCACTTTCGTCTTTGTCAATAAGGCGCAGCCAACTTAACAATATGAAAGAATGGAGTGCTGCCAGATCGCTTGAAATGAACAGTTCTAACACACGAATTCACAGTATATGCACACGTTTGAATCGTCACAGTCGCAGTTACAGTCACTGTCACTGAATCAGGCATACAGTCACCTTCACCGTCACTGTCACTGTCACTGTCACTGTTTCGGTCACTGTAACTTTTCAATTCTCAGTCTTTTGTTAATAACTTTTTTTGTATACTATTGATTGATTATGTTTGACTTTTAAGTTTGTTCTCAGTATGTAATCATATCGCCGCCGTATGATTATGTATATTTATATACATATATCTAGTTTAACCTGTCGATATATTGTATATAAAGCTGTTCCCGGTTTAATTATTTTTTTTTTTTAACTTTACACATTAGTGTATTTAATTTTGATTTGATTAAACTGCAATTCGAATCGATATCAACAAATGTTTTTTGTCAACTTTCTGTCTGTCTCTTTGTCTGTCTGTTGTCTGAGCTTATTGTAACTATAGTATATCCCTTATATGTCGATTATACGAAGCTAGGGCCTCCATTCAGTGTGTATGAATATGTGCCGGTTATGTCAATTACTGTTTGAGTTATGTACTTAAGTTAATTGTTTTTTTTTGGTTCTACAATCATTTATAATTGTTATCCCTCATACTTACTATCATGCCAATAACTTGGCTTATTATTTCTAAAATAATATTCTATTTTATATCATGATATTTGCTACAAACTCACCACTTTGACAATTACTTATGTACTTATTAATCAACAACTACTTGCTACTAAGTACTACTATTACTATTACTACTACTTGCTACTAAGTACTACTATTACTATTACTACTACCACTACTACTACTACTAAGTACTACCACTACTACTACTACAACTAAGTACTACCACTACTACTACCACTACTACTACTACTACTACTACTACTACTACTGCTACTACTACAAATACTACTACTATTACTGCTACTACTGATACTACTGCTACTTTTAAAACAGTTTATCTGTAATGTCTCAAGTACTAACCATAAGTTTAATCGTATCGATAACCAACATCGAACCAGTACACGATACGCAATGGACGTGGCCGTTTCGGAATTCCCGGTAGCGATCGGAAGCCTCTCGTATTGTCAACATATCAGGATGCACAGCAACACTTGCCATATGCCGATGACTCGAACGCCGTGACGCCCATGTCTGAGGAGAATGGAGCCATTATAGTGCCAGTTTATTATGGGAATCTAGGTGGGTGCTGCCACAGGTTATCGATAACAATAGCTTACTAATAATCGATATTAAATATACTATATATAAAATTTTAAATTTGCAGACTTATCATATATATAATTACAACCATCACCTTATCGATTGTTAACCCAATATATATTGTTATGTGGTCGATAAGACTGTACCGCTTAAATTGTATATTTTCATAGATATTCACAACTATCGGCTTATCGATAGTCAATCCAATAAATATCGATATGATAGATATATATATATATCGATATCTTCAGTTGCCACATGATCAATATTAATGGTACTACATTGGCTTTATCACAGGCTCCAGACACTCATCGTATACCTCACACCAGTCCCGTATATCGTATACCTCACATGGAGATCTGCTCGGAGGCATGGCCGTTATGGGCGTCAGCACAATGACCAAGGAGAGCAAGTTGCGCAATCGCAATACACGCAATCAATCAGTGGGCGCCACCAATGGCGGCACCACCTGCCTGGACACCAATCACAAGGTCGAGCACCGCGATTACGTAAGTACCATGAAACCGAACGGATAGACAATTGACAATTGAAATAAAAACTGATTATGCAGGAAATCGGGCTGGAGTGCACGGACGAAGCGGGCAAGATCAAACACCACGACAATCCTTTTATTGAGCCCGTCCAGACACAAACGGTGGTCGACATGAAAGGTATGTCACTCAACCACATACATACATACATATGTATATCGCTTACTCTCTCACTCACTCTATGCAACTCTGTCTCGCATCTCAGATGTTATGGTCCTGAATGATATAATTGAGCAAGCCGCTGGTCGGCATAGTCGAGCTAGTGATCGCGGTGGTAAGTAACGAGCTATTGACTTATCGATAAATCGATTGATCTATCTATCGTATCGCATTATTGCATTGCGTTCATGTTGTACATTTGACATTATCCATTAAATATACATACATACATGCATAATCTATATATATATATATATATTGAACGTCTTGTAAATTTTCGTTTGTTTTGTGTTCTCTTTCATGTGCATTGTTTTTCTTATCATTTTCACCTTATCGTTTTAATAACCGACAGACTGCTGTAAATACTTAAGTAACAAAACCAAAACCAAAACCAAATCATATTTAATCCTTATTCATTTTTGCTGTTTGAATTCAACTTACAATATTATAGACTAAGTGCCGTAACGTTTGTTCCTGTGACAACGGATTTTGCCCATAGCCTTTTCATATACTACTCTTATATAAATATCTATTCCTACTATCTACAAATCTGTACCTAAAATACAAATTAAACACAACTTGCTATGGATTTCGATTCATCTAACATTCCATAAGATATTATCAACACATTTGATGTGCTGAGATCGTTTTGTCTAGATTTCAATTGGTTTTTTGCGAGTACTATTTTAGTTTTTATGCTTTTGATTTGAAACGCATGAGATATGTGCGTTGAAGGGTTGCAGACTGGCTAATGATTGATGGATTGATTGACTGTTTTAATGGCTTGAAACATATTTCTAGCGTACTGCATGTGGACCCTAAAAGCCTGTGCATAAGTTGATTAACCCAGTTGATATTAATTCTCAATTATTTTTTATTATTTTCAAAATAAAAGAGGAAAACAATCAGAAAACATTTGCCAACAAGAATATTTATTTCTCACTCGCATTTACTTTAACTATTTTATATTGTATATTGTTATTGTACTTACATATATCTATACATATTTATTTTGTATTCTCATTTACTCTTTTGTTTTCTACTTTGATTATTAACAAGGAACTCAAGCAATAAACATTCTTAACTATTTTAATAATTATACTTATATACAAATAATTATATATGTACTTATATGTATACCCAAATGAATGACTTCTTTGACTCGTCCATTTTATTTAATGCCGTTGATGCTAACAGAAGAAAGCGAAACAAATTGCAAAAAAAAAAAAAAAAAACAAGAAAATAATACAAAAAAGTTTAAAAACAATTTACAACAAATTAATGCAGCAAGCAAGCGAAACACATTCCACCCATTTGATAATTTTGTATGACAATACTCACACATTGATAACAATCCAACTACACACACATACACACACACACAGGCACACACACATGCAAATTTCGCTTGGCCGCTGCCCAAAAGTAGGCAACACTTTTTGGCGCTTTCCGAAGCGTTCGTCTTTGAGCTTTTGTTAGTTTGCTGCACTGTTACCTCTAGCCTCTTACCTCTAACCTCTTAATGCTGCTTCACTGCACAACACAACACAGTTGCTGCGAACAAATTTCAAATTTAAAAGTCACGTTCTGAAAAAACATTCAAAGTAACAACTATAACATAATATGTTTAAAAATTACTGAAATGTTTGAAATGTAAACATTTAACATTGCAAACGAGGAAAGAAGATTTTCAAAACGTGACTTAAGAGAAAAAATAAAATAGCAAAAACAGAGAGGCTCCAAAACACGTACAACATTTGGACTAGAAAAACAATGAAAACTACAAAAATTACAATAATAATTTGAAATTAATTTTGATTTGATTTGTTTAAAAAAAAAAAAAAATTAACCAGCAAAACTTTGTTAGTTTTTCAACTTGTTTTTGAACTTATTTAATACTGCATGCCTAAACTTAACTAATCTATAACTATAACTATAACTATTCTCTAATGACTTGTACAATAAAGTTATTGCTTTTGTTTCGTAGCCGCTTGCCTTGTAATTTGATTGCTAATTATATACATATTTTATACTATAACCCATTATTTGAACTAACCTAGTCTACGTATGTAAGTCTAGTGTTTACTATAATTAGCGCATGCTTTTTCAGTAGTCAGTCACAATCACCTGTACCTCTACCCAATGCAACTACTACTCGTAATTTAAATCTAGAACTCAATTTACATATTGAAAACGCTGCGAACTGAATGCTTAACATTTGTATTGGAATATAATTCGCGTAGCCTAATTAAGTAGCCTTACCCATTGAATATCGTTAACTTTTGGGGACTAATTCAAGATGAATATCTTAAATTTATTAGCTTTTACTATGAATGTAGACAGCAGTGAGTCTGTGACAAAACTACCTAGTGAAAGTAATCATAATTATAATTATAAGTATCTACCATTCAAGTCTTAAATCCTTAGTCCGTTGGTGATTTGAGTATCTTTTGATTCGGGAATTGGGTTCAGTCAGTACTTACGACATTCATTATCTTTGCTCGTAGTTAGTTACAGCGTGCACAAAGTAGCTTTAAAAGAAAACATCTCATCAGTAATGGAGCTGCTTTAAGTAGACTAAACAGAAACAGCAGGTATAGAGTATCTACAAGTCGTGCAACGTCAACAATGTGACACTGAAATTATGGATTTTAATCAAATTTGAAAAGCGCTCCAAATAAAAGCCTCTCTCTTTTTCGAACAACAAAAAAAAGCACACTTACACACACACACACACACCACATAGTCACACACACATACACACACACACACACACAGTTTATTTCTTTCTGTTTAATCTGAAAAGCTAACGAATAATTTCCAATGCAATGAAGCTTCAAACAAAATAAAAAAAAAAGAATAATACTTTCATAGCAAACTACGAAACTCGATCGTATGAGAAATCTGCTAATAATAATAAAAAAAAAAAGAGAACAACAAAACAAAAAAGAAATCTGCTAATCTGGCTGAGTCAAAGTTGGTCAAATCACAACTAATAACAAACTTTTGTATGGTTCAGTCTCCGTTTACTATTTCCCAACAGAGGACGACGATGAGGATGGGCCGACATTCAAAGACAAGGCACTCGAAGTGATATTGAAAGGCATCGATGTGTTTTGTGTGTGGGACTGCTGCTGGGTTTGGTTGAAATTTCAGGAATGGGTCTCTTTGATCGTCTTCGATCCCTTCGTTGAGCTCTTCATAACGCTGTGCATCGTTGTGAATACGATGTTCATGGCTATGGATCATCACGACATGAATAAGGAAATGGAACGCGTGCTCAAGAGTGGCAATTATGTGAGTACTCACTGTACACTGTACTACGATTGCAATACCATTCACAATTAAATTTAAATCCGCTTGACAGTTCTTCACCGCAACCTTTGCCATTGAGGCGACCATGAAGCTAATGGCGATGAGTCCCAAATACTATTTTCAAGAGGGCTGGAACATCTTTGATTTCATCATTGTCGCCCTCTCACTGCTCGAGCTGGGCCTCGAGGGCGTCCAGGGTCTATCCGTGTTGCGTTCTTTTCGTTTGGTAAGCATCCGTAGAGCATTTGATTCCAGATGCCAGTGCAGAGACTATTATTATTATTATTATTATTGTCTAGTTAGTTCAGGATCTAAGGTAGTCTTATGTATCTGTAAATCTAACTTAGTATGTATGATGTTCTGACTGTACTGTTAGTACTAATCTCAAAGCAAATGTGATAATCGTATTAACGCGTACTACTTCTATACCCCAAACCGAAAAAAATACTACCCCTCGTTGCCCCTTCAACACTTTAACACATACACACACACGAGAGAACACACATACACCAGCCAACGCTAATGTTAACTACGTCCTGCCAATTTACAGCTGCGTGTATTCAAATTGGCCAAATCATGGCCAACGTTAAATTTACTCATATCGATTATGGGTCGAACTGTCGGCGCTCTGGGCAATCTGACCTTCGTCTTATGCATTATTATCTTCATATTTGCTGTAATGGGCATGCAGCTGTTTGGCAAAAACTACACAGGTATTAAACTATATGCCCAACTGGCAACAAAAAACCCCAAATCCACAATTCCCCTCCCCCCTCGGCAAGAAATAAACAAGACAAAATATCCACTGCAAACAAAAAGCAAGTTTTTTTTTTTTTTAGCGTGCAACAAAACAATTTTTCTTAATCTAATCTAATCTAACTATAGCCAGCATTTTTCTAGTACTCAACTTTTGCTCAACTTCTTACTCCAAGTTAACTAAATATCTGTATATTTAATTTGTTTTAGTTTAATTTAATTTCATTGTCAAATAGTTGAACACCTTCGATAACAAAATTCGACAATTGACAAGCCGAATGATGAAAAACTAAACGAAAATGCTTTGGGCACGGTTTTTCATTTCGATTTTCATATATATATTTTTATATTGTGCTTTCGCAATTGAAATGAATTCGTGAGCGTGACAAAAGTGTAAACAATTGACAAATTAATTATAATTATAGTTAGCTATGGTGAGAATTTTGAAAGCATTTTGAACTTGATCCAAATGGAATCCCAGTAATATGTATGTACATATATTGAAATACATATCTATGGGCTAATTAAACTTATAAAATCGTAATTAGTCTAAGAATAATAACTGTGCCATAGGCATATGTAAATATGCATTGCCAATTGAATGAATGAATGAATGAATGAATCATGCACAGCATTCGATAATAAGTAGTAGTTGGTTGATGTCTCACTCATCACAGCACAGTCTACAATCGACAATCGACTATCGATTATCGATAATCTACAGTCGCAATTGCTGTGCATGATTGACATTTTGAACTACGGTCACTTCGTAGCTTTTTTTTCGAAATCATAGAGCTACTACAACGTTTTTTGCATTTCCAAAATATAATCTATATATAAATATTTTTTGTACTCCTAATGCTTTGCCCGGCTTACAAATTAAAACTACCACTAATGATAATAATAATGACAATGACAATGATGATAATTATAATGATAACAATATATCAAATCAATATCCCCATACACCAATTGTAAATCGAATCAAATGAATGAATGATACCTAAACTTCCACTCACACTGACAAAAAAAAAAAAACATCACAAACCAAACCAAATCAATATATATCAAAATTAAAACTAAATTCCAAACTCAATATCAATCAAATCAATATCAATATCAATATCAATATCAACATTTTCGAAAATCAAATGAAATCCGTAAATGCAGCTGCGTGTATTCAAATTGGCCAAATCTTGGCCAACACTTAATTTACTCATTTCGATTATGGGCCGCACCATGGGCGCTTTGGGTAATCTGACATTTGTACTTTGCATTATCATCTTCATATTTGCGGTGATGGGAATGCAACTGTTCGGAAAGAACTATCATGGTAAGTGCTCCTTCCAGTCCTTTCAGCTCCTTCGTTTCAAAAGCCTTCTATCGATGTGCATTTTATCGTTTTATCGTTTATCGTTTCTTTCTTTTTTAAATATACTCGTATATGTGTGCGTATTTATGTGTCACAGGTTTCGGTTATATATTAGTATATATGTTATTTCATTAATTTGTTCATAAGTTTTAATTCGTTGTTGTTTTTTAAAATAATCGATAGATGTGAGAACGATCGATGGTTTATAACTAGCTACAGTTACTCAATAACTTCAGAAAAATTCCCAATAATTCTTGATTCAATTTCTCAGGGAAAACGATTCAAATACAATTGGCATATCAAGCAAAAGTTATTGAACTTCTTTACATAAAATTGAATTCAAAATGATTGAATTAAAATTTCATACTATTGATAATACTTTCCTATAAAGAAACTCCACTGCTTCTATGTATAATCCATGTGTCAATTTGTGTGTCTTGTGTCGTGTCCCAATCACAAGTCGCAAATCGCAAATCTCACCAAAAAATATTAAGTTTATTTTTGTAGTTATACTTTTAATTTCATTAGCTTTACTTTAGGGCAGATTCTCTGATCCACGTTTTGTTACATATGTATGTATTTCCGTCCGAGTAAGAAGAATTCTTAGTTGAGGGTTTCATTTGGAAACCGAGCTGCATAAGTCTTAGTTTAAGTTGAGTTTTGGGTCCCATTGCCTGGTTATCTGGTGGCATTGTCTTCAGTAAGTACAAGCGTGCAATGAGCAAAACATTTCCTCTAGCTTTATTACACCAAGCTCTCTTAACTTTTTTCTACTGTTCTACAAATCAAGTATAGCTTAATTCTCAATAATATAGAAAACAAAAAACAAAAAACAAAAAACAAACTGCAAATCTGCAACTTGGCTGCATCAATAGAGTGGCCTGAAAGCAGCTCGCGATTTGTTTGCCCATTTTGTGTTTTCTTTGTTGATTTGTCTCAATAATATTTTGATTGCGGTTTTTTGTAAGAACTTTTCTCGCATTTGCCAACACTGTTTTATGGGTGCTGCTGCCATTTTGCACACGCTTTTTGTATGTGGCTTTAGTATAACACGCAAAAAAATAAAAAGAAATGAAATGAAACCAAAAACCGATCCTTAAATTTGTGTATAGTTTGTTTTCAATACAGCTATTTTTGACTAAATTCAAACTCCATTTATTCGTTATGCAACAGATCATAAAGATCGTTTTCCGGATGGCGATTTGCCGCGCTGGAACTTCACAGACTTCATGCACAGCTTCATGATCGTGTTCCGGGTGTTATGCGGTGAATGGATCGAGTCTATGTGGGACTGTATGTACGTCGGCGATGTCTCCTGTATTCCATTCTTCTTGGCCACCGTTGTCATCGGCAATCTTGTGGTAAGTAGACCAGTTGACTCACCAGTCTAATGATTGATTCGATTGATTGTTCTTGTTCTGTGTACTTGCAGGTTCTTAACCTTTTCTTAGCCTTGCTTTTGTCAAATTTTGGCTCATCTAGTTTATCAGCACCGACTGCCGACAATGATACTAACAAAATAGCCGAGGCCTTTAATCGTATTGGCCGTTTTAAAAGTTGGGTTAAGCGTAGTTTTGCTGATTGTTTCAAGTTAATACGTAACAAATTGACAAATCAAATAAGTGATCAACCATCAGGTGAGAGGACTAACCAGATCAGTTGGATTTGGAGCGAAGGTTTTTATCCACTTGTTTTCACAATTATTAAAACTACTTTTAATTATATAATCTGTTATGATATACATATGATATCAATATAATATATAAATATATATATAAATATAAATAATATATATATATATATATATATATATATATATATATGTATATATATGTATACTAATTGCGTTTAATGTTAACTTCAACTCAACACAATTGGCCAAAACAAATTAATCAAAATACAAATTCTAGTTCAGCCAAATAAATTCAATTCGTTTTAACTGTAAACAAAACATTGTTCAAAAACAAAACACGTATTAAATGCTCTTTAGTTTCTCCACTCCCACAACAAAATTCCCCGCCCCATCAAAAAACCCATCATAGTACATTAACATGAAATCTAGTATTTGTCAAGTATATCGAATTATCGATAATATATCGAATTGCGTCTCATCTCGTTTCCTCATTTCCAAATTAAGAGATTTAAGTATTTTTGGTTTCCGTTCGATTTGAACATAATTGTTGTTGTTCAATAACCTCAAAAGACTCTACATATGTACATATGTATGTATGTATGTATGTGTATCTGTCTATGTCAATATATATATATATATATATATATATATGTACTAAATGTATCTGTATCTGTATTTGTATGTATGCATCTGGGGGCATCAAGAATTGCGTCGAGTGTGACATTACCGATACGCTCACTTCATACCCGATTCTACCTATCTATCTAGCTATCTAGTACATACTACCTAAGTACCTAGCCCCCCCCCCAACCTGCCTATATTCGTATGATAAAATAGATTCGTAGAGTTAGTGTGTATTTAGTCGAAACGTCATACAAAACATACATATCGTACTTATGTTCCTTTTAGAAATAAAGTATTGACAATTATATCTTGTACTCGTACTTAGTAACTCGTCTCGCTCTTGTTACTCGTTATCTTCCACTCGTTACTTTTTACTTTACCCATTCTTACTTGTCGTACTCGTTCTCGTTACATAGATTTACATTTACATAGATATGTCTATCTATCAGTTAGAACTCGTCGTCGTTAACGTATCTTTGGGTATAGAAGTTTTTGATTTTCCAATCGGTTTCACAATTCCCACATCCCAACAATTCTACACAACATTCTTTTGGGCCTCGAATTAAGAACTCCACACTAGAGTAATTCAAATTAAATACTTAAATATATTAAGTCTGTCGATATTTTGCTAGTTTAACGCCAAAACAAATCAATAATAATAATTATAATTATAATAATAATAATAATAATAACATTATGTAATAGTTGCCCATTGTAACGAAAAATTATATAAATTGAAAGTAAAACAGTGGATTTGATCCTTCATCTAGTATTACAGAACTTTTCTTTTTCGATATTATTGTGTTGTCTGTGTATATTGTATATTGTATATGTATGGAATTTATTTATAAAAAAAAAAAAAAACAAAAAAAAAGATTAATAACAAGAAAACAAATAACTTTAGCACTTAAATTTCATCATTAAGTTGTATTTAAAATGTAAACTTAGTGCTTATGTAACATTCATGTCTATCCAAAATGGCGAAAACGTGATCTTTTGGATATGACAAAGTACAGTTAAACAGTTAATCAGTTAATCAGTTAATCATTCAGTATTTATCGATAACTCATCTAGCGATCATGCCATCTCACTCAGCAGCTCTTGCTCTATGGGAGCCCGATCAGATCATTTTGCGATATGCGTTGTTCGCTGTTGTGTGTTGTGTCAGGACCGTTTTCTCAACTATCGTACCATATGCGATAGTAATCGACTGCAGTACTTAACGTGATTGTGAACTTAATCGATTATCGATAAGTTTAGAAAACGTGACCGTATGTGTTCGTATGATCGTATGTTTTGTGTTGTTTTGCATTATGTGTCGTAATCAAACATTACAACCCAATATGATATTAATCGCATTTACTATCTTTATTCTTTTTCATTTATATACACACACATACACATACTATATACTATTATGGCTTGTCATGATTTCAAAATAAAAAAAAAACAAATAATAATCGTATTGCATTGGCCGACGTATCAACGCTTCATATTATTGAACCAACTAATCAATCAATCGATCAATCAATCAATCAATCAATCAATCAATCAATCGATCAACAACGACGACAACAACAACCAACAACAACGACGACGACGACAACAACAACAACAACAACAACTCTTGCGAACGGCTTGTGCTGAAATCGTTGTGAATTCGCTTTATGATTTTCATCATCCCAACCCATACATGTACAACCATATATATATATATATATAAACATATATATACATATGAATTGTGTGTGTGTGTATATGTATACTATGCCATACCTACATACACATACACATATATATATATATATATATTATGTAACATGTACATATCGAAAATTAAATGTGTGTGTGTATATATATAATATTGTAATTAAATAATACGAAATGCGATGATATTCGGATACGAAAAAGGCAAGGGCGTTTGTCGTTGTATATCTGCAGAGCATGGTGACAACGAAATGGAGATGGGACACGACGAGATCCTCGCCGATGGTCTGATCAAGAAGGGTATCAAGGAGCAGACTCAGCTGGAGGTAGCCATTGGTGATGGCATGGAGTTTACGATACACGGCGATATGAAGAACAATAAGCCGAAGAAATCCAAATATCTAAATAATGCAACGGTAAATAATACAACTCGAATCGATATTTACTTTGATATTATGTAATAAATATATACATATACATATATGTGTATATATACTATCAATACATGCGTGTATGTATATACATATATACATATACGTGTGTTTGTGTGTCTATATTCATTTTGACTATGTACTATTTTATTATACTTACTATAATTATACTATACTACATACTTAGACTAATTTCTTAACGACAACAAATTGATTTATATTATTTATTCATTTCCTTTTCGTTTATTTATTTGTTTTTTTCTTTTACATATAACTGTCTATATGTGTACTGTTATGTGTGTGTGTGTATTCCACAAATCCAATCAACCAAAAAAAAAAAACAATACAAAAAAAAAAATGATAAACCAACCAATCCAACCAACTGAACCCGACACTTGAACTGAAATCGTTGCAAAAAATAACAACAACAAAAAAAACAAAAAAAAAAACCAAAAAAAAACCAAAAAAAAAAAACAAAATATATATATATGATATATGAATAATTATACAGATGATTGGCAACTCAATTAACCACCAAGACAATAGACTGGAACACGAGCTAAACCATAGAGGTTTGTCCTTACAGGACGACGACACTGCCAGCATTAACTCATATGGTAGCCATAAGAATCGACCATTCAAGGACGAGAGCCACAAGGGTAGCGCCGAAACGATGGAGGGAGAGGAGAAACGCGACGCCAGTAAAGAGGATTTAGGTCTCGACGAGGAGCTAGACGAGGAGGGCGAATGCGAGGAGGGCCCACTCGACGGTGATATCATAATACATGCTAACGACGAGGATATACTTGACGAGTATCCAGCTGATTGCTGCCCCGATTCGTACTATAAGAAATTTCCAATCTTAGCCGGTGACGAAGATTCGCCGTTCTGGCAAGGATGGGGCAATTTACGACTGAAAACTTTTCAATTAATTGAAAATAAATATTTTGAAACAGCTGTTATCACTATGATTTTAATGAGTAGCTTAGCTTTGGTAAGTCAACTACAACAACTACAACTACTTACAAAAAAAAAAGATAAAAGAAATGACGATATCTAAAAAAAAAGAGTACACATATTTTTGCGACTTTCAATTGCTGCAAGTCTTGCAACAGTCTGCAAATTCGCAAAAATAATGCAATTACAATTAATACTAAAAAAAAAAAAGTAGTTAATCAAGCCTTGCTTAAACTTTACCAAAGTTGATTGCTTCATTTATTTTTAGGTTTATCATTTGACTCTAGATTTATTTAGAGTTTTGCCAGTGCAGCATAGTTTAGCCTAGAGAGTTTCAATTATTGTGTTTATTATGTTAATATTACAACAAAAAATGCCACTGATAGCAACACAATTAACATTGCTTTCTACCTAAATGCTTCTAAACACATTACATAGTCCCAAAACTATTCGATAGAACAATTGTATTCGGTTTGGCGAAGCTCTAAATACCCTTGCAGATTAAATTAGTTTTTAGTTTGCTTTACTACTGAACTTTACTGATCATATTCGTTTCACTACTAAGAAGTTACTCTTTTTGAATTGAAATCTCCAGACTACTTCCTTTCAGCAAGGGTATAACAAATCGTATAGTTTTCAAAAGAATCCCTTCGAATCTTAGCCTGCAAACTCTTCAACAAGCTGCTGTTGCTATCAGTAGTACTTAAATTAACATTATCTTTTTAATTTGGTCAATTTTAAAGCGATATTCAAATCGTTAGTACTAGTTCAATCATGATCCTCATGAAGCCAACTTTCGACTTGGGCTTAGGCACAATCGATTAGTCAAACGGTTTGTGTCTTTGCTTAAGCCGAAAGTGTCTCCGCTAAACTTGATGTTAGAAAATCAACTGGGAACTGGCTTTCATTGAGTTTGTGTGTGTGTTTTGTGATATACTTACTTACGTATATACTATACTATTATCTAGGGTTCTTTGTGTAGCTTTAGCGTTAGATTTTGTGGTTAGACGCTTATGCGTATTATTTCAAGAATTTTGTCTTCAATTTCTTTGAAAATTTTTCTTTAATTGCGTTTGACTTTGATTTGTCCGTAAACGAAGAAAAAGACATTAAACAAAAATTGGACAAAGTTGCCTATTTTCTTGCGTGAAAAAAAAAACAAATAAGAAAAGTTATGATAATAATAATACATAATATTATTAAAAGCAAAAAAAAAAAAAAGAGAAAAAAAAAGAACAAGAGTAGAAACTGTAAAATGAGTCAAGCCAGTAATGCGGCTGTACTTAATTAATTACGACAATTGTTTATGATTATCTAGCTTGTGTTATACTGCTTCTAGATACAATTTGTATGTACTTGTAATGCATTTCTTTTACAAAACTTAACTTGAATACTCCAACTCCAACTCCACCTCCACCTCCACCGACAACGAAACAGGCTTTAGAAGATGTACATCTGCCGCAAAGGCCCATACTGCAGGATATTTTATACTATATGGACAGAATATTTACGGTTATATTCTTCTTGGAGATGTTAATCAAGTGGTTGGCCCTCGGCTTCAAAGTGTACTTCACGAATGCGTGGTGCTGGCTTGATTTCGTTATTGTCATGGTAAGTCATCATGTTGGCCATGCCAGCTAACAATACTTTCGACACTCTTTATTTACTTGTATCGTACTTACTTATCACGAACGAATATCTCAATTTCCATATTAATTTCAATCTCAATTTCAATCAGAATCTGAATCTACTCTTGACCAACAACTTTAATGATCTCAAAACGAACTATTGTTGTCAATAGATAGATACATACATAAACTCCTATTATACTTAGATACACGTGTAAAAAAAAAAATATATATATTAATATATAACACAGACTGACATTTCGGACCGAATCTGTTATAAAAATTTGTATATGATTTATGATTTTGCTATGAACTGCGTATAAATATGTCAATACTTTAGCTAAATGCTGCAATAATATAACACAGTTAGGAGATCTGTTATACAGATAACAGATAACAGATAACATATAATATATAATATATAATATATGTAAATGTAGTACTACTTACTTATAACAATTGACCCGTAAGCAAACCATGTACTATAAAATCCAGTTATAACCAATAGAGTTAAAAAAGTTTTTTGCCCAAAAAAAAAGAAAATTTAGTTAGTGATTTACTTAGTTAGTCTAAGCGTAAATACAATTTGCACTCGTATTTAACTTATTATCGTATATACCATACGTACTATAACTATTTAGTAGATCATTTCGAGTTCGAGTTTTCAGTTCATCTTACTATTTGTTTCGATTACGACTTTGATTTTGAGTTGAGTTCGGTTGTGATTTTGACTGGTTTCTAAAGCTGTGTTTATGCCTAAATACATATACGTATATACGTATACTATATATATGTATTTATGTATTTATGTAATGGTCGTTTAGCTGTCGCTAATCAATTTGGCTGCGGTCTGGTCCGGAGCCGATGACGTGCCCGCCTTCCGCTCGATGCGAACTCTCCGCGCTTTGAGGCCATTGCGCGCCGTTTCGCGATGGGAGGGCATGAAAGTAAGTAGTGTCCATTGGGACACCCTCTCTGTCGTACATTTAACTGTGTCTTGCTCTCGCTCGCTCTATCTCTTTCACTCTCACTCTCTCTCTCTCTGTCTAACTCTAACTCTAACTCTAACTCTGTGTATTTCTCTCTATATATACATATACATCATATTTGTGTCGCTGTGTGTGAGTGTGTGTGTGTGTGTGTGAGTGTGTGTGAGGGTGTGTGTGTGATCTAGCTAAAGTGTGCATATTAATGTACAAATGCTATTAAATGTTGTATCACTTACTTAACAATCTCTTGCATACATCTAACTAACTGTATTAACTGTTATACAACTTTATCTAAGAGAGAGTTTTAAGAATCAAGCTGCGTTTTCGTATTAATAACAATAAATAGCATTATGTCTGTCTCTCTCTCATCTCTCTCTCACTCTCTCTCTATCGCGCGCTCTTGTTATCTCTTTCACTCGCTCTTTCGATGTTCTATTAAACGTACTCCCGCTAAGTGTTATACTTATCATATTGTATGTATGTATGTATGTATGTGTGTTCTATGTGCCTCGATCTGCACTCAAACAAAGCTGTTATACTGATGTTCGAACAGCAGTTATAACTGTTAGCTATTCATGCGCTCTTCTATGTATGCAATTGCCAAACTTCTGCTGTATGTATGTGTGTATGTGTGTGTGTTGGTGTGCGTACGTATATGTATGTGTGTTATAAACTTATTATCGGCTATTATCTGTGTTGAATATCATAAACACTGTGCGCATAGGGCGACGCTTTGCTAACTGTTATACCAGCCAGTTTTTACATTTATTTTGTGTGTTTTTTTTTTATTTTAACCATTGTATTTACCCACCAACAACATCATTAACATACCTATCAATATTAACCATATAACAGATGTATTATACTTATTTCCATACTGTTGCATAAGAATTCAATCATTCAGCAAATGTATAACATATATACATATATAAATATATATGTATATGTATGTACGTATGCTTATATTTTGTGATACCCTTAAATTGTATGTTGGGCAAAGCTTTGATTTATATGGGTGGATGTATGTAATATGTATGTATGTATGTACATATGTATTAATAATGTACGTTGATGCTGTGACGCTTTAGCTTTGTATATTATGTATATCAACTGTTATACCATACCATACCATACCATACCATACCATACCGTACCATACCGTACCGTACCATTGTACTGATAAGCTCTGGTTTTAGTGTAGCGTCAACAGTCAAACAATTAGAAATGTAATTTAGGTTAGTTAAGTCTGTATGTATAACAGTTGGTCAATATGTATGTATGTATATTTAGGGCTAGGCCAATACGTACTTGCCAAAACTGTTATACACAAATGTATGTATGTATGTATGTAATTAGAATACGTATACGTATGTAGTATGTAAGTAGTTTGGTTCAAACGCAATCCCCCCGCAATTAACTACTCGTC
The DNA here is from genome assembly GCA_958299025.2 of Drosophila histrio. NCBI lineage: Eukaryota > Metazoa > Arthropoda > Insecta > Diptera > Drosophilidae > Drosophila > Drosophila histrio. Next base: position 26,087,846 of record OY282582.1, read on the forward strand.
ATAACTACGCGCCCATTGTAATAATTGTATTAAAACGGAGTACAAATAGAGTTCCTAGCGTCCTTGATATTATAACAATATGCATATATACCATATACATAAATAGATAACCTTCCACATATACTACAGTAGACCCTAGCGTAAATAGTAGCATTGAATTGTCAACCTTACCTACAACATGAATTTACATTTATATTAATATGATCCGAACCCAAATCCGAATCCGAATCCGAAATCCGAATTCCGAGCCTCCCCTGAACCAGACCCAAAAGCTCTACCAAAACTTAGAGGCACTGATAATATATCGATTTATCGATTTAATGTACTCTTTACAAGACGTACAAGATGATGCACCACCACTGTACAAAGACTCGAACAAATGAATTCCCCTTTTCGACCTAAGTGTCGTCTAGTGTACAAATATTGTAGGTACAAACTCGTAATACCTGATACGATTGTATATAGTCCTATACTGTAAATAAGTATGATCAAATAGAAAACGAAAACCAATACCAAACCAAACCAAACGTAACGAAGACGACAGTCGAATACAAGTGCAATTGTCGTGTCATTTGACACAAATTGCGTATACGCAGTGGTGGCAGTGTTTTACTTAAATACAAGCCGCATCCAAATGAAACTCTAAACATTAAACAGTCACCGCTTGGTCTCGGCTATAAACGTTTCAATTTCAAACCCAAAAATCCCAATAATAAATGAAACTTATGTACCTACCAACCAGCCAAAGATATCCACGAACCAATCGAGTCCGGCAGCAAAGTTTGAGCAAAAATGTGTCAATATAAAGACAAAAGCCAAAAGAAAAATACCAAAAAAAAGCAAAAAGAAATCCCATAACAATCAATTATGATAAAAAGAAAACCTAGTGAAGAACGTCGCGCTGCTATACAATAGACCAAAAGGCAATGCAAACGCCACACACAGAGGACAATTAAGGGATTTGTATATACTACTTACTTATAATATGGCAGCACCTAGTTATTGTAATTGTACTTGTAACTCGTAACTGTAACTGTAACTCTAATTGTAATTATAACTACATATAGTTCGTGACCATGAACATTCATAACCAATGAGAAAACTTCAATCATTTGGTCCATGTCAATGTCCTCTTGCCATTTCGGCGTTTGCATGCCACATTCGTCCATTGTGGAGCGTTGCGCGGCAGTTTAGGGTGCAACAAATAAAAGACTTTAACTTTTAGTTACTCTTCAACTCTTCGACAAACTTGAAATATCGATATATGTGTGTGTGTGTGTGTGTGCGCGTAACTGTTGGTAAGAAGAGCAAAGCCAGCAAAGAATCATCGAATGACTTCATTAAACACACACTTGTGATCTACACTAATTTGACTACTATTTCAACTACTACTATTTACCTGAATCAGGCACGCGATCTCTTCTACTTGTACTACAAGTGCTTAGCCTTAACCAATTGTACGAAAAGTACTCGAAATTCCCTGCATCTTGTAAGCAACTTAGGTACTACTATTATTCATCTACTGTCTCTGTCTCTAATTCTACTACTACTACTATTTATTTAACTAAACCCAAGTGAGGCTCACAATCTCATGTACTACTTCCACATCAATAACAACAACTACAACTACAACTACAGCTACTATTTACCTTTAACCAATCCACTCTTACACTCGAATATACGTAATACTACTCTACCACCCTACTTTTTTGAGTGTTGTAATCTCCTGCAAGTTGTGTTGTATCCAGAAAATATAAACAGCTAGACAACTCTTGACCTGTTCTTGTACTTGTCCAATTGTAGCGTATAATTGAACCACAACTACATGCATAACTATAACATATTAAGTATTATACTATACTTCCAATGTTTGTCCCATATTCATACTATATATAGTATTGTATGTGTTGCAATGTTTCGTTTGTGTGTGCGTATGTGCGTGTGTGTGTGTGTGTGTGTGTTAACACTCTTATATAATTGTTGAATTAACTAAATACTTATACATATATTTATATATATATGTTCGTTTTGCAAGTACAATACTTTTATATACATTATATATACTAACTTACTTAATACTAGGCTACCATATAAGTCATCTTTTTCAATCTGTAAGTTTAAGGCTAGGCTCTTTCCGATTACGATTTGTACCAGATTACAACCAAAAGAAAGCAGCAGTTAGTAGTTCTTACTTACTTAAAGCTTATTTCAGTTATGTATGTATTTAAAAACGATTTGAGTTATAACAAGAACAAGTACGACAGGACAAAACACTTTACTTTACCCCAAAAGTCACGAAAAGAAAGTTCGAAAACAAACAATTTACCAACACTTACATATATCGTATCTTTTTTCAATTCAAAAAACAAAAAAACAATGATAATTATGATGATGATGATGATGATGATTTAAATGATTTCAATTGTTAAACTTGGCACTATTCGAACTATATCGAAACTAGGTATCGCTTATCAACTTCGTTGCTTCACTTGTTGGAGCTGGTGGTATTCAAGCCTTCAAGACTATGCGAACATTAAGAGCACTGAGACCACTACGTGCCATGTCCCGTATGCAGGGCATGCGGGTACGTACTTTCATACATAAAAACAAACCAAAAAAAAAAAAAAACCAAAAACAATCAAATACAAAAAACAACAACAAGCAAACTTCTCAAAAAACTTACATTCCACATCAATATCAGTATCAGTATCAGCATTCAGTATCAATTTCAATCATTTTCGATTACAACGTTTTTTAAATACCAATAAATATATAATACCACTCTTATACGCGCGCTGTATTACTCTTATACATATTCATGCCACAACTAACAAGCGAAAAACCACACACACCTAATTACCAAATTAAATCTTTTACTTAGTTAATTATATTCAAATGTATTTAGTCAAATTATTAGTAAAACTTAAACAACAAGAAAATACCAACAATTAATTAAATAATAAACAAACAAAAAAATACTATAAAATGCAGCTGATGATATTTTGTTGTCCTTAGAAACGTTATCAATTAGAATGCATCCATAATTTATTTGACTGATTAGCTAAACTTTCTCTCTCGCTCTCGCTCTCTCGCTCTCTGTCTCTCTATCTCTCGCCGTCTTATCGAATATTCTTTATATACTTTGTACTCTTTTATTTTTTTTGTTAATACCGAACACGTTTCTTTTGTCTTACTTAATTAAACCGTACTTAGCATACTCTAACTCTTACTCTAACTCGACTGCAACTGCAACTGCAACTGCATTTAATTGATTAGATTTGCCTTCAACTTCAACTTAAACTAATCACATTCTCATCCCACACAAATTGTGCCTCAGCTTCTCTAACTTATTTTCCGCTCTGCTCTGCTCGCTCTTAGTGCCAAATTGGTTCAATCATCTAAATTCCAGTAGCTCAAAATTACTCCACACCTTAGGTTCTATTCGCTTCATGGCATCGTAGCTACATATACATAGTAGATTACTCACAGTACTATTACATACTTCATATATAATTATTTTGCCTGCCCGAACATAGCCATCAAATCCTGACTATAATTATTATACTCGTACTTAAAATAAACATTATCGTATATCGTATATTTAAAGTACAGATCAAACTGTCATATTGTATATCATGCTGGCATTTAAAACAAAAATTGAACTTGTGTGGAATAAAGATAAACGTTGTTTGCTTAGGAGATTTCTTAAGCTGTTCACAAATAGATGTTAACGATACTTTTCTATCATAAATCAAATCAATTTATTCCTATTTTATAATATATATGAAATCATTGATATGAGATAAGTTCCATTGATAACTTTACTAAATATATCAGCGAGAACAAAGTGATATAGTAGTAGCTAATCCATCTAATCTGTGTTAAAAATTAACTCGAGAGTGAACAGCTTATTGAAGCAGCATGAAGTAGGTTAAAAATCTAAAACTAACTAAGCTTAAGGAAAAAAAGACAAGAAACTAGTGATGTTCGATATTTTGCAAAGTTACATTGATACGAGTATAAAGACAATTTTTATTTAGTTCATACTTTTACTTCACTTCGGCTATACTTAAAGAACTATTAGGCAGAGATTATCGTATTTAAATTCCAGCTATTTGATATGCATTTGTTTAGTTAAGTTATATAATTACTATATCATACGATTACGAGCACCAAATGTCTTTAAATTAGAGTTAGTGCACTTTAAAATACTTCAAATTATAATTAATTACATGTACTTACAGCTCGAATTGCCTAATCTACTTTCACATCAGTGTAAATGCTATGTTGTATAGTGTATAGTGTATAGTGTATGCTTTGCTACTGCTACTTCTTTAACTATTGCCTATTGCCAATTGCCAATTGCCAATTGCTTTTGATGAACTAAGTGATGATTGCCTGTTGCATGCTACAAAATGTTTACTTTACACAATTAGACACTTGCCATTAGACACCATATCATGTACAATACTATATCATAATACGTATACTCTATATAGATAGAAACATAAATACAATCCACAAACACCAATTGTACTATACCATGCTTACTACACACTTATATATACTTACATACGAAATAATTTAACTAACATATACTATTATCAAATTGACTAAATAACTCTCTGCATTTATTGTATTATATTCTATATACTCTCCCTCTAAACAAAATATAAAAAAAAACAAACAAACAAACAATAACACACTCAAACAAACAAAATGTCATAATTCACTGCGTTGTTCCTGAAACCCTCAACCTCAACCACAAACTCCACATCAACCTGAAACCTTTGAAAATGTCCCCACATCGAAATCGACATCGAAATCGACATCGACATCGACATCGACATTGTTGCGAACGACGACCAAATGTGCCAAAATTGTGAAAATAAAAATAAATCAAATAAAATATGTTATCGAACGCACACAAAATTATCGATAAACCAGGTCGTCGTTAATGCGCTGGTACAAGCTATACCGTCCATCTTCAATGTGCTATTGGTGTGTCTAATATTTTGGCTAATTTTTGCCATAATGGGTGTACAGCTTTTTGCTGGAAAATATTTTAAGGTACGTGCAAACGTTTTTCAAGACAATTTAAAACCAATTCCAAAAAACAAAAAAACAACCAAAAACCGATTACCAAAAACCCAAGAAAATCAAAAAACAGCAAATCAAATAAAAAACAATGTCGAAAAGTAGTGCAAATGTCAGCAAATGTGTTTTTTTTTGCACTTACTTTTTGACTAACAAAAATCCAAGCAGCAATTAATTAGCAAATTAATTAACAATCGAAAGTCAACTTCAACTTGAATGAAATGCGTATCTTTGCATCTATTTTTCGTAAATAGTTGATCAAATGTGAATCGATTCAAATGAAAAAATTAACATTAATAAGTACTTAGTGTTTGTCGCCTGTACTCGTACTCGTATTCGTACTCGTCCAGACAAACACCTCAAGAAATATGCTGCTGCTGTACATACTTACTACTTCAGTAACATATTCAATTAGCCTACCTAACATATACATACATACATAGTATGATTGTATGTACATATGTAGCAACTGATATGCCCAACTGTACCGCCTCATAGGGAGCATTCCAGTTGGGCATGAACAGCATGAATACTATACGACTAGTAGTTGTATATAAGTACATCTATTGAACTTATCACTGTACTTGTATCTTATGCGACAAGGCAGTTGCACAAATACTTAAACTTAAACAATAATAATATATCAAATTAGTACACTCCTTAGTACTAGCATTATAGCATAGTTTTGCCTTTTGCACTAAAACTACTCGAAACCAATTAACCCAATTAAATTCTAGCCAAGTGGCTGCTACTATATTATCAAATGCTAATTAGCTGCTGAATTTACACACACACACACACACATCTTATATACTTAAGATACTCGTACACCCCTCAACAATTAAGCGAAATGCCGAATTATTCAATATATATTTTTTTTATTTATAATCAGTTAGAGCTTAGCTATATTATACTTTTTTTTTAAATCTTATTGCAATTGCTGCTTTTAGACTGCCGCAACAAGTTGATGAAACATGTTGCCGCAACAAGATGCTAAGAATGCTGCAAGTGAAGAGCTAATGATATTTTGTTTTGTTTGTATTTTAAATTCATTTAATTTTGTGATTGTAATAATAATATTTTTGCCTTTTTGAACTGGCTTAAAATGGGGTTTTTAAATGCCCTATACCCATCAGATGCTTAAGAAAAGGGCATGCCAAATTTGTGATCATGCATGCAGCAGATTGGACGCATTTCTTTTAAACTAATAACTCAATATACATATGTTATGGAAATAATAATAAATCTCGAAACTTTAAAGCATTTACATTACTGTATATTCATGATCACCATCAACAGAAAATAATAAATCTTCATCCGTCTTTCTATCTCAACGATCTCAGAGACTACAAAAGCTGTAGATAATAAATTTGGTTTGTAGACAGTCTAAATGCCATACTACCTTGTATGTATATGCATGTGAGTGCAGAGTAACTCCTAGTCGAATACTTTCAAGTAGAGCTCTGATACAAAATTTGCAGAATTGTTGGGTGCAGGGTATTGCCCAGTCGATCACACTCGACTACTGCATTCTCTTCTTGCGCTTGTTGCGGCAGTATAAAAGCAGCTTTACCCCCATTTGCCAAATGTTATATCGCATAACTGAAATACATTTTTCTTAAATTAAATTGAAAACAATTTCTCAAAAAAAATAAAAAAAAAAACAAATTGAAAAACCAATACAACAACAACAATGATGCTGATGATGATGCTGCCGCTGCTGCCGATGATGATGATGATGATGTATACAGTGCGAAGACACAAATGGAACGAAGCTCAGCCATGAGATCATACCAAATCGCAATGCATGCGAGAGCGAGAACTACACGTGGGTGAATTCAGCAATGAATTTCGATCATGTAGGTAACGCGTATCTGTGCCTTTTCCAAGTGGCCACCTTCAAAGGCTGGATACAAATAATGAACGATGCTATCGATTCACGAGAGGTAATGTTGTCCAGTTTGCCTTACTTATTACCTATAATTATACATATATATATATACTCAATATATTTATTTGGTTATGCGCTTTACAAACTATTATATATATAGTATATATAAAACGCAATAAATATTTCAAGTAATTTTTGATTAATCAAACATTTCTATCTATACATTTTTTTCTCTTTTTTATATGAACTACAACTCCAACAATAACTCCAACAACAACCACAACAACATCAACACTATACTACAAACAACAATCAATAACAATGGCTCACAACAACACAACAACTACAACAACAACCACAACAACAACCACACTAAAAATGATCCATTCACAAAACAAAAAAACACCCGATGCGAATTGCAACACAAAATTTGATATCGATATCATGGTTATCGATAACGAAAATGTAATAAAAAAAAAATTAATAAAACAGGTGGACAAGCAGCCGATTCGTGAAACGAACATCTACATGTATTTATATTTCGTGTTCTTCATCATATTTGGATCATTTTTCACACTCAATCTGTTCATTGGTGTTATCATTGATAATTTTAATGAGCAAAAGAAAAAAGCAGGTGGATCATTAGAAATGTTCATGACAGAAGATCAGAAAAAGTACTATAATGCTATGAAAAAGATGGGCTCTAAAAAACCATTAAAAGCCATTCCAAGACCAAGGGTAAGACAACAACAAAAATACCACAAAAAAAAAAAAGAAAAAAGAAAAAATAAAGAAGAAAATATACTAAACATTACTAAGTATCAAAACTAAGCCAACTAACAAAACTAACCAAACTAACAAAGAAATCAACAAATTAAATCAAATTATAAATAACAACGAGATTGATGATACATATACTCAAATCGAATAACATAACAATAATATAATACTTATAAAGATAAAAGAGAAGAAGAAAGAAAAAAACAATAATAAGTAGACCAGGCTAAAGAACGATGTGAGCTTTAATTCTTTCACATTTAGTTGCTCTTTATGGTTTTTTTTTTTTTTTTTTTTTTGATATTCGAAACAAAGCGTCAGATTGTCTTTGTTTCAAGCCACCCAGTTAGGTACAGCTCCATCGTACGCTCATCAATCAATATTAAATAATAAAATATATATAAAATAAATACGAAATTAATACTTTGAAACGTCGACGTAATAGCGTAATCTGTGCCAATCGTACCTCAAGTTGTATATACAACTTATAACTAATTGTATATATGATAAAAAACACTTTTTTCAATACGTACGGTTCTAAAAGCTGCTTTCCTGCGATAACTAGAAACACAACAACTGTTATATGGACTGTTCTACAAGGTTTTCTGTATTTAACTGCTGACCGAATGGACAAGAACAACGACAACGACAACGACGACAAATACCCTTGCAATCTGTATACATTTCTTATAAACTTGTCATTAATATATTGTCAAATATGTAAATTCAAAAGGCCCTGTTCTCTAGCAATATTTTGATTAAAGTCGAATAATGGATCTTAAAACAAGCGCAAAGTTGAGTCGCTGGAATAGCTACCGTAGTGTGTGGCATGCACAACTGTACGAGTAGTATGTACATATACATATATACATACATATACATCAATATACTACATTTGTGCATAGTTAATTATCAATATGACGAACTATATTTATCGCACCCTACTGTTGCCATTGAGCGAACTCCTAAAAGCATACTATGTTCTCGACATACTATTGTTTTTCTTAAATAATATTGTATAACTATACTTAATTTCAATATCAATATTTAAGTATTGTGTCCGTTTGGTTGTCTGTACTTAAACATTTTTATGTCTGCCATTTTTAAGCTGGACGAACATGAAATTTATGCCAAAATTCAAAAAAAAAAAACTGTTATATAAAAAAAAAAATGAAAAATTATTTATGTATATATTCTAACTTTCTTTATGTATTAACTCTCTCTCTCTCTCTCTCAGTCAATAATTATATATATATATATATATTTAACTACACACACTCTCTATCTCTATCTCTCTCTCTTTTTAATGGCAAGATAAGTGCATGTTTCCTTTAAACTAGTAAATAACAAACTGGCACGTGACTCAAATCATGTTCTGGGCATGTTTAGCGTTAGTCACAGCTCAAATTAGACACAACTGAAAACTGGCATGAAATGAAATCCCAAAATCAAAATTAAAATCTCAATCAGAATCGAAATTGCAATCGAATCGACTGACGGTATCAGAGACAAATGACACTAGCAGCACGTTTTATACAGTATCTCGTAACTCGTATCTCTAATCATTATACTAGTAGTACAAATAATCCAATTGCTACAATTAATCAATTACTCATTCTTGAATGCTGTCTGTCTCCTTAAGAAGTAGTGTGTATGAAAAGTCTATCAATACAAGCGCACTGACTCACTCTGTTACACTCGTTGCCTCCAGGTATTAACAACATGCATACATCGTACAACATGATGTGTTCCATTATACGCATACTTTACTGTACATACAGGTTTTGCGCGCGCCGATCAATGGACAAAGTTTGCTATTGGCACAGATCTACAACGCAAGAAAAAAAACAAAACAACTAATCCAATTAATATAATACAATAAATGAAACAATAATAATAATGTTCACAACAATAAAACTTACTACTTAGCGATTATAACAACGTTTAACTAATATTCTCCCCCCAACAAAAACTTAACTAACTAAGTAATTAACTAACAACTGTGATAGGATATACATAAGTACTAATTACCTCATGTCTATGTACATACACGGTATTCCCAGAAAAGTAAAGAAATTAAAATGAAACTAATACTAAAGTCTTAGCCGTTTATGTACATAATCATATAGTATATATTTTATGTGATAAATAAGTAAATTGAGATCGTGGTAAACTAAATGTACTTATACCAAACTCTTCTATTCCTCTTTTTTTTCTTATCTCTCTTCTCTTCCTTGTGTTTCGTGTGTGTTATCTCGTTATCGTTATCGTTATCGTTTCGAATACCCCAACTTTTTAAAATATTTATATATATATATTTATATATTCTTTTGTGTTACCTTTTTGATTTACGATTTCGATTGTTCGTTTCGTTTCGTTTCGTTTCGTTATTCTCGTTATTCTCCATTTACAGTGGCGTCCACAAGCAATAGTCTTTGAAATAGTAACCGATAAGAAATTCGATATAATCATTATGTTATTCATTGGTCTAAACATGTTCACCATGACACTCGATCGTTACGATGCGTCGGACACGTACAACGCGGTCCTTGACTATCTAAATGCGATATTCGTAGTTATTTTCAGTTCCGAATGTCTATTAAAAATATTCGCTTTACGATATCACTATTTTATTGAGCCATGGAATTTATTTGATGTAGTAGTTGTCATTTTATCCATCTTAGGTAAGTAACAAAAGCCTAAATTATTTAACAAAAAAACAACAAAAAAGAAAACGTTAAAACGTTAAAACGTTGCTTTAACAAATAGCCAAAAAAAAATAAAAAAAAACAAGCTAACTTTACCATCCAATTTCCAACAAACCAAAATGTTTGAATACCCTCCCCCCAACAACCATATGACCGTACGCTCTTTGCTGTATGTGTGTAAAGCTCTTTCTATCTCTCTCACACACACACTCTCTCTCTCTCTCTCTCTCTTTCTGTCTAACTGTATCTGTAACTCTATCTCTCTCTCTCTGTCTGTATTATTTATTGTCTTAATGCTCTGTTATAAAGACACAGTACGCTCCTTTTCCTATATATAAATACCCAATACTTATATGTACTTAACTTTCTAATAATTGTTACTAACTTGCTGTCGTACTTATGCGTAAATTAAATTGTCCAAATTGTTAATTGTTCATTCGTAATTAATTGTTGTTGTTCTGTTTTTCAACAAAAAAAAAAAGTTAACTAAAACCAAAAGTTATTTAAGAAACGTAATCAATTTGTTGTAAACAATTTGTGTTATATCGTTGATTGTTCATATAATAATTGTGACACTTTGACAATTCCTGCATATGTATAACACATTCGTATATTGTATAACACATACATATGCGAGTGGATTGTGCAAATATGTCAAATATTATGTGAAGCAATCTAATGTCGTTGTGCTAAACGTATTCCAAATGATTTGTTAGCTTTCCCAGTTGATTTTAACATGGCATGTATAACAAGTAATATGTAAAATACGTAATACTTATTTAAGACAAAAAATAACTGTTATACACGCTTATATTAAGATCAACTTTTGATTATGATTTTCATAATTTCATATTATCATTATTGTTGCTTCTTAAATGTTGTTGTCAATTACCTGTAAATTTTATAGAATTGCCGTATTAATTTCATTTGAAATGAAAGAAATTTAAGTGTTAACAATTTAACCGTTGATATAATCATAATTAAACATAATTATTGGTGTCGATTTGTGTTCAAATTGCTGTTGTGACTGTCGTTAAAACATAGAGAAATTATTAAAGTATTTGCGTAAACATGCGAGTATAACAGATTCCAGTATTGATTAACACTTTTTGAGATCTCATCATAAAAACGTATCTTAATTGCATTTATTTATCATACTTTACTTTCTTTTGAGTTTGCTGCAAGTTCTAAGAAATTTTTGATAGAAATACTACCAAGTACTCGAAATCAGAGTATTACGAGTATGTTATCATTTGGCAGACATTTGCTACAGCTTAACAATTGCGCATACGTAAGCACACAAAGATTACCAAAGAAACAAAGAGAAGAAACAGGCAAATGATCAAAATGAAATACGTTTTTAATTTAATATCCTATTTTTCTACTACTTCAATCTACTTCAATCGAACTTTTAACATATCTCGTATATGCGTATATATAACTATTTATACTATCTTTTTTTTTTTTTTTTTTTTTTGAATCATTAAACTTTTGGATAAAGAACTATGGCTATGTGTGTGAAGCAATCGAACGATAATTGTACAAAAGATGGCTTAAAATATGCTTTACTACAATCATTATTGCAACAGAGATCTTCCATTTTATCTACCTGAATTTCGTATTGCGAATGCCATGTACATAAAAGGGATGCTGTTATCATTTCTGCTGCTACCTCGAAACCCAAACCCAAAAAAAAAATATATATATATGTATATAGGTTGACCTCCCAGTACCCAGAGAAACCCCATCAGAGCCCCGCCCCCCTCGCCAAGTGACCTCTTCGATGAATACTTCTTCTTCTTCTTCATCTTCTTTTATATATTTATATTGTAAACAATTTTTAATTTTGACTTTGAATTTTCCCCTAAAAATGCTTCAACTACAAGTTCGATTTAAGAAAAAAAAAAAAAAAAAAAAAAAAAAAATATTACGAATTTTACCAAATGCTGCAATTTTACTATTGCTTTTGCTTCTTTATGTGAGACACGCGCCAAATACGTTTCCCAGCGCACTTTCAATAACTTTACATATTTACAAATCAATTTTCAAATCGAAAGCAAACTAAAGCAATCTGCTTAAAAACTAACAAAACGCCTTAAAATATGCTTCATTTTTTGGCTTCGATGTTGCCCCAGTTGCAAACGCAGTGTGATATCCTTACAGACGAATATATAAATACACGCTTTAACAAATTCATAAAACAAGAAAACAAAAACTAAAGAAAAAAAAAACAAACAAATCTAACAAAACTTACAGAAGAAACTCAAAGAAAAAAAAAAAAAACTACGCTTTGTAAATGCTACAGAAAAAGGTTTAAAAAAAAGATGAAACAAATAAGCGAATATAACATAAATAAATAATATAAAAGAAATGCTAATTTACACTCACACACACACACACACACTGATACACCGTTAAGAAAATGGCTTGCACAAACGCAATAAATTGAATTAATTTGTTACACAACACTATAAGATTCAATCAGAGTTAGGTGTCAATGGGCATTCCACAACTCTCTGTGCGATTGTCGGTTGCATAACTCTGTCAGCTACTGCCCGGTATACAAGATCTGACAATTGTCAATATAATCAACAACCTCACCAACCCCCTGTTTCCACCCTTTCCACCCTCTCCACACTCGGCCAGCCAATGCAAAGGCCGTGCGGAATGTTTAGCATACATTCATGTACGACAATTGCATTGGCCGAATACTTTGGGTCGATTCCATTTATAGTGTGTAGCTGAAGAAAGGATGACAAAAAAAAAAAACAAACAAAAAATATGACAACCCTCTCTCTGTAGAGTGGTTACCCGTTTATCATTTCACTCCGATTTATATGTTATACATATTGGAATATTTAAAAAAAAAAAGAAATATCCAAACTTGATATACAAATACCGTGGCACTAGCCTGAATCTTCTTAATGGTTTTGGTCCAATCTGCAATGGAGATTATGTACTTTACTATGAACGTAGTAAAACGCATATATATTAAATATATATATATCAGTTAGTATAGAGATATCAACATAAATGAGTTCCCAATCCAAATGAGTACTCCAAACCCGAACCGCGTTAACTTCCACTAGGAACACAGAAGAAGAAATAAAGAAAAATAATTAACTCTCATCAATAATATCTAGTTATAATGCTTATTGTTTACAATTTAATAATTTTTTTTGTTCACTGGTTTCTCCATCTATAAATCCTCTTACCTTTTTTACCTAATCTACGCTAATCTCTTTCTCGCTCGCTCCTTACTGCGCATTCTCCAATTCCATTTCGTTTCGTTTCTTGCTAACTAGCCTTGGCATCTGGCATACGCTCTCCTCTAATCCACTACTCCACTACTCCACTTATCCACGTCTTCACTCTTCACTTCTCTATTCGTTACGAATCTTCTTTCAAATGTAAACAGCTCCCGGTTCGCTTAGTCTCTTCCCCCAAATATCGCTCACGTTAGTGCGCATTTCATTTAGAGCAAAACCAATGAACATATTGTTCCAAAATTTTCAAAAAAGAAAAATGGCTGTATGAAAGCTATCACGCTCACTTGCTCACCATCTCTCTCTATCTCGCTCGCTCTTGCCCTATAATCTCTGTCTCTCTTTGTCGCCCTTGAGCAAGAAGAGACTGCGAACGAACATTGTTGATGTTTGGCACTCTTAAAATATGCTTCGGATTATCGCTAAAAGAAAGAAAAGAAAAAGACGCCAACGTACAGCTAAAACACACACCTCTATACTCGAACTCCATCAAAACAATTTTAAAAAGAAAAATAGTTATAAGAACTCCTAAAAGATCCTAAGTCAAGTGTACAATATCCAAAAGACGAGATGGTCTCTGATGCCAACGCTCCTCGCCTCCGCCTTCGCATATGCTGCTGCTTACAACGCCTGCGCCGCTAACAAAAAAAAAAAACAAAAAAAAAAACAAGGATATCGACTACTGAGTGTTGCTGCTTTACGTTACTTTTACCGTTACCGTTACCTTTACCGTTAACTCTAAAGCTACAACTTAAGCAAACTTTTTAACCTTTCTTTTGTTTTTTTATTAAAATTTTTCGTTTTTGAATAACACATAACATACTCATGAACTACGTATGTAACTCTGTATCTACTTAAGTCAATGTATGTGTCTATGTATTTGGTTTTTGTTTCGTTTCTCCCTTTTGTTCTGCGTACAGTGTCCTTAAGTGTATCTAAGTTTGTATGTATTATTATTGCTAATACTGTACATACTGTATATCATAAATATCACTAATGTAACTTTCCATATTTATTATTTATTTATTTATTTATACACAGATTGCGATGATCGCGACATTATTATTGAAAAAAAAGTGTGTAGAGATTTCTACATTTAAAAACACATTGAGTATAAAGCTCTGAAAGATCAATCAAGTTTTTGCAAACTTCTGTCACTTCTTCTTCTATTCGAAATTTTGGTAAATCAAATATACAAAGATATAAAGATTTGATGATCTTCAATATATTTTCTAAATTTCTTTCGCTTACTTTGAAAGCTTTACGCTCATCATGATCTTCTTTCAATCTTCTTTCGAAACAGAACTTTGAGCTTTAAGCTCGCTCGGAAAGTGCCAAGTCCAGCTTGAATTCGGTTGAAGAACTTTTACCTGTTTGCAGGTTGATTTATTTAATTTAAGCTTATTATTTTTAGCAACTGTATCACATATTTTGGACGCACTGTACATATCTATATGTATGTATGTATGTGTATACTCGCATTATATCTGTATTATTTTACTAATACGATTTGCTACAGATTTTCAGTTCAATTTCTTGTGTTGTGTTGTGTACAAATCTTGTAAGAAAAACTAACAAACAAAAAACAAAAGAGAAAGAAATCTGTGTCTGTATCTAATGCTTTGACTATTTCAGCTATGTAAATTGTTAATATTGTGCTGCGCCCCCTTTTTAGTGTCTTGTTTCTGCAATTTTGATTGCGCCGTGCCTCGAACCCAATCCGAATTCCCTAACCACAATCCCGCTACCATATCCTGAATAGGCCCAAATACAAAAGAAAGAAACTTATCCATTTTAGTAACAAATATAATTCTCAACACAATTTCTCACTCAATCAATCTCTCCACACGTCTGTATCTCTATCGTCGATTCTCTACCCATCAACAACATGTCAACATGTCAACGTGTCAACGTGTCAACGTGTCAACGTATCGTCGTCTTGTTATCGTTAACAACGATAGGTCTCGTACTTAGCGATATTATCGAGAAATACTTCGTCTCACCCACGCTGCTCCGTGTGGTGCGCGTGGCAAAAGTGGGTCGCGTCCTGCGTCTGGTTAAGGGTGCCAAGGGCATTCGAACACTCCTCTTTGCCCTGGCGATGTCCCTGCCGGCTCTGTTCAACATTTGCCTGCTGCTCTTCCTGGTGATGTTCATCTTCGCGATCTTCGGCATGTCGTTCTTCATGCACGTTAAGGAGAAGAGCGGCATCAACGATGTCTACAACTTCAAGACGTTTGGCCAGAGCATGATTCTGTTGTTTCAGGTAAGCGTATCAGCCACAATTCCGTTAACGGTTTATGTTGTCTATTGTTGTTGTCGTTGGGTGATGTTGCCACGCCCCACAAAAAAAGAAATAAATAAAAGAAAAAAACACAAAAAAAAAAAATAAATGAAAATCCAAACCCACCATCACCGTCCAGTTGCATTTCTAGCGGTCTGGCAGGTCTGGCACGGCGCCTCACAGCGGGCTGGCAACGCTTTGTACATACTACTACTACTACACACATCTATCTATCTATACGGCCAGTTATCGATCACATGCGACCTATCGATCAACGAAGCGCCGTTCAATAGAGTTGCCACCTGCCGTGCGTGCGCCATTTTTCGACTTTTTTTTTCTTTGATTCAAGTGGCAACATCACAATGTTGATTCAAGCTGCGGTAGTTGTTGGTAAAAGCTAAATTAGTGCGATTTTTTGAATTCACCCGCTTATCATTTTCTTCTGTTTCATTGTGAAAAACCCACATACTTACTGAAAATCTCCCCTTCCCATCCGATTACTGTTTAGTTACCACCATTTCGGTTGCCAGATGGCGCACCAACAATACGAAAAGCCATTCGTTTTAAGCTACTTTTGCATTGAGCTTTCAACAGCTTTCTAATTAAATTGAACACTCGATCTATCGCAGATCTTAAAGAACTTCAAGTTCTGCTGATCATTGAAATTTAATTAAATGTTCACTTCACTTTTTTCAGTTCATCAATTTTTGATTTAAACCCAAAAACTTTACCCCAAACCCACATACGGTATGCATTATTTTATTTAATTGTACAAAAAACAAATCTAATTCAGCTCTTTCAACAAACACCAAATGAAATGTTGGAATTTCCTCATGACACATTGCAAATGAATACTTTTCGCGCGTTTTTCAAACGCCAAGGAACACAGAACTACGCAACTCTCTCTCTCGCTCACTCTCTGCCCCTGTCTACTTATATCTCTATGTCTATCTATAACTATAGCTTTTTCTATACCCATCTCTTACACACACTCTATCCCTCACTGTCTGTCTCTGTTTCACACTCTAAACTCGAACAATAAGCTTATTAGCATTACCTAATAATAGTAAATAAAGACGTATCTAAAGCTTGCATTTACCGCTACTTCTGTAGTTGGCCATGAAACAGTTAATGCGACTTTAAATGGCCTCCAGGGAGGGAATCCCCCCTTTTCCCTGTGCAAGCACAGATTTGTAAATAGATGAAACAATGTTTTTTTTCTTTCTTTTTTTGGCTTTAATGTCAATCGTCCACTCTCTTTCTATCTTCTCCCAAAACACATTGATATCGTTATCGTTAACGATTTAAAACACATTTAACCAAATGTAAATTGTATGTTACACAACTACTCCTACTCCTACTACAACAACAGCTACTTCTACTTACAACTTACTACTTACTACTTATTACTTACAACAACAACAACTACTACTACTACTACTAAAAACTTCTACTATATGCCATACCTACTTAGTTTTGCTTTACCAAGTGATCCATTAACCTAACGTTTGACTAATGACTCTTCTTGTTATTGTATCTTCTGTCTTAAACTTCTCTTTCACTGCCCACACACACACACACACACACACACACACACAAATAAACACATGAAAAACGTACGACACGACACGAAAAAAAACACAAAAAATCCATAAATGAACGAAACCACTAAAAAAAAAAACAAAACAAAACAAAAACCCACCAAACCAACCGCACAACTGCCGTCCACATGCGTTTCGTGCCGCTTTTGAATGCAATTCAATTCAAATTGATCGTTGATCGTTGATCGTTAATCGTTAATCGACTCGTTCGATTTCCATTGCATTTTGGGCATACGCTGGCATAAATATAATATAATAAATATATAAAAACACATGGCAGATGTCTACCTCAGCCGGTTGGGATGGTGTACTCGACGCCATTATCAATGAGGAAGCATGCGATCCACCCGACAACGACAAAGGCTATCCGGGCAATTGTGGTTCAGCGACCGTTGGAATAACGTTTCTCCTTTCATACCTAGTTATAAGCTTTTTGATAGTTATTAATATGTACATTGCTGTCATTCTTGAGAACTATAGTCAGGCCACCGAAGATGTGCAGGAGGGTCTAACCGACGACGATTACGATATGTACTATGAGATCTGGCAGCAATTTGATCCCGAGGGCACACAATATATACGCTACGATCAGTTGTCCGAATTTTTGGATGTCCTTGAACCGCCGCTGCAGATCCATAAGCCGAACAAGTACAAAATCATATCGATGGACATTCCCATCTGTCGCGGCGATCTCATGTATTGTGTGGACATCCTCGACGCCCTCACCAAAGACTTTTTCGCGCGCAAAGGCAATCCCATTGAGGAGACTGGCGAAATCGGCGAAATTGCCGCACGACCCGACACCGAGGGCTATGAGCCCGTATCCTCAACACTCTGGCGCCAGCGGGAGGAATATTGTGCCCGTCTCATTCAACATGCGTGGCGCAAACACAAAACGCGCGTCGAATGCGGCGGTGGAAGCAGTGATGATCCAGATGCTGATCCCGATGCCGATCCTGATGCGGATCCTGATGCGGATGCTAATGCGGATGCCGATCCCGATGCGGATACGGATGCGGATGCCACCAACAACGATGCTGGCAATAAAAATAATGAAGATGATGATGATGCCGCTAATAATGACGATAATCCAGATGCCGCCGTTGCAGTTGATGCGGCTATTGATTCAATCGATGAGCCCAAAAACAATGTAAATAGTTCAACGGTGGATGGTGGAATCAACGGCGGCGGCGGCGGAGGCGTCGGTAGTCCCGGTGGCCAAAGCGGTGGCAGTGGCGGCAGCGCCGGTCGCCAGACGGCCGTTCTCGTTGAGAGCGATGGTTTTGTGACAAAAAACGGCCACAAGGTTGTAATACACTCGCGATCGCCGAGCATAACATCGCGCACGGCAGATGTCTGAGCCAGGCCTCGCCCCCCCCTCCAAGACGCACGCGAGTATTAGGAGCAGCAGCAGCAACATGCAACAACGACAACGACAACAGCAACAACAACAACAACAACAACAACATCTGATGTCGGCTGCAGCAGCAACTACAACAACAGCAACAACAACAGTGAGCAAACAGGTACAGCGAACAACAAACAGCAAACAGCAACAACAACAGCGAACAAGCATAATTTTCTGCTATAGATATAAAAAAGAAAAAGCAAAAAACAAAAGAAAAAATATAAAAACAACAACAACAACAACAACTACAGCAACTACGACAAGTAGCAGCAGCAGCAGTAACAACAACAACAGCAACTCAACACCAACAAACAACTTTAAAAATGAACATTCTAACAACAACAACAACAACAACAACGACAGCAGCAAGTGTCTAAATTTAAGTTAATTCAGTTCCAATAAGCACAACAACAACAACAACAACAATCATAATTAAGCTATTAAGAAAAATGTTACAAAAATTAGAAATGAAAAAAATGTCGAAGAAAAAAACAAATTTAAATTTGTAAGCAGGCTCGTAGTTTATACGAAATACCTTAAAACCGTAAACCTTAGCAACAATTCACAATTGGCCTATTTAACTAATTATATAGATGAAATCCAAGCATCAACTATCTTAGGTAAATATAATCCACATTCACATTTCACAAACGTCAGAGTCATAAAATAACAGTCAAGTTATAAAGTTATTCACAGCATTCCAGTTGCGTTATTCAATTTCCAATAAACAGTTGCATACTTTTAGGATGTCCCGGAAAATACAATTCGAGCATCGCTCTAAAATGTAAGCGATGAAACGTGGAACGTGATGCTCGCAACAGTCTGCTTACATTTTAATATGAACCAGCTATAGGATTATATTTTGCACGCATTAACAAGCATACATACTACATAAAAAAATAGATCTCGTAGGATCTATAACGGAGCTAAGTACGTGAAAGTGAAAGTCGAATAAATGAGAAAGAGCAAAAGCAACGGGCATTGCATAATCCATATACCAACAATCTGCAAAGCATACATATGCATTAATCACATCAATTACTAATTAATAATGTATTACAAATAATTACAAAGAATACCAAAAAAAAAAAAAACAATTCGAATTCGAAAAACATGGGCAACAATTGAAGAAGTAAAACCTAAACACCAATTACATGGATAACATAAATAGTATTTTGTACATTTACATTTTACATTTAACATTTAATGAAGTTATTACAAACCGTCTGAACTGCCATAAAAAGCAATACGAAATAATAATGAATATCAAATACGAAATCAAGAACATTTCACGCACAAACATAGACACATACTACATACGATATGTACTATAGAATATTCAATATATATGTACATATGTACATATATACATATATGTATTTTTCATTTACAGCAATTTTTGAATTCTTAAATCCGATTCGAGTTTCGAATCAAACGTGCCTATCGAGTCATTAAACATTATGCAATATGTTGAAGCGATTCTTTTTTTTTTAAATAAAAAAAAAACCACCAAACCAATACACCCATACAGACTCACACTCAAACATACTCAAACAGTTTTATAAGTTATGCTGCGTTTATGCAATGCATTTTCAGGATTTCTACAAAGTTTGTCATGAACTGTTTAGCTGTTAAATACACTTAAAACAAAAAACCAGACTCAGTACCAACGAGCTGTCAAATATCGTGTGTACCTTTTTCTTAGCATAAACGTTGAACGTTAGAATAGTCAAAAGAGATGGAAGAATTGAATGAAACAGCGTGCGACAATTAGCAAGAAGTAAAAAGCATACAAACATTTTCAGACACATGCACATCTTCATACAGATAATCGTGTAAGCCATGTTCATGCTGGCAATGCCACACATTGTGCTGGCAATGCCATCCAAGTGACAAACTGTACCGCACTCACACACACACAACCAAATACACTCTGCGAGACACATTTACATTGGAGTTGGGGCGCATTGAGCTAAACAAAAACCAGAACCAAAAACTTAAATAACAAAAAAAAAAAAAAGAAACTGAAATTGAAGGGGATCCGGAAATGATAATGAAAATTGAAATTGAAATTGAAATTGAAACAAGAACAATGGCATTCAATTAATGATTGATACTTTGTCGTAAACAAAAAAAAAGGGGTAAAACTTAAGGAAAAGCACAGCTAGATAAACTCAAAAAAATGGAGAAAAGTTGTGCAAATGTCACACGAGTGAAGTGAGGTTAAGAAACCAAAAAACAAAAGCAAAAGCAAAAGCAAATACAAAACTAACAATGTAAGATGCAAAGCAGATCAAAAAGGTGCAGAGTAAATTCTGAACAATAAAAAAAGAGAAGATCAAAAAACATGAAACTATATATCGAAAACACAATGACGCCTTTCGCCTTCAAATAAAAGCGTGTTTGGCGTCAACGGCATAAGAGAAAAGTAAAAGTAAAAGTAAAAGAAAAAGTAAAAGTAAAACAAAACAAAACAAAAACAATGGAGCACAATGAGTGTACAATCGAGAGTTTTATTTGATGAACGTGTTCTCTTTTTTAACTCATTCGTCTTTTTCAATCCTTATCTAGCAACAAGAACAACAAAACAGAATATATAAAGTGCAGTGAAAAGTCGACAAATAAGGCAAGCAAAAAACAAAAGCGAAAACTTAATAATTGACTAACAAAACTTAAATTTTTAAAATATATATGTGTGTGTGTATTTATGTGTGTGCAATACACATATGTGCACACAACTACATGCATAAGTATAAATAATATTCACTTAATTCAGAAGGAAAAAAAAACACGAAAAAAAAAAATAAGAAATAAAATATTTTTGCTTGATTGCTTAAGAACAAAACGTTGCATACTTTTGAGCTGCTTTCGCATTTGCCGCCTTACGTTCTGTTTAGTTTCGCTTCGTTTAGCTTCAATTCGCTTCGTTTCATTTCGCTGCGTTTCGCCTCGTCTTAGCTGTTGTTTCTTCAAGTGTTACATTTTTCATTTGCTTCTAACTGGCGAAACTCTGTTCGAAGCGGCAAATTTTTTGTATTCGTATGATTTTCATTTTCTTTTTCAGAAAATTCATTAATTTTACTTTTCTACTCGCAATGCGATTCTAAGAGGTCTTCAGTTTTAAATCAAAGCAACGAACAATGGATTACTTAACTACAGATTTCAAACTACAGTTAATTATCCAAGTATCTAAATGCATACATACATAAATGCAAAATGTGTGTAGGTCTGTTATATGAACATATGTACAATAAATACAACTGTGAGGTTCCATTGCGCACTAACACATATGCATAATTCACAAACACACACACTCACACACACACCAGACACACGCACACACAGACACACACACACACAGACACATGCTTTGCTATTGCTAACTGAAAAAAAATGGAGAAAGAAAAGAATGACGCGCCTCTTGGTTCTGACAACAGTAGAAACATACAGCATACATACTATATACATTTATCTACACTGG
This sequence comes from Drosophila histrio, assembly GCA_958299025.2. NCBI lineage: Eukaryota > Metazoa > Arthropoda > Insecta > Diptera > Drosophilidae > Drosophila > Drosophila histrio. The sequence goes on from OY282582.1 coordinate 26,110,359, forward strand.
TGTCGATATCAATAGATACACTAGCTCACTTGCTCTCAGTCTGTCGCTCTCTTCTCCATCTTCATCTCCAGCTGGAGACCATCTGGAAGAATCACTCATTTCACACACGTGCTTTGAACCCACTGCCTTCCTTCTAACTAACTTAAACGTATCTGTAAAATTGATCCTACACTCACACTTACCACACACACACATCTACACATCACACCTACTAGTATATCCACCCAACATGCCTACAAATACATCAAATATTTATCAACGAAATTGTACAAATTTTTAGAGAGAAGCTAGCTAACATTTTGAATTGACAGTACCACCCAAAAGCAAACAAACGTTGAGCTTCAATTGTCTTTTATAATTGTTATTATTCTTATATTTACTCTATCAAAAAGAAAGACTCTAATTTGCATCTGTATGTACTATTATATTTTGATTGTAGTTGATCATACAAAATTCATGTCAGTTTTAGTTTCCAATTCAATTTGTTGACAACATTCGTCACTCGTTGATTTTCGTTAACTACTGTGCTACTGGTATACTGGCATACACTGTCGAGTATACGAGTTCTGCGTGTATTTGGCTTTTAAGCTGTAGTAGCATTTAAACAAATCTTATTTCGATTGCAATTTAAGTTAAAAAGAAACACAGTTTAATTACATGCATACATACATGTGTATGTACGATATATACGAATTATATAGTATGTATTGACATATACATATTATGGGGACCAGTTTGAGCGTTGCCTTTGTAATTGAACACATAAGATCGAAAAGTTTTATCAATATACATACCTTGTTTTTAACATAAATACATACATATTTTGTACATAATATGTATGTGCTTTTTCATTATGCCTATTCGTATACCAACAGAAAAAGGCAATCTTTTCATACATACTTATACTACATACATACAAAGTACACCCTGTTCCGTATTCCATATTCCATAATCCATATTCCAAGCAAACCAATTGACCACTCTTTGGGATCTTTCCCAGAGAGCATGCCATATGGATTTAAATGAAATTCGGAACAGTCTTTGAATAGTCCTTTGCTTATACTCTTATATATATATATATTGGATGTATTCTTATGTATCTAATGTTAGCGCCTTATAATTTTAAAAGCTTTTGAGCATTTCTACGTTTCTGCGAGAGGCCCATTTACTTATCTAATTTCTCCCCCCACTTAATGGAAAAAATAACGCTTGCCAATTGCCAATTGTGTTTAACGACTTGAATATAGCTTCATTATTATACATTTTGTTGGCTGTTTGAAAAATAATACGAAACCACGAAAGAACTATGATAAATATAAATTGAACACATTGCTAAACAATTAACAAAACAAACGATTTAAAAATATGCTAAAACTAATAACAGAAAATTAAGTTTGAAATTCCGTACAAAAAATGCATAAGTTATAATAACAAAAACATATATA
>OY282582.1:26112003-26318844 GCA_958299025.2 Drosophila histrio
GTAATATATTACATAAGTCTAGTTAATTAAATTTAAAAAAAAAACCAAAACAAAAATGAACAAATCTAAGAATGAAAATCAAACGAAGCATAGCAAATTAATTCAAAGAAATTATATGAAAATTTATAAAAAAAAACAAAAAAAAACGAACTGTAAAAAACAAACATTTAAATGTAATGCAGCCAGTTATTATGCATAGCTAAAAATAATAATAATATTAAAACAAAAAAAATATTATTAAAAAAAAACAATTGCAATTAGATATTCTATATATAAAAATTTTACATTTCTACATATTTTTTTTTTACTTTTTGTTATATTTGTGGTGTGATTTAGTTATGAATATATTCTTATGTTGCTCACACACACACACACACACACACACACACACACACACATACATACATACGAACACAAATACATATACAGCGATGCCCATGCCAAGAAGCTGAGAAATAATTAACTTATTAATTAAAGCAAAGCCTAGAGCGCAAGCTAACAACAACAACAATACTACTAAGAAAACAAGGTAAATAACAACAAGAAGAACAAGAAGAACAAGAAGAACATCAACAACTACCACTACAACAACAACAAAAACAACCACAACAACCACACACAACAATTATGAAAGTTGCCATCCAGCGAAATATTTGCAATTTACATTCCATGTGTATTGAGCGCAATGAGAAGAATTCCAATTCAAATTGAGAAATAAAATTAAATTATTTGACAAAAGTAACAAGAACAAAGTATAGAGAAAAAAAAACCAAAAACAGACTGAAAAAAAGAATAAAACAAATGAAATTAAAATGAAAAATAAATAAAATTGTCAAGAAATGCGACAAGCTGCTTTTAAAGATGCATACAAATCTGATTTTACACATATATATATATATATATACATATATATATATATATAACCCGTCACACACACACAGTCACACACAACACACACATACAATTAACTAGCAGCAACGGACAGTTTATTAAACCTAAAATAATAATAAAAGGAAATACAAATAGCGCCACAAGAAATGCTTGTAAACAAATGAAAATAATAAACAAAATCCAAACGAAAGTGGGAAAAATATATATGTATACATAATTATATATATATATATATATATCAATATATATATATAAATATATATATATATATATATATATGTATATATATATATATATACATATACATATATATGATAAACAAACGACAAACAATAAGAAAAATGTATTTATATTTATACATTATACACAAACAAGCAAGCAAAAAATAATTTAAATATACATATGAAATTCTTTTCTAAACACGAAAAAACCGAAGAAAAAAATTGACAAAAAATGCAAAAACAAACAACAAAAAAAAAGGAAAAGAGAGTCACAGGCACCGTTAGCATATTTTTTTTATATACAAAATACGATTTAAGAAGAAAAAAAAGTACATGAGGTAAAAATAAATTAGTGAGAAACAACTGATGTCTTTATAAAGACTTTATATATGCCTGCCATATGCCTACATCTGCCTAGCTGTCTGACTACTCTATTGAACACCAAAATAATTTCTCTCGCTTAAGCACAAACCACACACAAACAGATACACACACACACACACACACACACACACACACACACAAATACAGACACATACACATACTCAATAGCATACTCCATCCAAAGCTCACAGGCAAAACTTATAGATAGTTAATGCGCTTAGCTTAATGTTTTGAGAATCGCGAAGAGGAGTCGTCGCGTTTCAAACACATTTTCTTCTTTGCCAGTTACGTAACTTTGCAGCGTTAGATACATATATATATATATATATTTATATACATATATATATTTATATATACATATATATATATATATATATACCTTCCACATATTCCACATGAAAGGTTCCCAATAACTCCACAAAGGAGCGCAGTGTTTTGAGCAACTCGATTTGATAGCAACTTCCCCGGCTACAAATGATTAGTGGTTCAGATGACTGTACAAGCCCAACCAAAAATGTTATACTGTTATACATATTTATAATAGTATTTGCAGCTACAAAGAAAACCAAATAAAACAAAAGGAAAATAATGAAAAACAAATGTATGTATGTATGACACCCGCCACTTTTCTACTAAATAAATCGACTGTATATATAAGATAATACAATGTATGAGTATATATATATGTATTTATGTAGCAGTATAACAGTACAGAGAATGTGTTGTGCATTTGCTTGTCAGAAACACACACACACACACACACACACACAGACAGACTCATAGACACACGACACACACGACTTAGGTCAATGCATTTTTTCTAGTAGTTATTTTTACTTTCTTTCATGGGCATTACTTCTATTAGCAATATTCTTACAGAAAAATAGATGAAAAAAAGAAACTAATTAAATATAAAAAAAATATATAAATAAATGAAGCTGTCATACTTACATCTAAATGTTTTCGCAACTCGGAAATGTTATGCATAAAATATATATGAATGAAAAAAAAACAAAAGAAAAACCAGAAGAACTATTGTTATCGATTTTTTTTAAATACTCGTGAACTACAAGATCATTAAGTTTGAGCGCCATTTTTGATAATACAACTACAAAGCAAGAGAGTAACATAAATATACATATATATATTTATATATATATATATAATGTATGTATATATTTATATATATATTAATGTATATACATATATCAAATATTTAACAAATGCAGTGCGACAACAATTTTGTATGTATTAATTTTTATTAATGACAAAATACACAACAACAAGAACAAGAACAACACAAACATAAATTGTTTTTATAAAAGTATATATATATATATATATTTAAATATATATATATATATTAGATATATTATATATATAACAAAAAAAAAACCTAAATAAAGAAAGAAAAATAAGATACAAAGACGCCTGAATTAGTTTGTTACGCAAACAAAAAATTATAATTAACTAACTTCAATGTAAACAAAAACAACAACAAAAAAAGACAACAAGTACCCAAACAATACAACAACAACAACAACAACTGCACAATAACATCTAAATGTAAAAATATGAATTATATATACTAAAACTGCATTGCAAAAAAAGAAACTGAACATACAGATTTAACAAAAAAAAGAAAATCAAATTTATGCCCAACAAGCGCTAAAATACAAAGAAAATCATTTTTATTTTTATTAAATATAAATAATTAATGCTTTTTTAGTTCTCAACAAGTTGCATAATTTACATTCATGTATAATTTTTAAATCGAAAAACCCAAAAATACAAAAACAAGAATTAATAATAATAATAATAATAATGAATTCCAACTTTAAAAAGAGCAAACAAAAAATATTGTAATGTAATAAAAACAAAAACAAAACAAAAAAACCAAAAACAAAATAATATATTAAATTAAAAGCGAAATTTTTTCACACTTTAGCTTAATAAATTGTAAAAAACAAAAAATACAAAAAAACAAAACTGAAATAAAATGAGATTTAATTGAATTTGTTATGCAAATGAAAAAAAAAAAAACAAATATTGTTTTATTCTTATCAATTATAATACATTTTTTTAAAATTTATATACATATATTTATATACATTTATTTATTTCTTTAACAATTTTTAAATTAATAAAGACTTTTCTGGTATGATACAATATTTATAATTAAAGTACCTTCCTAGACTTCTAACTCTGATAACTTTGTCAAAACTAAACCGATTACTTTATGGACTTATCCTGGAGATTAATTGGAAATCTGCTGATCTGCTTTCAACTGTTAATCTTAGTGCGTGGACTACTTCAAGGAATTGTCGAGACACTTAGACGAAACAACTATCTGTCAGCTATAGAGAAAACATCGTTAAACTATTTATTTATATGTACCCTATAAGCAAACCATTTTGTATACTCATGTACACTCAAAACATTGATACAATTAACAACAAATTAAAAATTATACTATTTTAACTGAAGATGAAAATTGTTTTTCTGTAACTGGGAGAGTAATAAGAGAAACTGCGGCTGTTGGAAATTACACAGCAATATTGAAAAACAAAAGAAAGCTATCAAATTATAAAGTAAAAGAGAAAAAAAATTACATGCCCCGGGTGAGGCTCGAACTCACGACCTTAAGATTATGAGACTTACGCGCTGCCAACTGCGCCACCGAGGCCATGTGCAAACGGCCGGCAAAATTACGAATATAAGAAGCAGTAATAGAAAGGAGAGTATATGCATTAGATCTTGAATTTCTCCACTCAGTTCAAAACACATTTGATGAACACTAAATAAATTATATTGCATGCTTTCGTGCGCCATAACAAATACAAATAACAGCATACTTTAGGCCTTATGAAGAAACTACATCATATCAACTTGATTACTTGAATAAATGTAGTTTTAATTATATATTTGGATATTTAACTATTTTTAGACGCTGAACTTTAAAAATGTATGAAGGGTCTATTGAGTTTGCCGAAAAAAAAAATGTGGATAACAGAAACACAGAAGTTAATTAAAAAACAATTGTACACAGCATCATGACAAAAGAAGATGAAGTTAACACTAAAGCTACAACGTACAAAGCTTGCAGCGTGTTTGTCCGCGTGTGTATGAGTTTTACAGAATAGGTACATGGTATCGCACAGTCGGGTTCACTCAATTGTGGTCTTTGACTTACATTTATGTATTACTCTCATTTAGTGCTGATATCTATCTATAAATTTACTTAACTTAACTTTATTTCCTCATCATCACATTTCGTGATCCTTATTCTGATCCTTTTCGGAACTTTTATAGACTAAGGCGTATAAAAATACAAATATATTAAATAATGATATTTTAGTAAAAAAATAAATTAGCGTTATGTTCACACATATGATGGTGACAACAATAGATAGTGACATAAAATGACAAAGGTGAAAAATACAAAATGAGGCAAAAGGTGGAAAACGCTATAACTTTTTGCAAATGATGCGCAAAAAATGGAAACAATTATTTCGAATTCTAGCAGAGTAAACCGATTTATTGGCGTATCCGATTAAATTTACATTTGGCACCATGCAAAAGTTATAGCGTTTTCCAATAGAGTGATTACTTTTGCCCCACCCAGAAGTCAGATTGTCTTGGAGTTCCACAAGGAGAGGGAAAGATATAGATAAAATGTTTTAAAAATCAGCATATCTAGCAATACACTTTGCAAATAAGTTATTAATTAGGTGTTGGCCTTGCGTAAATAAGGGCAAAGAACAACATTTGTATTTTTGACATGTGTTTAAGTTTAAATATTTAGGCAAAATGGGTGTTTGCTGTGATCTGTGCCGTGGCCATGTTTGTCATAAATGAAAGTGTAACAGCAGGTAATGACCAGACATCCCCACACAACCAGACAACCAGACAAGCAGACAACGAGACAAGGAGACAACCAAACGCAGAAAACACAACCAACACACACTGAGCACTTTGATGGATTTGCTTTGCGCATGCCAGCTTCAGTGGGACGTCAGAGCCAGAGCCGACTTAGGCTTGTCTCAGCCGCCTTGTCGGGATTTAGACGCCAAGCGTGCAACAACGAACGCAACGCAACTGTTTTCTATTTCCTTCTATATTTTTTTTTTCATTGGCCAACATAAAGTCTTACCAGTTATCAGAGACACTGATAGTGATGGACTGAGTCCAGTTTGTAGTACCTCAAGGTGTATTCAATAAAGAAATATTTAATTAATTGCTGAGCCGGCTTCAAACACAGTTTGATGATGATTTTATTTCAGCGAACGTTGGGAATTTTAGCTTGGTAAGTGAGTCTCCCCCTCACCCTCACCTTTCCTCACCGAATTAATCCCCTTACCACTTCAGCCCCCGTTACATCCTTAACCCCTTTAGTAGTTGCTGCAGTCCTTATTATGCCAGCAACTGTTCAATATGCTTAGCTTGGCTTAAAGCGCATTTGCCAATAGCTGCAAACTGTCAGACGCGGTCAAGTGGCTGGTCGACGGAATCATCTAGACACATGCTTATACAAAAAGAAAGGGGGACGAACTTAAGTTGATTGCCTGCTAGTTTATTCATCCTCAATTAACGCAACAAACTGAACTCAAATTCAAAATGAAGCTGAAACTGAAACTGAAGCTGAAACTGAAGCTAAAACTGAAGCTGAAACTGAAGCTGAAACTGAAGCTAAAAACCGAAGCTGAAACTGAAACTGAAGCTGAAACTGAAACTGAAGCTGAAACTGAAGCTGAAACTGAGGCTGGCTGGTTAACAAAGTCATTATGCATTATGGAACTTTGTCAAGCGATACGTGTGTTAATGCGTGTGTGTGTGTGTGTGTGTGTAGGGTGTAAGGGCGTAAGGGCTTAAGTGTGTGTGCACACAACACACAAAACGTGCAACCTGCCCCTTTGGTAAACTATTATTTTGCAAATGATGCAATTTTTGTTTGTGAAGATTGACAAGTTGAAAATGGTAAGCCGATGGCCCAAATACACTATCCTCCAGGCTGTTTCAAGTTCTAACTTTACAAAAAATACCATTTACGATTGTTGCATTTGTTGGAAAAGCGGAATTCGAGGCAGCATTTGAAATATCGCTGAAGGAAATCAAAGGAAGTAATTAACAGCAACACACATCGAGGGTAAAGATTTGTAAGGCTCGTGCCACAGTTGCATAAGGTCTAGCCGGAGGCGGACAGCAGCGTTGTTGTTGCGACATGTCACCAATTTTTGCAGACACCCCACGCATAAATGCAAAGACTGCCCCAACACAACATTGACAGCGGTCGGTTGCAAGGTCGTGAACTGAATAACACTTTCCGCCTCTTTTTTAGACCCTTTTTTTATTAAGCAGTTCAAAAGCTGAACTAAGGCAACCACCCGCGGCCAGTAAACAACACATGTGTTGCACAGTGGAACCAGCCACAGAGTTTACAATTGAGCACCATATGTTTCCCTAAATTCTGAAATACATATTTCCAGTCAAAGCTCAATTGTCAATGCTTTGCATAAACTTAGAGATTGGGCTTATTAAGATTTCTGCTAACATATCTATTGTGGTTAGCATTCTTATTTTTATATTTATTAAAAAACTGTTTTATTCTATAAACTATTCTCTTTTAACAACAAATCAAACGGGGGTTTGAAATTTAAACTGACTTCATTCATAAATTCTTCATATCTCTTTAATTTGTCATTGCCTTAAACAAGTTTGTTATCTCTTTAATATTGTATTCCTTTCTGAAGGTAAACAGCAGTATTTCCTTTTAACAAACACATATCTCTTGCTTTAAATCCTTTTAATTTATCCTTGTCTTCTGAAGTGACAATTAAGTATATTTTTTTTAATCTTCATATTAATTGCTCAAATATATATCGAACCCTTCTTTCTGCTGATAAGTTGTCTCTAGTATTATTTGGATAATTTTGACTCAATTTAGGAAATATCTCAATTTCTATGCTGCCTCTTTGTCCTCAAGTACATAGAACTTTAATTTTATTAGCAGGTTTTTCTGATATAATACCATAATTTAACTTCTAGAAAATATAGATAATTACAAAATCCTTCTAATCAATTATACCTACAATTCGTGCAATTATAAATTATGATTAAATGTTTTATGCCTATAATAAACGATACAAAAAAAAATATAAATTCAAATCTCAATTATAAAATCGACAATTTTCAAGGAATTTTAAGTATTTGCAATAGTATTACTGAAACATAAAGTGCAAATTCCATTTCGCACTGCGAACCACAGATCGTATACGCAATTTGGTTATTCTCTCATAAGTTCTATATTTTTAGTATTTTTCAACAATTCAAGAATTCGAATTTCGAAACATATGAATAAATAGTATACATATGTTCTTATGTGCATTACACACTCATACTCGTTTTCACACTCACACTCATGTTCATGGGCATAGGGTAGAAATTATCCAAGCATTCTTTTGTTTTCCTGAAAAACGTCGTTTATTTGTGCTTTTCGCGTTGTTTCGTCATGTTGCCACATGCCACATGCATCATGCCACATGACGACAGTGACGCCGCTTTTTGGCTTTTGTTCCCGAATGTCACAGTTATTCACACTCTACAGAAAGGTTATATTAGCATAGAGCCACATTAAGTAACAGCTTAAAAAGAACACGAAACAATTTCAATTACATTGTCAACATTTTTCTAATGTGTTAACGTGTGTTAATCTAACTCCCATCGAAGAAAACCTTGAAATACTCACCTACATTTCCAACAATAACTGATTGTTCTGCGAAAAGGGGTTGTAGGAGAGCGAGAGAAGGGGAGCAAGATGGAGGGTGTATAGCCTACAATTCTTTTCTCTCTCTGCCTTACAAATTTTAAGCTCAAGTGTTTAATTACTAAGGCCACTTCAAGTGCGAAACAATGGTCGAAAAAATATTCCCTCAACCAGAAATTATGAAACATAAATGGCTTTCATCGAGCTGCGGGGCTGTTAGTGCACTTCATTTTATTCTCGAGTGTTTAGTTGCACTTTCATGTTGCAGAGATACTACGTACGTGTATGACTAACATCTATTTTCCACCTGATAAGAACTTTTAACTGATGAAAACTTTAAACTGATTTACTTTGACGCAATTTCTTGGATTAAATGGTTCGATGTGGGGATTGTAGAATACATTTTTCATCTGCTCAGATTTTTATTGTGTTAAAAAGATCATTGTGGGTTTAATAAGTTCGAAGTACATTTATATTGGGCTATAGAATGAAATATGAATAACAAGGAGATCTTCCGTGATGAAAACTAAACAAAATTTATATGAACTATTATATATATTACGATTTCCAATCGCTGAATCTCATTGTTTCAATGGAGTGAACAGGTCGTTATAGGGCTTAGTGACTGCAAATATATTTAACATTAAAAAATGAGACAAACAGACAGACAGACAGACTGAAAGACAAACAGACGGACAGACAGACAGACAGACTGAAAGACAAACAGACGGACAGACAGACAGACAGACAGAGAGACAGACAGATAGACAGACAGACTGACAGACAAACAAACAGTCGGATAGACGGACAGACAGTCAGACGGACAGACAGACAGACAGACAGACTGAAAGACAAACAGACGGACAGACAGACAGACAGACAGACAGACAGACAGACAGACTGAAAGACAAACAGACGGACAGACAGACAGACAGACAGACAGACAGACAGACAGACAGACAGACAGACAGACAGACAGACAGACAGACAGACGGGCAGACAGACTGACTGACAGACAGACGGGCAGACAGACAGACAAACAGACAGACAAACAGACAGACAGACGGACAGACAGACAGACAGACAGACGGACAGACAGACGGACAGACAGACAGACGGACAGACAGACGGACGGGAAGACAGACAGACGGACAGACAGACGGGCAGACAGACAGACCGACAGACAGACCGACTGACAGATAGACGAACAAACAGTCGGACAGACGGACAGACAGACAGATAGACAGACAGACAGAGAGACAGACAGATAGATAGACAGACAGACGGGCAGACAGACAGATAGACAGATAGACAGACGGACAGACAGACAAACAAACAGTCGGACAGACGGACAGACAGACAGACGGACAGACAGACAGACAGACTGAAAGACAAACAGACAGACAGACAGATAGACTGAAAGACAAACAGACAGACAGACAGACAGACGGGCAGACAGACAGACAGTCAGACAGACAGACGGACAGACAGACGGGCAGACAGACAGACTGACAGACAGACGGACAGACAGACTGATGCTGGTCAAATATATATAAACTTTGTAGAGTCGGACATGCATCCTTTCGAGCGTTACACATTTCAGGACAAAATTAAAATACCCTCTGTAAAGGCATAAAAATCCTAGTTTCATCCCCCAATTCAATATTTTTTTATTATTTTCTCTTTCCGCTTTTACACATTTCTATGCATTATCCCAAATGTACATTTGTTGCCAACAAATGTACTTTTTGGAAAAGTGTGTAAAAAGTGAGAAAAATTTACTTAAACATAGTCGAGAAAAGAGAATGAGGGAATGTTAATGTGAATGATAAGAAGAATGTGAATGGGCAAACGAGTACTTGAACTAAACAAATTCTTTGACAGCTTCTTGACTTACATCTGCACTTTTGACCGGCACTGGGGTGAGAGCGTTCCCACAGCGGGCACACCGGAAGTGGAAGCGGAAGCGCAAGTGCCATTCCCAACGGAGGCGAGGATGCCAAAAATGCCGACAATAACAAGCGAGTTCAAGGCCAGCCGCATCTACGAGTCCTTTAGAGCCACGTCAAGTGTCCAGTCGACCAGCACGGGAGTCGTTATGGAAAAGAGTCGCCTCAGTCGACGTTTTGTGAACGAGACGAACGCGTTTGAGGCAATTGCATTGGGTCGACGTACCGCATCGGCGGATATGTTGAGTCGGAACATATCGAGCATTTTGGAGAATCTCTTAAAGCGTTACGAGCAATCACAGCTGCCGACCCATGGCCAGGGTTTGCCGACTGTGGTGAGAACGAATATACTTATCCGGAGCATGGGACCCGTTTCAGAGCTCGACATGGACTACTCCATGGACTGTTATTTCCGGCAATATTGGCGTGATAAGCGGCTGAGTTTCCAGGGGCCCATCAAGAGTCTGTCGCTGAGTATTAAGATGCTGGACAAGATCTGGCGACCGGACACATACTTCTACAATGGGAAGCACTCACACATACACACAATTACCGTGCCCAACAAGCTGCTGAGACTCGACCAGGATGGAGGCATTCTCTACTCAATGCGGTAATTCATCAACACGTAGAAAACATAACTTAATCTGAAACTCTCGCTCTCTCTCTCTCTCGCTCAATATACAAGCCATATAATATTATAGTTTTGTGCAATTGTGTGTTCCAGATAGAAGAACCCATTTGACACTATAAAGTATATAAATATTCTTGATCAGAATCAAGAGGCGAGACATTTCATCTGCCTTTAGATGATGGAGTCTTCAAAATTTAAAGTGCCTAATAATGTTGTATTGTTTTGAAGTAGTAACCTTAAGTTTTGGCATACATGATGTATACTCTAATCCTGAACTTCACTAACAATTAAATTACGATCCTATAATAAACTTAGAAGATAAAGAAAAAGTACAAGGGATCTATTAAGTTTGTCAAGAACAGGAATGTGCATTATCAGCATCAAGAGCCAAAGTGATATAGCCATGTCCGTCTGTCTGCCTGTCCGTCTGTCTGCCTGTCCGTCAGTTCCTCCATCTGTCTGTCCGTCAGTTCGTTCCTCTGTATTATCACCCTTAGATTTCGGAGACTATGAAAGCCAGGACACCAAACTTGGGATGTAGGCTCTCTATCCTAAAAGCTACAGCCTTAAATTTCGGAATACAAGATATGGATCGGTATCCCGATATGTGCTGAAATTCTGAGGATCGGCTAATAAACTTAGAAGTCATTTAAACAAATAATCTTATGTAGCGGTAGGCCAAAGGAAAAAGAATCAAACACTGACACTGCAATGTGAAATTTACACGTGTACAGGGTCTTTCGCCGTCGAGTAAGCTCGACTGTAGCCTATCTGACTAATTTAATATGCGTTTGTTTTGAAATGCTTATATGTTATTACATATGTGACTTGAAATACGTCTTAGCTTATACAAAGGTGTGTCACAGGGTATCTCGTAGTCAAGCACTCTCGACCAGAACATTCTTACTTGTGTCTCCTTGCAGTTTAACAATCAAGGCGACCTGCCCAATGGAGCTAAAGAACTTTCCCATGGATCGACAGTCGTGTCCCCTCATCATTGGCAGCTGTAGGTGAAACTTGTGTTGCATGTGGCAAGCTGTTAATGTCACGTTGATTTACAGATGGATATACGAACCAGCAGCTGGTTTACGAGTGGCAGAATCACGACGATGCCGTGTCCTTTGTGCCGGGGATGACACTCAATCAGTTCGATTTAATCAGCATGATGCATCGCAATTTCACTTCGACGCGTCGCGAGGGCGACTTTTCCGTGTTGCACGTTGCATTCAATCTGAAGCGACACACGGGATACTTTCTTATACAGGTAAGGAGATTTTATTATTCCACCTCTCACTCTGCACAGAGCGTAAAAAGTTGTACTAAGACTAAGTTTGAGCTGAGTACTTTCAATTCTTACAAACAATACTAATAATAATAGGACCTAACCTCAAGCTAGGCGTATGAGGACTTGCAAATATTCTCCCATTGCGAGGGGGACTTTAAAGTTGGACAACTGTTTTGGCAAAACCCTTTCTTTTTAATCGCCTTAAATGCCTGGCAGGGAGTAAGCGTCTTGCGAGCATACTGTGCTGTCTTCTTAGTTGATCACTATATCTACTAGTGTACCATCCAATCTGCTCCTCCACTGTATGCAGATTCAGGTCACGTTGAAGGGTGGTACCATGTACATAGTATGGGCAGTATTGTAGTACCTTTATGCATTTATAGTTATACTTTGCAGCTATTCCGCAAATCTGTACTCCGTATGGCCAGATCGGGGCTACACAATGCACCTAAACTGCTCTTTTGGATCTGAGGGACATGGTGCTTCTTCTGTTGATCAGCCAACGTAGTTGTTGCATTCTTTGACCACATCTACCAGTCGTAGCTTTTAAGTGAGGGCCAAAAGTCAAACGTTTGTTAAGGGTGATCTTAGGGTGATACTTAGCCTGCGAAGGTTGGTCCAAAGTTACGCCTTCCAATTGTATGGGTGGGGTATGGCCAATGAGGGTCTTCAAGGTGAAGCAGGGATTGGTGGTCTTTTGAGGGTTGACCTTTAAATTCCATCTTTTGCACCAGGTAGCCAATGTAGTAAGGTATTCTTGAAGTCCACCTGCTGCCTCATTGCGACATTTAGAGTTGTAAGGCAGTGCAATGTCATCGGCGTAAGTAGAGCCTTCCTGGGAACTTCCATATGATACTCGCTTGTGCAGGGCATATCTACAGTATATATCGAGTAGAGCAGCGGGCCAAGGACGCTGCCCTGTGGAACTCCAGCTTTCATATGGCAAGGAGTCGAGTAGGTGTTCCTAAACCTGACCATTAACTTCCGTTCTTCCAAGTACGATCGTAGAACTCCTTAGTATGGTGCTGGGAACAGCTTTTTAATTTTACTCAGTAGGACGACATGCCAAACTCTATAGAACGCTTGTTGCATATCAATGAAGACAGCATTACAGTATTCTTGATCGTCAAAGGCCTGTAGGATGTGTTTTGCCAATCTGTGAACCTGCTCCACAGTGCTGTGTCCCTCTCGAAATCCAAACTGGTGCCTGGTGAATAGGCCGATACGATTCGGGGTCCTCTTCAGGTTTTCCGGGCTTATGGATCATCAGAATTTCTGCCATCTTCCACTGCTTTAGGAAGAACTGCACCCTGAATATGGCGTTAAATATTAGCGCCATGTAGAGAATCGCTCGAAAAGGTAATGCTTTCAATGTGGCATTACAAATCCTGTCGATGCCAGGAGCCTTCCTTCTCGGTAGGGACTTGATGACCTCGGCAATCTCCTAAACCCTGGTAGGTTTAATGGGTAAGTACATCTGCAGAGGTGTCTGTAGGCTATCAAGTGTCTCTCTATACTGCTCCATTGTGGCGAATTGGTAATGGGTGAACCTAGTCTCTAAGTGATGTGCAAAAATATTGGCCAGCTCTTCTTCGTTTTTAGCAGGTTCGCCGCCAGGACACCTAATGGGAACCTGTCTAAACGGTTGTCTTTTAAGGGACTTAGTGCACTTCCAAAGCGTAAGATTAAGATTAAGTTTGTTTTAAATGTTGGCCACGTCCTCTTGAGCCACAGAATTCAATAGAAACGTCAAGCATTTACACTGGATTGCAAGTGCCTAAAAGTATGCAGTAGTTTTTATACCATTGCAGTTTAATATTCGTAGATAAAATTAATATAGTTCTGTATTTTCATATTTGAGTAACGAATAACTCAGTCTATCAATAAGAATAGATAGGAAACAGGCGATGCTGTTCACCAGGCTACGACTAGGACACACAATTGATTATTGAATTTATTACAGTGGCCACCAATAATAATATGGCAAATTTGAGCATGTTTGTAAATAAATAAAATATTTGCAAACTTATCTAGAACAATAAAATCAATCAAACAATTATATAAAACACTTCAAGTCTAATATCACCCAGCCTGAAGTCCAAACTTATATTGTAGCCTAGAATTATTTCTTAGATACAATAAACAATGACAAACTCACAGTGGGGACTCGATTTTAGATGTAACTGTACTCAGTTACAAAGACAAGTCACAATAACAACAACAATACGTCAGAGAAATACACAATTACACCGGTTACAAATTGTAGTAGTCTCACTTTAATAAAGTGTTTTTATTTTTCTGTAACTTAAATATAATAATTGTCCCTTAATTGCTTAATTCCTTAAAGGTGAATAAAGTGTTTCAATTGAAATTTCGTTGCATTTCTAATCTGTTCTATGTTATTTAGAAGTTGATTCCAAATTCATTTATATATTCACTGTTCGCTTGAATTGGTTCTTCATCTTGGCGACGTGAAACTTGAATAATTATACAGATTGATTGTTATATATTAATGTGTAGAATGATATCAAAGACTATTAGTAATTGAATCTTGGTGAGAAATCAAGATTTGCTCTGTGTAGCATGTTATATGTTACATATCTCTATCTCTCCCTTATCTTAGGTCTATGTGCCGTGTATATTGATCGTGGTGCTGTCATGGGTCTCCTTCTGGATACATCGCGAGGCAACCAGCGACCGTGTTGGACTCTGTGTGACAGCTGTTTTGACCCTGTCGACCATCAGCTTGGATTCCCGCACCGATCTGCCGAAGGTCAAGTATGCGACAGCCCTGGACTGGTTCCTTCTGATGAGCTTCCTCTACTGCATAGCCACATTGCTAGAGTTCGCCGGAGTGCATTATTTCACCAAGCTGGGCAGCGGAGAGTTTCCTCGTATGGACGACGAATGGGAGGATATCGGAGCCTTGGGCTTTTCCTCGGGGGAAATTGCCGATGCCGCCGAGGCCAGCGATGACAGTGAGCCCGCGAATTCGGATAGCGATGTCTTTGTCTTTGCCGATCACGATGCCCTGCACTGCGAGTTACCGCTACCCCCGGAGTTGAGTGGCGGTGGCGGTGGCGGTTTTCCCAAGCGCAACACGTTTAGCTGTCCCATCTACACTGTAAGCTCAAGCATATTCATATCTCAGAGCCCACATGTTAAACTGGCCTCCTTTCTTTGGCAGAATCAGCCGCAGAATACCGCCCACATCTTTCCGAAACTCTCGTCGCACGCTTCGACAATGGAGCGAACCACACAAACCGAGCCCCCCGTCGTCTCCCGTATGCATCAAATGTGGCTCTGCCTCAAGGGGGACGTTAAGTTTCGCCGGCAGCGGGAAAGGGACGCCGCCGCCGAGAAGGTTGTCCAGGGACGAAGTGGAGCCAGCTATGTGAACAGCATATCCCTGATTGACCGTGTGGCACGTGTCGCCTTCCCCATGACCTTTGCCCTCTTCAATCTGCTCTACTGGCTGGCCTATGGCATGTACAAGAAGGAGTTCTCCTGGTCCATGATCAAGGCCTGAATCAGCTTATAATCAACATAGCTTCCATATCAACATATATATACACGTGTATCTACATAGCTATAAGTAGACTTGTTATCATGTTACTTGCACCTCAATAATCATGCTCAGTCCATTCCAAGTTTCACTTTCACTCTCAAATATGCCCCTCAAAGTTTTGGGAAAGATTCTTTGCTTTAGCCAATAAATAAACTGTTGCTTTTCGACTAAGAATTGTCTTTAAATTCCATGTGTCTTTACTTACCATATTAAGGACCATTTTCAATGGCTAGAAATCTCAACTGACAGCTTCCACAACTTCCACTGCCAGCTCAGCTGACTTTGCTTTGCAGTCTATCAGTTAATTGAATCAACGCTGTGAACGCTGTGTCCACAAACCTGTGCAGGACATTCGAATGCAAGTCGAGAAACCTGATTGACTGGTCAAAGGAAAATGTGGATATGCTTCCTGATATGCTTAACATGTTGAATCCGATGACAGACCACCAAGTGCTTTGTGGCTTTACGAGTAGAGCACTCTTTGCTGAAAAGTGACAGCAAAGCTTTCAACAGCTTTCGATTGGCACTTTCAGCACTTCCATCACTAGTAACTACTCTTGCTGTCTCCCTCTGCCTTTGAGCATTGCTAACATGCTAGCATGCTATTTCGTTTTATCCTTCTCTCGTTCATAAACAATTAAAACCTGTTGCAAAAGCTTTTTAACTCACTTTTCAACAACAATCAAGTTGCAAATAAATATGCAAATTTGCATAAAATATGTAAACCATTTTAATAACATTTCTAAGAAATATACAGTAAATGATGTGTGTTATGAAATATTGTGAATAGCAATGAAAGCACATTAAAAGAACGAGAGTGAAAAATATCGAATAGACATTTGCCGTGCCCAGCATTCACGATTCACGATTAACATTAATCTTAATCATAATTATTCACTTAATTAATAACTGAGCAGCTTTTATCTCAATATTTTTGCTAAAAAATGCAAAAACAATTCCTGTTTTTTAAGAAAATTGGCTAAAAACTCGTTAATCCGTTATACTGTAACTTAATTTTGAAATCATTGGGAATATATGTATGTATTTACTGTTAATTCATCTATCTGAATAGCATACTTAACTATATATGTATGTAAATGTATATGTATATGTATTTCCGTATGTATATGTATATGTATATGTATATTTCTATATGTATATGTATGTGTGTGTATGTAACGGGTTTATCATTTATATAAATTGGTCAAATGTCAATATAATGTATATCATAGTTCATCAGTGGGAGGGCAGCAGGTCAAGGTGTAGGCCAATAGAGAGATAGAAATAGAGATAGAGATTGAGATTGAGAGAGGTGGGGGGGGGAACAATGACTATGTTTATGTCTAGAACTATTCCAGTATGTAAAAGATCCAATAGCCAAGATTGAAAGCACAGAAACTTATCGGGAATATCATGCGCGAATATTTGTCTATAATGTTGACATCCTTGATCTTTGGTATTGTCGCCCTAATGGCCGAGGCGCTTTTCTTTATGGCATGCATCACACGTGGACGCGCCGAGATTCCTGTCGAAGATTGAAAAATGATGAATAACCCTGATATTTATAATACATAGTTAATATATCTAAGTTAAAATCAACTTACCCCTTTGACCGCGATGTCGCAGCTGACTTCGACCTGTGCCATAATTGCGGGTAATGCGAAAACTTGGCGGAAACTTGGCCAAATCTATGGTCTCGGTGCCAATGGAGCCGAGGGTCACATTGTAGTTACCTTTGCGCAACGAAGGTATAGGACTCATGCGTACGTCCTGCAGCTCAATAATGTCTTCTGTGGTTGAACACGTTTCGGACTTTTCCAATTTACCTAATGATGACAAACAAATCAACAACATTTGTTATTTAATATCAGTATACTTATAAGATTAATATTGCAGAATACTTATGTAGTTCTCTTTAGTTAAATACAAAAGCTAAGACTAACAAGTTTAGCTCTTCTTCTAGCTTTTACCATCGCTAAGATTCATTCGTTCATACGGACGGACAGACAGACACACGGACAGACAGACGGACTGACAGACAGGGCTATATCGACTCGACTGTTAATGATGATCAAGAATATATATAGTACTTGGTCGGGTCTGGCAGACTTCCTTAGACTTTAAACAAACTTAATATAACCCCACTGGGTATAAAACACAAAACAAAGATTTTGGTGGTTCTAGACGCATTTTTGTAGACAAAAGGTCGTAAGCTAAATTTGTTCTCACTAAAAAAATTAAATGCAATAAACATATAAAATAAAGAAAATAATTCGTTTGGGAATTATTTAAAGTTAATTATACAAACTATGTAAAATATATTATGCGCTATTTCTTACGATCGATCGATTTCTTTTGCTTAAGAAATCTGGCAAACTTTAAGCTAATTTATACACATTTTCTCAACAAATTCTTGATACACTAGCTGTAGTCGAAGTTTATAATTTGAATTAAAATTAAATCAAGTGATTTCTAACGCATTTCCTATCAGAATCACTTTCTCTCATCCTTACCTATTTTATGGCGATCACAATCCTTCAGCTTTTTGATCTTCTTCTTGGCCCGCTTGCCCCAATATGTATAATTGACTGCAGCGTATTCAAGGAGCGCGGCAAAGACGAACACGAAACACATTACCAAATAGATATCGATGGCTTTCACATAGGAAATACGTGGCAATGAGCTGCGAACACCTGTGCTAATCGTGGTCATGGTCAGCACCGTTGTAATGCCGAGTGCAACCCGAGCACTTGTCGCCTCGTGATTAATCCAAAATGATACCCACGATAGCATTACGATCAGTATGCTGGGCAAATATGTCTGGAACACAAAGTATCCAATGTTACGTTGCAATTTAAAGGACAGCGATAGACGCTGATAGACTCCGGTGGCAAGACGCTCCTTTCGATCGTTTGTCTCGTAGCCAATGATCGTAAATTGTGGCAGTTCGGCGTCCTCCACGCCACGTACCGGAGTTGGCTTCCAGTACATGACAACATCGCTGACCGTGTAACCATCTAAGGATGAAACAAAAAAGAGAATCCAATTAGATGTCAAGTCTCCTAGACTAATGCAAAATAAATAGGCACAACATGGAGCTGTGTGTGTGATGGGTTAATTCGATTAGATTTGTTGTTTTGTCAAGGAAATATATAATTTAAATTACAAATTTTAATTCATTTAAATCTAAATACAAAATATAGAGAGATTGCAGTTTATGTGAGTAGCTAAAATATTAATTAAGCCATAAATACTAATGAAAAAACCATGTAGTCAAAAAGTTTATTCTGCAATCCGCAACAAAATGATGTGATCACAGAATGCTTATGAAAATCATCCTTAAAAATTGATTGATTATAAGAGAAATGAAAGCAAGAGACTTACAGAATCACCAGATAATGTGACCATGGAGGTTATGTGAATGTGCCAAAGACTAACCAATCTACCAACAAGAATAATTAAATAAATACGGGAACTACAACAAAGACAGCAGCACACAAAAAGGCGAGCTCAACTTGCATGCGTTTTTTCTATGTTGCTCCCTTAGAATTCTCAACTGGTTCTAGCAGCACAACATACTAGAGAACAAGCTTGGATCGTTGGGTAAGCTAGCTCAAAGTGTTACTGATGAGAGAGATTGGCATCTCCTGAAACAGAACAGCTATATATGTACCTAGGCCTGGCTCCTTGTCTTTTGCCAAGT
Organism: Drosophila histrio; assembly: GCA_958299025.2. Taxonomy (NCBI): domain Eukaryota; kingdom Metazoa; phylum Arthropoda; class Insecta; order Diptera; family Drosophilidae; genus Drosophila; species Drosophila histrio. The sequence continues at coordinate 26,131,399 of OY282582.1, forward strand.
ATTTTTGTGTTTTGTTGGATGTGGATATAACTGTCATATCGACAATAAATTCACCTCAAGTCGGCTAGCACCCAATTTCATAAAGTAACCAGTCGGAAAGGCTACAGTCGAAGTCGACTATGAGAGACCCTTTAAAAAGGAAATAAGTGAAACACTAATAGTACCCCATAGCGCGTTGCAACGTCAATATGCTCTTCTTCTTCCTTTGGGCCGACACTGAGTAATATTGCGTTTTGAATAACATCCGAGTTTATTATCCAATCGTGATGAAATTTTCAGGATACATTAGCACCCTGATGCATGTCCTGTGTGCCAAAACTCAAGGCTCCAGTTTTAAAATTGACTATTATATGGGATTTAAAGTTATTTTTTTTTAATAATTTCGGAGATTATTATCCGATCGCGATGAAATTTTTAGGATATATTGGAACTCTGATTTTCGTCATGTGTACCAAATTTCAGGACCCTAGCTTTTCGTTTTATGGGATTTCAAAAATTTTGTTTTCGATTTACGGAGGCGGAAGGGGCGTGTCAAAATTTTAAGATAAACTTGATATGCTTAGCCCATAGATGAACCACCATACCAAATTTGGTGACTCTACCTCTTATAGTCTCTGGGATCTAGGCGCTCATACAGACAGACGGACAGATGGACAGATGGACATGGCTATATCGACTCGGCTGGTGATGCTGATCAAGAATATATATACTTTATGGGGTCTGCCGGACCTCCTTCGACCTTTTACGTACATTTTGACAAACTTAATAGACCCTTTTTTATTTTTTTTAAAAAGTAAAGGGTCTAATAATAGACTTAAAGTATAAACAACAAAAATTCAAAATATTTGCCTAAGTGACATTTGCTGCAAGAATTAGGGAAACAGGGCCAAAAACCCAACCAGATCAATAACTTTTACAATAAGTTGCTGCGGGCTATGATGCGCAAAATATGAATCTTATAATAGTAGATAGTAGAAAATAAATATAAGGTATAAATTCAACTACTTATTACTTACTTACAAAAATGTATATCTGATGGTATTCTAAACTTAAAGTGAACGTGGAGATTAACAAACAGACAGAATATTGCTATCAATTGTTAAATGGAAAAGGTAAACATGATGGAGGCAACTTTAAAGAATTTCAGTGCTTTTTTCGTGCCAGAAAGAAAATGTCACAGCATTTTTTTGTTATTTTGGTTTTTTTTTATCACTTACAGCTCTCGATTTCCACGGTGCAGTTCTGGGAGTCCAGTGGGTAATAGTGCAAATCCATCATGCAGGCGAGTGTTGTGGTGAACCGCATGCCGTAGGTAACGGCTCCGTCACCGCCGAGACGTACCAGCTTATTACGCTCGGTGACGTCGTGTAGGAAGCTATAAAAGCCAAGAGATCAAGTCAACATTAGTGATATGTAGTATATCGATGTACAAGGAGTACAGATTATAAACCTATTCTTGTCGTTGGCAAAGAATGTGTCTGGCACCCAGATCTTTTCGGCAAAGTCGCCTGACAGCGTCAACACATCATTGACCCCATCATCATCGGCATCGGAATCATAATACGGTCCATAGATATTAAAAGCCAAGCGTTCATCGCGCCAATACTGATTCAAGTACATTGTTATTGTATAGTCCTGTATAGTTGTGTATAAATGCCATTATATGTTTTTATATATTATTGTATGTGTGATTGTCTTACCATATTTACTTCTGAGATCGCATCAAAACTTGCTATAGTCAAATCCATGCCCACGTGTAATGGCTCGCCCCCAAAATTGGGACGCAACCGTATATCATATCCTTGCAGTATTTTTGAGATCGTCTGCGTTACATTCTCCAGGCGGCCAGCGAGCATTTCTTTTCGCTTGCATCTATGGGAATTGTATTAAAATTGTAATTGTAAGTAATAATTTAAATAGAATAATATAGATAGATAGTTAAATAATAGTAGAGAAGTTAAATGGCCAAATCGATATAATGATGATATCAATTAATTCACTTAACTTCCCTCAAAGAGTTTCCTAAAAATCACACACTTTAAATAAAATTTCAATTGTTTTTTGTCAAGCAACAAATTGATTGCTTTCAAATTGGTTTAAATCTCATTGTTATATATTTTTGTAGTTTAAGTTAAGTTATAAGTAAAATAAGAAACTAAATAAATATGCTTACTCACCGTACTAGTGTTAACTGGGCGCTCAGCACTAAGAACAGGAGGCTGTAAAAGACGCCCAGTTGCCTTAAATTAATCATATTGGCAGCGTTGACAGTTCGCTGTTGTTGTCCCCCTTCTGTAATTCTCAACTCGTTGGCATTGTCTCTGCTGGCATTTCCAGTTTCATACCGGATGCAGATACTCTTTGCTTCCGTTTCGATGAGGACACGTCTCTAATGCGCCATTGTCATTAAAACACGCTGATGACTAAGCACATATTCCTCTGTTACAACTACTATAATTAAAAAAAAAAATATATATATATAGAAAAATACAGATGAAAATAATAAAAACGTATTGAGGAAAACTACGCAAAGAAATTGCAAATCAATCGAACAATCTATAATTCTCTTTGGCAACTTAAAAGTCGAGCATGACAGCCTGTCGGGCATTTTCTCATTAGGACATGAATTCTATGCGATAACAGTAATTTGTAAGTAAATTAGTGTTGATAACATTGCTAAAAAAAAAAAGAATGTGTGTGAATGTCTTTGCGTCTATTCGATTATGTGGGAAATACTCAAACAAACAAGAAATGTTAATTTCCTTGTAGCGTATTTTAAAGGCGTCTCATAATGCTTTCTATCACACACACACACACACACACACACACACGCATACACAGCTCTCAGCTCGTTAATGTGGCCCTCACAACAACAATGATGATGCTACACACACACTCACACACTGCCTTTTGTGTGTTTGACCCATTTTTGCAATTGCAGCAAATGCAAAAAAGCAACAACAACAACAACAAAAAGTGGCAAACTGTGCGCTAAACTGATATCATTTATGCGAACAGATTTATTGGCAGATATATATATATATATATACATGTATATATATTTATATAATTATATGTATGCATGTGCATTTGTAAGGTGACATTGTGTTCCTGCCGTTTATTTGCTTTATTTGTTCTGCCTAAAGCAATAATAACCGCAAAAGATACATCTACATCTTTAAGATACACAACACACACACACACACACACAGTGCAGTTAAAGTTCTTCTTTTTTTATTATTTTTATTTATTGAATTTTTTGAATTTTTATATAAAACTAGTGAAACGTACGAGATAAACAAATAACAGTTTAACAAACAACAAAAAAAGTCGGACACTGTAGCACGTTTTGAACGTCGAGTGCGTCGAACGAATAACGAATAACGAGTAATACGAACGCCCTAAAAATTCGGTTTCTCATTCACTTTTTCCCGCTCGTCCTACTATATCTAGATATGTATCTGTATCTCATCGCTTCGCATCGCCTGCGTTTTTTGCACTGCGTGTGAAGCGGCTACCGTGTCTAGCTAACGAATGATAACTGTTTGTTACCGCTCGTCTTTGTCTTTGTCTTCGTCTTTGGATTCGGATTCGGATTTGAATTCGGATTCTGTTTCTGATTCGCTTGCTCTGGCGACTCTTGCTCTAATTGATGCTCGGCGGCAGGCGGGAGGAAACTGGGAGAAGGTGGGTAGAGTCTCGGCTAATGTCGTGCGACAGCCACAGCCTCAGTCTTAAGTTCTTGCCTCAATCTCCGACTCGTTCTTCGTTCTTCGTCTCGGCTTGAGCCTGCGCATTCTGTTGCCCCACATGCAGCGCCACGAAACGCAGCTTCATTCAGAATCACGAGGTGTTAATGCTCATTTAGGGTTGTCGCCGTTTGCTAATGGCATCCCCTCGAACACATACATACATACATACATATATGCACTCGTATATACATATATATATATATATATATATTCACATACAATACGAGTGCTCTGCACACAATGAAAGTGAAAGCACAACGTTAAGTTATTAAGCTCTTCACGCTTTCTCAATAGTAGTTGCCGCCTGTTTCAAGTGGAAATATGCAAATTTAAGTTGAGCCTTTCTTATGGATTCAAGTATATATATGCTTATGTATAAGTATTTATGTATAAGATATTTGAATGTATAAGAGGTATTATGGGATTACAAATGAGCATTATCCTCCCACATTGTCTATCTCAAAAATAATACACGTACCAGGTAATGGGCGTGGGTTTATCAGCTTGAATGACTGACCAACAATTGATTTGTACCAGCTGTTTGCACGTGCAGAGTGTAGGAAGTTCCTCACCTCCTCCACCCCCTTTGGCATAAGTCTCAATGATAAAAGCTTTGATGCTGTCCTCAGGCCTGGCAAAAGCATTGGCCGTTGACACGCAAGCTTTTGGCCGAAAGACAGCTTTTGAGTGAGAAGAGCTTTGGTTACAGCATGGCACAATTATTAACAAGGTCTCGCATATTTATTTAGAGACACAAATAGAGACATACTAAACACGCCTCTTCCGGTTTTCACTTTTATTTTGCGAATTTCAATTCGCTAGTATTGACCGAATTTTCTACGGATTAACCACAGATTTTTCTCTCTCCCATATATAAGTGAATACTTAATCTCTCATTCATTTTCACAAATACTTGTGGAAATCCAATACAATTTGTAGTCTAGATAATTAAGAAATGATTTATGAATAAAATAAATTATTTATAATTAATTCGATAATGCAACATCGCTTCATAAACATTAATGTCTTAAAAGAAGGTTGTTTTTTCACTTCAAAGTATGTAAAATTAATTATTTCAATATTTTCAAGTTCAAAACCAGTCGAAAAGGCTACAGTCGAAGTCGACTATGAGAGACCCTTAACTTATCCTTCAATATGGAAATAAGATCGTGAAGTAATTTTCAGAATACATTGGGACCCTGATGCTAGACCTGTGTGCCTGTTTTAGACCTGTTTTATGGGATTTCATTTCATTTTGTTTTCGATTTACGGAGGCGGAAAGGGGCGTGTCAAAATTTTAACATAAACTTTATCTGCTTAGCCCATAGACGAACCACCATACCAAATTTGGTGACTCTAGCTCTTAGAGTCTCTGAGATCTAGGCGCTCATACAGACAGACGGACATGACTCGGCTGGTGATGGTGATCAAGAATATATATACTTTATAAGGTCTGCCGGACTTCCTTCGACCTGTTACGCACATTTCGACAAACTTAATATACCCTATTTACTATTTTAAAGCAAAGGGTCTAAAAAGTTGCGATATTAATCTAGAAATATTGACGACACTTTAAAAACGGAGTTTATGTATTTTAAGTGTTTTTATATATATTTATATGTATATTTACTGATCAGACTCACTGAAGAAGACTCAAAAATGATGCCGAAATGCGTAGAGTTAAAAAAGTATAGAATAAAAACAAGGAATTACTATGATAAAAATGAGAGAAATTATTAACCCATCTTTAACTAATACACAAACTTCCCAAATTAGCCCAATCATATAATATGACGATATTAATTTGCGCAAAATCGGAACAGTCCTGACCCAAATCTAGAGAAAGAGAGACTGAGTTTGTCACCTTGTTATTAATAATATCACCATGTGTAGCTGAAGCTGTAAGCTACTATTTATGCAATCTCTTTATGGTCGCTGTCTGTGTGAGTTGAGATGAGCGCAGTGTTGTCCGTGTATTTGTGAGCAACGTTCGCCCATTCAGAAGCCCCATTGAAAAAGGAATTGTGCTCGCTCAGCAGAAAGCTTTCCATTACACAGAAACCAACACACACACACACACACACACACACACACACACACACACAAACACATGCTCTACCCAGCTGCGAATTTGGAACAGAATGCCGACCGCTGCTTCTGCTGCCTATGCTGCTGCTTCTGCTGCTGCTGTTTCTGCTGCTGCTGCTGCTGCTGCTGCTGCGAATCTCTGGCTGTTTCACATTTAACGTAGCACGAAGCACGGAAGCAGACGTTCCGAACTGAGAGCTGTCGCACGTACAACACGTTTCAACAACTAACTACAAGACTTTAGCTCCAGCAAAGGACTTCGACAACAGTAAAAATCCCAAAAAAAAAAAAAAAAAAATAGAAAAGAAAAGAACAGTGCAAAGATCAGCAAAATTATACAAAATTAAAAAAAAACACATACAAATGGCTTTATTGTGTGCGTGTGCAGCAACAACAACAAACAGTGTTTGATCCTTTAAAGGTGCAACAAAGCATGCCAATCTTTTTTTAAAGTGTCTCATTAAAAATAGTAACTGTCGAAACGGCTTAAATCTGAAATACATAATATGTGTGTGTATCCACATACATTGTGCAGTTTGTAGATGTGAGTGTAGAACGCGCATGCTCTTCAATATTATTCTCGTACTTATTGCGGTGCGTTGGTCTGTGCAAAAAGCAAATATAATAAAAACAACATTGAATAGTGCCAACACACACAAACACACACACAGACACACACATACACACACAGAGAGACAGAAACAAGTACGACAACGACAACGACAACAATTGAGTAAAAAAAGAAACAATATAAAACAAATAATCAAATTAGCGTTAAGTGGAGCAAAATACGATGACGAGGGCGATTAAAATGTATGTGCGGAGATGCCGATGAAGATTTTCATGCTGGGTGTTTCCCACGCAAACAGTGAGGCAACAGAATGTGCAAATATTTTCGATAGCTCAACTGAAAAGAACTTTTGCTATTTATGCTAAATGTAATGGGATCATCTGGATGTTTTAAATAGTTAATCATAGTAGTATATAGAAAATGCTGGCGCCTTAAAGTATGCTATACACGGCAGTCGACAGTCGACAGTCGCAACAGGCCTTTTTTTCTTTTGCGAATACGAACACGAATACATACATACTAGTATTCTCGTAGCACGAACGCGAATACGAATTCCAAAATTGTCAGTTAAAACAAAAGAGAAAGGGCGAGCCGGAGTGAGATAGATAGAATGAAATAGAAAGTGAGTGAGTGGGACAGCCTGAGTGTGTGTGAGAGAGAGCGAGCATGTTAAATCTGATGAATTCGTTGTTGTTGCTGTTGTTGTTGTTGCGTTCACAGTACACAGTGCCATTGAAATTTGTTACAACGTAGTTGTTAAACGAGTGTTGAACACACTTTTAAATGGAAAAAAAACACAATTAATATTAACAATTAATACAGAAAATCATAAGAAAGCAAAAGAAATATGTGTGCATGTACATACATATGTGAATATACTAGTATGTGAATGTATTCATGTGTGCAACAATGCAACAGTTAATGGTTAAACTGATTACACAAATACTTATGTACATACGTACATACGTAGTACATACACCTACTTAGCATACATGTTTATGCAAGTCTGTGCATGTATGTGACAACAATAAATAAAACAACAATTATATACATAATTATCGATTAGCAGCTTAAAACATACACGATGGATCGCTTCAACATACGCAAACGCTCTTAAACGAATCACAATTGAATTACAAGTGATAGAAACAATCAAAATCAGTTACAAAAGTGTTTTTTTTTTGTAAAAAGTGTTACAAGTGAGACGACAAAATTCGATACACAGACAAATGTTTTATGCAATTTGCGTTTACTGTAAAACGCCCAACAGCAATAACAACAACAACAACAACGACAACAGCGACAACAACAACGACAACAGCGACAACAACGACAACGGCGACAACAACAGCAGCAGCAAGTGTGTAGATACATATGTGTAGACAGGGAATTGGCTTGCCAACGTATACCGATGTACATATGTATGTATATATTTGTACATATGTATGTACATACGGACCTGTGAATGTGACACCTACGCAACACGAAGCGCATTAAAGTGCGAACTCAGCATCCCACAACAACAGCATCCCAATTCCAGACTAAAAGTACGTCACACGCACGCGCCATTATCGAATCCAATAAAACAAACAGAGACAGCAACAGCAGCAGCAGCAGCAGTTGAAAAAGCATCGAAGAAGCTGCAAAACACAGCCAGCGTCAGCGTTAGCGTCAACGTCAACGTCAGCGTCTACGTCAGCGTCAGCGTCAGCAGCAGCCGCACAGTTACGCAGCGCTCAGTGTTGCGTTCGTGCGTGCCTGCTTGCGTGCGCGTGTGAGTGTGCGTGTGTGTGTGTGCGCGCGCGGTGGCAATGTATTGGCTAGCCTTGCCGTTTTGCCCTTTGGTGTGCCTGCTATGCTTGTGTAAGTATTATCATCTCTGTCACGTACAAAATACACCTACACAGTACTCTACTCACAGTACATGTTGGGGATATGCATACATAAACGGACTTATCAATGAAAATTCGAATTATCATTATCATTAAAAATTCTCTTGAGATAAATACATCAATAAAATTTATCAGGCGACAATAACAAAACAGTTTCATCATTTCATGGACATAAGCTTCACACAAATACAAGTATAGTAGCAAAGCTTTTCATTTTCATTTTCACTTTTCTTTTATGTATGTATCTCAAGTTTTACTCGTTTACTGTAAATGTTTTACGAAACTATTTCAACTTAAGACACTTTCAACAATAATTGGTCAAATGAAAAGGTTACAATTTAAACAAATTGAAGGGAAATGTGTTTGATATGAAGGAAATGGCAGTTTCGTGATAAGAACATATGATATTTTAACCACTTGTGGCATTATAGCTATACAATTGGAATTTCGAATAGCTTCTTTCGTATCTTAAGGGTCTGTACTAACATGTAGCATACTTTTTAGCGCAGAGAGCGGATGGAGCAATGTTTATTTATTTTATTTTTTTGTTAGCCTACTGCTACTATTAATAATAACTTACACTATAGTGATAATAGACCTAGATAATAGGGTGAATGAATGAGGAAAGGTCTGTTTGACAAGTCGGTTGGGTGAACTTTCTGAAGTCTCCCCTTTCACCCTTACTCCGTGAACACGTTCGGATGGTTCGGATGATTTTCGAGCTTGTCCAGGTATGCAGCAGCTGGGCGGTTGATAACATCTCCGATCCTCGGTATATGCCGCACCGGACATACTTTGCAAGATTTGGCAATGCACTCCTCGTATAATGGAGCAATGAAAGATTAATTACCTTAAATCAAACTATCAAAGATGATTTTGTGTGCAAAACAACGAGACACAATGTCAACGTGATGTTTTACACCGATAAAATTATAAGAAAACAAAGGTTGAAGTAGAGATGTAAAAAACCATCGATGTATCGGACGTTGATGGATTTTTGATGCCCCGATATTCCGATGTTTTCCGATGTTTTGGTTGATTACACCAGCCACGATATTAAAGTAAAACATCGGTCAGATCAATAGTTTCAAAGATTAATTTTTATCGAACGACCGAACGAAGAAACTAAATGATCTACAATCAGGAACTTAGTTTATTATTGAAAACATCGGGGCATAGAAAATGTTTGCCCAATAAAAGATCGCTTCATCTTGTTTAGTACACCACATCACTAAATATATAAAATTTTAAACTAAATTAAAATAGGTCTCGAGAATATTCAAATCTTTAGAATAAAAAACAAACTTAATAGACCCTTTTTACATTTTTTTTTTTAAGTAAAGGGTCTAAAAATATTGGTTGAGTGAGTTAATAAAATAGAATAAATTAAATTGAATACAATTTAATACAAAAAAATTAAATACAATAAAATACAATTTACAATTAAATCAAATTTAAATTGAATAAAACGTCATAAAATACATAAATTTAAATATATATTTTCAAGTTATTTTGTAATGGTTAAATTAATATAAATACAAAATATATATTAATAATTATGATAATAAATAATAACTTTGATAATAATATTATTATTATATACCATTGTTTGTAATCCCAAAAATGTGTCCATATATTATTTTGAAGACATTTTCGTAATATTGATTGGTTGTTTTTAAATGCTATTATATTGAAAATCTTTAAAAATATTCTGCTTGACTAATATTATCTTTTTTTTTTTTTTTTGTTCAAATAGGTTTGGGATTTGGCAATTTGACTTATGGATTTGGCGATCAATATGAACGCGGCATCAATAACCGCGCTGGAGGTCATGAGAATACGCAAGAGCGTCCACAGAACTGGTATCAGCAAGCCCATTCGCAATCAGTGAACGGTAATGCACAACTGGATAATGGACATAATGTGCATGGCGATGAATTACCGGATGATGATCACGATTATCTTACAGCTTCCGATTATCCACCACATCACGATCACGATCATGAGCACGATCATGAGCTTGACCACGATCACGAGCACGATCACGAGCACGATCACGAGCACGATCACGAGCACGATCACGAGCACGATCACGAGCATGATCACGACCATGATCACGACCATGATCTTGATCACGAGCATGACCATGATCACGATCACGAGCACGATCATGAGCACGAGCATGATCACGATCACGATCACGAGCACATTGATGATAATCTGGATGGCCATGAGGAGGGTGACAAATTGTATGGTCACGTCTTCACCATGGAGCCAATGATACCGCTTAAACCGAGCATCGGTGCTGGCGCTGGCGTCGGCACAACAAGCACGGGCGATACTCCAAAGTTTCGTAACGTGGGCGCTCAGGGAGGGCGTGGCGATATGTATGTTGTTCGCGAATCGGATAGACAAACAAGCACGCGGGGTCGTGATGGATTTGTCAGCGGTGCCAACAACAAACAGAAGGGCTTCCGGCCATTTGCAAATCGGGTTGTCGTCCACGATGATCCACGGCAGATGGCACAGCCGGGTGACGGATACAGTGCACCGCCGTCCAGTGGCTGCCACAATAGCTGTGATGAATTGCAGTGGCAGTGCAGCAATTGTCAGTGCATTGAGTCGCATGGTCGTTGCAATCGCGAGGTGCAGTGCACCGATGGTTCAGATGAGCTCGACTGCGACAATATGGACGACATGCTGTCCAAGCTGCAAAAGGGGTGCGAACAGAGCGGCCTTCACGTCATGTGCCCCAAGACTTATCGTTGTATTAACAAAGACTGGCTCTGCGATGGCGACGATGACTGCGGTGATTATTCCGATGAGACGCATTGCGGAGCACGGACCAATTGCACAGAGGATCAATTTGAGTGCCAGAACGGGTTCTGCATTCCAAAACAATGGCTGTGCGATGGTGAGAACGACTGCAAGGATTATTCCGATGAAGTACACTGCAATCGAAGCAGCTGCACGGACGAACATTTCACCTGCAGCGATGGATACTGCATTTCATTGGCCTTCCGCTGCGATGGCGAACGCGATTGCGATGATAACTCGGATGAGTTTAAATGTCCGGCGGTGATTAACAGCTGCCCGGAAGGTGAATTCAAGTGCCGCGGTGGCCTCGGCGGTGCCGGCGGTCCCAGTGGCCAGTGCATTCTCAATCGCTTCCGTTGCGACGGTGACAACGACTGCGGCGACTGGAGTGACGAGGAGAATTGTCAGCAGAAGCCATCGCAATGCACGTCCGGTGAATACAAGTGCGCCGATGGCACCTGTATTCCCAAGCGCTGGAAGTGCGACAAGGAGCAGGATTGCGATGGCGGCGAGGATGAAAACGATTGCGGCAATATGAGTCCAGAGCATCCATTAACCTGTAATCCCGACGAATATACCTGCCACAATGGTCGTTGCATTTTGGTAAGTCAATTTCAATACCACAATATATTTCGCAATTTCAAATACAAACTTGAGATAAGTATAATCTTCAAGGCAATTGAAAACATTTTGAAATAATTAATTGTTACATTTTCATTTTTAGTTTAAAATTAAATTAAAAATATTATTATTTTATTTATTTACTATATTCAATATTATACATAATACTTACAATATAATAACTAATTTGAAAATAAAAGAGTGCTGCTAAGGCCAACAACTCGTAACAATTATTATTATTATTATTATTTCCATCCCAGAGCTACTAGCATCGATCACAGGAAACTAGCGATAATTGTGTGGTGGCAACACTGCTGTTACAATATCGATAGTTCATTAAATGCAGTGGCATCACTGTAGCGACCAGTGGCATTACTGCTGCTATAAGAAAAAAACATGGCTGCCAATTAGAGTGGTCTTTTTTTTTTGTTGTAGTCCAAGTCTGAAGGAATAAGTTTAGTCGTTTTTGATTACCGGACAAATCATCGGTCATATATGTGTGTAGTTCTTTAGTTGTTTTCTTCAGTCAGATTATCGTTGCGTCTTTCGCTTTAATCCGTTAGTTCTTTTGAGACACACTGTCGATTGTTATATTTAAGTATATGATTAAAAAATAGAAAAGTAAAGTCTAAACAAAACTACTGAACACTAACGAATCGTACTAGGATTTTTAGAACCTTTACTTTAATAAAACAAGCCGAACAGTCGGGACCCCGACCGTAATATACCCTGTGGGTTTACAGGAATCCGCTCAAGTTCACTCCAAATGAAATTCTCTAGTAATTCGTTTTTTAATTTTTGTGGGCGAAGGGGGCGTGGCATCGTGATACAATTTTCTGGACACATTAACCACAAAATATTCATCATGTGTGCCAAATCTGAAGTCTTTAGCTGTTATATTGATCTTGTTATGAGGGTTTAGAGCTACAAAACTGCTTGTTTTATACTTTTACTTTTACTTAATTTGTGGGCAAAGAGGGCGTGGCATCCAAAAAAAAAAGATAAACTTGATCTATCTGCAAAAATTACCAGTTCTGGGACACCAAGTTCAAGCTTCTAGCTCTTACCATCTCTGAGATCCTTTCGTTCATACGGACCGACGGACCGACAGACCGACGGACATGGCTATATCAACTCGGCTATTGATGCTGATCAAGAATATATATACTTTATGGGGTTGGCCATGCTTCCTGCTGCCCGTTACATACTTTCAACAAACTTAATATACCCCCCCAGGGTATAAAAAGTAAAAAGGGTCTATTAAGTTTGTCAAAATGTGCTTAACAGGTCGAAGTTAGTCTGACAGACCCCATATAGTATATATATTCTTGATTAGCATCAACAGCCGAGACGATATAGCCATGTCCGTCTGTCCGTCTGTCCTTTTGTCCGTCTGCCCTGCTGTATGAACACCTAGATCTCAGAGACTATAAGAGCTAGGGTCACCAAATTTGGTGACAATACTCCTGCGGCCCCCGAAAAGGTCAAGTTTGTTTTAGAATTTTGCCACGGTCTGGGGACATTTTGATTGCTCGCAAGATGGCAAGACGGCTGAGTGTCTTTAAAGGCCAAAAGTGTGGAAATGTTAACGTTGCTAAACAAAAATATGTGAATCTCACAATAACTTAAATTTAATTATATATTTTTTGTTTTAATCTCAATTATTATTTGTTAATCTTTGGATATCCAGTAATTTTAATTTCATTTTGTTGAATTTTCTACTTGTAATGTGAATTATTATGTTTTCATTTTTTGTGATATTGTCTTGAAAGACTTAACTACTTTGAACTTACTTCTTCTTACTTCTGTTATTCGAAGAAGATGTTGGTTAAATGTGATATTATCGAATGTTTGTTAAGAAAACCTCGAAAATATCGAATATCTCCACTATCGATAGTGGGACTGACAAAAAAACAACTTAACAACAAGCTGGAAAGTTCGATCACTTTTTTAACTTATTCTGAATTCAATTCAATACAACTGTACGGCCATTAATACATTTAAAATTATAAATTGATTCAACAGAATATATGTATAAGTAATGAATTGCAACTCAAAACTCTGAATTATATTTTTTGCTTACAGCGGACATGGCTTTGTGATGGCTATCCGGATTGTTCGTCGGCAGAGGACGAGGTCGATTGTCTACTGCAGTGTGACGCCGGCCAATTCCTGTGCCCAGCTAAGAAAAACATCACGAACCTAAAGTAGGAATAAACTCATCCGATTAACAACAATGTCCAGCATACTAATGAGTCAATTGTTTGATTTTGCAGAATCTGTGTGCATCAGAAGCATGTATGCGATGGACAAAACGACTGTCCCCTCGGCGAGGACGAGGTCAATTGTCCCGTGGAGCAAAAGTGTCCCGAGCCGCGACAATGTGAGCAGCTCTGTATAAAAACAGCCCGCGGAAAGGACGATTGTGCCTGTAAACTGGGCTATCTTATGCATGAGAACAACCGCAAGTAAGTGCACACACAGAGAGAGAGAAAGGTTCGATGGAACTCGAATTCATGCTTAATACAAGTACGATTTACTGCCAATGAGCATACAAATTATTTACCCAAGAACATAATATTTATTCAAGTAAAAACTAAAAAATTAATTAGCAATGAGTATAACGATTCTTTATATAATTTCGAAGCCTATGTTCGAAATGGTTTTTCACAGCGAATACTCACAGAATAAACTCGCAAGATCTTTTAAAACATAAACTTACTATTTCTGCGTTCACTTGATAAGAATTTCCAAATGATTCGTACTTGTTGTTGCCCTAAACTGCAGCTCAGTGGTCACTGAGCAATTAGAACTATGCTTAACAGAATAATTTCTGTAGTCAGTCTTCACATTTACACTAAAACCTTAATATCTAACGCTGATAGTTTGTGTACTTTTATTAGGCAGCCTGAGTCTCAAAATACCTATTTCAAGAGCATTTACTAATTGAGTTTCCGAGCTTACGATTGAGTAGTAGAAGTATACTATTGCAATATTAATATATTGTGAGAATCAGCAACAGTGTTTAAAGAATGTGCTTGAACGGTACATACGGTTTTTCGAGTAAGTTTTTAACACGTTTTTTATACTCGTTACTCGTAGAATAAATGAGGATATTATATTCGTCGCAATGTATGTCTGTCTGTCTGTTTATCTGTCTGTCTGTTTGTCTGTCCGTCAGTATGAACTTCTATATCTCAGAGACCATAACACCTTGAGCAAACAAATTTGGCACACACACACGTCTATGAGTGTGAAGCAGATCAGGTATATTTCAAAATTTGGCCAAGCCCTTTTCGCACTCGCAATTCAATAAAAACGTCTAACATCTACACTATTAGAGGAAAAAACTTTAAATTTTGTAAACAGTCATGGAATAAGTCATGGGTAACCCCACGGCCATTACAGTATTTTTAAAAACTTACCCACCCTTAACAAATAGCAGAAAAACTACAACACTCACAGTTTTTAAGATATAAAGCCTTTTTGTTTTTGGTCAATAAATTTTATAAATTTTCCTATATTATCCTATCGTCTAAAAGTATGCAATACTTTCTGTAGTTCACCGTTCAAATTTCAAATACCGAGTTCATTTTAATATTTAGCCATGCTTAGTAACTGATATATCTGAAATAAATTGGAATATTAAAAAAAAACCAGTCGGAAAGGCTACAGTCGAAATCGACTATGAGAGACCCTTTACTTATTCTTCAACAATGAAATAACAGTTACAAACTTACAGACTTATATATAAACCTAAATATATTTGACGCTGCTCAGATTAGCTTCCGATTAATTAAATATAATCGCTTATGTTACACTTGAATTATTAACATACAAATGTTAATCTTAACATACAAATGTTAATCTTAACATACAAATGTTAATCTTAACATACAAATGTTAATCTTAACATACAAATGTTAGTCTTAGCATACAAATGTTAATCTTAACATACAAATGTTAATCTTAACATATCTGCACATTTCCTGCACATTTCCTGCCATTGTACATTCGATAATTTGTTTGCTTCGAATCTCCGGTGTTTATTGTCCGATTTTGATGAAATTTTTAGTACGCATCGAAAGGAAAGTAAATTTTATGTATGCCGATTTTGGAACTTGTATCTTTTAAATTACTCGAGTTATTAGGGGTTTTCCGATTTTTGGGGGCGGGAGGGGGGCGGGAGGGGGCGGGAGGGGGCGGGAGGGGGCGTGGCAAAATTCTAAAACAAACTTGACCTTTTCGGGGGTCACTGGAGTATTGTCACCAAATTTGGTGACCCTAGCTCTTATAGTCTCTGAGATCTAGGCGCTCATACATCAGGACAGCAGGACAGACGGACAGACGGACATGGCTATATCGACTCGGCTGTTGATGCTGATCAAGAATATATATACTTTATGGGGTCTGCCGGACTTCCTTCGCCCTGTTACGCACATTTTGACAAAGTTAATAGACCCTATTTACTTTTTTAAAGTAAAGGTTCTAAAAAAAAGTAACTGATATCTCATAGTCAGGGACACGACTAAGCCGCTCTTATTGGTTATTTATTTGTAAACTGCTATTTAATAAATTTTCGGACTTGTATTTGAAATTGAATCAAATCTTGGACTCTAGGAAATTCGGTCTTAATGAGTTTAAAAAGTTAGACCTTGATTTTGATTCGATTTTAGGATTTTAGGATAGGAAGTCTTTACGTTCAAGATTAATCTGTAAACAATTTAATATTTCACTCATTTCAGCTGCACGGACATTGATGAATGCCAATATCTGACGAGTCCAGTCTGCTCGCAGAAGTGCCACAACACGCTGGGATCCTTTGTCTGCTCCTGCGAAATGGGCTACATACTGCGGCCGGATCTGAGGACCTGCAAGGCTCTCGGAGGAGCCATGACTCTGTTGGTGGCCAATCGCTGGGACATTCGACGCGTTACACTCAGCAATAATCGTTACATGGCCGTTGTGAAGGGATTGCACAATGCAATTGCTCTGGACTTTCATTATCGCAAGGGATTGATGTTCTGGTCCGATGTCTCCACCGATGTCATCAAGATGGTTTATGTGAATGGAACGCGGGTGCGGGATGTCATCAAGTGGGGTTTGGAGTCGCCAGGTGGCATTGCCGTCGATTGGGTGCATGATCTTCTCTTTTGGACCGATTCGGGCACACGACGCGTAGAGGTATCAAATTTCCAGGGCAATCTACGTACGGTGATTGCGTCCAGTGATTTGGATAAGCCACGAGCCATTGTCATACATCCTGGCGAGGCGTTGGCCTTCTGGAGCGACTGGGGTCCGAATCCGAAAATCGAACGTGCCCACATGGATGGATCGCAGCGTCAGGTTATCATATCGAAGGGTGTCACTTGGCCAAACGGCCTGGCCATCGATTATCCGAATAGCAAGATCTACTGGGCAGACGCCAAGCAACATGCCATCGAGTGCTCCAACTTGGACGGCAGTGAACGTATCAAGGTGCTCAGTACACATCTTCCACATCCATTTGCCTTGACCATCTTTGAGGATACGATGTACTGGACCGATTGGAACACGAAGACCGTCTCGGCTGCCAATAAGATAACGGGCAAGGGATTTCGATCTTTGCACGAGAATTTCCACTTCCCGATGGACATACATGCTTATCATCCGGCTCGTCAGCCGGACTATCAGGATCGTTGCCAGAAAGATCGACGTGGCCTGCGCGGCGGCTGTTCCCACTTGTGTTTGCCCAATAGGACATCCCGACGCTGCGGTTGTCCAATTGGATTGTCCCTCAAGGATGATGGCAAAACCTGTAAGAGTGCACCGGATAAACTTGTGCTCGTCGCACGACGCAAGGACATTCGCCTGCGGCAATTGAACGGCAAGCCCTCGGGTCCGAATGAGGTTGATATGATTGTGCCGCTGGACAATTTAAAGCACGCTGTCGCCCTCGACTGGTGCAGCGAGACGGACTTCATCTATTGGACGGATGTGGAGCGCAGTTCCATTAGCAAGGCCCACCTCAATGGCAGCTATCAACAGCGCGTGGTTCACTCCAACTTAGAGTCGCCAGTGGGGCTGGCCCTCGACTGGATTACCGATAAGCTCTATTGGACCGATCCCACTACTAACCGCATTGAGGTGGCCACCACAAATGGAAAAATGCGCACGTTGCTCGTTTGGGAAAAACTGGACAAGCCGCGGGATATTGTCGTCAATCCGATAGGTAAAGTAGCCGAAGATCTTCAAATATACTTAAGGGGAACTATTGGGAGAGGCTTCAGTCGAACGTACTCGACTGTGAGAGACTCTGTTCTTATTCTGTTAAACTTAAAGACGCTGCAAGCTGTGTACTTCGTAGTTTCCGTGTTCTCTTCTTTTTCCGTTGAACCGACGCTTCGTCAAATTGGTTTTAAATTGACCTTCCCAATCGCGATGACATTCATACGAAACATATTTATTATTTCTGTCAGAATTCAAGACTGTTGCTATTAATTCTGTTCTTTTACTCCGATTTCTAAAACTTGATTTCGGTGATGGAAGAGAGCCTTTCAAAATTCTAGATCAAACTGCTATTGCTTAGGATATAGAGGAATCTACATACCACACATTTGGTTATTCTGCTAAGCTCTAATAGTCTCTGAGATCTAGGTGATCATATAGACGAAATGACAGACGGACGGACACACGGAGGGACCGACAGGCGAAGGGACGGATAGGCGGAGGGACGGACAGGCGGAAGGACGGACAGGCGGAAGGACGGACAGGCAGAGGGACGGATAGGCGGAGGGACGGACAGGCGGACGGAGGGACGGACAGGCGGAAGGAGGGACGGACAGGCGGAAGGAGGGACGGACAGGCGAAGGGACGGATAAGCGGAGGGACGGACGGAGGGACGGACAGGCGGAAGGAGGAACGGACAGGCGGAAGGACGGACAGGCGAAGGGACGGATAAGCGGAGGGACGGACGGAGGGACGGACAGGCGGAAGGAGGGACGGACAGGCGGAAGAAGGGACGGACAGGCGGAAGGACGGACAGGCGAAGGGACGGATAAGCGGAGAGACGGACAGGCGGAGGGACGGACAAGCGGAGGGACGGACAGGCGGACGGAGCGACGGACAGGCGGATGGATGGATGGTCAGGCGGAAGGACGGACAGGCGGACGGAGGGACGGACAGGCGGACGGAGGGACGGACAGGCGGACGGAGGGACGGACAGGCGGACGGAGGGATGGACAGGCGGAAGGACGGACAGGCAGAGTGACGGACAGGCAGAGGGACGTAAAGACGGAGGGACGGACAGGCGGACGGAGGAACAGACATGCGGAGGGACGGAACAAGTTGTATATAAGCGATTCAAATCTTGACTAAAATAAATTAGTATATTCTTAGAATTACTAGAAAAGTGTCGCGTTTACGGAAGAGATTAATTTTTGTTAGTGGTTCCATTTAAGTTTGGAAATAGTTACTTACTCCTACTTCAACTTAAACTTTCGGACTTACGAAATTGTGCATGATATAAGAATGAGATCCTCGACTTTAGTTTATTATTTTTTAGAGCAAGTGTAGAGTTTTAGGTACAAACTATTTCAGTTTTTCGCTCTGTTTACTTCATTGATCTAATATATAAATATATTTGTGCTTTTAGATGGTCTCATGTTCTGGTCAGATTGGGGAGACGAGGCAATGATTGAGCGTGCCAATATGGATGGTGCTAGTCGCGTCATCATCGCATCCAAGAAACTCATCTGGCCCAATGGCCTGGCCATTGATTATGATCAGCAGAAGTTGTACTTTGTCGATGGCGGCACCAAGTCCCTGGAGAACATGAACTTTGATGGCAGCAATCGCAAAGCTATAATCAGTAAGTAACCTCCGTTTGTAATAAGAGTTATGAGTTTAGGAAAATCTATATTCTTCTATCCTAGAAGCAGAAATAGTATTTATTTAAAATGTATTTTGAAGAAAAAATCATAATTTAAACTAATCACTTACCATACATATAACTAGACGGACTTGGCCATCCCTTCGGACTGGATGTGAGTGGCGGACGCGTTTACTGGACAGATTGGGACACCAAGTCGGCCATGAGCGCCGACAAGTTGACGGGCAAGAATGTGGCCACGGTGATTGCCAACAGCAGCGACCTAATGGACATTCGTGTGTTTCATCGAACGCGCAGGCGCGTTTACAATGCATGTGACAAACAGAATGGAGGTTGCTCCCATCTGTGTCTGCTGAATCCCACGGGTTACACTTGTGCTTGTGCCGTTGGCGTGCAGTTGAAGGAGGATCGACGGACGTGCTCGGAGGGGCCAACGAAATATATTCTCTTTGCCCATCGCATCGATATACGTCAAATATCGCTGGACTTCGATCATTTGATCGATGTGGTGCTGCCATTGCCGCCAATTTCGAATGCTGTTGCCTTGGACGTTGACCAGAAGACGGGCTACATTTTCTGGTCCGACACTATTGAGAATGTCATTATGAGCTCCAGTCCCGATGGTCTTCATGTACACAAAGTGATTGGCGAAAGTCTGGAGAATCCCGACGGACTTGTTGTCGACTCCATTGGCAGGACAATTTACTGGGCCGACGCTGGAAGACATACGATTGAGGTGGCCACACTCGATGGCAGCCATCGACATGTGATTGCCTACAAGGATTTGGAGTCACCCCGTGGTCTGGCCCTCGACTATGAGGCGGGTCTGCTCTTCTGGACTGACTGGGGACACTATCGCAAGATCGAGCGATCCCATCTCGATGGCAATGAGCGTTCACGCATTGTCACCGCCAATCTGGGCTGGCCAAATGGTCTATCTTTGGATTTGAAGAGTAAGCGAATTTATTGGGTCGACGCTCGTCTGAAGACAATTGATTCTTGCGACTATACGGGCAATCAGCGCCAACTGATCATGTCATCTCTACATCATCCGTATGCTCTGGCTCTCACCGAGGATTACATTTATTGGACGGACTGGAAGTCGAAGGCCTTGCACATGGCGGATCGACGGAACACGAGTGCCAAGCGTGATGTCATGACCAATATTGACGGTCTAATGGACATTAAGGTGATTGTCAAGCATCAGCAGTTGGCGGAGAATGTTTGTGGCAACATTAATGGAGGCTGCTCCCATCTCTGTCTGCGCAATCCCGCTGGTTACTCCTGCCAATGTCCCACTGGACTGAAGCTGCGTGAGAACAGCACAACACATTGTCAAAATCTGCCAGAAGTGAGTTCTGCTTAGCCTTATTTTTGGCTCGCTTTAATCATGTATTTCCCCTTAGGATTACCTGTTGATCGCTCTGCGCTCCGGCATTGGCATGATCTCATTAAACAGCGGTGACTACATGGACGTAGTTCTGCCCATCAGTGGAGTACACGGCGCCGTTGTTCTCGACTATCATTATCGCAAGAATTGGCTATTCTTTGCCGACGTCAATCTCGATGTGATTCGTCGTGTCAATCTCTTGAACTTGACCCAGAGCAAGGTGATTGTCAGCACCGAGCTGCTAACACCAAATGGCATTGCCGTCGACTGGATTGCCGAGAATCTCTATTGGTCGGACACCGATCGCAAACTAATTGAAGTTGCACGTCTTGATGGCACCTGTCGCAAAAAGCTCATTACCGAGGATTTGAGCGATCCTCGTTCCCTCATTGTGCATCCAGCCAAAGCGTACGTATATCTAATAAGAAAACAGAGTTATCTTCGACAAAACGAAGTTATGATTCCCTTGCAGACAGTTTAAGGTACGATTAAGTAATTACTTTCCAAAAATAGGTTTAATTTATACTATAGTTAGAATCAAGATCATAAGCCAAACATTTAAAATTATTGAGCCTCTTAATCAAAAGTTAAGTTCGGAAAAAAAAACAACTACATAAAATTAATACACGATTATTAATTTCAATATATTTCATCAGAAATTTTGTGGCTTGAATATGATTTCGTCACTTGACTTTAACAATGTGTAGAGGAAAAATAACAGCTACATAAGTTTAATACACGATTTTATTGCAAACAGTTTTTTATTTATTTCATATATTAATTTCAATATACTTCATTAGAAGTTTTGGGGCTTGATTATGATTTCGTCCCTAGACCTTAACATCGCTTAGAGGAAAAATAACAATTACATTAGTTTAATACACGATTTTATTGCAAACAGTTTTTTATTTATTTCATATATTAATTTCAATATACTTCATCAGAAGTTTTGGGGCTTGAATATGATTTCGTCACTAGATTTTTACCTTGTGTAGTGGCTTTTCTATGGGACTTTGCACGTTGATTTAAAAACTGAGAAACTAGTTTTATTATAAATAGACAGCTCGTCGGCCTGAACAGAAATATATATACTTAATATGAATTCCTGACTAATTACACATTATTCACTCTGTTTAAAAAAATATCTACGAATGTTTTTTATAGTTATCTCTTCTGGTCGGATTGGAACTCGCCGGCAAAAATTGAACGCAGTTTTCTGGACGGTTCAAATCGCACAGCAATTGTCACCTCGGGTGTGGGATTTCCAACGGGTCTCACAATTGATTTCACGTAAGTAACAGATTGGAAAATGGGGAGTTGAGGCATTCTCGAGAGATATTTAATACTTGATATGATTTTGCAGCAATCGACGACTGCTTTGGGCCGACGCGCTGGAGGATAATATTGGCCAGGTTGATTTTAATGGAAAAAAGCGTCAGACTATCGTTCCATATGCACCACATCCCTTTGGTCTGACCATGGTGAGTAAGCCCTGTATATACCTACATTTAAATATAAAAAATCCAGTCGGAAAGGCTACACACTCGATGGTGCTCGATTGTTAAATACACAGAATGCGTATTTTCGTAGACATTCGATTCAATCGCAATAAAAGAAATTTAAAGAAAATAAAATTGTGAATACTTTAGCAGAAGAAACCGGCAATTAGGCTTATTGCCATTGATTCAAAAAGTGCATTGTGAATGGATAATAAACACCGAAGATTTTAAGCATGATCAAGATGGCGGCAGCAACCAAATTGCAATTTGACAGCTTTCGTTATGCAGGTTCAATGGCTTAATAGGTAGCGTGCACGACTCTTGCACTAGCGGAGGGTCTAGGGTTCAAATTCCGCTTCAGACCTTCTCGGATTGTAGTTGTTTAAATATTAGTAACAGTTTTCCATTCATTTTTTTATTATTTTTATTCCAAATAAACAAATAGTTATACAAATAACATAATTATTTAAAAATTCGTTACATAAACTAGCTCTTAGTTGCTCATATCGATGAGCTCGTTCAGACGGGCGAACATTTGCACAAGCCCATTAAACCCTTTTTTTTGCTAAATTTTAATGGGCACAGGGTATAATACATATAAATGAAAAATGAATATTGACGTCAGTTGAATTGAAACCGTGAACTTTTTTCTGACGTCTTAAAAATACAATAATTTTATATTTAATATATTCTCTGTTTATTTACCGATTGCAGTAGGTGGCCTTCTTTGTTATTTTAGACAGAATATGTTATAGTATTCCGATTCTAACCAAATTTTGTCATAATGTAAAAGACATCTAAGTCAGTTTGGTTGAGAAATCTAAAAAAAAACAACACGGATGTTCATACTAAGTACATATTTTTAAACCTATCATTCATTTGTACTGTCTGCAGCAAAAAGACGAATCTGTACAAAGTTTCATCCAGATAGCTGTAAAACCGAGAGACTAGTTTGTATGGAAACAGACAGACGGGCGGGCGGACAGACAGACAGGTGGACGTGGCAATATCGACTCGACTGTTTATGGGGTCGTATAGGGTCCAGGTCCATCTGCTTGCTAACTTGTTATGTAAATTGCTATATAAACCTTTGTACCCATTAGATACTGGACTAAACATACCTTTTTTTTGTTTAAATGACAATTATTGTTGTTCGCTGAAAACTTTATTTAAAAGCTTTTACTAATGCGGAATATCATTGCAGTTTGAAAGCAACATTTATTGGACGGATTGGTACAACAAGTCCGTGTACCGTTCACAGCGAGTCCCTCGCATGGGATACAGTTATCCGTTCGAGGTACGCGACGCACTCAGTGGTGCCCTGGACATACGTGCCGTGTCGTTGCAGCGGCAGGGAAAGAGCTGGAATCAATGCGCCCAGGATAATGGCGGATGTTCGCATCTGTGCTTCTATCGTGGCATTGACTATGTGTGTGCCTGCCCCGATCGCCTGGAGAGCGATCGACGGGTGTGCTCGACGACACCCAAGGAGGTGGTACAGGCGCGTCTCGAGAGCGATCAACAGCCAGATTATTCAGATGAGCTGACCGACGACACAACATCGACTGAGAACCAGGATAACAATAATAGCCAGTTCGATGATGATCTCAAGAGCAAAGAGGACAACGAGCGTGAATTCTTTGTACTGATCGCGCTCGGTGTTGTCATTGTCATGGTCGTCATCATAATGCTGGTGATGTTCAGTAAGGCTCAATAGATCATCCTAACACATTGAGTACGTTCATTATTCTGTTGATCTTCCATTTAATTTGCAGTGCTCGCATTAAATACAAATCGCAAAAAATCGAAGCGCAACTCACGCGGCTCCAGTCGCTCCGTATTGACCTTCTCCAATCCCAACTACAATGTGGACGGCACACCAATGGAGCCCAAAACGAATATCTGGAAGCGTTTTAAATATGACAAATCGCACGTAGGTTAATACTTATATATGTATTTAACTATCTATCGAATTCGAACCTCAGCTCTTTCTTTGATTCGCGATAAAAAAATTACATTAATTGCATACTTTTTTTTATAGTATTTTACTATATTTAATTTTACTTTAGCTTGATTTTAAATCAGTGCAAAATTGTTAATTACCCTCACATAGTAGATTCTTTAAAAGTTGGGAAGCTTTTTATTCATTAAATAAGGTTTTTAGCCGACTCGCGGTCAATATCAAAGCTCGCTCTCTCTCGTGCTTGTTGTCGGAAAATAACCACTCGTCCCGCTGACACGATGCGATGCCGTCCCGAATAAACTCTCAAACTTCGTTCATTCCTGGCTTGCTCTCTCTGTTCGCTCGCTCGGCTCATGTGTTCACTCGTGAAACTTTACTTCGTGAAAAATCGTCAAACGGCCTTCTGAGCATGTAGTACATAGTATGTGTGTTGCGCGTGTGGATAGCTAAGCATTTACAGCGAGTCTTCATGCATACGCATATGCACACAGATGAGCACGCTATTCTCTTCTCTCTTACTCCTTAATGCTTTGCCTGTGACGAAATATCGAAGACAACAACATAAGGCAAACGCAACAACAAAAGTAAATACCTTTTTGTGGACTCTTTGCTTGTTTTGCTCACTTACTGACTCTCAGTAGCTGAGCGACGAACGGTTCTGTTCGTATCGAGCGGTCAGTAACGCTCAACCCGAAGCCCGAAAGCGAGAGCACGAACGAAACGAAAAAAGGGTTGCTGTTCAGACAGTAAGCGATTCCGTCTCATTGTTTCGGTCTTTTGAGTGAGCAGACCGCGAAGAAAATTTTGTTATGAGCATATTTTGCGAGCTCCGATCAATATACAACAAATCACAAACTGCTTGCCAAAAGGCGAAGAGCTAGGCTTGTTATACAGCTGGTATACAGGAGATGCGAATCTCCATCATCAGTACCAATGAGCTAGCTTACTCAGCGATCCACGCTTGTCTCCTATCTTGCAACGCTAGAACCAGTTGAGAATTTTAAGGAAGCAAAATAGAAAGACTGCCTGAAATTTGAGCTCGCCTTTTGTGTGTTGTTGTTTTTTTATTAAATTTATATTTATAAGCTTAGTAAATCAAGAAAATAGATATACATATATAGAAAATAATTGGGACTTTTAAACTTGACTGCGAATCGAACCGAATAATTGGAAATATAATAACAAAATCATTATATTAAATATATTTTTTTAAATTTAGAAATTCTATAAATTTATGGTATTACAAAATTAAGATAAATTCGAAAAGAATTTAGAAATTAAAATAAGTCAGAAACGAAACGAAATCATGGTTTGAACTCTTTCTAATTGGAGGTTTGCACAGCCTTAAAACCTATTTGCTACGGGTATATCATACGATAAACATACTTTCTCTTTTTTTTATTAATATCTTGTAGGAACGCGCCGGAGTCTACGAAGAGCGCAGTCTGACCACTGAGACAGCTTCATCCAGTTTATTCGTGCCAACGCCGTCTCCGATGGCGTCCCCGTCAACAAAGACTATGCAACAGACAACGCTCTCGACTATCACATAAACACACAATGCCGTCACAGAAGTCACCATTAAAAAAAAAAAATCTTAAAAAAAAACACAGAAAAACGAAAATGAAAATGAAAAGAAAAAAAAACGAATAAGAAAACATTCCGTAAAACATATTAAATAATAAATTAATACATAATTTTGCTACGATGAGAATGAGAATGAGAATGATATGGAATTAGAGATGATTTGATATGAGATGAGTTTAATGATAATGATATTTGATAATGATACTGATACTGATAATGATTATGATTATGATTATGATAATGATACTGATATTGATAACGCTATTGATTATGATTATGATAATGATGTATGTTTAAGGGGCACTGAAGCTATTTCATTCGTTCCAGTTTTGTCAGCTGGACTTATCAAATACTTCAGTTGATTCTTGGGTTAGGTGTTATGCCCTGGCAAAAGCATATATGTATATACATATATACATATATAGTATATATATATATATATATAAATTATCTGCCTAACTGGCTGTGTAATTTTATTGAAGCTAAGTAAAGACTTAGGCCTGTTAATGAAGTGGATTTATAAGTATTAATGATTAAATTATTAATTATACTTTGACAGCCAGTTATTTATGCCGTGATTATACTTGCCAAAAAGAAAAAAAAAAGAAAACCAAAAGAGAAAAAAAAAACACTCCCCCAAGACCCAATTTGAAGATATTGTATGTATGGTAAAGAAGTTCCTTTAACTCAACAAACAGTGTCCAATCACAATCGGTATTCCTGTCTTAAAGAAAAATATGTACATACATACATATATGTATACATATGTATGTATGTGTGTATTTCTTTTCCTATCTGTATAACTGAGAGATGTATTCTTCTTCTCAACAAAATTTCAACACACATTGTGAGCTAAAGGAATCTAATTGTTTTATCTCGTTTCATCTTTCAAAAAGTATATTACAGTGTGTTGTTGTTCTTGTTGTTGATGTTGATGTTGTTGTTGTCGTTGTCCATTTGTCCATTTGTCCATACAATATAGAAGAGTGCAGATAGTGTGTGAAAGAGATAGCTAACTTTACCATAAATATATGTATTCAATGTTCGACTTGTCGTTTTCAGTTTCAACATAAATTGCAATTTTATGAAGAGAGCAAACGAAACAGCAAATTCGCTGGTTGGACAATGCTGTTGTCTTGCTCTAACTGATGCAATGTTGTACTAAGCGACGAAACAAAACAAAAAACAAAAACAAAACTTGAAAGTAAGAGTTATGCAATAAATATCATCGAATCCTATTTTGAGAACACTTTTCAAACTTTCTATCATACATCAAATCAGCAATATATGTGAAGTGGCAAGTTGTATAGAAACTAAGTTTTGTGACACTGTGACCGTTTTCAACGAAGAATTGTAAATGTTAGTAGTACCTAAGCAAGTATTATCACGTTATAAATGTGGCTTAGCTCGTTAAACAACCAATATTGTATGTATAACAGCAAAATGATCGACTGGGCGCTAAAAAACAAAGAGAAAACAAAAGGAAAATTTATTGTAATATATATATATTGAATTCACAACATGTTTTGAAAACACAAAAAAAAAGAAATTGTAGATATTTTATTATTTAATTGAATTGTGTGTGTTTTTTTTTAAAGGCCTTTTAATCATTTGCGTTTTGGTTGTTTTGTCTTTTGTTTTATTGCTCAAAATTGTCGTTTCAGTGTTGGAAAACGTTTTTGTGTAGGCCGACGACCCGATGAACCGTGCAATAATAAACTTCCTCGCCCATAGGAAAACCACTGAATTTGACAGACAGTAAACTAGTACAAATGTATGTACATATACTTATAATAGTCAGTGTTGCCAAATTAAATGTAATAAATGTTTTAAACAAATTATTGCCTTTAAATAAGAACTACAAAGAAAATCAAAAAAATCAAAATTAAAACTGATTTTAATGAATATATTTCGACAAAAAAAATTTTTTTTTTTTTTTTTTTTGGGTTATTTCTGCATTCGATTAATTAAAACGAAAAAAAAAACCAAAAACAAAATAAATATATATATAAATATACACATATATATATGTGTTCAAATGGCAACACTGAAACTATAACAAAAAAAAACAAAGTTGTGAAAGAAAAACAAAATATAAAAGTGAAAAATCTATTAAAAAAAAAAAAAAAAAAAAAGCCGGTTTTAATCTTCCATATTCAATACTGGTTATGGACATTTTCAATACTAGCAATCGCGATTTTAATCAAATTCAGCGAACGTGGAATTGATTGGTGTTTCGGAAATCAAAAAAAAAAACAAAACAAAACAGAAAACCAAAAAAAAAAAATATAAAATCAAACAAGAAAACAAGAAAACAAAGTAAATTTTTCGATTTGCACAGCTTTGATTGTTAGTCTTAGTAATTACTCGTTTAAAAGATCTTATGTATGCGTAAATATATATGTAAATATATAAAGAATGATATGATAAATGATATAATAAATTTTATGTTTCTTTTGATGACATTATAAAGACGTTGCGTTCAAGCTGCACTGAAAAAAAAAACTAAAAACTGAAAGCAAAAACCAAAATGAGAGTAAGAGAGAAAACAAACGAAAACGAAACGAATGAAAATGAAAATGAAAAATTAAATAAATATGTATGTATTGTATTGTATGTACTTATTACAAAAAAAAAATATAACAAAATGAATTGTCATCGACACCGGATCTGTCGCAACTGTTTTTTTTTTTTTGTGTTCTGTTAAACTTTGTATTTGCATTATTGAATGATATGCAAGCTATATGTATATATAAATATATATTTATTTATATATATTTATATATACATATATATATCGCGTGTATATGTATGTAGAAACAAGAACATATGATGTATGTATGTAAATCGACGAATGTGTCAATTTGTAAAATAATTTAACCAAACCTTATCGCACATTTGGGACAGGTCGAGTGCTCAATAAAAAAAGAATAAAGCATCAAATGGAGTTGATATTGTTAAATATATTGATTTGTTAAAACCGTTTATTTAATTCACATACATATATTTTCTATAAATGGATCGTCCGACAAAGAAAATCCCTCAAGCTTTGAATGTTAATTAATGAAGAAGGAATCTTTTGATTTATTGTCGAGTTGTTTAGGTTCAAACTCCCGGAAATAGAGCGTTCTTATCAGTCCATCTGCATGGTTTTGAGAAGTGGAACAAATAAGAAAGCTTTAGTGAAGAGCAGTGTTGCCAATTCAGCTATTTTCCCTTCAGTTCTGGCGGTTTACGAATGCAAATCGCGGGAAAAATTGTGAAATAGCGGCTAGCGGGAATTCTAGCTATATTGACAATTTATATTGCTTTATTTTATCTTTCACAAAACTCTTGCAACATCTTAATATTCTATAGCATTGCATTACATTTCATCAATCGATATTTCTTCATCATCTTTAATTATTATACTTTTCCATCACTACCAGTGTATTTCACTATATTTGTTCTCAGAAAGAAATGATGCCTGGATGCGAGATCCTATATTTTTTAAGGATTGGCTTTCCATTGACCCAGGCGATGAATCAAAATACTATTGCAAATATTGCAATATATATCATTAATGCTGAATAGGGCTTCTTGGTTTTTTGCTTATGAGATTAATCAAAGTATAATTACTGATTATTAGTTATACATTTTTTCTATCTATATTTATAGATTTGGATTGCGTTTGGCAACTAATTGTGGACATAACTATGAAGTGCCTTTAAAGTATTTAAAATACATTGGTACAAATCGGAGGAAGAAGAATGCTATGTTGAGCTTGACAATTGCCAATTTTTGCTTTACTGATAATAAAAACAATAATTAAACTAAATGTTATTTAGCTTTTTCCCGCCCTGAAGAATTGGCAACACTGGTGAAGAGTTCGCTTATTTGTACACAAGATATTAGCACAATGCAAACACGAGCAAATACGCCGCAAGCAGTGTACGTTGTAGCCTCAGCTTTCGCTTTTTAGAACCTCTACTTTAAACAAGCCGATCAGTCGAGCGCGCGCGACAGTAGGAAACCCTGTGCAGGTCTTCAAAGACAAGTATTTTTATTATAATGGGATTTAATTATATCACTTGAAGTCGATTTTGCTTGCATCGAAAGTAGGAAGCTTGCGATTGTCTGGCAACACTGGACTGCGACTGTTGATTGTTTATGTTTACCGCCACGCGTCTTTTCGTTCGTTGTATCGTCGCCGCGGCGCAGCGGCTGCGCAGCGACTGCGCTGCAACTGCGCTGCGACGCATCTGCTGCGCTGCATACATTTGTTTCTTGAATAACTTCTGAGTTCAATATCCGATCGTACTGAAATTTGTAGCACACATTGAGTGTAGGATACTTACAATGTGTGCAAAATGTCAAGTCTCTAGCTATAAAACTGCTCTTGGTATCAGCTTTTTCGAGTAATAGGCAATGGGGCGTGGCATTGCGATAAAATTTTCAAGACACAATAAGCATAAGCTTCTCATCATCTGTGCCAAATCTCAAGTCTCTAGCTTTAACATTGCTTATTTTATGATGATTTTTCTAATTTTAAAACAAACGGGTCTTGATATCGAAAATTGAAAATAAACTTGATCTGCGTATGGTATTCAGGAAACTACATTCTAAATTTGAAGTCTCTAGCTTTTATAGTTGCTGAGATCCACGCGTTCAGACAGTCGGACGGACGGAAGGACAGACAAACGGACAGGTGTCAATCGACTCGGCTATTGATTCTGATTAAGAATACATACACTTTATATGGTCGGAGATGCTTCCTTCTGCCCGTTACATACATTCACACAAATTCATTATAGCCTTTTTTGCCCATTTTTAATGGGCACAGGCTATAAAAAGTACAAGGTTCTATTAAGTTTGTGCGTAACTGGTCTAAGGAAGTCTGACAGACCCCATACATTATATATGTTCTTTATCAGCTGCAACAGACAAATCGATATAGCACTGTCTGTCTGTCCGTCCATCCGTCAGTCCTTCTGTATGAACACCTAGATCTCGGAGACTATAAGAACTAGAGTCACCAAATTTGGTGACAATACTACTGAGCCATCCACAAAGGTCAAGTTTATTTTAGATTTTTGAAATTTGACATACAGGACAAGCATGGAGTCCTCAATGTTTCCTAAATGTATCTTATCTTATTGCGATCGGATAGTAAACTCGGAAGATAAGTTAAAACTCAATGTAATGCAGTGTCGTTCCAAAGGAAGAAGAAGCGAACACTAACGTTACAACGCACTAAGGGGCATTTGCCCCTTTTAGGGAATTAAGTAATACCTCAAGGACTAATCAAGATATTTGGCATAGTTTTTTGCATTGAGCTTAGATTATCCATAGAAAATAATGCTGAAAAATGACCCTTTACTTTAAAAAAGTCAAACGGGTCTATTAAGTTTGTCAAAAAAAAAATGTGCTTAACAGGTCGAAGGAAGGTCGGCAGACCCCACAAAGTATATATATTCATGATCAGCATCACCAGACGAGTCATGTCCGTCTGTCTGTATGAGCGCCTAGATTTCAGAGACTATAAGAGCTAGAGTCACCAAATTTGGTATGTAGGTTCGTCTATTGGCTAAGCAGATTAAGTTTATGTTAAAATTTTTACACGCCCCCTTCTGCCTCCATAAATGGAAAACAATTTCTCGTTTTTTAGGCTATTATGTGATCCAATTCGGACATAACAATAATCGGTCAAAATACTCATACAAGCTCTTATATGAACATCTTTTTAGACCCTTTACTTTAAAAAAGTAAAACGGGTCTATTAAGTTTGTCAAAAAAAAAATGTGCGTAACAGGTCGAAGGAAGTCCGGCAGACCCCATAAAGTATATATATTCTTGATCAGCATCACCAGCCGAGTCGATATAGCCATGTCCGTCTGTCCGTCTGTCCTTTTGTCCGTCTGCCCTGCTGTATGAACACCTAGATCTCAGAGACTATAAGAGCTAGGGTCACCAAATTTGGTGACAATACTCCTGTGACCCCCGAAAAGGTCAAGTTTGTTTTAGAATTTTGCCACGCCCCCTCCCGCCCCCAAAAATCGGAAAAACCCTAATAACTTGAGTAATTTAAAAGATACAAGTTCCAAAATCGGCATACATAAAATTTACTTTCGATGCGTACTAAAAATTTCATCAAAATCGGACAATAAACACCGGAGATTCGAAGCAAACAAATTATCGAATGTACAATGGCAGGAAATGTGCAGGAAATGTGCAGATATGTTAAGATTAACATTTGTATGTTAAGATTAACATTTGTATGCTAAGATTAACATTTGTATGTTAAGATTAACATTTGTATGTTAAGATTAACATTTGTATGTTAAGATTAACATTTGTATGTTAAGATTAACATTTGTATGTTAATAATTCAAGTGTAACATAAGCGATTATATTTAATTAATCGGAAGCTAATCTGAGCAGCGTCAAATATATTTAGGTTTATATATAAGTCTGTAAGTTTGTAACTGTTATTTCATTGTTGAAGAATAAGTAAAGGGTCTCTCATAGTCGATTTCGACTGTAGCCTTTCCGACTGGTTGATATTTCAAGATATCAAACTCACCATACAAGTAATATTATCATCAGACTACTATAGCACATAACTGCCATAAGAATAGTCTAGAGTTTGGCAGAGCAAGAAAAGGGTCTCCCAAAGTCGGCTTTGATTGTAGCATATCGTTCCCTACTATCACCCCCGCCCCTGCTATCGCTCCCACCGCGATTATCCGGCTTGTTCTACCTGAGTTGTTGTTTGTCTTTTTGGTATATCTTCTAGCTTTATTTTCCGATCGTTATGAAATTTTCAGGACACATCAAAACTACAATATTCATTATGTATATGTCTTTAGCTTTAAAATTACTCTTGTATTTGGTGCTTTCGACTCATGGCATTGTATACAGGAACCTACATATCAAATTTACATGGTACAAACGATTAGATCAAAACCATTAAAACCTTAGTGCCCATTTTGTATAGATAAATGGTAAAAAAAACTAATTTTCAATGAAAATCGTCGATTTGTTTAAAATTTACAAATAGTTTTATACTTTTTGGCTAAAAAATGGACCAATCAGCAGATAATTTCAACCAGTAATCGCTCCCTTACTCAATCATGATACCTAAAAATATTACTTTTTGCACTCAACAGGAAATTTTCAACAATCATAAACTTTAAATTGTATCGACCAAATAGTGTGATGTTTTTTACAAACAATGAATACAGAAACCTTGAAAATATGTAGAAGATCGATTTAATAAAAAGTAATGATGTAGTAGACTGATTTTCTTAAAAATATATTTATCATGTCATTCAGTAAGTAGTACTGATTTTTGACCCATCACAAATGTATAAGCGATTACTGATTGAATTTCCTGCTGATTGCCCCAATTTGAACAATACTTAATTTGTGATTCATATCTATACAATAAGTAAATAATCTTGATACTCTCTAGATACTCTCAGCTGTGGATAAGGTACAATAACATTTTATGACAACAAAATAGGGAAATTATATATGTGAAATTATGCATAAAACTGTATCAACGCATACTTTTAAAAGTAAGTGTTTGTTTAGCCTAATAATTAGCCAAAAAACGTATTTTTTCTTCAAATTTACCTACATTTAAATTCAGTTTAATATCTTAATATATCATAGTTAGTCAGATGGATAGTTCGTTTGGAAATCAGTTTAGTTTAAGCAAGGTTATGGGTTACCTGGAAGTTTAAAAAGGGTATATTTCTACAGAAAAAAAATAGTAGAAAACAAAGAAAATTTAATTTATAAATCATGTTTAAATAAATAATCCGCATTAAAGTCGGTTATGTTTTAACCACTTTTAAATTTTCAAGTAACTGTTACTGTAAGTCTAAAAAAAACGTTTATCACATTTATTACATTTTTGACAAATTGATTAAACATGAAAATTGCTGAAAGACAACTTTAAAAAAAAAACAAAAAAAACAAAGGTCGCCCCTTAATTAAAGGCTATAATAATGTCTTTGTATTTAAGTTCTATATTTGATGAATTAAAAATATAATTAAGACATTTTATTAACAAACTGCGTTACTAATATTTTTATATCATTAATAGTTTGATTTTTTATGAGTGCTTAAAGTTGTTATCAGTTGCTGTTAGCAATAAGTTGTATGTGAACTTACTTCAGTGACTGCTCAACTGTTAGCCGTCACTGTTAAGTTGCAGTAAATGCAAAACTGCAAAAGCGGTAGCTAGATATTTACAGAATTTTAAAATTACTTTTTGCGCTTTGACACTTTTTAACGTTGTCAATTTTTAACTAAAATAATTATTATTTCAATAGTAATTAAAATACATATTAGTTAATTAGTTAACTGGTTCTAAAACGTGATCTGCACATTGACTAAAACATTTTCTATGCTTAAAGGTAAATGAATAACAATGTAAAATGTTTATACTCGCTACTCTTAGAGTAAATGAGTATTTTGTATTTGTCGCAATGTATGTAACAGGGAAAACGAGCCATTACGATCCCATAAGGTATATAGGTATATTTATATTCATGATCAGCATCAACAGTCAAGTCGATAGAGCCACGTCTGTCTATCTCTCTGTCTGTTCGTCTGTCTGTCCGTCTGTCTGTCTGCCTGCCTGTCTTTCTGTCCGTCTGTCTTTCTGTCTGTATGTTCGTCTTTCTGTCCG
Organism: Drosophila histrio; assembly: GCA_958299025.2. Taxonomy (NCBI): domain Eukaryota; kingdom Metazoa; phylum Arthropoda; class Insecta; order Diptera; family Drosophilidae; genus Drosophila; species Drosophila histrio. Next base: position 26,166,129 of record OY282582.1, read on the forward strand.
TCTGTCTGCCTGCCTGCCTGTCTCTCTGTCCGTCTGTCTGTATGTTTGTCTTTCTGTCTGTCTGTCTGCCTGCTTGTCTGCATATCCGTCTATCTGTCTGTGTGTCTGCCTTACTGTCCGTCTGTCTGCCTGTCTGTCTTTCTGTATGTCTGTCCGTCCTCCCATCTTTTTAGGGGTGAACATTCTTTTTTCTTTTTGTTATCATCAATCATTGACTACTTCAAGATCGTTTAAATATGGCTGTTGTAAGTTTTTAAGCAACATCAGCGCCTAAAAGTATGCAGCGGATCTTATGCCATTGCTGTCTAAGAATTATAGATAAATTTAATATACATATACATATATACATTTATGCACATAGTACATCTGTTTAATTTATGTTTCATATTTCAGCAAAAGTTATTTCATTGTCGGAAACTCGACTATGGTTTTAATTTGAATAACTGAAATAATCCAAATGTTATTAAATGCATAAGCGATAACTTGGGTAAATACTTAGATAGCTGTATATTTATATCGGGATAGTTACGTGTCACGAGTGGCAACGCTACACATTCATTAAATTCACGCACGTTCCCATCTCTAATAACAACAACGGCAGCGCCGTTCCTGGTTGGCTGACACGTTTCTGCTGATGTTGCTGTAAATGCTGCTGCTGTTGCTGTTGCTGTCGTTGTTGTTGTTGTCGTTGTTGTTGCCTTGTCTTACACAAGCTCACTGCTGTTATCACACAGACAAACACACACGCGAGCTAGCGCCCGCGCGCTCTTTTATACACAAACAAAGCAGGCGTTATAGAAAGAGACAGACAATAACAGCGTGATAGTCACGTGTGTGTTGCCGACACATTTACATGAACTCTCGCACACATACTACTAGAAAGCGACGCTTAGCAGTAACAGTGCGTTCGCCAGTAACAGCGCATGCTGTAGCAGCAAAGAGCAAAGAACATTAGCAGCAATAGCCGAAGCAGCAACAGCAGCAGCAACAGCAACAGCAGCAGCAACAACAGCAGCAATATGTACGTATGTGATTACATACATATGTGTATGCTTGTATATAATATGGCATATAGTGGGCTGGCCTCTGTTATAAAATAGCTCAACTCTCGCATAGAATTTGTCATTCGGCGACAATTTCTAAGCACCCAAAGACGTTAAAGGCGTCCAGTGCCAATTGCCCAAGTCAAAGTAACAGTCTCCCTACAGTCCTTCAGACAAACAAATCAAAAGTGCACGCGCTTCAAAATAAAGTAAATAAATAAGGAATCAATTGAAAGTAAACAATTCCAATAAAAATACAATATTCAATATGCCATTCGCAAGTGAACAAATTAAATCGGTGGAGAGCCAGCAATTGTCCAAATCGGACACAATTAAGCTGCGCAACAAACACATTGGGTTAGTATTCGTAATATATTAATATATTTAATAGCTAGTACATATGTATATATTTAATTAGTGTATTATAGTAGTTGTAGTCTAAGGCATAAGTAATTAAATATGTAACGTCTTTTCCACTGTTACGCATCTCTGTTATGATGTTATTGCTGTTGTTCTGCTTATGCTTATGTTATGTGCATGTTAGTTGACCTTCCGGCACACGATTTCGCTGTCAAGGTCAACAAGCGGCATCCCCACACACGCTACAGTCATCAGCCTTTGCCACATGCCACTCTGCCGCTCTGTTGTTGCCTCGTTGCGGCAATAGTTGTAGTAGCTAGTGGGGCAGGCAAATATACATACATATATACATATATATATATATTTTTTTCTTCTGGTTCTTTGTTGTCACCTCGTTCTTGCCAACAAAACGTTTTGGCTATTTGGCTATTTGGCTGTTGTTGCTAATGTCTCGCGCCACTCGAATTTGGCCGAAAGTAGCCGCATTTATTTTGGGCTATTATCGATTTTATATTTTGCTTTAAAGAGCGACAACAAAATGCACAGATACTATATACATACATATATACTGTATATCTTTTTATAAATGTTGTTTAGTTAATTTCAAAAAAGAAACTAGAAAAGTGTGCAGTATAATCTTAAGTTTAGCTAGTGACGCCAAAGTTTAAGATACTTATTACGAGCGTATTCCCCACCCCAACAAAATGATAAACACTATCTGTATCTGCAATTGCAATTGCAACTGTAACTGTAACTGTAACTGTATCTGTATCTGTATCTGATGTCTAATGACGCTAGGCCCCGACCTGTAGGCATTGCATGAGCCCATTCAAAACGACGTCATATCGACGTCAACTTTGTTGCATTGCGTCGATTCATTGCATTAGTGTACAAATATATTTACAAAATTTATATTCATGATAATATTAAGTTCTTTTTGATGCACTGATATTATAAAAGAATCGCAAGATCACTCAATCTTTAAGTCTTATTAGTTTAGTCTAAATTTCTATCAATATTTGCATGATACTAAGTTTAAGTTTTTGAAACAAACAAACAAACACACAAACAACAAATTCTTTTTTCTCTTTTCGCTTCTCTTTTCAATGCACTTAACAAAAATGCACCAAACAACAATAAATATATAAATAAATAAATAAAAAAAAAAATAAATAAACAGACAAGCCTGTCAACTCTTTTATCGGTCTGATCCATTGAAAATTGTCCGCGGACAGGGTCAGTATATGTTTGATGAAGAGGGCACACGCTATCTGGACTGCATTAACAATGTGGCGCATGGTAAGTTGACCCCATATGAACTACCTATACATATTGTACTATATTAAATCCCAACAAATTGGCAAATATTCAAAACGGCAACCCCAACCGATAGTATATCCTGTGACAGTACAGGACACCGCTCAAATTCACTACAGTTGTAATTCTCTTGTATTTAGTTTTCTATTTTTCTTTTCAATTTATGTGCAAATTTCTCAAGTCTTTAGCTACAAATCTGCTTTTATTAGGATTGAATGGGGCGGGCCATCCAAAATTCGTTCAAAGGGATGAACGGACGGACAGACGGACGGACAGACGGATGGACAGACGGACGGACGGACAGATAGACGAACAAACGGTCATTGCTATATACATATATGATCAAGAATATATTATACACTTTAGGTGGGGTCGGACAAGCTTCCTTCTGCCTGTTACATACTCAACCACACAGAGTATAATATTATATTTTTTTTTTGGGTTATTCAATGGGACCGGGGCCCGATGAAATGGGCTCGTCAGTGACAGGCCCGGGTCCAGATCCACACACGTTCACACACAATAATCGCGAATCATAACAATATAATTATTTAATATACGTTGATATAAATGCTTACGTATGACTGACCAACAGACTGACTGACTGCGTGACTGACTGACTGACTGACTGACTGACTGACTGACTGACCGACTGTCTGCGTTACTAACTGACTGAGTGACTGACTGACTGACTGACTCACTGACTGACTGACTGACTAACTGACTGATTATCTGACTAACTGACTGATTATCTGACTGACTGACTAACTGACTGACTGACTGACTGACTGACTGACTGACCGACTTACTGACTGATTAACTGACTGACTGACTGACTGACTAACTGACTGACTGACTGACTGACTGACTGACTGACTGACTGACTAACTGACTGACTGACTGACTGACTGACTGACTGACTGACTGACTAACTGACTAACTGACTGACTGACTGACTGACTGACTGACTATCTGACTGACTGACTGACTGCGTGACTAGCTGACTGACTAACTAAATAACTGACTGACTGACTGACTGACTGACTGACTGACTGATTGACTGATTGACTGACTGACTAACCGACTGACTGACTGACTGACTGACTGACTGACTGACTGACTGACTAACGGACTTGGTTATTAATTTGTACTGTTGTTGCAATTTGCAGTCATGATAATAGATAAACAAAAGTGAGTGACTTTCACTTGAAGCAAAAAGTTGATCACTAATCGAAGTCCCAATTTGTAGTATTTTAACAATATTTTATTTTTGTTGATAGTATGATAGCAATTTGAACGTTAACCGGGACATACATACATACATATGTACATACATATGTAGTAAGTAGGTGCGGTCAAGCAGTGTGCCAAGTTCAATGTTGCCCCCACAAGTTGTAGCACACATCATCATCATCATCATCATCATCATCATCATCATCATCAGGCCCAGACATCGGCGGCATGTTCAGGCCCCGATTGAGCGAATTTCTTTTTGTATATTTTCGTGATTTGATTCAAGTGGATTCGAGTGTGGCTGGCACAAAAACTGAGTCAACGTTATCACTGGGCTGGGCCGGGGCCGGCCTATGAACGTGTCGTACTACGGTTATTAGATGCTGGCCGCACATTTCGGGCCCCGACACACACACGGCAGCAACAACAGCTGTGATTAACACAAAGATACTCTGACGTCTACTTCGACGGGGGTAACAACAATAATAATACTAATAACAATAACAATAACAAAGATTGACGTGCGCGCAATTTGCCAATTTACAGATTAAATAACTGAGCATCTACCTTTTATTTTTTGAAGGCGGAAATTTCCATTAAAATGTCACTTAACAGCGAGCTCAGAGCTGTTAACAGCAGCCTGCTCTGTTAACATGATGTAAGCAAGCAGTGCTGTTTGCACTGCTTCTGTTAATGCAACCCAAAGCCATGGCTAATGTTGCGATGAAAACACTGGTCAACTGTTTCATTGAATTACAACAACACTTTCATCTAATTAATTCGCTTGATTTACCATAAAGTGCAAAAGTGGCATTTATTAATAAAAAAAAACAAAATATTCCTGATAAGCTTTGTCCCAACTTTGTCCGATAAGGTCTCAGTTGTTGTCCCGACACGTTAACTATTTATAGAGACTATTTTGGGCCGTACTAAAATTATATTAGTAGCTAATGATAAGGTGCACGGTAGGAGGTGGTGAGAGGGGGGGCCTGTCATTGCAAGCTGCAACGAATGCATTCTATAATAAGTACTATATGTAAGTAGTATACTATATTCACTTTAATTTCACAACGCATATTGACAACTGTCTATCAAACAACAATCATCAATCTAATCAATGATTAACAACATTTCAAAACTGTGACACACACACAATCAAGTTGTTATTTCTTCAAAAATTTATTATTATTATTATTGAAATCATTTTCAACTTTCGAGGCTATTTATATAAGAACACAGTTTGTAAACGTGTTTTTATACTTATTCTTCCCTCAATAACAATCAATTTATGAAGTCATCGTCAAAACTATTTGCTGATATTTGAAAACGTGATAAGGCAACGTGTGCACGTGTTGCGGCAATAACAACAACAGCAATCAATTTATTTACTATTATTATTGTGTATTATGAAACTTGAAATCATCATCATCATCGTCATCATCATCATCATCATCATCGTCGGCGTCGTCGTCGTGCGCTATTATATGATCTCGTGCTACTTTTCTATGGGACTATCCGCATAGTTGCTATTGCCCTCTTATCAGCAATGGAACCGAGAACTGGCCTGAAACTGGACAGCGAGCTGGCAACATGTGAACGTCTCGTGCCGGGTGGAAATGTACTTGAGATAACAACAACAGCAGCAGCAATAACAACAATAACAATAACTAACTCTCAGTGCACTCTACAACGCACTTTGTCACCACCAACAGTCCGGCTAACTGTCTGTCTGTCTATCTGTCTGTCTGTCTGTCTGCCTTTCTGTCTGTCTACCGGTCTGTCTGTCTGTCTGCCTGTCTGTCTGTCTGTCTGTCTGTCTGTCTGTCTGTCCATCCGTACATTTGTCTATTTGTCTGTCTGTCTGTGCTCATAGTCTACTTTCAATATTTGTTCGAGTCTAACAAACTGAGCAATCAGCTGGCGTTCGTTGCGAGTGGAAAATTCTTTGCAAGATAATATGAAAAACACTATACATCTATGTATGTGTGTGTGTGCGTGTGTGCGTGTGTGGGCTTTTATAAATTTTAAGAAAATGCGGTCAAACGCGCATATCGACAAAAAAAATATATATAAACTTAGAAATACAGACAATCATACATAATAATAATAATATACGAAGAGGTTGCGAAAAGTCAACAACAAAACTTGGCAAAATTAGAAATTTATTTTGGTATATAAAATATTTAAAATCAAAAAAAAAATACAATTACATTCATATTGTAGTATATATTACAAAATCCTCCCATAGACTTTATCAAAACGTTAACAATTTATTTAATAATTATATTTTTTTTTTAATTTAATAAAATTTTCTATGATTAAATTGATGTTTGCACATTTGTTAAATTATTAAAGTATTTCAATAATGTGATAAGAAAGTTAGCAATCATAATCGCACTAACGAAATTTCACTTTCACTGAGTCAACGAACACGAATTGTGTTGGACAGTGTGACAGTTCATGAACGGGGCGCAATCACAAGCTTTTGCTAAATAGTCGTACGCCTAAAAATAAGCACACAAATGCACGTGATTTCATAGTGTGGGCGACTGTACGGAGCAGACGGTGCACCGTCGTATAACATTCAGTTTCAGTCTCTGGACAGTCAGTAGACATTCCCCCACACCGCCCCCCCCCCCGCGCCCCTCTCATCCGATCATCCGATAATGAGCAAAGCTTATCAAACGTTTGCGCATCAACGTAGTACGTCTTGGGGCGTTGACAAGTGAGTAAAATCAGAGACAGGCCCGGGTACAAAATTCTACTCAGGCCCCGACACCAGCAGAGATAAACTGGGCCTGGATCGGGGCCGGGGCCGGGCCTGGGCCTGACCGAAGCGGGCCGGATTTGCGGGTCTCTAATTACTGATTACGTTCACTTGTTTATTTTTTTTTTCTGTATTTTCGGGAGGTTTTGGCCCTCGACTCTCGAATCACGTGAAGCGCACGCGATGCCGATGTCCACCTCGATTTGCCTCGGTTTGTTCGTTGTGTTGATAAAACGTGCCCAGAAAGCAGCCACTTGACCATGACGAAATATATTACTATTTATTTAAACAAAACCTGATAAACTACTACAAAATGACATGTACTTGACGTGAATTCTCTGTTGCCATGTTGGTTTAGTTAGCAGCTAACGAATTTGACCCTATTTTCTTAACTTCTAAATATAATCGTATTTGATAATTTCAGCATATAGTACTAGTTTATTATTTGAAGACTGTTAATCTACACTAATTATGATTACTTACTGAAACTAAGTCTAAGTTCATTAAAGTTCTATAAAGTGCTTGGTTCTTAAGAAACATATTATTTAAGAAGATATTATAGTACTAGCTTGAAACTTTCCAGTTTTGATTTGCCAAAAAAAAAAAAAAACATTCTAAGCCTTTTTTTACTAAGAAGAACTTGCATTTTGTCACTAAAAAAACTCCAAAGATTTAATAGTTTACTTAATTTTTTTAAAGAAATTTACTCTATTCAGATATTAAAATTTCATATATACATTTTTAAATGATCTTTTCCGAATGCCAACTGCTTTCTCATTACTTTTGTTTTTAAAAAGAATTAAAGCACTTTGAGTGAATATCTTACATAAAGAGACTTTATAGATTTCTCAACCTTTTAACGCTTTTACAATTATGTTTTTTTTAGCTTAACAAATGTATATTGATTTCCTTTTTTAAAATCGCACACTTTACTTATACTACTTATATGTAAATTGTAAGATTTTTTTAAAGATTTCCTAAATTTCTTAGCGTTTTCTAAATCTATTTGAATTTTAAATAATATATTTTATATTTATACTCACTGAATTTTTGATTTATTTACATTTAAGGGCTTTAATTCTCTATTCCGTTATTAAAAAGAAGCATGAAGCATGAGTATAAATGTTTTTTTTTGTTTTTAATCGTTCAATTATCTACTTTAAATGTTAAATTTTTTGATTACTCATAGATTTCTTAATTTTTTAAAGGTTTTTCTATTCTATTTTGATTTCAAAAAATAATATATTTGGTTTTTTTTCTTTTCTGAAATTTGTTCACTTTCTCTACCTCAAATGTTATAGTAATTGTTAATTATTTATAGATTTCTTAAGTTTCTAAAGGTTTTACTGATCTATTCTGATTTCTATATTTAAAATTGTTCACTTTCTCTATGCCATATGTAATATTTTACGATTATTAATAGATTTCATAAATGTTAAAGGTTTTCCTGTTCTATTTCGATATATATATTTATTTCTTTTCTGAAATTTGTTCACTTTCTCTATGCCATATGTAATATTTTACGATTATTTATAGAATTCTTAACTTTGCTAAAGGTTTTTCTATTCTATGCTGATTTCAAATATATATATATTCGTTTCTATTCTGAATTCGTTCACTTTCTCTACATCATATGTTATGTTTTTTTTCGCTTATTTCTAGATTTCGTAACTAATTAAAATGTTAAATGTTTCTCTTCTGAAATTGCACACATTGATGAGTTTATGGAAAAAGTAGCAGAAGTTTTTCATCATTTAGTATTAGACACATACTTAGTAACTAGTAATTCCCTAAATGCGACAAACTTGCAGTTATTCATTTGTGTTGCTCTTCTTCTTCTGCTCCTACTTACAGTGGGTCATTGCCATCCGGAGGTGGTGCGTGCTGGAGCCCTGCAGATGGCCACCATCTCGACGAACAATCGCTTCCTCCACGATGAGTTGGTGCAGTGCGCCAAGACACTGACCGGCAAGATGCCATCGCCGCTGTCCGTTTGTTTCTTCGTCAACTCCGGATCGGAGGCAAATGACTTGGCCCTGCGTCTGGCACGCAACTACACCAAGTGTCAGGATGTAATTACATTGGACCAGTAAGTACTTAAAACCAATACCAAATCTCCATACATACTTCAATTGATGATTTGCTCGTTGCAGTGCGTATCACGGACATTTGCAGTCTGTCATGGAGATTTCACCGTACAAGTTCAATCAGCCCGGCGGCGAGAAGAAACCGGATTATGTGCATGTGGCACCCTGTCCGGATATCTATGGTGGCCAGTTCACCGATAAGATGCATCCCAATGCAGATTTGGGTGCAATCTATGCCCAGACCATTGCGGACATCTGTGAGCGTCAGCGGGCCAAGGGTCAAGGTGTCGCCGCCTTTATTGCCGAGAGTCTGCAGAGCTGCGGTGGACAAATCCTGCCACCAGCCGGATACTTCCAAAAAGTCTACGATGCGGTGCACAGTGTCGGTGGACTGTGCATTGCCGACGAGGTGCAGGTGGGATTCGGCCGTGTGGGCAGCCACTATTGGGCATTTGAGACCCAAGGCGTTGTCCCGGACATTGTGTGCGTGGCCAAGCCCATGGGCAATGGCCATCCGGTTGGTGCTGTGGTCACAACACCAGAGATTGCCCAGGCATTCCATGCCACAGGCGTGGCCTATTTCAATACGTATGGCGGCAATCCAGTGTCCTGTGCCATTGCCAATGCCGTGATGCGTATTATCGACCATGAGGGTCTCCAGCAGAATGCCCATCAGCTGGGCGATTATCTGTTGCGTAAGTGCAATCAATTGAAGCTGGAATTCGAGTGCATTGGCGATGTTCGCGGTCTGGGCTTGTTTGTGGGCATTGAGCTGGTCAGCGATCGGGATGGACGAGTGCCGGATACCAAGGCCGCTCACTGGTTGGTCAATCGGATGAAGCAATTGCACAAGGTGCTCGTCTCCAGCGATGGACCCAACGACAATGTCATCAAGCTAAAGCCACCCATGTGCTTTAGCCATGAGAATGCCGATGAGTTTCTGCTCGCGTTCCGTGAATGCCTCACTACCCACACCCAGGATCAGTTGCAGGCACGTGCCGCGGCACTTGCCACAAACGGTGTCATTGCCACTGCGCCAGATACTCTGGCGAACAAGACGAAAATGTTCGAGAGGCAGGATCGTCTGATCAAATCCGTTTGAGTGCGGCATTCGTCGTCGTCGTCGTCGTCGTCGTCGTCTCCCTGTCCTAGATCCTAGTTACCGCACAAAACCACAAGCACACAAAGATATTTATATATATATTTACACAAGTAAAATATTATTTTTATTTTTTTTTTTTTTACTACACTTAGTGCCATGTCCTAGTTTTAGCAATGTCTACATATTACACGTATTTTCTTTAGTTCTACAAACTTCTAGTATCTAGAAATGTATACATTGCATGATAATTATTATTATTATTATTATGTTAACTAAATTTAAACATACTATATATATATATATCTTTTTTTTTCATATTTCTGTACAGAAACCAAATATATAAATATATGCAAATATTTTTTACCATATACCAAAACAAATCATCTTTTATTTATTATTTTATTTTTTCTTTAATTTGCGACAAAAACTGAAGATGCTCAAAGCGATATCTTAAAAAAAAAGACAGTTCAATTAATACCAAAAGAAATGCATGTACAAAGTACTACTATAAAGAACAATATATATTTGTATAATTCAACTAAAATAATAATATATACATTTTTGCAGGGAAACAAAACACACAAATATTTTAAATGAAAACATTCAATTAATCAAAGCTTTAGTAATAAATAAAAAAATAAACCAAACCGTTACAATCCCTGCAAACTGTATGCTGTTGTAATTTATTTCATTCAGGGGAGTAAACTGAACAAGTCAACATGTTTCTTTCCAATTGCTCTTTTTATACCCTGTGCCCATTAAAAATTTTCAATAAATGGTATAATGAATTTGTGCGTATGTATGTAACAGGCAGAAGAAAGCATCTCCGACCCTATAATGTATATATATACTCTTGATCAATATCAACAGCCGAGTCAATTGACACCTGTCCGTCTGTCTGTCCATCTATCCGTCTGTCTGTCTGTCCGTCTATCAGTCTGTCCGTCCGTCTGTCCGTCCGTCCGTCTATCCGTCTGCTTGTCCGTCCGTCCGTCTGTCTGTCTGTCCATCCGTCCGTCTGTAACAGCAACTTTAAGAGCTAGAATACCATACGCAGATCAAGTTTATTTTCAATTTTTATTATACCCTGTGGGGGTATATTAAGTTTGTTAAAAGTATGTAACGGGCAGAAGGAAGCATGGCCGACCCAATAAAGTATATATATTCTTGATCAGCATCAATAGCCGAGTCGATATAGCCATGTCCGTCTGTCCGTCGGTCTGTCGGTCCGTCGGTCCGTCCGTATGAACGAAAGGATCTCAGAGATGGTAAGAGCTAGAAGCTTGAACTTGGTGTCCCAGCACTGGTAATTTTTGCAGGCAGATCAAGTTTATCTTTTTTTTGGATGCCACGCCCTCTTTGCCCACAAATTAAGTAAATGCTTATAAAGCAAGCAGTTTTGTACCACAAAAACCTCATAACAAGGGCAGTTTTGTAGCTAGAGACTTGAGATTTGGCACATATGATAAATATTTTGTGGTCAATGTGTCCAGTTTTATCACGATGCCACGCCCCCCTTGCCTACAAAACGGGAAAGCTTATAACAAAAGCAATATTACAGTTAGAAAATTCAGATTTGGGACGCATGATGAATAGTTTGTGGTTCATGTGTCCAAAAAATTGTATTGCGATGCCATGCCGCTTTCGCCCACAAATATAAAAAAAACGAATTTCATCTGAAGTGAATTTGAGCGGGTTCCTCTAGACCCACAGGGTATATTACGGTCGGGGTCCCGACTGTTCCGCTTGTTTTTCAATTAGAAAAACCACCATAACATAAGCAATGTTAAAGCTAGAGACTTGAGACTTGGCACAGATGATGAGAAGCTTATGCTTATTGTGTCCTGACAATTTCATCGCGATGCCACGCCCCATTCGCCCATAACTCGAAAAAGCTGATACCAAGAGCAGCTTTATAGCTAGAGACTTGAAATTTGGCACACATTGTGAGTATCCTACTCTCAATGTGTGCTACAAATTTCAGTACGATCGGATATTGAACTCAGATGTTATTCAAGAAACAAATTTATGCAGCGCAGCAGATGCGTCGCAGCGCAGTCGCAGTCGCAGCGCAGTCGCTGCGCAGCGACTGCGCTGCAACTGCACTGCGACGCATCTGCTGCGCTGCATAAATTTGTTTCTTGAATAACATCTGAGTTCAATATCCGATCGTACTGAAATTTGTAGCACACATTGAGTGTAGGATACTTACCATGTGTGCCAAATCTCATCGCTGTCTTTAGCTATAAAACTGCTCTTGGTATCAGCTTTTTCGAGTTATGGGCGAATGGGGCGTGGCATCGCGATGAAATTTTCAGGACACATTAAGTCCAAGCTTTTTATCATGTGTGCCAAATTTCAAGTCTCTAGCTTAGACATTGCTTATGTTATGCTGATTTTTCTATTTTTAAAACCAACGGGACTTGATATCGAAAAATTAAAAAAAACTTGATCTGCGTACGGTATACATTCCAAATTTGAAGTCTCTAGCTCTTATAGATGCTGAGATTCACTCGTTCATACAGACGGACGGACGGACGGACAGACGGACAGACAGACGGACAGGTGTAAATCGTATCGGCTACTGATACTGATCAAGAATATATATACTTTATAGGGTCGGAGATGCTTCCTTCTGCCTGTTACATAAATTCACACAAATTCATTATACCCTTTTTTTTAATGGGCACAGGCTATAAAAAGAGAGTAACACGCTCTCCGAAACTCTCTGATTTTCTGTGCCTCTTCTTACTTCGACCATTCATGTCTGATTTCACCCATGCTGGAAATCAGTTATGAGCTGGAAGCGATCGATTCAAACCGAACGGATGGGTGGACGTGAGACCTCAATCTACACACAGAGGAGGTGCAGATTGGAAGGCATCCAAGCAACTACAGCGATAGACTGACCAGAGACCTTCAGTACAATCGCGAGACTTCTACTCCCCAGCCCATAAAATAGATTGGGTTTTGCCAAGACCATTGGCCAAACATAAAATCCCCCTCCCAATAGGAGTATACATACATAACTCTCGTTTGTAAGTCCCCATTGCATACTCTATTATTTTTTCCTGTGTAAGAAGTGTATGTACGGTTTCAACGCTTAATATAATAAATAAATAAACAATAAGAATCACTTTTCCACAAATAAAATCAAATTTGATAAGCCTAAAATAATGTACCATTTAAAAGGAATTTGTACCAACGATTTAAAAATGTACCAATTTTATTGAGTGGAGAAAAGGGAGTAGAGAATGAAGACAGAAGCGTTCTTGATGTGGTATCATTACGTAATCTTGTTTACATCAATTCTACTTAGTTTGAGAATTGGGCCTGTAGATGGAATATTGCCATAAACCCTGAAAAGTGCGTGTCAGCAACATGCACTCTTAGAACACACACCTCTCCCGGGGTATTCTTACACGGTGAACTCTTAGTACAGAAGGATGCTCACAAATATCTCGGAGTCACTCTGGACAAACGGCTAATATTTCCAGCGCCATATAGCTGAGATAGTTAAGCGTCTGAAAGCAAAGGCCAGCAGTAGGTTAGGTTTAATTGGACCGCTCAACAGAGTGTTGAGTTCACCCAGAGGCCATTCGGCCCATTGTGGTGTCCGTCTACTGTGGGAGTAGAAAAAGGATTGTTGGAGGGTTGAAGGGAGTAGGAATGGGAGTTTGGGGTTGTCCTGGTCCCGAAAACCCTAATTGGTCCCGTTTGGCGGTATTCGCCTTTGGAACCAACCAGTGGAGCCCAGGAAGAGTACCAGATCCTCCAGTCGCAGTTTTGCGAGACTGTCCAGTTCCTCGAAAAAGGGTTCCCCGAGAAAACGGGTTCTCCTTCTAAGAAGTGCAAGGCAGTCACACAGAAGGTGTTGGATGCTCTCCTCTTCCTCTACATTCCCGCAGCTACGACAGAAGTCTTGTGATGGTACACCGTACCTTAATGCCATTCGGCCAATGGGACAGTGACCCGGCAAGACTTCTATCAACACCCTTATCCTTTTCTTGTTAAAGTGTAGGAGTTCTGATGATCGCTTTAGGTTACGGTCTGGCCAGAGTGCTTTGGATATATTGCATCCCTGGGTCGTTTTCTACTGTCACCGGTCACCGCACTACCTGCCGGTAGCGCTGATCCTTGCCTTGCACATTCGTCAGCCCTCTCGTTTCCTGGTACACCGGAGTGCTCAGGTACCCAGACATGTCTGATTGAATGGTGGCAACGGTTCACCGCTGTGACTGTGTTTCGAATGAGTTTGCTCTTGGTGGTGTTTGAGGACAGAGCCTTAAGGGCTGCCTGACTGTCGACGTAAATAGAAATGTTCCTTGAAGGTTCCCCCAAGGTGGATATCAGTTTGGTCGACTGCCAGACAGCGTAGATCTCCGCCTGGAAAACACTGCACCAATCCGGAAGACGGTATGAAAGATTCGCAGCAGGGTATGCGGAGTACACGCCTGCTCCAGTGCCTTCATCCGTTTTCGAACCATCCGTGTAGATTGACAGCACGTTCCCACATGGCGGGGTTTCTTGCTGCCAGTCGGTCCGTGATGGGAACACAGTGTTGAACCTGTCCTCCCACTTGTTTTCAGGAACGCAATAGTCCTCCTTGTGTGGCCCAGGCGAGCAGTATGTCTTGGCTTCTTAACGCCAGGAATAAGTTATCGATTACTTACAAACAAGACGCTCATATATAAAGTCATTCTGGCACCCATCTGGAGATATGGTATTCAATTATACGGCATAGCGGCAAAGTCGAACCTCAATAAAATACGTGTAGTGCAGTCGAAAATCTTGCGAAGAATGTCTGGTGCAGCATGGTACGTATGCAACAGCGACATCGACAAGGAACTACATGTACCGAGGATCGGAGATGTGATTAACCGCTAGGCTATTGCATACTTGAACAAACTCGCACATCACCCTAACCAGCTGGAGCAAAGGCTCTTAAGATGGAGACGTTTTCGCGGAGTGAGAATGAGAAGGACGCTCCAGAGAGTTCTACCAACCGACCTGACCCACAGAACCCTTTAATCTTCTTCTCTTTTCCCACTCAGTTACCCTATTATCTAGGCTTAAGTATGTACATAGTATGCATATATTTTGTCGAATATTAAGTATAACACTATAGTATAAGTTATTGTTAATAGTAACAGTAGGCTATAGGAACAATAAAGTAATAAACACAATTAAAAAATAAAAATAAAAAAAAATTCAATTCTACTTACGCTACACTTCCACATGATACTTTCCGAGAGCCTGGAAGTCGGCGAGCATAATTATGATCCTCAAGCCTGGAAAGCAACCAACTGTAGTGGACTCTTATAGGCGGATCAGCCTTCTCCCTTCACTGATCAAAATAATGGAGAGGTTGATCCTAAACACAATGCTTGATCTCGAGGCAGTTACTCTTTCGATCTCTAAATTCCAATTTGGATTCCGAAAGCAGCATGGCACTCCAGAACAGCTGCATAGAGTTGTTAACTTTGCGTTAGAGGCCACGGAGGAGAAAGAGTATGCGGTAGCTGTCTTCCTGGACATACAGCAAGCCTTCGACAGGGTGTGGCACCCTGGACTTCTCTACAAAGCTAAGAGCCTTTTAACCCCTCAGTTGTTCCAGGTCTTAAAGAGCTTCTTAGAAGTGCGAACATTCTGAGTGACTGACGATGGGTGCAAGTCCTTGCTTAAATCAATTAATTCTGGCGTTCCCCAGGCCAGTGTTTTGGGGCCCACCTTGTATTCAATTTACTCTGCGGATATGCCAACCCACACGGCAATAACATCAGTAGGCAAATGCGATACCCTTATCGCAACGTACGCCGACGACACTGCGGTGCTCACAAAAAGCAGCTGTATACTTCTTGCCAGGAGTGCACTGCAGGAGTATTTGGACGCATTCCAGGAATGGGCAAACAAAAGGAATGTGTTTATCAACGCAGAAATATGTGCAAATGTGACTTTCACTAATCGGGTGCGGAGCTGTCCAGTTGTGTCTCTGAATGGAAATGTTCTAGCCCACTCATCGGCACACAAATACTTGGGTGTCATTCTAGACAAAAGTCTCACCTTCGAAACACATGTCAAGGCACTTCAGCACACATATAGGGACAAATTAAATAGGATGTCTTGGTTACTTTCTGCCAAAAACAAAATGTCGCTGGAGAACAAAGTCAAAATTTACAAGTGCATTTTAGCTCCCAGCCTATTCTATGCCATTCAGGTGTACGGTATTACTGCCAAAACGCACCTGAACAAGATCCGTGTGCTACAAGCAAAATGATTGAGGATGATCTCTGGTTCTCCATGGTACATAAGGACAGCCAATATCGAGCGCGACCTTAAGGTGCCCAAAATAGGTGATAGAATCCAAGCGATTGCCCAAAAGTACTCCGATAGGCTAGGAGCTCATCCAAACAGTCTAGGCTAGGCGCCTAAATACTGCCTGCCACCGAACAAGAGTAAGGAGGAGACTCAAACGCCATCACCCTCAAGACCTCCCGAGCCGGGTCTTGACTTGAAGATCTATGATCAAAATTTCAGACATACTCCACAGTATTACCTCTTAAACCTGCCGTTATAATTTTCTTTAATTCATTGTTATGTTATCATAATTAATTTTGTTTTTATTTTTAGTTTAATTTCTGATTTGTTTAAGTTGCTTTGATTAAGTAGCAGAATACTTATCTTTCATAATAAAAATTTCATTATAAAAAAAAAAAAAAAAAAAAAAACACTTCCACAAGAACAGATAAAGCATACTTTTGGGAGCAGAGCTGTAACTCTGTCGCACTCAGCGATCCTAGAAGAATGTGAAATGGGGAGGTAAAAAACCATCGATGTATCGAACGTCGATGAATTTAGGAGAGCGTTACTTTGATGTTTACTGATGTTTAGCGATGCTTCAGTCAGTTCAATAAATATTTGTAAAAAATTTAAATGGTCCATTGTACTCGTAGTTCAGTTGATTCAATGAAGTTCCTATCTAACGACCATTCCCATGTGAAAATACAAAACTTCTTGTTAAATTCCCAACCCACTGAAAAAGCAGTTGAATTTATGTTTTTTTTTTGTTTTTTTTTTTTGTTGTTTTGTTTTTTTTTTTTATTCGAGTGTCTTTTTTTCGTTTCATTGTTTTAAAATGTATTTCGCTTGTTCTTTTTTTTTTTAGTTCTCTTCCTTTTGTTTTACTGTGTATATTAAGTTTCATTTCTTATTTTTTTTTAATAGTAGATATATTTATATATTGTATATTAAATTAATTAATAATAATAATGCGCATTTTTAGCTCTTTTTCGGCTGCATCCATTGAAAACTATTAAAATTTGAAAAAATGTCTCATCTGCTTAATTTTGTTATTTTAACACCGTTTTAAAATCATATATGTAATGTATATATATATATATATATATATATATATCTGATATTCGTTTATATATATATATAATGTATATCATTTATTATGTTTTAAATGGTCATTTTTTGTTTATTGTTGTATGTTTTCGTATATATAAAATAAGCATTTCATTTTTTGCGTTTTCAAATCATGATTTTCTTTTTGTTAAGATTTTTTTGTGTGTATTTAGTTAGACATATTTTTTTATATATTTTTTTTTAATATTGTTTTGCTTCTGTTTACAATTTGTTGTTATTTTTTCAAATAAGAATTGTGTGATTACCTTTTTTTTTGTAGTTAAGTTTTTTTTTATTATTATTTAGCATTTGTTTGGCAGAGTTTTGTGTTTATTTTATTTTGTTTACTTTAATTATTTTAATTTTTCTTTATTTTTTTTTGAGAAGCTATGAAATTTTAAAGCACTTTTTGTAGCCGTGTGAAAGAGAGAGAGAGAGAGAGAGAGAGAGAGAGAGAGAGAGAGAGAGAGGGAGAGGGAGAGAGATAGTGAATGACTGCATGGGTGGAAGTTTTAAAGCTTTTCTCGATTGGTTTTTTTTTTGGGCGGGAAAAATAGGAAAAGAGCGCGCCGAATGCAAACCAGAAAAATGAAGAAAAAGATAAGGAAATTGAAATGAAAAAATTGAAAATATTTGTGAATTATTTCTCTACGTTATATGCTTGACATTTACAGCGGTGTAAAAGATGCTTAATGCGCATATTTATATTTAATAATATTTATTTATATTTCTTTCTTTTTTCTTTTTAACTTTCAACATGCATATGCTTGTTGCGTGTATAAATATTATTTTTTCCTTTTTTCTGTTTTCTGTTTAGTTAAAAATAACACTTTGTTTAGCGTTTGCCTCACTTCTAATTTTGTATTTTTTTTTTGTTTTTTTTTTTGGTTTTACTGATTTTCATTTTCTTTTTTTTTTTCATTACTTTCGAATAAAACGCTAAAATATGCAATGTAAATAAGTATTGTATATAATATACATATACATATGCAAATATATACATATTCGTATATACACATGCATGCATGTATATGTATATGTTCTATGTATGTATGTATATTTTTTTGCATTTTTTTTTTCTTTCAATTTTTTGTATATAATAGTGATTTATTTCGCATGTTTCCATAGGCGTATATATATATATATATATGTATATGTATGTATAAATAACGTCGTTTCATTGTGTATATATATATATATATATATATATATATATAAGTATATATATATGTATATGTATATACTATATATAATTTATTTTTATGATAAACTTTTTTGCGCGGTTTCTTTAACTTCATTTTGCAAGCTGTTATTATTTTTTTTAGTTTATTTTATTTTAGTTTTAGTTTTTACAGTGCCCAAATGTACAAATAGCAAAGAACAATCCAAATAATATTACTATATAGTATTTATAAGATCTAGGTATATGTATATTTTCATTAAATAGATGGGGAGTTGGTAGTTTTTAACGGGATGATTTGGGATTATCGGGAATTTCTGGACTAATTTGTTCAACTTCTTAAATTGCATTTAATTTTTCTGTTTCACAACAAACAATTCGTTTAAAATATTTAAGAATACCAAAAAAAAAAAAAAAAAAAGAATAACTGTATGTATATATGTTTATATATATATATATGTATATATATATGTATGTATATGATGCCTAGAGTTCTACGTTTAACTGTTATCATAAGTATTTAAAGTATGAGGTAATGCTTTATTTCGACTTAACTATGGATACATCCAAACTAAACAGATCGATACAGAAATGATCTCTAAACTGAAAATGTATGTTCGATCTGTAGGCTGGCGTTTCCAAATCAAATATATATATATATATATACTACATATATACATATATATACATATATATATATATATATGTATTGTATTGTATATTAGGCATACATAGGTAGTAGATACATATATACGCGATATAGGGCTAATACAGTTTGGTTGCTCCTTGGAAGCGACTGTTTTTGCCATCAGCCCCAAATGTAAATATATGTATTTATAGCTAAATATGTAAGTATATATATTTTTATGTATTTTCTCAATGTCTATGTATGTATATAGATATAGTATTTCTATGGATTTTCTTTTATGCTTATTTAATTTGCTTCTATTCAAATATGCATTAAATTATTTAAGGTTGACGTGGCTGCCCATGTAAATAAACGATATTTCAACATCATCAACTGATGCAATTGGGTGTATCTGTATCTGTATCTGTATCTGTATGTGTTGCTGTTGTGTGTGAACTTACAAAACAGAACAAGTATGCACTTATAGACCAACTGAAAGCATAGCATACTATTCAGCAAATTGAATTGAAATATGGAACAGGTTAACTCGAAACTAACTAACTAATTATTAGTTGGCAGTTCGAAAGATTCAAATGTTTGCCTTTAGTGCAAATATCAAACAAACAAACAGTTTTTAATAAATTAGTATAAGTGTAAGTTCAAAAAAATAGTGTTTCACATCCATGAGTAGGCTGCTTGTTTCTATTTTTTGTTTATTTATCTTTTGCTTACTTTATTTGCTTTAGTCTATAATCGATGTCTACTGTTCGTAATAAATATATATGCACTAAATGAACTAAAGTTTATCAATTAGTACATTAACAACACACATGTCTTCTTTATAAGTCCCATAGAAACATTCAACTCACACTCATGGTATATACTTATATTTACATTAATAGAATAACTTCACCAAAATCTCAAAGAGTGTCAAATTTGAAATTCTCTTACACAGTTCAAATAGTAGTTCTTTTTTCATTTATTTTACTTTTGCGAAATGTCATTTGGAATCCACATTAGAAAATTTATCGCAAAATCGCAAAATTAGTTTAAAGAAATTCAAAAAAAATTTATTGCTACAGATATGTTAAAATTCTGTGATGAAAAGCATTTAGTATATGTATCTACGAATGAAATGATTATAAGTTGAGTTCATGTTGAACTTCTTGTTGGGTTTGTTTGGACGCCCTTAGGCAGGCGGGTAAATTGGCAGCATTTATTTTGAGTTTTGTTCACAAACTTGCAATTATTTAAATGCATTTCTTAATTCTGTGAAATACTCAATAACTATTCGATGTACTAATATGCGAAAAAGTGAATCAAATTAGATCAGAAAACGTTGTGATCAATTAAATACTGATTCGATTGAAAGGTTAGTATAAATTCGCCATTGAAATTGAAGAAGAAGTAAATTGTAACGAATGTGGAGAATTCATAAAAGTATTATTATCAATAGTCGGGACCCCGAACAGTCGGCACCCCGACCGTAATATACCCTGTGGCAGTACAGGGAACCGCTTAAAATCACTCCCAAAGTAATTATCTTTTAATTCGCTCTTTTCAATTTGTAGGCGAAGGGGGCGTGGTATTGTGATGAAATTTTCTGGGCACATCAACACCAACGTACTAATCATGTGTGCCAAATCTCAATCTCTAGCTGCAAAACTGCTTATGTTATGAGCATTTTTTTTAATTTGTGGGCGTAGTGGGCATGGCATCCAAAATTTAAGATAAACTTAATCTGCCTGCAAATATTACTAGTGCTGCGAGACCAAGTTCAAGCTTCTAGCTCTTAGCATCACTGAGATCCTTTCGTTCGTACGGACGGACAGGCGGACAGACGGACTGACAGACGAACATGGCTATATCGACTCGGCTGGGGTCTGCCAGACATCCTTTTGCCTGTTACATACCTTTAACAAACTTTATTTACCGCCACAGGCTATACAAAGTAATGTCAAGATATGTTTAACAAATGTAGAAGAAGAAATTGATAAAAAAAAGAAAGAAACTGTTGCATTGCATTCTCGCATTGAACCCAAAAAAGTATGCTACACAAAACAACAGTCAATGTCAAAGAGAACCTCAGTATTGTTTTTTTTGAAAATGTATTAATGCTAGACTACTAGTATATGGTAGCTGCCAGTGCTGAAAAGTTGCTGTGGGAATTTCGAAAACATGCTATTGTTAAACTCGTAGTATTTGAATGTCTTTATGTACTCATACTTATGCATGTAGTATTTGTAGATTAGCTATGGTCTGGTTTCGTGTACTGAATGTATGTAAGTATGTTTATTGTATGGATGTATATATATATATATATGTATATATATATCTATGTATGTATATATATGTATTGTACAAATATTTTGTGTTCTATTTAATATTGAACAAGCGCTGTTTCTCTTGGTTTTTGCTTTAAATCTCTTATGATTCTGTTTGTTTTTTTTTTTCACGGAAAAAAGTCAACTATATGCAAATATATATATAGTATATATATATATATATATACATGTTAATGTATATAGGTATGTAGCTAGATCTCTATAAATATGTATACATATATAATTATATATGTATGTATGTATAATATGCATGCTTGTATATAGATACATACATATGGTTCATTTTACTGCATAATTATGTATTTAAAAACTGGTTTCGCTAACATTTCACATATTTTTCTCATATCGTTTTTTGTTGTTATTTTCTTTTGTTTTTTTGTTTTTTTCTCTATACAGATTAGTTTTCCAGCTGTATATTCCTTTTCTCTTTGTTGTGTAAAAAAAACTGTCTACTTAAAAATGTACAATTTACGCGATTGCTTACAGAATTCACTAAGTTACATTTTAATTTAATTTAATTTTATATTATGTGTGTGTGTGTGTGTGTATAAGTTATATATGCATGCATTTATGTATATTGTATTTTATATTCTTTTCTTTATTTATAACATATATATATATATATATACATACATATATGTATATATAAATAAAAAAACACAAAAAGAGTTACAATATTTATATAAGAGTAACGCAATTTGCGCTGCGCCGCGACTTGTTTAATTATTTACAGAATATCTATATCATCGCAATATTAAATGCTATATATGTATATATTAATGAAACACCGAAATGAGAGAGAGAGAGAGAGAGAGACAGAGAAAGACTGCTCACTGCTCAGTCACTTCTCCCTTCCCAATTCCCCCCCAATTTATAGCTCGGTGTGCATTCAGTTTGCGTGTCTTGGGTCTTCTCTATACCCATATACATAGCTACATATACAAATTTTCATTTCATTTAATAGTTACTAACAGAAAGTGGCAGTTTCTCATTTGAAATAGCTGTACTCGTATCTATGTATGCATGGGTGCATGTCTGTGTGTGTGTGTGTTTTTGTGTCTGTGTGTGGCCAGAGAGAGCGTTGCTCTGCGATCTCAGTGCGCTTTTCAACAGGGTGGCAACGTCGTCGTCAGCTCAGTAGCTTGCAAATTATAAAGGATATACGTACAAGGTGGGGCAAAAGTAATCGCCCTATCGCAAAACGCTATAACTTTTGCATGAGGCCAAATATCAATTTGGTTTTGACAAACGCAGTATACAAAATCGTCAAGCCAGGAGAAACGGTTTACTACGCAGGAATGCGGAATAATTGTTTCCATTACGCTAAGGGTGATTACTTTTGCCCCACCCTATACTGTGATGGATGGGATACACAACGATTTGTCCGCAACGTCTGTGAACAGTGATAAATTGCAAAATAAAACATAAGATTATATAAAGAAAATAAAACAAACTTTTAAGTTTTTGTGTCTTGCGTTTTTTGTTGGTTTCTTTTTTCTTTCTTTCTTTCTTTTTTTTTTTGTTTTGTTTTTTTTTTTTTTTTTTTAGCTGCGTTTTGAAATAAATCCAAAAAACCATATTTATTCAAAACTGCATTTCATTTGTATTGTTTGTATATAAAAAAAATTGTTCTTTTTTTTCGTTTTCGTTTCTTTTGTATATAAATAAAAAGAATTTAGCATTAAAAAAAAATTGGTTGTATGTGTAAGGTAAATCGTACTCTAAATAAAACTCAATCAAAAATAAACAATTACTAATTTTTTTTTGCATACTCCATTTGCTCAACTTAACAATTCTAACTGCGTGTAAATAGGCATTACAATATATATATTTTTTCATGTAATGTGTGTATAAACAAAAGCTTTAATTATTTGTTGTTTTGTATGTTTAATTACAATAAATTAAAAATATAATATGTTAAAAAAATATATATATATATATATTGAATTTTATATCTGTTCCATTTCGTTCTGTTCGATTTTCAGCATTATAAATGTGTTAATCTTGGCGCTAAATATTTGTGTAAGTTTTACATAAAAAAAAAAAGATAAATTAATAAAAAGCCACAACTTCCAACTGGCTATATAATTAACTATAAAAAAAGGCCAAAAACAATGTTGTGTCTGTGTTTTAAAACAAAAAATAAAAGAAAAAGAATATGTTTCTATTTCTTGAATACAAAACAAATCTTAGACAAATATTTAGCACACAATAAACTTCATTTACACATATATATTTTTAACATTATAAAAAAAGAGATATAATTGTATATATATATGTATATAAACCAAATAATATTAATAATGTTTGCATTCCTTTCTTCTTTTTTTGTTGTTTTTGTTGTTTCGATTTATGTTGGTTGTTGATCGGTGAGTGTTTAAGCTTAAAGAAAAAATTTGAAAATCCTAAAAATTGCTTAACTACATTTCAATTTCTATAATATATATATATATATATATATATATATATTTATAAAATGTTGACTTAAATAATATGTATTAATGTATGTTAATAAATTGAAAATTATGTCAGGGGAAAGTTACAAAATTTAGAGCAAAATTAAAATAATAGAAAAAAGATATATAGATATATATATATATGTATATTATTCATGTATATAGAGATATATATGTATAGCTATAATTAATTGTATAACTATTTGATAAGTAGATGTCTAAAATAACGTTAGTTTAACTGAACACATTTTGAAGTGAGTTATGCATGTGAGTGTATGAGTGTGTGTGAGTGTGTGTGTGTGTGTGTGTGAGTGTGTGTGTGTGTGTGTGTGAGTGTGTGTATTGTTGTTGTTGTTGTTGGCAGAAATCTCAGTCTAAAAATGCACACACATAAGATGTTGTTGCTGTGTTGTGGCTGCTGTGAATTTTAATATAATTATAATGCTAACAAAATGAATTAAACAAAAACTATATTTATATATCTGCATGTTTTTTTTTTTGTTATATAGAAAGAGAAATAACCTATATAATGTGAACTTAAAGCGGTGGTGTTGTGTTGTCTTGCAAGTTGGTGAACGGAAAACGTGAAAACGAAAAGCGGGAAGAGGGGCGGGGCGGGGGGAGATCGCAAATCAGAGCTGTTGCCACAACAGCAGTGGCAGGCAAATGCCCAAGAGCAATAGTAAAAGTTGCAATTGCCACTTAATGCCGCAACGATGCCGCTGCTGTCGATGCGGTTGATGCAGCTGCACAGGCAACAAAGCGGCATCCATAGCAGCACTGACTGCCACTTGTTGCTGTCGCTCCTCCTTCAAACTGTTGCGTTGCAGCTGCAACATAAGACGCGCCAGGCGCAGAGCAGCTGCGGGCAACGCCAACGATACGTTGTTAAAGCTGCTGATGGTAATGGCTCAACGGCTGCAATTGATGGTATGCCGCATGTGGATGCACGTGCGGATGCGAATGTTGATGTGGATGCGGCTGTGAATGTGAATGTGGATGCTGATGTGTATGTGGATGCTGATGCGAATGCTGATGCTGATGCTGATGCGAACGTGCATGTGGATGCGTATGCGTGTGATGCGTCAGCGGTCGCGTTGCAGGCGGATGATAATAGGCTGGCAGCGTCTGATAACCATGTCCTGCTGACGGCATCGACATTCCCATTGACGTTGCGACTGTTGCTGCTGTTGGCGGCGGCGGTGGCAGTGGCGGTTGCAGCTGCTGTGGCGTTGGCAACACTGAACGCTGTGTTAATTTCGGCTGCTGATGTTGCAGCTGCTGCTGCTGCTGTTGCTGCTGCTGCTGTTGTTGCTGCTGTTGCTGTTGTTGCTGCTGTTGTTGCTGCTGCTGTTGTTGCTGCTGCTGCTGCTGTTGCTGCTGTTGTTGCTGCTGCTGTTGTTGTTGCTGGTGCTGTTGTTGCTGCTGTAGTTGCTGCTGCTGTAGTTGCTGCTGCTGCTGCTCCACTGCATGACTTGGCCGACTCAAACGCTCATAGATTTGACCAACACGTGGTACTGCCACCGTTGCTGTTGTTGTGGTTGCCGCTGCGGCAGCAGCAACAGCTGATGCTGCTGCAACGGCAGCTGCAACTGCCGCACTGCTTGTTGGCGTCTCCAGCAAATGATGATGCCGATGATGATGATGGTGATGATGATGATGCGCCTGCGCCGTTGTCAGATCGTTGTTGCTATTGCTGCTATTGCTGTTGCTGATGGCGGCATTGTTGTTGCCGTTATTGCCTGCATTGTTACCAATATTACCAATATTGCCAACATTTCCACCGGGCAGCGTCGACGTTATTTTAATCTGTGCTGTTGGCGGCGTTGTCGCCGCATCATTGCTGCAACTTGCAACCGCAGCGCCGCCGGCAATTGATGTTGCTGCTGCTGTTGTTGTTACTGCCGACGATGCCGTCATCAGATTGCAAGAGTCAAGTCTTTGTCATTTAGAATTGCTTTGCAGCGCCGCATTGATCTGTGTCCACAGTTCTTTCTTGCACGATTTTGAGCTGCAATAATGAAATCAATAAATTAATCATTTCTTTAGTTTAAAGACAACTTAGAGAAACTTAGAAAATCGCCTAAATTAAAAGTGTTCAACGTGATATTTTAACGGAATTCACAAATAAATTAGTACGCTACTCAGTTAATTATAAGATAAGTCAATATATTGTTCGAATTGTGGTTTGAAAATCAAATACAATAGTCGCTAACAATTTCAAACTTCAATAACGTTAAGATGTACAAATTAATAAGAAAATATGAGAATTTTTAAATTAGAACTTTAGGGATTGCAAATGAGAGACATCAACAAACCTGGAGTTCGCAAAATATCTGATATACAATTCTAGAATGGAATATCCTGGAGAAATTGTTATATTCAATTGTTGTTATACATTTTTTTTCTACTTTCTAGTCTCCAACTATGAAACTACTCCTGTAATGCGCATTTCTCGATTAACGCCAAAATTTGTGCTCCTAGCTCTTATCATCTCTAAGATCCTTTCAATTATGCGGACAAACAGACGTCTTCAATGACTCGACTCTTGATGCTGATCAAGTATATAGTATACATTTCTTACTGTTACATATTTTTAACATTTTTTTTTTCAAATGTGAAACCAAGGTAATGTAGTATAATTAATAATTAATAATCAACTGACCGCTTGATGGACTGCAGCCAATCCTTGAACTGTGCACTGCCCTCCGGTGTGATTTGAAATGCAGCACGTGCGGCAACCACAATGCTGGCGAATTCCTCATAGTCGCCCTGCGTCAAATGATACAACTTCTGATGAATGCACTGAATGTACCTGCAAAAAGAGATGGTAAATTATAGGATTAATTCCATCATTCATTTAATTGAACTTTAAGGCACTCACATTTGCTGACACTTTTGGACCAACGGTGTCAACGCCGAGCGCAGATGCTGCATGACCAGCTGATGATTATTCCTGCCCAGATAATGGGCCGATTCGATGGCCACATCGTGCAACACAAACGGACTGACAATCGAGTTGACGGCACAGATGCAAAACTGATGCAGATATTGATTGCCCAACTTTTTGCTAATCCTCAGTAGCCATTTGACATCCTCACCATATGGAGGATTCCGTGCGTATTTCGCCTGCGGTCGATCATCGTGTACACGACGCGCCAATGTCTCCATGGCCAGCATGCCCACATTGTACGCAACCAGGAGATAACGCATCTGTGTGGGTCTAGAGAGTATAAGTATAGAATGGTTGGATTAGCATTTCTTAAAGCATTAATTCCATAACCTTTTTTTTCTCTGTTATAGCTAAACTTAGGACTTGCAGATATTCTATTGGCTGTGTAAAAGAATTGCAATTTGGCTCATTGACTTAGTAGACAAATCATTCTTACAAGTTGTGTATGCTATGGTTTTATTTTGCGAGCAAGTGTTCAAAAAATAATATTCGTTTTTTACATTCGCCAGTAGCATTCAGCTTTTCTTCACCGACTCAATTTAAAGCGCAACAGCGAGCGTTAGCGCCAATCTGATTATCATAGTATGCTTTCTCATTTGCGCGAATGGGATTTTCATACGCGATCTCGCTCCGTCCAACAATAATGATATACATAAGTGATTAGGAACAAATTCCTTAAGATCTTCTGTATTTTTTCGGTCAATCGCTATGAAAAGTTTGCAGCAAATTGCTCCTCGATTATTATACTTTAACTATTTGTTAAATTAAGTTGCGTCATGTTAAAATTTGAGACTGTGACAGTTTATTTCGATTTGCGTGGATGGGGGTGAATTATTGAAAATTGAAAATAAACTTGACCTGTATTGAGGAACCTACATTCAATGGTCGTTCGGACGGACGGACAGACAGAAGGACGGACAGAAGTCAATCGACTCGGCTATTTATACTGATCTGGTATAGTATATCTACTTTATCGTATAAGGTGGGAGTTGCTACTAATGCTTGCTACACAATACATTTTCACAAGTTTAAAAGGGCACAGGCTATTAAAAGGCATGAATTGGCACTACCCAATAATGGGTAACGTGTAACGAGTATGATGAGCATTAATTCGATTGGATAACTTACGAGAACTGATGCTGTGGTTGCCGCTGACGCACAGGTGGCTGTGATGGCGGCGGCTGTTGTTGTTGCTGCTGCTGTTGTTGTTGGTGCTGCGGCGGCGGCGGCGCTTGTTGTTGCATAAACGGATACACGGCATGCTGCGCTGGATGTTGACCTTGATGCTGGGCCGGATGCTGTCGCATGGGCACGCCCACTCCACCAACGGGCGGTCCATTGGGCGGCGGTGGTGGCGGTGGCCCATAATAGGCAGGTGCCATGGGACCCATGGGAGGACCCGGTGGTCCCTGCTGCATCGTTTGATACGCTTGTGGTGGCAGCGGTTGAAAGGCGCCCGGCGGCGGCGCTTGGAACGCAGGCGGTTGCTGATGACCCGGCGGTGCGGCATGCACCACACTCGGCGGTGCCAATGCCTGTTGTTGCTGCTGCTGTTGTTGCTGCTGCTGCTGTTGCTGTTGTCCATGTGGCGCATGTGGCTGCTGTGTGGGCGGCTGTTGCTGTGAATAACCCGTGTAAAGTGGTTGCGGCGGTGGCGGCGGCCCAGCTGAAATATACATTTGCATCTGGCCGGGCGGATAACTGAGACTGTGATGATGTGCATAGATGCTCTGGCAGAAGGTGTACGGACCGTAGGGCGCCATGCCCATGGGCTGGAAAGGCTGCGGCGCTGCACCGACGACAGGCGGACCGGGCAAAGTTCCAGCGCCAGCAGCAGCAGCATTCATCAACTGTTGCTGTTGCTGCTGTTGTTGTTGTTGTTGCTGCTGCTGCTGCTGTTGTTGCTGCTGTTGCTGTTGTTGCTGCTGCTGTTGCAACTCGTGGGATTCAATTAGCGCACTCAAACTTGCCGCCGAATGCTCCAACTGATCGTCATGCTGCTCATAATCCCCAACACTATTGTTCGGCGCATGCCGCGTATACAATTCATACCAATAACGTGCCACCTGGAACAACACCTCCGGATAAACACCGCCGCCCTTGGCCGCCGTTTCGACAGTGAGACAAGCACGCTCCAGCATCAGATCACTCTGTTCCTTGCACTGCAGTATGGCGCGCTGTATCTCATTGGGATTCAAGGCGGCGGCACGCGGCAGCACAGACAAAGCCAACTCGGCGGCGGGATATACCATATTGCTGTCCCAGCCACGTGACGCACGATCCGCCATGCCGGCTGCCTCTGGTGGCGTTAAATGCGCCTCCCACGTATCAATCAGAAAACTGATGGCCGGCGCACCAATCTCCATGGCCTGACCCAGTATCCAGGAGACGTGCGAAGAATAAGTGCGTGACAACCAATTCGGACTGACGCAATTGTGCAGACCAAGGGCATAGAGACCCAGCTGAAAGGCGCACATGTGCAGGGCACGATGGGGACCATGATGATTCTGGCTGGTGCTCGCCTGTGTGAACAATGAGGTGGAACTATTGCCGCCCGCTTTGGTCAGCACATTTTTGGCCAGTTCGAACATAAAATGTGCGCTGGCCTCCGACGGTTGATTGGGTATTGAGGGATAGGCCCGTTTGCCCTTATAGCGACTCTCCTTGCTGCGACTACTGCTGCTGTTGTTGTTATTGTTGGTTGTTGTTGCTGATGTTGTCGCTGCTGTTGTTGCAGATGTGGCTGCTGCTGTTCCCGCTGCTGTTGTTGCAGATGTTGATGCTGTTGTTCCTCCTGCTCCATTATTTGCACCAAGTTGTGCACTATTCTGTGACTGCCCCTGATTCTGTCCCTGATTCTGTGCAGCACCGCAACCGCCGCTGCCGCCGCCACTGCTGCTGCTGCTGGCCATGCTTAGCGCACACATGCTCAGCTCCAGCTCCGCACTCGTCGAGCTATGCGGCCGACTGTTGCCACCAACACTACCATAATCGTTAGGCAGCAACTCACACAGATTATAGGCGGCTGCTCCGCCTGCCGCATAATCATGCTCGTCCCGCCGCATCGGCTGTTGGCTGGGCGTGCGCACTGGCGGATGGCTGGAGTAATAGGCAGGCAGCAGTGGCGCCTTCAATAGCGTATGAATCTCGCGATCCAGCAGCTTCTCCATTATCTTGGCAATCTTGCGCGGTTCATCCTTATAGTGATAGAGCAGTGTTAATGCCAAATCACCGCGTTGTCGTCGAGTTCCCTCGCACAACAATGGATGCTCCGCCTCCGAGACATTTGCCTTTAAACCCAATGCTGCCACAGCTGCCTCAAATCCCATATTCTCCTCGCTGTGTTGTTTGTACAACACCGTGTTCGCACGACGTGTCATTCCCGCCAATTCGGCAGCCGCATTCGATGGAAACTTTGCCGTGGCTGTCGTCACCAGTGCATCGAATATAAACGTTGCCAAATTGATGGGCAACAATGCCTCGCCACGTGTCTTGAACGTGCCACTGCGCAGCTGTTCGGCCCGTTCGCGTATTACCTGCAACTCGGCAATGCCCAGAGGCAAACGCTTCAGCAGCGCCAGTATGTCCGCCTCCTGGTTGGCCAATTTTACCTCAAGCGGTTTAGTGCTCGCCGGTGGACGCGGCATTTCCAGGGCAAATAAACAGATACGAAAACCAATGTGATAATGCTCCGAGTTCTCCGACAATACTGTGCAGAGGAAGGCGCATTTCGAAAGCGTCGATGAGGCGACAACTGTCAATTGATGCGATATGGGATTCACATTCTGTTTCTTGCCCTTGCGCTTCGGCGCCGGCGGCAATTCCATTAGCAAATTGGGCGGATTTGCCAGCATCTGTTCGGCGAGACGCACGGCAAGGATGCATGCCTCGCGGCCATGACCATGTGCGTGCAATCCCTCCGCTCGGGCTAACAATATGTCCCAGGCATCCTCCGAGGGACGTACATTGGAGAAAATGTGCGGTTTATCGCCGGTTAAAGCGGCGCGTGTGGCAATGTTGTTATTGCTGTTATTGTTGCTGCTACTGTTGCAAGTTGGCTCCAATGATGCTGTGGCAGCTGATGTTGTTGCTGCAGCAACTGCTGCAGCTGCTGCTGTTGCGACAGCTGCTGGCACAGCAATTGGTGGCACAGCTGCAATTGCTGCTGCTGCTGCTGATGCTGCGGCGCCGGCTGCTGCTGCTGCCAATGCGGCACGTGCTGCAGCTGAAGTGCTCGGCACTGGCGTCAATTCGCCGCCAGTTGTAACTGCTGCCACGCCCATGTTTGTTGCAGCATTAACGCCCACAAACTCATCGCTGCTGCTGCTAAAGGATTCATCCTTGGACAGACGACGTGCCGTTTTTTGTTGCTGCTGCAATTGTTGCTGCTGTGCTGTTGCCGCCGTCTTCAGCAACGAGGATGTAGAACTGTTGCTGCTGCCCGACGCTGTTGAGGCCGACGACGAGGCGGACGAAGCGGACGATGTGTCTGACGTAGAACTTGTCTGTTGGCGATAATCCGGCGTACCCGGCACAGGCAGCGCAACTGTTGTTGCTCCTCCTATTCCTACTCCTACTCCTATGCCTACTCCAACGCCGGCTGTGCTCACATCCTTGCTCTGCTGCGAGACAGCATCAAAGCTACTCTGCGAATCGGATTCCGTCAGCGACTTCTGACCGGCGGCAACAGTTGCTGCTGCACGTGCCGTGCAATAATTGTGACTGCTGCTGTTGTCGCCGCCAAAATCATCGTTCTCACAGAATCCCTCGCTGCTGGCGCTGGATCGATTGCCATCGGCAGCTGTTGGCGCCGCAGCCGGAACTGTTGCTGTCGCTGCATTCGATTTCGCAACGCTGGGCAACTGTTGCTGCGGCGCATTGTTGGCCGCAAGTGCAACACCAATGCCACAAGCGGCAGCATTAACACGAGCGAGCAACAGCACGGAATTGATGGACGGTGGTTCGTTGGGGGAGCCAAAGAGTTCGGCGCCACTCGCATCGAATCTTTCCCGATACCCGCTACGATCTGGACGCTGCTTAAACGCGCTCGCATGCAGTCCATGATCATTGGAGGTACTGAAATAATTATAATGCTTGTTGTTGTTCATCAGTGCCTGTGTGGCATTCAATTGGCTGGCGCTGCTTGTCGCTTCCCCCTTGGCGTCCGTGTGCTTGAAGCATGTAAAGGGCGAGTAATAAATGGGATTTGTGTCATGTGTGTGCGTTACGCCCGCAATCGGATAGTCCTCCCAGTCCAGATAGCATGCCTCAATTGCCGGCTTAAAGCCAATAAACAACTCTGTCTCTGATCGTGAATTCTGCTGATGTTTACTCCAATACGACGGCGGCATCATGCGACTCTTTACCACACGATCCAAGATCTTTAGATGCCAAGCCGTAAACTGGGCGTGCAACATGTCGCGCTCGTCGGGCGCCAATCCCGGATTCAGTGCTGCCAAACGCCACAGCGCAACAATCTCGTCGCACAGCGAACTGCACGCGTGCTGCAATGCCGTTGAGTTTGAGTGCGTATTCGAGTGCTTGCCACCGCCGTGTCCATGGGAGCCCATCATCAGGGCCAGCTTGGTCTGGAACCACCAGATAAGCATCTGGTCACACGCCATGCACTCCTCCGTTATGATCTCCAGCAGACGCACCGCATTCCGGTCGCAGCGTCTGTACATCTCACGCACTATCGACAACAGATTCCACATCCCCTCTGGCTCCCGACCCCGCAACGGACGCAGCAACGAACTCCATTCGGCAGCTGCCGGTGGTGCCGAGTTTGTCAAATAGTTCACGTCACTGCGCGCATGGAAAAGAAGATAATTTATATATTTTGTTAAATATCAGGGAATAAAAGTTAGGATATAAATTTGTTAAATATCCGTTTAAAGGAAATAAATATCATAAAGGAATAACAAGCTGGTCAGTCGGTATCCTGAACCTATCTCCATGGTTGTTCAATTTTCAACCCATCATTCCTATAACAACCATATGATAACCAAATTGTATCAGAGTTTATAAGACAATTCCAAACACACAATCAATCAGTTGGGTTGAGAAATCTTGAGAAACAATACAGATGTTTCTATGTCAGAATGTATAAGACAAATGACCAATTGCATATTCTGTAAGGTTGGTTGAAGTATGTCGATAAACAAAATAGTTTGTCATAATAAAGTCAGATTTTCAACCGATTGTTCCTATGTCAGCTATATGATATAGTGCTCCAATCAAGTCGGCTCCGACATACTATGTACTGTCTGCAACAAATAGACGGATCTGTACCAAAGTATATCAAGTATTATCATCCAGATAGCCTTTAAACAAAGAGACAAGTTGACATAGAAACAGACCGACAGACATACGAACAGACGGACGGACGGACAGACAGACAGTCGGACAGACTGTCTGTCCGTCAAGACATGGTTTCTTCGACTCAACTGTTGATGCTTATCAAGAATAGACATATAGACTTTGTGGGGCTTTATAAGCCTCTCCTCCTCCAGCTTACGCACATTTCCCTTTCGTCTACAGGGTTCAACAAAAACTAGTTGATTCACTTACCTAAAGACAATCGGCGCCGGCAGTATGAATTTAATGAGTATGCGCTTGATGTTATTGTGCAGCGTCTTCTCGTCCAGATACCAGCTGGTCTGATCATTTATTGATGCTCCCGCCGTCGGATCTGGTGCACCGCAGACCGTATTAATTGCCGTCGGTTGAGCGCTTAAAAGTTCATCCAATAAACGCTGAGCTGTCGGCAAAATCTGTTGCGGCAATTCACTGATCAGATACTGTGCAAACTTTTGCAACTGATCTCGTTGCAAGCGTGTCAGCGACTCG
This sequence comes from Drosophila histrio, assembly GCA_958299025.2. Lineage (NCBI taxonomy): Eukaryota > Metazoa > Arthropoda > Insecta > Diptera > Drosophilidae > Drosophila > Drosophila histrio. The sequence continues at coordinate 26,199,856 of OY282582.1, forward strand.
GAAACAGGTGCACGCAGGCAAACCTCCAGAGGCTAAGCACCAAACAGAAAGGGAAAGAAATAGTATTAATTATGTGTTAGCGAAAGAAAGAAGAGACAGAATGAGTGCAACTAAAACATACACAATGTATGCGATGCAGGCAGACGGCAACCACATGGGAGCACCAATATGCGGAGGAGGTACAGGTGCAATTGCAGGACGAGATCCGACGACGATCGAAGGTGACGGCCACATTGAAGAATGTGCGCGGTGTTTGACTCACAACGCTCGCAGACAGATGAAACCCTATAAGAGTATCAATCATATTAAATTAAATAACTTGCAAGTTATATTAAACATTGACTTACCAATCTGAAGTGGATCTTTTACGGCACGCAAGCGAAACAATTGATCGCCACGATTGAATTCATCCGCCGAGCTATTGGCCAAACACGAATACAACCGTATATCTTCCTCGTTATCTGGAAAACTCCAGAATGCAATGCGCAGCTGCAACTGCTCCGGGACGGGCGGATATACATGTTCGACCAACTCGAAGGGTATATACGAGGCAACACACCGTGCACTGAGCTCGGCAAGTGAAGAGACCTCTGCAAAGTATACAAAGTATTAAATTAACATTTATTAATTGTATAACAGACTCTATAAGTAGTATTTAAATGAAACATATCATAAGCTATGACTAGATTAAGAGATATACTTAGTTATACCTGGTGTATAAACCTTAGCGAACGCGAACAGTTCTTAAGTTCACAAAAAACTATAAAAACCAATATATTTGAATAGTTACTTTAAACAAAAAATTTTCAGGACGCAAGGATTTTTCGAAGAGGCGACAAGGATAAAATATAATTTTATTAGTTCACTTGTTATCTAAATAAAATTTGAAATGTTAAAAGGTAGAATAATACGTGAAATAAACAAACAAATATTTTCTACACAATTCACAATTTTGTACCAGAATTTAGAGGATAGTGTATAAAGTTTTAATATCTACTAAATAATTTGAAATTATTTTATCTTAAATAAATATTAAAATAGCTCATCTTGTGATATTTTTCAAAACGAACAAGTCGAACAGTCGGGACCCCGACCGTCATATACCCTGTGGTAGTACAGGGACCCGCTCAAATTTGCTATCGATGTAATTATCATGTAATTCGTTTTTTTGTTTAATTTGTGGTAGAAGGGGGCATGGCATCGTGATGAAATTTTCTGGACACATCGACCCCAAAATATACATCATGTGTGCCAAATCTCAAGTCTCCAGCTATAAAAGTGCTCTTGTTATGAGATTTTCCGATTTATGGGAGAAGGGGAGGGTAGAAGACTGGATCTCCTTGCAAATATTACCAGAACTGGCAGATCAAGTTCACGCTTATAGCTCTTACCATTTTTGAGATCCTTTCGTTCATACGGACGGACAGACAGACGGACATGGCTATATCGACTCGGCGGTTGATGCTGATCAAGAATAAACATATATGTATATACAGACTTTCTTTTAACAAACTTAATATAACCCTAAAAGGTATAAAAAACGTTTGTATTTCAACTCAAATTGAAACCTATAAAATGGATAATATGTAGGAACTGTTTTCTTAAAATTCACTTATTTATTTACTTTTCCATCACATACAAATGCTTAAAACTCTATTGCTTTTATAATTCTATCATTTTTTTTTAAATTCACCGGTAAACTTTCGTCATAATTTAAAAATAAGTACCATTTGGAAAAAAGAAAACTAATGTACCAAATTTGGTACAAATATAGCAAATGTACCAAATTCGTCAAATAGTATTGCAGCTCATCTGTTTTGTGAGTGAAACAAAACGGAAATGAAACATTAAATTATTGCAAAAATAAAACGCTGCTAATTTATAAATTTCTTATATCGAATATTGCCCAAAGCTGTGTGCCAAATTATTATAAACAATTTTTGATTCTCAGATATAATTAAATCGTCAAACATTTACATATATGGTAATTAGCAAACCTGTGAATCTAAGCAAATTATAAAGCGTAATAAATAGTGAAATATTTCTAATCACAAAGCTAAGACAGCATACACACATACATACATATTTATGTACTACGTATGTATGTATGTAAGTACATTTGCAAATACAACACACATACATACATACATATGTACATAGATTCAGAGATAAAACTGCGAGCACCAATGTTCGGGCAATGACCAAATAAAAGAAATGGTCGTGTCTGCAGAGGTCAACGTCGTTCTAGTTATTGCCATTTTAACAAAAAAAAAAAAAGAAAAGCTCAATTCAATGTTTGTTGCATGCCACACAGTTTTACGCTGTCTTAATGTACTCATGAATATGTATATACATATAAATACATACATACATATACAGCATTCAGCGCAATTGACTTGTAAATAAACAAAAATCTACAAATTGTCATGCAAATAAACAAAATGAACAAACAAGCAACACATCAAAAACAACACAATAACATACATAAATACATGCATACATACAGATGTACGAACATACATACATATAAAGGTCGCGTCCATCCGCTTTAGAGCACAAAACAAAGAAGCAGAAACAATGAAGAGTAGTTTGTTTTTGTTTTGCCCCTCTTCTTCTTCTTCTACTTTGAACAAGAGAAACTGACACAGCATTAACAACATCGCTGTGCACCCACCCGACAAAATAGTAAAGTTCAAGTTCGCCCACGCAGATGAACGCATTGATGTATTTATGTACATATGTATGTATACATCCTATATGTAAACATTTGTATTTAAGATTTATATAGAAACCTGTTTCGCTTTCACTATCGTTAAGTCTGTTTGGTAATGTCATATTTCTTGTGAGCTTTCTTTCGTTGGTTCACATTATCGATATCGATTTCGTAAGTCTTTGTCGGTTGTCATTACACAGACACACACACACACACACATACACTCACACATAAACGTAGACAGAGGCACGCACATACAGACAGACTAGTATGGCCAGCGCATCGTTTGTTTGTTTTCGTTCATGCGCTTTTTTTTTCATTCGCTCGTTCGCTGTCGCTTAATTTCAGACACTCTGGCACCATTTTATTCAAAGTCATTTTCCGCAAGCGTCAAGAGTTATTATTCATGCATGCCTATTCCTACTTTATTCGCATACCATTTACTGCTGACTGTGCGCAAGCAGGAGCGTGCATATGTATGTATGTATGTACGTATGTAAGTAAGTAAGTAGTTAGTTAGTACAACAAAAACAATTAAACGCATTTGTCTCTGTTGCAAATCGAGTGGCGCAATGACATTGTGTCTGCAACTGTTGCCCCTTTTTAACATAAATTGCTTCATTTCAATGTGTGGACAGAGGACAATTCAGGTTATTAAAACAAAGAAAAACTGCAAAAAGAGGTCAGCATTTTACATACACACATGTTACATACATACATATGTCTGTATGCACATGTGTGCCGCGGAAGTGCATGAAAACTGATATGCACAAGTACAAATAAAATTGTTATGCGTATTGTCTTTTGCTTCGCTCGCTTTGTCAGCAAAAACTTTTAAAAGCACCACGATACTAATTAGATAACATGTGGCAACGCCAAATATGCAAACACACACACAGAAAGTGTCTACGATAGTTTTCATAATGAGAATTGGTCCTTAAATTTATTACAAGTCACGACCTTGTCAAAAGCAGGTGCTGATATCTGTGTGTATGGCATTTGTGCATACATATTCAAGTCTGCCAGTTGAATTATACAAACATACATACATATGTACATACGTATTTGAGCAATATCCTTGAAAAGGTTTCTTGACACAGGCGACAGCAAAAGCAAATTGCAAACGCAACGTACAAGAGAGACAGCAAAGCGACGACGTCACATTGACGTCTTGCGGTTATTATTATGTATGTTTTTTTTTAACCAATACAAATACAAGAATACAGGTATATTTATATGTATGTATGTATGTATGTTCATTTATAGATTCATATACACATTTATCTGACATACAAATGTATGTACATACGTATGTCTGTAAGTGCTTACAACGTCAAAATGCAGCTGGTAATGCTTGCTCACCTAGTAAGATGCCCTGGCCCCCAATACTCGTAACAAAACAAAAAAAAAACTAGCATACCAATACACGCACACACACACACACATGCAATAACAAAACAAAGAGCAATGAAAAGCAATGGCAGCGCAGTCGCAGCTCTGCTGAGATTACATGTTGATAATGCTGCGGCGGCGCACAGGATTCGAACGAAACAAAAACAATGGACAACGCATACATATACAAAACAGGGGTTTAAAAAAAAACTAGCCAAAGAGAGAAACAGACAAGAAACGTAAGTAAGGTAACGGACAAAGACAAAATGTAACCCGCAAAGTCGTGATTTTGACTTTAGCGATAAGCAGAGGACACAGGCAGGAATTGTTGCTGGTTTTGTCGTTGCTTTAGCTGCACTTTTAGCCAATTTTATATTACATACAAACGTAATATATGTAGTAGTATGTATGTATTAGCGTGTAGTTATATGCTGTTGTATGTAATGCCAGTAATTTGGTAACTTGTAATAAGCGCAGAGCTGCCAGATCGCATAAATGCATAGTAAAGAACTCTCAAATCGAACTCAATCAGCTATGTATTCAATTATCAAATGTAAATAAATGCCAGTAACTTGGCAACACGTAATACGCGTAGAGTTGTCAGATCGCTAGCAAGTATGTATTTAATAGATCTGATCTGTCAAATCTAACCCGATCAGCAAAAAAGGTATTGTTTGTTTATTTAATGTCAGCATAATGACATGTAATAAGCGAAGCTGAGTTGCCAGATCGCGTAAATATGTATGCACTTAATTATCAAATTTGGCAGCATGTTATAAACAAGACAGAGTTGCCAGATCACTTTCTGACTGATCTGTCAAATCTAGCCCGATCAGCAGCAGAGTAAGAATGTAGTAGTATTAAATTGTAGCATTTAAAAAGAGTAGTAAAATAATTATTTTAATTGCTAGTGTTTTGGTAAAGACGTAATGCACTAACCGAAATATCTACCGCAGTGGACACCGGTGGCAAGAGCGGCGGAGCCGGCAATCGCATTGCTTGGAACACCGCATCCGGCCGTACTAAATGTAGAGCCGCCGCCGCCGCTGCTGTTGTTTGTTGCGCCACCGATGGAACCGATGCCCATTCCAGTTCCATTTGTTGGCTTCTTCCAGCCTCGCCAATTGTTGCACAACGATTCCGCCTCGGAGCTCCAACTGCAAAGTGAATCCTCCTCAAAGCGTATGGAATCATCGAAACTGAAGCGATCCATTTCCTCAGGATTCCATTCATTGCCGCCACCACCGGCGGCAGGATTTGCATCGGCGCCAGCGCCTCCAGCAGCAGCTCCACCGCCGGCAGCTGCATTGTTATTATTATTGTTGTTATTGCGGCCAGCGGCGGCTACAGCGGCAGCGCCAGCTGCGCCGCCAGCAGAGGCATCGGCTCTGTTGTTGTTGCTGCCGTTGCGATTCGCCAGATTGAAGCTGAGCTTTAAGCAGTCTGTGAGCTTTTGCTGCCTCCTATGATTGATTTGTTGCTGTTGCTTTTGTTGTTCCTGCTGTTGTTGTAGTTGTTGCTCTGTGCCCGCTGTTTATTGTGATTTTAAGCGTTCGTTTGGATGGATATTTGTTTTTGCTTAGTTTTTTTTTTGATTTCTTGTTCTTTTTTGTTGTTTGTTTGTTTTGTTTCTCTTGCGGTTTTGTTATTTTCCTTGTTAAGTGCAATTTAGATTTCGACGCTCAAGTTTTCGTGTAAAAGGCGAAATGTTGAGCGGGTTTTTCGCATGTTTTCCTTTTGTCAAGTGCTGCTTAATGCTTTAAATTGATTTAAAAACTATTTATTTACAAATATTAATAAACACAGTGTGTGTATATGTACGTCTCTTCTACTACTACTATTTATTTTTTCTCTTTCGGCTTGTTTGTTGTTTTTAAATTCTTTTTGGTATGAGGGATGGACGCGTGCTTAAAAACTGCAATAATTGCGAGAAGTCTAACAGTTTTTAACTTTCGTGCGTGTCTTGATAATTTCGCTTTTATTTTACTTTTTTATTTTGCATTTCACGCACGAGAAAGACGTGTGTCACGATTCACCCCATCTCTATTTTGTATTCCACTTGCATACGCACGAACTTTTAACTGACCGATGACCAAGCGATTGTTATGAAGAGGGCGGGAGGAAGTACCTCAAAAGTGACAACACAAAATACTTTAATAGTAGAAACTTAGATGAAGAGTCATCAGAAGACACAGGCAAACGAACTGAACGCGTTGCGTTGTTGCGACTGTGTCTGCGACTGTTGTCTATTGTTTATTGTCGCTGTTGTGTTTCATGCTATTTTTCACGGCTATGTGAATTTGTACCCCCCACAGCAGCAGCAGCAGAAGCAGCGATTCAGAATCAGAGAGTGAGAAAGTCACAGAGGCAGCGTCGCTGGGGGAGCAGTAACTGCGACACTCTGTGTGTTTGTGTGTGTGTATGTCTGTCTGTCTGCCTGTCTGTATTTGTGTCTGTGTGTGACTGCCAAAATAGAGAACGCCAAAATGGCCAATTGTTGTTGGTCACACAGTTTTGTGTATGTATGTATGTACAAACATACATAGATACGCACATACATACATAAATACAGAAGTATGAATGCATGCATGTGTATGTGGCGTTGTTGCTGTTTTAACTGCAGCAGGACCAGCTGCTCCGCTGTTGCTGCTGCTTTAACCGCCGTCGTTGTCTTTCCGTGCGCGCGTCCCTTTAGCAACCTTTAATTATTTTTCACTTTTATGCCTTCTGCTCATCTTCGTTCGCTCCTTTTTATCCTGCTTTATGCCTTGTCGCGAAACCTGCGCGCGAGCTCGCTCTCTTTATCGCACTCGTACTCGCTCTGGCCTGTTTAGACAGACAGAAACACTGAACAAGCGTACACACACACACACATAAATATATATACACTAATGCACCGCTCCCGCACACACAGACACACACACACAGAGCAGCAGCAACAACAGCAACAGCACAACATCAATATATTGATATACATATATCAATGGCTGTATGTGTGCGCAAATGTGTTGGTTGAATGTGTGTGTGCACGAAATGCGTTAAAGAAAACGTTGAAAAAACCTTTTTGTTTGCCCGTTTCGAATTAATTTAGCTTTTTCACACCACTTATGCACTCCAATTTGTTAGTTGTTAACCAATGCAGAATTTAGTTATGATTTCGGGTTGCATTTGCTGCATTTTTACACAGTTTTTATGAATTTGTACGGGACTTTGTTTTTATCCATCACAAAAATCGCGTTTGCGTTCGTACTAGTGATGTAAAAAAAACATCGCAACATCGACTTACAAATACATTTCTAAGCGATTTATATCGAGCGCTATCGATGTAAAATCGGCCTTTAACAATTAGCGATAGAAGCGTGAGTAGTAAATTACATTCGTTACATAAAATATTTGCAATCAACTTAATAAATATAAACAAGCAAACTCTGAATATATAAATACATATGCCCAAAACCAAAATTTAATTAATTAATTGCATCTTATAATAAATCTTGTTAATAACAACGCAAGCAATAGACAGTGACGATGACATTTGCAATATAGAATGTATATAAATATACAATCCCAAAAGATAAATATAATAAACACTACAGTAAACAAATCAAGTAAAGAAGATCTATCGATAACTTTAATATAAAATCAAATATCGAAATAATATATTGGTGGCCATTTATAATTTCAATGCTAACTATCGATAGTACATGGCGCGCATTTAAAATTAACTTGTATTATCTACAGATCTTTCACTATAAAAAGATTCCACAGATTCAAGCTGTGATATTAGTCACGCCAATGGCGTGAATTAACGCCTTACAAGTTATAATTTAATAATATGAAGAGGTATATATGTATATAAATATATATATATATATATATGACATGCAAAATTGTAGGATCTATCTATAAATTTAGAGAAAAAGAAAATATCGTATATTTTTCTGACGTCACCATAAGGTGCATCAGCTCTTGTCCGTTTTGCAAATATTATTATGTTTTGTTTATACGATGAAAAATTGCGGGACACTATCGATAGGTCGAAAGAATAAGTGTCCATCGATAAGTGTAAGCAAAACAGAACACTAGATATATCGACAGCGCCGACGATAGTTTTGTAGCACTAGCACAAAAGCTTCGTGATATGTAACTCAAATAATTGCTGCCATGACAACAGCCATTCTGGACTAAAGTAATTTTGCATATGAAGCTACCTTGACCTAATTCTTTGTTATATGGAATTCCTTTTAAATCAAATCAATCAATTCCCTTGAGATTGATATATTTCATTAAATTTAACACTATTTTCTGTTTATGTCTTCTGGCGATGAACAATTCCTTAATTAAAATTCCAATTGGACATTTTGGGTATTCGCATATTTCCAATTGGCCAACGTATGTATGTCATTGAAAATAGGCGAAAATCAGCGCAAATCACGGGAATACACGTTCAATGTATTCTACATTGCGATGTGGAATATTTTCCTTTTGCTGTGCGACTTTTCATTTTAATTAATTTGAAAATCAAAAGATAATACAAATTAGACAGAGATGGTGCCATTTGAAGATTTTGGCAATTTTGCCGTTATACGAACTGCGAGAAATGCACAGAGTTGTATTTCTGATTTGAATTGCGAGGGTAGGTTAAAAGATTGTGTAGAGATTTCAAGAAAATATGTCGTTATGCTGCACCATTTGATCTCCCTTTTGGGACAGTATTTTAATGGCTTTATATACATTTAAATTGCTGAAGTGTGCAAAAAGTGCTATATAAAATAGTTACGTCTAAAAGTTATTAAATATACAGTTTATACGATATATGCAGCGTCTGTGGCTTGGAAACTGTAAAGTTGTCCATTTTGGCATTTCATAGTTTTTTGTTATCGATCTATTGGCGGATTTTTCAAAAAAGCACTTTAACGATACGATACTATTTAACAACACTGTTTACCACGGCATGAATGTTTTTTTGTCGGTCTGGCAACGCGCCGACTTGGCGGCGCTTTAAATGCGTGCACATGGAGGAGAAATGGCGAATGATAAAAGTTTAACTACGAGTCGTGTTTATAACAAACTCGTGCACTCGTGTACACTCGTTTTTATGCATGCTGTATAAGGGTATCTTATCAGTGATAGTCCGAGTAAAAAACAAACACGAATTAAGCCATTATAGTGATATATATGTGCTGCAATCACAGAGACAGCAAGTGGAGGAGCTTCAATGTGACGTTCAAGGTTAAACGGGCGACGCACAGTGGTTCACGCACGAGACTCACGTGGCAAAAATTTAAACCTTAAATGTAGATCGATAGAGAATTGTTTATACTAGTTTGTAAATCTCGGCGGTAGAACTCCTGAAATATAAACAATTATTCCATTTTTTTTTATTAATTGAAGTAGTTTTTGAACTTTGTAAAGACTTTTAACATAAAGTTCACGGGAGTTCAGAAAAATTACTCTAACCTCGGGAGTCTGTGAACATTTTTACAACTATTTCAAGAAAGATCAGTAGTCAGTAAGTGACGGCTGACTTTTAATTTAATATTCATTAACTAAATATAATATTGAACTATTGCAATTTGTGAAAAATCAGAGACAACTGAAGGAGGTTTATTCAAAAGAAATGGTAAATTTAATGTATATAATATAAAATAAACATAGCTGAGGAGACAATGAAATAAATAACAACATTAATTGTATACACTAATTTGGTTATTATTAAACTAAAAAACTAGAAATGTTTAATTGAAATTTCATTTTGTTTTCATATGTATTTATGACTATTATATCATTTCATTGGCAACATAAATTATGATGGGAAAAGCATGGGCAAGATTTGCCTAACTATTGGCAAACTCAAAGTAACAGGAACTACAACAACACACAGGCGTTATTTCTATGTTGCTTCCTTAGAATTCCCAACTTGTTCTAGCAGCACAACATACTAGAGAACAAGCTTGGATCGTTGGATAAACTAGTAGCTCAAAATGCTACTGATGAGGAAGATTGGCAACTCCTGAAAGAGCTGTATATCTGTGTTTTATTGGATGTTGATATATCTGTCATATGGACAATAAATTGACCTCGAGTCATATTTGATATATCAATTGATATTAAGAAACAAAACCGCAACAGAAATATCGTTAACCGACATTAACCTATTTAAATCTAGTTCCAAAAATGAAATCTAAACTGAAACAAATTGTTTTTCATTTTGTATCTTTTATCTTCTGTTTGTTTTTGGCCCGATCCTGACAAAATTCAACTATCAAAAACTCTTGCTAGGATCAGGACTTTCAACATCCCATAGAATAAAAGGAGTTACAATTCCTGAATGGAACGAGAAACGTCTTTAAAGAACATATCTATTAATACAGTTTTGTTTCTTAAGATTTTAAAGGTTTTGAAGTTCTATTGTTGTTACTGGAATCGATATTTTTGTTTCAGTATTAATCTCTGATTTATATTGTTTATTTATGTGTTTTAAAATATTATATATTTATATAGCCTAAGTTTCAATAAAAACTAAATCAAACTTTGATCATCTGTTGACACAAAAAGACTTCTGTCTGATATTTAAGATTTTACACTTATATAAAAGTGAAAATTAATTATCAAAAGACTTTTGATATTTGTCATGTTTCCATTGTTCATTTCAATGGTTTAAGTTCTAATGAAAACCAAATCAAACTTTGAGCATCTGTTGATGAAAAGACTTTAAGATTTTTCACTTATTTCGAAGTGTAAATGAACTATAAAAACTATGGTTTAAATACCGATGAAAACCAAATCAAACTTTGAGCATCTGTTGATGAAAAGACTTTAAGATTTTTCACTTATTTCGAAGTGTAAATGAACTATAAAATGGTTTTTCTATGGTTTAAATACCGATGAAAACCAAATCGAACTTTGAGCATCTGTTGATGAAAAGACTTTAAGATTTTTCACTTATTTCGAAGTGTAAATGAACTATAAAAACTATGGTTTAAATACCGATGAAAACAAAATCGAACTTTGAGCATCTGTTGATGAAAAGACTTTAAGATTTTTCACTTATTTCGAAGTGTAAATGAACTATAAAAAGGTTTTTCTATGGTTTAAATACCGATGATAACCAAATCAAACTTTGAGCATCTGTTGATGAAAAGACTTCTAAGGACTTCGTTTTCTAAATCTGCCTTCCATTTAATCACTAGTTTTTTCTAAATAATTTAACACTGATAATAATTGTTTTATTTTTTTTTATAAATTCAAGCTTTGAAAACAATTTGATGCGGATTTTGAAGCTAAATAATGTATTGCTATAAGTGCCGACGTCATTGAAGACATCTTTCCGATTCTTAAGACTTTGCACTCATATTAATGTGAAAATTAGCTATTAAATTCCGTTTTTAACTCTTGGCAATAGCTTAGATATGATATGTGTGTTCCATCAGGAACTAGTACAAGTCTTTATCCCTTCCTAAATGAATAATGTATATTCTTTGCCCAGTTTATTTCGTGTAGTTTTATACACAAATTAAAATAGTATTTGCCACGTTTTCACTGCAGAACTCTCCCTGCCTTCTATACTGCCTTTTCCGTTCGATAAATCCTTAAACATAGTACCAATACTTATACTTAAATATAACTAATAATAAGTATATTAACTTAAAATCAACCTTATACTTATATCAACGCTTACACTTATGCCTATTTGTATACTCATACTAAACCCTATACTTATGCGAATTCTAATATAAATAGCTATACTCTTAGTAGCATTAATACTATTATTTATGCTTATAGTTCCAATACTTTTTATAACACTAATACTTATTGATCTGATTGGCATTTTCTGAAGTTTTTCCCTTACAACAAATGCTGCAACATTTAAATACATAATTGTGAACTTTATTAACTTTCTTTCAGTTTTAATTTAATAATATACTACATAATATTATATTTGTAATATGAAATGTTAATTTATCAACAGATTTACTAATATTATTATTAGTTGCTGTTAAATAAATAAAAATTCCAAATTATAGACACTGTAACACTGCGCGCGCAGCATTCACAATCACAATCACCACCACCAACATCTCGGCCGTATCTGAGGTAATAAACGTTAATAATGTTGACGGAAACAGAGCGCGGCTGGTTGTGGCCAGTTACTTAGTTTTCAGTGGGTTCAGTGTTAATCATGGCGCCACGGCATATACTTGAGCTCAGCGTGGATGAGCAGAGACGCTTCATCGACTCCTTTGATCTGATGATCAGTGACTGTGATGGAGTTGTCTGGCTGCTGGTCGGTTGGATTCCCGGCACCGGCGAGGCAATTAATGCCCTTAAAAATGCCGGCAAGTCCATTAAGTTCGTGTCCAACAACAGTTTTCGCACCGACGATCAGTATATGGAGAAATTTGATAAAATTGGCGCACACAATGTACACCATGATGATATTGTGCATCCGGTGAAAAGTATTGTACGATATTTGCATAAAAATAAGCCGGGACAACGTGTCTACTCGCTGATGTCGCTGGAAGCTAATGAAACGTTGCGTAAGCACGGAATTGAATATGAGTCACTGGTGGGTTCAATAATCTAGCTATCTATCTATCTAACCAACTATATACTATTATAACAATCTCATAACAATGCAGCAAATTAAGGAGCATTTAACTTCGGCCACGCTGGTCGACTATCTGGCAATTGAAGAACCTGTGGATGCTGTACTCTTTGATATACATCTGGATCTGTCCTACGTGGAATTGGCCAAGGCAATACGTCATCTGCAAATGAACGAGAACTGCCAGTTGATAGCTGGTGGCAGTGATATTATTATGCCACTGGCTGATAATCTTAATGTGGCCGGTTTCTATGATTTCTTGCAACACGTTAAGCGCTATACGAATCGTGAGGCGACCTTTCTGGGGAAACCATCGCCCATTCTTGGTGAGATGCTGAAGAGCATGTATAACATTGAGGAGCCGAGGCGCTGTATATTTGTGGGCGATATGTTGGTTCAAGATGTGCAATTTGGCAAATCCTGTGGCTTTCAATCGCTGCTCGTCCTCTCCGGCAGCCTGACCAAAGATGATATGATTGCAGCGCCGCCGGAAGCTCAGCCAGACTATTATGCCGATAGCCTGGCCGACTTTAGTCAATTGCTGGAGAATGTAAAGTTGAACTGAGCATAGCTGCAACTTTATTACTCATTGTTGTTCACATTGTTCTTGTTGTCCAATTAAAAAAATATATATAAATGTATAAACAGTCAGTTGGATTACAAAATAATCCTTACAGCTCCAGATCCTCGGGATGATAGAGCTCGGTAAGTAAACGATAGACATAAGAGGGAGCATGACCGCCGCTATATGAAATGAGATACACATAGATATTAGAATTAACTTATGGTGCAGACAATTTTGTTAACTTACGTGTTGGATATGAAGAGCGTAACCAATTCAGGTGGCACATAATCAAACTTGGGACTGTAGACCTTGGCATCGCGAGCCGGCAACGAATCATAGGCAATCACATCCTCAGCACAGCCAACCATATTGAAGGCATCCTGTTCACACAAATGCAATGGCGAAAGTTTGTACATGGGTGCCAAGACAATTACGGGCACTGAATAATGTTTGGCGGCCAGGGCGACTGTATAGGCGCCACAGGCGGCTCTCAGACCGCCATTGGCCAGAACACTGTGTGTGCCAATGATGACCTTGTTGACGCGCGACATCATCGCAAATATAGATGCATCCGGTATTACAATAATCTCTACATTCTTCTCATTCGCCAGCGTGGCAGCCAGATTGTGACCCTGTTTTGTGTGTGTGCGTGCGTGTGTGTGTGGATAAAGAAATGCATAGATTAATGCTTTGTATTAACAATTTGATTGGCATCCACCCACCCGACAGGCTGGCGCACATTCGGCCACAATGATGGTAAGAAATTGTCGTTTCTTAATTGCACGCTTCAAGAAATTCTCAACGCTACGCGAATGTCCCAGCGTTAATATAATCTCCGAGGAGTGAATATGCTCTTCGGCCTGAACACTGATATTCTCGGAACTTGTCTCCAGTTCCGTTTCCACCTCCTGCAGATGATCGAGCAGCGCCTCACGCAATCCCTGCTGTGGCAGCGTATAATCCACACTGACGCTATTCTCGCTCGTCTGTGTGACCAGCTTGTGCAGCGATAATGATGCCTGCGAATCGTCAGCAAAATGCTGAACCTTTGCCTGCAGCAAATCGAACTCCTCCCGCGTCAGTTTCAGTATCCGGCGTGCAATATTCGAGGTGACAGTTTCCTGTGGCAGCGCCGTTTGCATAATTCTCGACTGTGCCCGCACAATTTGCATAAGTGCTCTGCAAGTTAATTGAATTGTGTTGAGCTGTTGGCAGCTGTTATCTGGTAACCAGTAATTATCATAACTTACTCTGCACTTTGCCAGCTTTTGCTCATTATTATGTACTTGAAAATGTCCAGCGTTTTGTTTGTAATGTTGTAGGAACCTTCCACCAAGCTGCAATATTCTGGTCAGTTAGCGAAATTCTAGTTGTTGTTGTTGGTGTTGCACGTGTGCTTTTAAATAGCTTACCCCATTTTGACAGCGTGTATTAGCTGTGTAACCTCCTTTAACGGCTGTTCGCGCATTTTATAAATGTTAAATTAGCAATAAATGTGAAAAAAACCAGGTACACGGTTAAATTTTGCTGGCAACGTTGTTATAACAAAAACAATATGCAATCGATACCGTTTGTTGGGAAAGTACTCGTACTCATACCCGTACTCATACTCATACTCGAAATCATAGTGATAACCAACAAGGTTACATATTTCGCCACAACTAAAGTTTCGTTTTCTTGTTTGGTGCACTGACTAAATTTACTCTATTTGTTTCATGTTTTGCTTATGATTAATTTAAAGAAAAATATTTATGAAATACATATATCAACATTATTTCCAATTATAAATCATAATCTTAAGTTAGAGTTTTAATAAAAACAATTTTAATATACGGAATTATATATGGTTAAAAAAACAAGGAATAATGGAAATCAATTAAATGGCGTTGACAGCCGTAGAGTAAATGATTTATTTTGTTAATATAGATATTTATATATTCACATAAATTTGTAATTTTCTCTAGTTCTCTGATTGTGGTGCGTTAAAAAAAAACGCGAGAGAGAGAGAGATTAAATACGTAACCTTGTTAATTATAATTCACTATGCTTGCACGACTCGATACTAATTAGTAATTGTAATCGTTATCGATATCGTACACAAACCATTGGGCAATAATAATAGAAAGCAAAAACAACAAAACCTCGATAAAACTGTGGACAAAATGACCTAAAAGCTTGTTTACGTGTCCGCGTTTCCTCACAGCCAAAAAATCGCTGAAGACACAACGCGCACAGCAGGCAGCGCGAATTGTGCAAGCAATTGTTTATCTTCAAAACAGGTGCATTTACTTAAATTTTGTTTAATTCAATATATTTTATTGTGATAATTTAGCCGGTTCAGGTTCAAGTAATCTACAAATAAGAACAAAAAAAAAACAAACAAACAAACCGAAAACAATAATTATATTTTTATGCATAAATGTTTGCCATTATGTACATACATATTTACACGTCCACATTTCATTTAAGTGCATTATATTAAAATACATTGTATTTAGCAAAACGCTCCACAGTGCAGACGTGTTCAAAATATTCCGCTTAAAATGGGTAGGCGCTTTTGTTTTTTGTTGTTTATCTATTTCCTTTTGTATATTTTTAAAGTTGACACTTGACCCCCAAACCGGCTAAATAAACAGTTAAGAAACATGAAAAGGTCACTAACAAGAATTATTTCCATTTCATATTCTGCCAACTACGCACGTCTCTCTCTGACGGATGCAAAACAACAACAACAACAACACCACATGGTAGCTAACATGAATATACACGGTAAGTGTGAACACACCAACAACAACAAAACTACCATACATATGTACTATACATATATTTGATTTGTTTATGCTCCTGCAGTGAACGCCAATACACTCAAGTACATAAGTCTGCTGACATTAACCCTACAGAATGCGATTCTGGGTCTCAGCATGCGTTATGCCCGCACACGGCCAGGCGACATCTTCCTCAGCTCCACAGGTGAGATTCTTGCTAAGATCGATGTACAGTTGTCACACATACGGACACACACACACACTTGAACAAACACTTTTTTAAATTATCTTAATGTTTACTTAATTGTATTGGAACAGCAACGAATTTTTCATACAATTAGAAACAACAACAACAATCCGGGCAAGCTGATAAGCAAAATATGTTATTTGCTTCCTGTATGCGGGTGTGAGTCTGTGTGTTTGTGTGTGTGTGTGTGTGTGTGCGTGTCGCCTTGACTGATTTATCACTTCACTAAGTGCACCTATACCACAGTTAACGGCCTACAGTGGGACCGTAAAATAAATATCATAGTTTTTTTTTTGTTTTTGGCATTTTAGCGAAATGTTTCTATACCTGTTACTTGTAGATTTAAAGCGTATATTATACATATATCCCATAAAGTACAAATATATGTAGATATATATATATATCGATTTAGCTAATAATGTCGGTCTGTCCGTCCGTCCGTCTGTCTATCTGTCCGTCCGTCCGTGTAAACGGCCGTATCTCAGAGATGATAAGAAGTAGAAGCACCAAATTTGATATGTAGTCTCCTTACATGTGCCACGACTTCTTCGCCACCAATCCAAGAAGAAGAAAACAATTTGCAACTGCAATTTTAAAGCACATACTAGATATTTAACACACATATGTAATATAAGTAACTTAAGATCGATGTGATTAGAATCTTTAATCACGAACGGATAATCAACTTGAAAGATATTCAAGAAACAATTATACGCAGCGTCGTGTCAAAGAAAGAAGAAGATAACACTGATTTTGCAACGTACATACGTCGCTTGCGGCGTGTTTGCTCGTGTATTTCTATCATTTATGTGGTTTATAGTGAAATCTACTTACTAAGTGTTATTTTTAAGGTTTTTTTTCTTTTTATGTAAACTTTAAAATACTTTAAATTAACGAAGATACGGGGATCGGCTGGAAAACGCATCTTTTTAAAATATGGAAAGATAGAAATTTGCTTGTTTTCCTTATAGAACATTAGGTTAATGACTTACCAGCTGAGATTTGCATTGTATAGCCTCAAATCTTTTGAGGTATAATTAAATTTGTATGATGCCTTGGAAAAAGACATTGAATTCTAATGAATAATTGAGTTCTATAATTCTGAAAATACTTTATAAAGTCTAGGTAGATTTGGTGGGATCGATGACATTACAATTCAATTGCATTGAAATAAAGTTTAAGGTTTTTAAGTAAATATCGCAAATTGTATATAAGTATATGTACATTTGTCCAGTCTACTTAAATTTCAAATATTTATTCTATAAAAACATATAGTTTCTATCTATATTATTAGCTTAAACACAACAAGGGATGTTTTAACTGATTTTTAGCTGTCCATTCCTTACAACGATTTGCATGGGATAAAAGAAAACAGCAACACTGGAGATTTTCTTTTGAATGTATGCAAATTCGGAGTAGAAAACCTAAGGAACTGTATAAGAATATCTCATAGTGAAGCGCTATTCCTCGTTTTTATACCCATTACTTTAAGAATAGAAACGGTCTCTTTAGTTATTAAAGGATAAAAGTTCTTAGGAGGTAAAAGAAGGCATCTTCGATCCCTTAAATTGGGTATATGCCTAAACAGCAACAACAGCCGCGTCAAGTCCGTCTAGATCTCAGTCATTCTAAGAGCTAGAGCCAGCAAATTTGGAGACAGTTTTAAGAAAAATTGGAATTTTGTCTCGTTCCCATAATGTTTTAAAACAAAAGAACTACAAGAAGTATTCAAATAAAAATTTACAGATTTGAAATATATATCGGCATACACTGAAAATTGCATTGTGATTGAATAATAAATCACGAAAGTATTAAACATGTCATTTTCCACAGTGTAAAAGTCCGATGAGAGCATACAAAATTCCATAGCATACAGAGTTTGTCAGACTGTATTGAAGTTCTGTGAATAAAATTGCAATTTAAAAGATAACTGACTGTAGACTTTGGGAATGGCGTACACTACTCTAAAGTTCAACGTTCTGAGTTCGAATTAGACGCTTAAGAAGTTTTCGTTTTAATATATATATATTTTTAAATAATATTCTTTTAATTGTTTTCATTATTTACTTGCCTTTCACACTATTTTCTCTTTTTTTTATATCGAATAAATACCCTTTCTAATTGTCTAACTACTAGTTTTTGAATTATAGTATATGTGTATTATTTGAATTTGGTTTTTTATTTATTTTTGTTAATAAGTACTGGGTTCTTCCGATTGTCGCCTTATCAGCTTCTATTTTTTTTGATGAATGATGGACTGAAAGCATTATCGCCATTAATGCGAATGACCGCTAAATGGAGCATAGATGTACACACGTTATTAACATGTTATCATTTTGTCGCTTCTTTCCTCTTTTAGCCGTGCTGATGGCCGAGTTCGCCAAGCTGATCACCTGCCTGGTGTTGGTCTTCAACGAGGAGGGAAAGGACGCCCAGAGGTTTGTGAGATCACTGCACAAGACGATCATTGCCAATCCGATGGACACGCTGAAGGTCTGTGTACCATCGCTGGTGTATATTGTCCAGAACAATTTGCTGTATGTGTCTGCCTCACATTTGGATGCGGCAACGTATCAGGTTACATACCAGCTGAAGATTTTGACCACTGCCATGTTCGCCGTGGTCATATTACGCCGGAGACTGCTCAATACACAGTGGGGCGCACTTGTGTTGCTCGTGCTGGGCATTGTCCTTGTCCAGCTGGCGCAGACAGATGGCGGTGACGGTGACAGTGCTGGTGTCAGCGGTGGCAGCAACAGCGTTGACAATCTAACGGCAGCAACAACTTTGCCGACGATAGCGGCAATGCCAACACAGAATCGTATGCTGGGCTTGTGGGCAGCATTGGGCGCTTGTTTTCTGTCCGGCTTTGCGGGCATCTACTTTGAGAAGATACTGAAGGGTGCCGAGATCTCTGTGTGGATGCGCAACGTTCAACTCAGCCTGTTGAGCATACCATTTGGACTGATCACGTGTTTCGTCAACGATGCCAGTCATATCTACAATAAGGGATTCTTCCATGGATACGATGTGTTCGTTTGGTATCTCGTTTTGCTGCAAGCTGGCGGTGGTCTCATCGTTGCCGTTGTGGTCAAATATGCAGACAACATACTTAAAGGCTTCGCCACATCGCTGGCCATCATCATCTCCTGCATTGCATCCATATACATTTTCAACTTTAATCTCACTCTGCAGTTTAGTGCCGGCGCCATGCTGGTCATTGCCTCCATATTCCTTTATGGCTATGATCCGGCGTCAGGACGATCCGCGGGCAAGACGACGACGCACTCTGGTCCCAGCGATGCGGAGAAGCTGTTGCCACGTGTATGAGATCAGTATACAGTACAGTTCAAACCAATTGGCAACTACACAACAGTTGGCCAACAGTATTGTCGTTTGTCGTTTCAATTATTTTCACTTTTTTTTATTATAATAATCGTTCTCTTTTTGGGGCAACTACAAGCCCGTGTGATGATCATCTGTGTACTTCAACTGTATAGATATTTGTACTGCTTTTGATATTCAACAGGGAAGCATTTCGTATTCCTAAATATGCATGGGCATATGCATATACATCCGTGCGTGTATGTCTGCGCATATACACTAACATTTAGTTCCACATTCGTCGAATTGCAATGTGCTCTAGCCAGCGATGATGTATTTAAAGATAGTTCATATTGCCAGCGACAAGAGCACACAGTTTAAATGTATGTCATTGTGTTTGATAATATATTATTATATATATATATATTAAACAAATAAGACCAATCAAATGTTAAGTGTTTTATTTGACAGTTGTCATTGATGGAATTTCGTCGTCCCACCCTATAAAGTATGTATAATCTTAATCAGCATCAACAGCCGAGTCGATATAGACATTTCTGTCTTTCTGCCCTTCTCTCTGTCTGTCTGTCTATCTGCCCGTCTGTCTGTCTCTCTGTTTCTATGCCAACTAGTCGCTCAGTTTTAAAGCTATCTCGATGAAACTTGGCACATATCCATCTTTTTGCAGCAGGCAGCTCATATGTTGGAACTGGCCGCTGGATCGGATCACTATATCATATAGCTGCCATAGAAACTATCGGTCAAAAATCATACTATAGTATGACAAACTATTTTCTTTTTCGATATACGTCAACCAAACACAGATTATACATCCTAACCAAAGTTTGTTCAAATCGGATCACTATATCGGTTAGCTACCATAGGAAATATCGCTTGAAATGTATCAGAAAAAAACAAAGAAGACTGGCTACTGTCACTCCCGTTCCGACTCTTCGCCTTGTTTTATAGTAATATTTCTATATTCATTTATTTTATTTATAATTACTGCAAAGACAATATAAATTTGTAATCGAAGACCTTAAGCGGGGTCTTAGGCTAATTACATTTTAACTGTTAATTTGCTTCTTTTAGAAAATAGATAAAGAATTCATGACCGTCGGGTTGGCTCAACTGTCGACTTTCCTACTATATTCTTTAAATAATTACACCAATTAAATGAAAAGTGTCAGTCCCATCAATAACTAAGAATTGGCTGAAATGGCAGATATTTTCTGAAGAACGTATTCCTTGGGAATTTGTTCTTCGTATTTAATATGTTGTAAAATTAATAAAGATATGCTTTGAAAGTCTTACATTTCTTTTATTGTTATTTAAATTGTTAAATTGAAATGCCAGATATTTGCTAGAGTAGATATGCTTTTCGTAATCCTCTTTCTCAGTCGCAAATTCGCTGAAATAAGAGATTAAAATTCTTAATAAGAGCTGATTTAAAGCTCAAACCGATTTCTGTTTCCATTTTGTGTAATCGTGTAAAACATTTACAAACCACAAAAAAGTTTCGTTTAATCATAGAACGAATTAGATTTATTTCTCTAACGTATTTCTATCATATATACTTTCTGATTAATAATAAAATAGTAGCATAAAAGTCGTACTCCGTACTGAAGTATCCTGCGATAATGTTTCACCTTCTGCTGTAGTATGTGTATTATTAATAATAATGATAATAAAAATAAAAAATAATGAGGGAATCAATTGTGGTTAAACTTTGTTGATTCTTAATAACGAACTTACAAGCTCGCAATGCCTAAACAATTCTTAAAAATTAAACTATTGAATCATCTATTATGAATTAATTACACCAGCCAAGAGTGACATCATCTCTGGAGCTCTGCAAGCTTAGGACAAGCTCGTACAGTCGCAATGCTGGTCCCAGCTTCAGGCCAAAGCGATCGATGATATCCTGGCGCGTAAGTACCATTAATGCGGCGCCATCGATTTCCTGCACCTTAAAGATGTTCGACTGTTGCGGATAGAACTTTGCCACATAGCCAACGACCTGATCAACGTCCCAGCTCTGTACAGGTCTCTGAAATTCTTTTGCCGTTTCGGTAACAGCCGGTTGAGTGACTTCACCATTCTCTTTATCCTCTATGTGAATTGGCGGCTCAATGATAGTTGGTGCCGTTGTCTGTGGAGATTGCGATCGGCTCTTTGGTGTTTCTGTCTCCTTATCGGTGATTTTATTAGTCGTTTCAATCTCTTGATCTCGTGGCATCAACAATGTTAATGCGACGGGCTTATCCTCAACAGTATTACAGTCATCAGCAGCAGCAGCATTCGTTGCAGCATCGTTGCCATTCTTAGTTATTAGCTGCTTGACAATTGCCATTTTCTTGGCATTGGCAGGAGCTGGATCTGAAGTGGCCCGCTTCTTGCGTCCAGCTTTAGCTTTGCGCGGCGGTGATTGTGATTCAATTTGTGCCACATCGTCATCGGTATCCAGTGCATTATAGCTGGGATCACAGCTATAACACTTCCATGCGGGATCTGTCAGCTTGCTGGGCAGTACACGTGGCCAATGGCATTCCAAATGATAGACATTGGCGCATACACAGCATATCATTAGATCCTTTAGCTGATCGCTGCTCTTGTTCGAAACACAAACGCGACAACGCCGGCATTTCTCACACTTGTAACGTTTCCGGGCATTGGTCAGAATCTCAAATGTAATTGGCAAGCAGCTAAAATGCCCTGTATAATGAACAAATAACAAATAATGGCAGTTTCTACAGGCAACTCAAAATCAAGGTGTACTTACATTTCAGTGTGCAGGCCTTGCAGGCTAGAAAATTACTCTTGTAGCCGGAACCACGTTTCGGTTCACTCTTGCTGCACTTTATGCAGGTATCGTAGTTCCGCAATTGCTCTGCACTGGGCATGGCAACTACATCGGTGGATTCCTCATTCACATTACTGCTGACAGTTGACGTTACAGGTAACTGTTCGCTTGCAGTTTGTGAATGCTGTTGCACGGGCGATGATGATGGCTGCGCTGTTGCTATTGCTGGCGATGGGACAGTCGCTGGCGATGGAACAGGTGATGGCGATGGTGCTGGCGCGGAAACGGGGGCAGGTGCCGTAACCGGTGTCGCTGACGGCGCCGGCAATGAACTGCGCGCTCCGCGTGATATATAATTGTCGGACGGATCGTAAACTAGTTTGGGTTTCTAACAAAGGCAATAATTGTGAATTATGTATATTCCCTAGTTGCACAGATTACTTAGGCTGTCGTAACTTACCTTAACGCGGCCCGTGGTGCGCACAGTGCCTGCCGTGCCGCCATTGGCGTTGTTGGCATCATTGCTGCTGTTGCTGCTGCTGTTGATGTTCGGCGAGACGTTGTTGTTGTTCAGTTTACTGTTGTTGCTGTTGCTATTGCTATTGGCAACGGCCACTGTGCCGGCCACCGCATCATCCTTGTCCTCATCTTTGCTGCGTTTCATTTTGTTAACTTCTTGATTGTTTTGGCTAACACGGCAACCAAACAAAATTGTCGACGGTATCGTTGCAATGCGCGGTCGCCGCTTGTTTAACGTACAAACCGATAAGTTATCGATACCAACTATCGCACCGGCTATCGATGGGCATTAGTCAAATAATTTAATAAGTAGCGCGCGCGCTATTACACGACTTTTTTTTGTTGCGAATGAAATAAACATAAACATGTTATGTACATATATGTAAATATGTTTTTAGTATTTGTATAGATAAAAAACAAATTTTGTGAGTTTTGCATTTGGTTAAAACAATTACTTGATTAACTGTTTATTTATTTCACTTATAAAATTTTTATAAGATTTCCTTAAAAGTAAGTGACAAAATATAAATATATGTTATTAATACACAGTTAGTCAAGTAATTATTTTGACAAAATGCAAAACTAACATATTTGTTTATTTATTTTTGGAAATAGTTAAATCCATTGAATATTACTTTTTTCTAAATTTATTTTGCGAACTACAAACAGCTTAAATAAAATAAGGACACAAAAAATACAAATTTAAATAGAGCTATATTTTGTCTTTATTATTTTGTCAGAAAAATTACTTGACTAACTGTACTTATTTTCAGTTTTTCTTGATTTTATTTTTATATATTTTTATTATTTAATTCTTTGAAAATTTGCTGCTACTTATTGTCTTTATTTGAGAAAATATGTAGAATATTGTTAATATTTGTGTATATTTTTTGTAAATTCTGTAAATATTCTGTATTATTCCCCATTTCCCATTAAAAAAAATGAAAATTTGTTCTTTTAAAATATGTTTCGTTGTCTTTTTATGCGTCTTTAACAATTTGTAGCGAAAAGCATTAATATTAATCAATTCAATAATTACAAATGTACAATAACTTAACTAGGAATTAATTTAGTTTCAACTAGAAATACAGTTGGCGTATCTAAATCGTGTGATGTGTTGATTTACTATGTGCGTTTTGTGTTCACAGGCTGAGGAAAGCGAACAACAGAGGATAAAAACAAACTCTTTTTCATGATACCCTTGCAGAGGTTATTATAAATTTGTTACGAAATGTGTAACGCATTAGGGGGAGATGTGTATAAAGTACATATATTTATTCTCGATCAGGACAGCGAGCCGTGTTGTTAAATATCATCTATTTCCCTCTGTTTCTATGCAAATTATTCCCTCAATTTTGTTGAAACTTGTTATACTAGGTAAACAATTTAAAGTTGTGTAAAAAACTTGTTTGTTTTTTTGAGATATCTCAGCCAAACTTACAGATTATGTATTTAATATTGTCTTCCTACTTTCTTTAAATCGGACAACTATATCATATAATTGTCAGAGGAAAGATCGATCGAAAATCAATTATCATATGAATGAAATTCATTTATATGAAAAACTGGGATTTTTTTTCAGATAACTCTTGCCAAACTCATAGAATATGGATTTTGTTATTGTCTTAAACATTCTAAAGCAAATTTTGTTAAAAACGAATTACAAACGAACGAAAATCAATGTTTAATATAAAAAACTAAGTGGTTTTCTTGACATATCTCCACCCGACTCACAGATTATGTTTTTGGTAATAGCTTCTACAACCTGACCAAGTTTAATTTATAACGAACTACTTTATCATATATAAGTGTCAGGGGAAAGATCAGTTGAAAATGGAATACGGGGCTACGCAAGGGCAACAAATCTTCGGTGTGCAGAAGATAAACTTTCTTTCTTTTCTATTTTCTTTGTTTTTGGTATTAGTTTCATTCAATTTTAATGCGACGACCATACTTCCAGGCCAAGTGGACCAGTTCGCGATGTGCCAGCGCCCAGGCGAGCAGACAAACGATTCCAGTTCCCAGACCGATGCCCATATGCGTGGCAAAGATTGCATCTTGGTACTGCAGAGCGAGAGAAAGAGAGATTGCATATGGAACGAGGGAGATGGTATACATAATATAACAATACTCACCCAGTAACAGATAAGACCGGCAAGCAACAATGTGCCGCCAAATAGTTTTCCCGGCCAGAGACCCTGGAGGGGATTCAATGACAACGGCTGATACTGTTGTCGAATATACCACGTGCTGTAGAGAATTCGACCCAGCATATTGATGCAGTTGGCAAAAATGAAGCCGACCGGACCAAAAATGCCCGTCAAAATGTACGACAAGACGAGGAAACTTATCGAGAATATTGCCATTAAATAGTTATATTTGTCGATGTCCCGACTGGTGTTGGTCGCAAACATATAACCCTCGCTAATGCCATTCACAGACAGCAAATAGATGGCCAGACAGTGCCATTGGAGTAAACGCTGTGGCAATCCGCCGGCAACGAAATCCTCACCACCGTACAGCAGCAACAAGGTATGTGAATAGCTCTGCCCGAAGGTGAATGCAATTAGGCCAATCGAGCTGACGCCCAGCAGCAAATTATGGAGTACACTGCTCGCCTGACGCACACGCTCTTGCGGCTGTTTGGCCAGACGTGTGTCTCGCGATATCGTTTGTGTAAAATAGAAATAGGCGCTATCCTCGATTGGACGGAATATGAAACGGGCTGCCATGCTGCCCAGATTGTTGACCACATCGTAGGTGGCCTGTTCGCCAAAGCTGAGCACCGGCGACACAGACATCACATATTTCTCGCCCTCGGTTAGTATCTGCTTGAGTATGCCCTGTTTAACGAAACTCAACGTCAACGTTTGCAGTTCTCTGTTAAAGAAACTGTCGGATGAACGATTGATGACGCCCGGCAGTAGCTCAGACAATTTGGTAAATGGAAAATCATCCATATTCTCGAAAAGCGAACGTTCCCAGGAACTAGATTCAGGCATTGTCTTGCCTTTGCGTCCCTGTTGCTGCTTCAACCTGAAGTCGTTGAATCGCCTAATATAGTACTGAAAGAATCCATATTGACCGACAACAATGGTAATAGCGCTAGCCAACTGGGCAATGGCAAAGGCAGTTATTGCCGCACTCCGATCCCCTGTGACAATCCATAGAAAGATGACGGAGCGCACCAGAATGTGGAGTGTGTTGAGGACAATCTTGAGCTTGACAAAGCAAAAGACTTGCGATACAAATACCGTCGATTCGGCAAGTAATTCCAATACGCAGGACAATGCAACGGCATAGCAGGCAAACTCATATTGTCCACTATAGGGAGTATCCACGGCGGAGAGCCAATGCAGCCAGATATATAAACAGGGAACGCAAAGAGTGGCACAAATGGGCACACTGTACGATAGATAGATAGATAGAGGGAGAGAAGGAGAATGGGTCAGGGCATTTAGACAGGATTCATGAATGGTACATCCATGTGCACTTACGTAAGCCACATCTGATTGATCAATTGCGCCCACGAGCACTTGTCCCGCTGCTGAGAGTTGGCGCTCAATGCCGCCCGGTTGATCGCCTCGCGCGACAAAAAGAGCAGCGTGCTCTCGAGCAGCAGCAGGCGCACATTCATAATGCCCAGCACTTCGCGACCCACATTGCGCACAATGTAGGCATTGATGCCGAACGTTAGGATGCGGCACAATATCTGCAACGACAATGCCAACGATTACAATTCTGACTCATGCATTAATCTATTTCATTTGTTGGAATTGCGCCAGGCTCACCTGAAAGATGATACTGAAGCCAGCGCCGAGCAGGCTGCTCTGCAGCACATTGCGCGCCATCGCAATTTGTTACTTAGTCGGCATAAACTGCTGTCATAGCGTGGAAGACAAAAAATCAAATCAAGTGCCAACAAAACAACAAACCAATAACAACAAAATAGAAGCTCCCAGGTGCTTGGGAATAGTCGATAAGTGTAACATAAGCTATCGATATGAATACAGCTGATTAGTTAGTGGCAGCACGGCGAAGCGATAGATGGCAGCGCTAACTAAAAATAATTCAAATAACGATTATTGCTTAGAAATAATCGATAAGCGTAACATTAGCAATCGTTATGAATACAGCTGACTTGATTAGTGGCAGCACTGCAGTACGATAAGTGGCAGCGCCAACAATACGATTCAAATAACCAGGTCACAATAACCAATAATGAAAGTAACAAATCAAATGCAAGTGAATTTATTATTAGCAAATTAATATCTTTTAACTGTATTAAAATGATTGATCGGACTATAAATAGGAAAGCACATTTTAAATTAAAATTTACATTTTAATTTTTACTATTTTTTTAATATTATTTTTTTTTAGTAAATATCCAATAAAAATATTAGTAAATTAAAGAGTATACCATTGCATTGGCAGCCACTGTCTGGCGTGTTGCTTGCACCTCCTCCTCCTTCACAGCGTCCTTGCGAAACATCCTCCCGCACATGCCGCAAACAGGTGAGACTCGTTTCAATAATAAGTTTTCACCATAAATCACCGGCTTAAATATGTACACACATATCCTTAGCGCTAATCGGTCGTCTGTCAATGACGGTTTTTTAGCTAACGCACAGTGGGCAATTTGGCTGAACTAGCGTAAAGAAATAAATATCTTTAAGAAAAGTTTTCTTTAAGTCTATAGTTATTCTAGATACGATACTAGAATAACTAGATACGATACTATCGTATGTACCCAATAAGGAAGAATGTTCAATATAACATTATTTCTTTATTAATATTCATATATTTTGGACTTATTTAATACAAGCATTTATTAGCAAAAGAAAATATTCGAAGTCAGAGTACTCCAGTCTGAATCAGTCTCTTTAAAAGCATCGTGAGTAAAAAATTATATACATATGTTTTAGAAATTTGACAATATTAAGTGGAGAAAGTTAAGTTGGACGAAATCACAAAAGTGTCACTCTATCTCACATATTTTAAATTAGAGTTGGAATTTTTAGTTCAATTTACTGAATAAGTTCAATCGTTCATTTTTAAGTCGTGAACTATATCAGTCAATTTGTTCAGTTGGTCAGTTGGTCAGTTGTTCAGTTGTTCAGCTGTTCAGTTGGTCATGAACGATTAACAGGTCTTTCTATTCATTTCTTTAATTCGGTCAATTTATTTAATTGTCCAGCATTGAAAACTAATTATTTTTAATATATGACAAATGCTACTTACTTGGCGATTCTTCTATTTTTGTATATTTATATCTATATACATAATAAATACTATATGCAAATGTAATAGTTTTATTGTATAAGTTATACAAAAATTCTATATTAATACAACACTTTATGTATTCTAATGATAAGAATTACTAAGAAAAAAAAAAGAAGTTTATAATGACCAACTGAACAAAATGAACGATATAGTTCATAAAGAACTGAATAAGTTCATTTGTTCATTTGAACTTATTGAGAGCAATTCGTCACTGTTATAATATAAATGTATTAGTTAAAATTACAAACAACTTTCTTCAAGTTCTTAAACGTTAAAGAAAAACATAAAGTGTAATGAAGGCTGCAAACTGGTTCTAAACTGAACCTCAAAGAACCAGTTCGGTTCGGAGTTTTGAAGTTCATGGAACCTTTAAAATGATTTACTCCTCGAACCGGAACCAACACGTTTGGAATATAAAAAATATATTTATCTTGATTTTGAAATATTATATAAAATTACTATCAATATTATTATCTTAAGTTAGAGATTTTTGAAAGCACTTAAAGCGCTTAAAAATCTAGGACAAATGTTAAAAAATTGAGAAAGTAAAATGTTTTTCAATTGAATTTCAAATGCAAACCAAAACCTTAGCCGCAGTTTTCGAACCGAAATCTTGCTCTACTTATGACTCGAACCATCGTTTCAAGACTTCTTCAAGATTTTTGAGACTTCCCATGCTAATTTCAATAGATTTTAAAAACAAATAAAGCAAATGGTTTTATTGAACTCTCTAGTACATTAGTTAATATACATTGATTTTGGCAGCCATTTACTTTAATGAAACTGAAACTTATCTCCACTCAATTGACAAGATTTTTGAGACTTCCCGTGCTAATTTCAATAGATTTTAAAAACAAATACAGCAAATGGTGTTAATGAACTCTCTAGTACATTAGTTAATTTACATTGTTACTTTAATGAAACTGAAACTTATCTGTCACTAAATTGACCATTCCTCCCACTGTGCGACGGCAACGTCAAACTGGTTACAACAACTTTCGTTGCGCTGTTGCTGTTGCCGAAGAAGAAGTTTGCTCGCCAACAACAAATGCTCGCAGTTGAAGCTCAAGACACAGTCAGCATTTTAACTTGGCCAGAGTCGGTCGCTTGCGGCGCTGCCAAACTTACAAAATTAAAACATTATTTTGTATACGACGACTTCTCTTCACGTTGTTCGGTTTCGCGAGGCAAACTTTGTTTGTTTGTTTACTTATTTGTTGTTGTTTTTGTTTTTTTTTTTGATTTTGGAAAGGTGCGCGTGCGCCGTCCGCTCTCGTTTGGGAAAAAGGCGAGTGAGTGTTCTGCAAGACGAAGCGTGAAGTGCAGCACGCTGTTGTTGTGTTTTCTGTTTTTGTTTTGGTTTTATTTTGAATGCTATCTCTATCTGTTATTTGTTGGCAAAAGCATGCGGAAAATCTGATCTGAAAAGGCTTTCAAAAGCTATTGCGCAAGGCGGCTAAACAGTATCTCGCTATCAGGTATCACAATATCAGTTACATTTTCCACTCGTGTGACACTTTTCAAAGTGACCATTGCAAAACTGGTTGAACGCGCTGCCTGCCCTAAAGCTGCTTATTCTTCTTCGTCTTCGTCTTCTTTTTGTTACACCTGTGTCGCTAAAATAAAATAAAAATAAAAACGCGGTCATGTTCATTTTATGCAGCCGCTAACGCTGTCATTTAACAAAGAAAAAAAAGAAAAGAAAAGAAAAAAACGTCACCACCACCATCATCAACAGCAGCAGCAGCAGCAGCACGACAAGCATTAAAAAAGACAAGACACAGCTCCAGGATGTCGGACATTTACTACTGCAGTAATAGCCAGGTGAGTTGAAGGAAATCGCACTGCAGTGTTAACATGTCTAATTTAGTTGCAAGCCAAGCTATACTCTGGATGATCGATTGTCAAAAATGTTGTTAGCATTGCATTTTTTAGGACGGGGATTAATGGACAGTTGAGGCAGTTGATGCAAAAAAAACCATCGATGTATCGTGTATCGATACCGATACCTCGATGCTATGGTAAAACATCGGAATAATCCGCGCTAGTGACGAAATCAGACCCCAAAAACTCACACGTAGTGAAGTTTGCTGGGCTGCAGGCCACTAGCTATATATACACGCAATATTGGATATAGAGATCGGCTGAACCGATCGCAATGTGTTATATTTTTATATCCTGGGCCCATTAAAAATGGGCCAAAGAGGGTATAATGAATTGGTGTGAATGTATGTAACAGGCAGAAGGAAGCATCTCGAGTCGATTGACACCTGTCCATCTGTCATCAGCGCAGCAGTCGCAGTCGCAGCGCAGTCGCTGCGATATAACGAACGAAAAGACGCGTGGCGCTGTGACGCTAAACATAAACAATCAACAGCCGCAGTCCAGTGTTGCCAGACTATCGCAAGCTACCTCCTTTCGATGCATGCAAAATCGACTTCAAGCGATATATTTAGCTCCCATTATAATGAAAATACTATTCTTTGAAGACCTGCACAGCGTTTCCTACATTCGCGTGCGCTCAACTGATCGGCTTGTTAAAGATCAAATTGCTTATGGTTATTCAGTTGAACGATAATGGGTTGCAATCGAATGAAGAGACTAGTTGATCTACAATCAGGAACTTAGTTCGTTATCACACTGATAAAATTTATATATTTTAAGGCCCTTTACTTTAAAAAAGTTAAACGGTTCTATTAAGTATGTCAAAATGTGCGTAACAGGTCGGAGAAAGTCCGGCAGACCCCATAAAGTATATATGTATATTCTTGATCAGCATCACCAGCCGAGTCATGTCCGTCTATCTGTATGAGCGAGCGCCTAGATCTCAGCGATTACAAGAGCTAGAGTTCGTCTATGGGCTAAGCAGATCAAGTTTATGTTCAAATTTTGACACGCCCCCTGTAAATCGTCTGTAAATCGAAAACAAAATTTTTGAAATCCCATAAAGCGAATAATATTAATGCCTGCATTTTGGCACACAGGTCGAACATCAGGGTCCCAACGTATCCTGAAAATTTCATTGCGATCAGATAATAATCTCGGAAGCTATTCAAAAAAAACTTGAAATCTCATATAATGGTCAATTTTAAAACAGGAGCCTTGAATTTTGGCACACAGGACAAGCATCGGGGTCCTAATGTATCCTGAAAATTTCATTGGGATCGAAAGTTATTCAAAACTCAATATTACTCAGTGTCGGGCCAAAGGAAGAAGAAGAGCATATTGACGTTACAACGCGTTATGGGATACTTTTAACGTTACTCTTATTTCCATTTTGAAGAATAAGTAAAGGGTCTCTCATAGTCGACTTCGAGTGTAGCCTTGCCGACTGGTTAAATATAAGATTGTTTATTGTAGTTCAGTTGAGCGACCGAATGAAAATGGGTTGCAATCGAACCAAGAAACTAGTTGATCTACAATCCGGAACTTAGTTCGTTATCACACTGAGGAGAACTAAATATGTATTTGCTATTAAAGATAGACGATTAATCTTTTATTTTAAGTTTTTTTTTGCTTTAAAAGCAATATTTTTGTCTTGCTTATTGATAATTTACATGATAAATGTTTAGTTATAAGCTGGCATTAATGAAACATTGAAATTTGACTCATTTTTAACAATATATACATCGAGGCATCGAGTATTTTTGACCGATACATCTTCGAATACCGATGATTATCGACATCCATTAAAATTTACATTCCTAGTGCTGCCATTTAAGCCAAGTATTTGTAATTGCATAAGCTACAAATTTGACAATTTTAAAACAATATTTTACTTATTTACTAAACTTATTTATTAAATTTTATTAAAATTAAAAAAAAAACCTTCTGTCAGTTCTGTAAATTTTAAGCAGAGATTTTGAACTTCACAGATGCCCTTTAATATACATAATGAGTCTGAAATTTTTTAATATGATTTTGCTTAATTGTTTAGCTATTTTTAGCCACTGTGTAAATAAGCTATTTTGAGTGGCGACTTGAGGTACTTACCACTAAATTGTTGGGTTCCCCTTTTGTAATAGTGTTGTTGTTGTTGTTGTTGCTATTATGCAGTAACGTATTTGAAACGAATGTGACGACAACGGCAAGACGATGCCAACTTTGGTATGTTTGCTTAAGTTAAACGGTTTTCCAATCGCTGTTGTCGTTTAACATAATTGGAAATTGTTGCGACGATAATTAATGAGACAAAAGTGAAAAGCGCCTAAACGATCAACAGAAAACACAAATAACAAAAATATCTCCATCATTTTAGTTGTTGTTCGATTATGCAATCGGATGACGTTTTCTGGCCTATCGATAACATCTGGATTTGTTTCAAATTAACGGCACTGCAATTGTATGAATTGGAACGTAGTATTTAGTATATCGAGTACTTTCTAGTCGTTGCTGTCATGGTGAACTAGAGAGATAGGATATATAGATGTTACTTTTTTGGGAAAAATGTTCGAAAGTTGGGTATCAACCTTCTATATGTACTAATTAATATGTTTTACACCCTGTATTTAAAAAAGTACCAAGTTTGTCAAAAAAAAATGCTTAACAAGTAAATGGAAACCTGGCAAAACTTATAAAGTATATGTAGTATATATTCTTGATCAGCATCAACAGCCGAGTCATTATAGGCATATCCGTCAGTTTGTCTGACCGAAAAAAATATATAAGAAATTCCTAAGCATACAAATAATGTACCACTATGAAAAAAAAGGAGCCAAAGTACCAACGAATTAATAATGTACCAGTTTTGGTACAAATGTGCAAATGTGGCATCCGTAGTTAATGAAGCTCACTGCTTCACTCAAGAGCCTGCATAAGAATGTTACCTTGTTAATAATTCCACCATGGTTGAGGCTACTTGCGATAAATTATGAATATTATAATGCTGGCTGCTATGTCACGCCCCGCAGAAAGCAGCAAATGTTGTTGGGCTGTCAGCAGCAAAAGCAGCAGCAGCAACAGCAGCAGCAGCAGCACTAGCAACAATAGCAGCATCCACAATCTAGTGAAAGTTCGGCCCGTTATAAGCCAATTTGCCTTAGTAACTTACTTTTGCTGGCAGCTCTGTTATGCGTTGTCGTTGTTATTATTGTTGTTGTTTTTGACTTTGGGCGCATGGCTTAACTTTTTGCCGCTTCTTTTATTGTTTTTGCTGTCGTGGTTGTTGTTGTTCAAGTTTTATATCAAAAGAAATGAAAAGTTTAGCTCAGTGCTTTGCTGTTGTCTTTATCTTTTCTTTTGTTGTTATTTTAATTTGCAACTGTTTTAATGCAAAATGCCTCTTCGTCTTATATGTATGTATGTATATGTATTTATTTTAATGTCATGTACATGTGTATGTATAAATTTGTTTGTGAAATGAAACGTTGGAGACTTTTGGCTTTTGTTTTGCTGTTGGTGAGAATTTTTCCAAGACAAAAAACAAATATGTCGCCGTTAATAGCAATAGCAACAATACAGATAGTAGCAACAACAATTAAACCAAGGTTTTCACTGACCAAATTATTGTTGTTGTTGCTGTTGCCCGACAGATATTGTTATTTGTTGCATTTACAGTTGCTATTGCAGGGCGTGCAATAATTTTCGCTGTCTACTATTGGGGCAGTTGTTGCAGTTCTCGATCGTCCGCAGTAATTGAAGCTGCTGCGATATCTGTCGATATTCCCATACATATGTTAGAGATGTAAGAAAAAAGGCGTCGATGTATCGATTATTGCATTTTGATGCATCGATGCTGCTCGATGTTTCTGCAGCTTCCGATACTTACCGATGCATTCGACGTTTGTGTAAAACGTCCGTCACTGCTTACTTCAATCACAAATTTATGATAGACTAATTTATCGTTTTTATTGTGAAGAATTAAACAAGGCTGAAACAAATCTATGACAGACTAGTTAATCGCATTTGAATTGAAGATTTGAACAAGGCTGAAACCTCTAATATTTTGAAGATTCGGGAAGTTTGGTTTTGGACATATCAGCAACTAATTTTATTTTATTTTTAATTGGTTTGGTTACATTGAAAAATCTTATTTCGTGTTGAATTACAAACATGAGCTCACTCAAATTAATCAGGTTTCCAACATCTTAAGCAAAAGCATAATCTTCTTTTCAATACTTTAAGTTGTTGATGCTTTAAAATAAATATTTGGTTTGTCATATTGGTAATTGGCATGAAACAACATATATTAGCCAAAGAAATTGCCTTTGAAAACCAATTGATCAACATTGATGTCGATTTAGTAGGAAACATCGATGATGTGCATCGACAGCGACATTTTCCACTCATATTTGTGCATCCCTAGTCTGTGTTTTAGTACATCCATATGTACATGTGTGTGTGTGTGTGTGTGGTATAAACATTCCAATACATCTAGTCTAGACTCTAGACTCTAAAGTCGCGCACGGCCAAAAGTGATTGCGGCGACAACAACAAAAATAATAACAACAATAAACTCGTTTGGCTTAGAAAAAATAATATAATAAAACGCAACAACTTTCAGTTGTCGGTTTGTCTGCGGCGACTTTAAGCCATGCTTATCTTGGTTTTGCCATTATTGTTGTTGCTGTTGGTTTTGGTTTGGCGCTTTTATTTTTCACAATCACCAACGTTGACGCCATCGTCGCTGCATGGAAAAAAGCCAACCACCCCCACCTAGCTCTCAATAGGATAGTTTCCGATAAGACTGCGCAAATTACAAGACATTTTATCGAACACTCCTTGAAAAGATATCGATAACAGTCAATACTCAAATCGATGTGAGTTGTGACGTATTTGGCAATAGAGAAATTCCTTTAACGGCCAGGGGGGAGTTTCAAAAGCTACATATCCAGATTTCTCACTACGAAATTATTAGATACATTGTATGTATATGTATGTATGTGTATTTCCATAGTATGATTTGTTGTAGCCTCGCGTTTTCTAGTCATGTGCTGCAACAGGTTCAGCAACAACAACAACAGCCAACAATAATAAAATGTTGTTGCCATTTGCAAAATGCCAGACGACAGACAAAGCCGCAGCAGCAACAACAATAACAAAGCTAGTACAAAGCCAGAAACTTAAAACAAGCCGGTCAGTCGAGCGCACGCGACTCTAGAATACCCTTTAAAATAGCTATCGATTTAATTAAATCGGTTTCCAAGAAACTAGGGATGTGCACTTGGGTGAAAAACTGAGATCAACCTGATCAATGATATCGGTAAACATCGGAACCAACACAACCATGAGGGAACATCGAGTTATCGCCTTTATCGATGGTTTTTTACATCCCTACAAGAAACCACATACAACACTTAGTCCACTACGATATATTCATCACTAGTTATTATATTAAAACTATTTTTAATTAATTTAAATAATTAAGAAGAATTCGTTAAAATAATCGCTTAAAATCTATGATTGGTCGCGTTCTCGCTTTGCTCATGAATAGTTAAATGATTGAATTAATATAAATTCATATATAGTATGTACCTCCTATATTAATGGGTCAATCGCTCTGAAACTTTCAGTAACTTATTTATATTTATTTCAGGGTGAGATATCGGAAATTGAAAATTATTTTGACCAGCTTAGGGTAATAATAAACCTTTATTTCAAATTTGAAGCCTCTAGCTCTTAAAGTTGCCGAGATCGACGCGATTATACAGACGGTCAGGCGGACAGACGGCCAGGCGGACAGACAGGCAGGCGTCAATCGACTCGGCTATGGGTAGTGATCGAGTATATAGTATATATGTCTATATTTTATGTGCCTGTTACAAATATTTCCACAAATTCATTATACCCCTTATTTTGTTCAGTTTTAATGGTCACAGGGTATAAAGAAATAATAATAGTCAGTGTTGTCTACTTTTTATATTTTCTAAGCCATGCTCCGTTATTTTTTGTCTTTTATTGTGCTTTTATGTTTGAGCGCAATTGATATTTTGAGTGCAAAAGTTGAGTGGCAACTTGAGTGACCTTTCATTGCGGCTTCCAGCTGCGCCCGCTAAACGATCGCTAATGGCAACGCCATGCATATACATATATACATATACACATACAGGCATACAAACAGAAATATAGATGTATGAACTTTCTCTGCTTATTGGCGAGAGAACAGTACGCAGCAGCAGCAGTGGCGATAGCAGCAGCAGCAGCAGTGACAGAAGTATGTAGCGATGTCAGCTTGATTCTGTGTTTTTGTTGACTTGCAGTTTGCTTATTTTGAAAATGTCATTGAAATAAATTAGAAGCAAAAGGTAGACAAATAATGACGGGCAGCCTACAATAATGACAACAAAACCAACAACAATGCTGTGCAAATCTAAACTCTTAGCGCTGTAACTGCGCGACTGCGGCGGCTGCTGTGGCAAAGAAAGTAGCACATTTCATTGGCTTGTTTGCTGATGCTTTTGTTGTTGTCAGCTTCATGCACTCTATGACTTACAAGCAGAGACGTCAAGTAGAGGTGGAGAAACATCGAGTGAAACATCGATGTCATCGATGTTCGCAAAATATCGGAAACATCGATGTTTGGTGGGCTACTGTCGATGTTTTTGCATACAACTCTGCACTCTTGGTTGCAACTGGCCTGAAACTCGCACAGTTCCTCGCATCGCTACCATAATTGATTCTCGCTTCAAAAATAATGGCTTTTTAAAAATTACAAATGCAGTTTTAGCAGCCAAAGCTTTGGAGCAGGAACTCTGGTTACCATAATGTCAAAAACTTCACGATAGATGCCAACATCAACCACAGATCAGCCACCCAGCATATTTTTTTTATGCAGAGTAAAACTAGCAAGAGAATGCACTCTA
Source organism: Drosophila histrio (assembly GCA_958299025.2). Classification (NCBI taxonomy): domain Eukaryota; kingdom Metazoa; phylum Arthropoda; class Insecta; order Diptera; family Drosophilidae; genus Drosophila; species Drosophila histrio. The sequence goes on from OY282582.1 coordinate 26,236,876, forward strand.
CCCGGGCAGATTTTATTATATTGATGAGGCAACACTGGAAAAAAGTTAACAATCCAGACAATGGCGACCCTTTAAAATATTGGGAGGGAAGAAATTAAAAATATGAGAATTATATATAATTACATTGACATGGCCTTAAAACCGTCTGCAAAAATTTTTTATGAATTCAGGCATCATCTTGCGAATCGGAAAGGGTGTTGAGCAAAGCAGGACAAACTATATCCGATCGTAGGACATGACTTAGTCCAAACGTAATCGCCAAACTTCTATTCATAAACAAAAAAACATGGATCTCACAGAACGTATAAATATATGAATTTCTTATTGTTGAATTGTAACCGTTTTTATTTAGAAACATCGATGTTTTCTCCGATGTTTTTTAAAACATCGATGGACACACCCATCGATGTTTCTCCACCTCTAACGTCGAGGCGCTGTCGACAACTGCGATTTAGTGTAGCATATATATGTGTGTACATTAGAGATGGACATGGGTCGAGTCGACTATCGAACTACATATATTCAGTTGCCCATCTCGAGCTCGAAAAAGACACGAACCAAATTTTTTTAAGTTTCTACAAGAGTGCAAAACGAAATGAAAGTATTTAGCTCAGTAGTTAAATTTGTTATTGAACAAATTAAACAGTTATTTAGTTCGTTTGTCGAATTCCATTTGATTCGTGTGTTCAATTGAGTTAATTTATAGTTTGCTCGATAAATTTGGTGACCCGATCAATTGAGCTTATTCCAAACGAACGAACTAATTTTAGATTAAGTGCCAATTAAAAATATTTATACATTAAAAGCTCTCTTTATGTAACTTTCGCATAAATACACAGAGCGAAACAAAAGCCATACTTAAATTAAGTTCTAATGACCACGAATTAAGGAGTTGTCACTCTTATACTTCATACTTCGTAGAAGTATAACTCTAGATTTACTATTTATTTTCATTAATTTTCCCTCTGTGTAGAATGCAAATAAACAGACACATGCCACAGTCACACAGCAGTAAGAAAAAAAAACAACTCACTTTAGACCCATTTTCTGTCTCATTGTTTTCTTTGAGTTTAAATATTTTCTATTTTTGGCGTACAAACATATTTTTCGTGTCGTGTCAAAGAAATTCGGCACGTGTCCATCCCTATTTATATGTACATACAAACGAGTGTTTGAGAATGTCTTTCAAATTGATTTTCCTTTCAATTGTAAATATTTATTCGTTCGCAAGTACGTGTGTGTGTGTGTGTGTGTATGTAGCAGCGCCCTTTACTTTCCAATTTGCAGCGCTTTTTTTATTATTATTACATTTGACCGCCTTATTGCCAAATTACTTTTTCCTCTTTTCCTTCTTGCTTGCCTTATTTTTCTTGTTTCTTTTCGTTTCGCTGCTGCGCCCAAAGCTTTACGCGCAGCCGCGCTGCTTGCAATTCGCTTAGCCTTGAACTGTGCCAGCGTCGATGTCGGCAGCGACGCATTGCGTTGGCGTGGCTGAGCAAAAAATTGTTGCCTTATTTATGTTATTACTTCAATACTGTTTTTTTTTTCTTCTTCATAAGCTTTTCCTGCTGCAACATTATTGTTTGTACATATTGTACAGAACTAATAAAATTTGATTAGACAAACGATGCAAATTTGGCAGCGGAAATTAATATTAACAAGAGCAGTCAATTAAAACAGTTTTGGGGCGTCCTTGGCATGACCCCAAATAAGTACATATATACACACGCGTGCTGTTGCTTGATTTTAACTGCAGGTAGTTTCAAAGCTCTGAAGCCGGCAATTAATCACACAAGAAGCTTGATATCGATAAATTGTATCGATATTGTGTAACAAATGCAATTGGCGATTTATGCAAGTGTAGTGATGTTCGTTAGTTGAAAGTTGTGACATTAAACACTTGAAATGCAGCATGCAACTGCAGTGAGAACAGAGTATTATCAAAGTCCTATTGGATTGATTGAATTGCTGTTGAATTATCAACGCGCTTGCAGTTCACCTCTTTATAAACTTGATATTTACACAAAAATTCAATGACCTCTATACATACATATTTCTTTTATACGGATAAGTGGCTTAAGCGATATATTAGACGTTCGTTATCCATGCCAATGAATATTTACCTACAATTCCATTTATTCCCAGCGTTTGCAGTCGCATACTGAATAAACAATTTACATGGCCAGATTGAAGACATTCCGTCCGACTTGACAGACAGACAGAGAGAGGGAGGGAGAGGAAGATGGAAATAAATGCCAAGAAAGCGCCCGGCGGCATTTCAATTAATTGTATTCGTATATCGTATAATTTTTAAACTCCATGCCGTATATTCACCTTTTGTTTGCGGCTTGTCTTATTGTACGCAGAACTTTCTACATCATTTGAATGCAAAACAAGAGCGTCGACCAATCTATGCGCCAAAGTTAAAGGCGCAGACGCAGTCGAGGTCAAAACACTGTGCGGCAACTTGGAATTGTGCTGATTAGTGATGTGGGGAAACATGGAAACATCGCTTTTTCTAAAGGCGATGTTTGAATTTACAGATGCGCAATAGATGTTGCCTTTGGATTTATACTGTATCCTCACTACAGTTGCATTTAGCATTTTTGCATTTCCGTCCATTTCTTATGGGAGCTAGTAGTCCTAGCTTGTGCTTAAATTAATCATTTTACCCTACTGGTGAACGAGAGTTAACATAACATGATGTCAACATTTTGTGATTGTGATAGATGTGGAAAATCCATCGTTAAAATAGTTTGTTAGAATTCTCAGATTGTAATGATTTGATATTTGAAAATATGAATGTAAGAAACGAACACTACATTTAAAATTATAAAGAACGAAATTATGTAGGAAACGAGTCCAACTATTTTGAAAGAAAAATGTGTTGAAAAGTGTTTTAATTTTTTTTATATAATGTATTAAAGGCTTCTATAAATTTAGCTTAATTATTTATTATTACAACCTATTACCAACCAACTAGCCCTCAAACACCACCAAGAGCAAACTCATTCGAAACACAGTCACAGCGCTGAACCGTTGCCACCATTCAATCAGACATGTCTGGGTACCTGGGCACTCCGGTGTACCAGGAAACGAGAGGGCTGACGAATGTGCAAGGCAAGGATCAGCGCTACCGGCAGGTAGTGCGGTGACCGATGTACAAAGACCTCTTCAGTATGTCCTCTATGAGAAGAGCAGTGGAAAACGACCCAGGGATGCAATATATCCAAAGCACTCTGGCCAGACCGTAACCTAAAGCGATCATCAGAACTCCTACACTTTAGCAAGAACAGGATAAGGGCGTTGATAGAAGTCTTGACGGGTCACTGTCCCATCACAAGACTTCTGTCGTAGCTGCGGGAATGTAGAGGAAGAGTAGAGCAACCAACACTTTCTGTGTGACTGACTTGCACTTCTTAGAAGGAGAACCCGTTTTCTCGGGGAACCCTTTTTCGAGGAACTGGACAGTCTCGCAAAACTGCGACTGGAGCATCTGGTACTCTTCCTGGACTCCACTGGTTGGTTCCAAAGGCGTATCCCGCCAAACGGGACCAATTAGGGTTTTCGGGACCAGGACAAACCAAACTCCCTTTCCCACTCCCTTCAAACCTCCAACAATCCTTTTCTATTCTTACAAGGTAACGGATATCAGAATGGGCCGAATGGCCTCTGGGTGATCTCAACATTCTGTTGAGCGGTCCGATGAACCTAACCTAACTTTACCTATTATTTACTTTGTTGCATCTGTTCTTCTTCTCCGTCTCTTGGCTTATGCTTTTCATTATGCTTTTCGCGCCAAATTGTTATGTAATTTTTAACAAAATAAACATATATAACATTAAAAGGTATGATAACTTTGATATTGCCTAAAAATTCTATCAATCAGGACCAACACAAGATTTTTGATAGATAATAGATTATTTTTCGATTGCAGTTCGATATAGCATCGATTTTTAAGTTGCGATATTGAAATCGATATTCTGTTTGGCCTTACATCACTAGAACTCATAGATTTATACATAGATGAGCAGCTTGTGGTGTTGCCATCTTGTTTTTCAATATTATTTACATACTTACACACACGAATATCTATGTATGTAGGTGTATGTATGTAACTTGGCCAGGCCCAAGTTTAGTTTTTGCTTGGCATGACTCAACTTCGCTAGTTTCTGCTCTAAACACACCCAAAACACACCAACAACGACAACAACGACAACGACAAATGGAAATATCAGTTTGTGATTTTGTTGATGCCTCCTCAGTCACGTCGTTGTCGCATTGATTTAAGCAACAACAACAAAATAATAAGAAGTAAGAAGGCGCCATCTAGCGTCGGGCGTCACTTTTGGTCGCAACGCATGTCACAGGGAGGCGTGGCCGTCTTGAGGTGCAGCGGCAACTGTAGAAGGCTGCCCCATTGCAATGTTTTGTTTCGAGCTTTCGCCGCTGCCAGTTGCCAGTTGCTGGCAACATTTTGTGTCCGTTATTAATTCGTCACGATTGAATGGCAGCTGCTGCTCCGAATGGCGTCGTCGCCGGCAGCTGTTTGCTTAAAGGGAAATTAGTGAAAAGCTGTCACTGTCACAGCTGTCTCCAATCCGAGTCTGCAATCCCATGGAGTCACCGATTCCAAGTCACAACTACCGCTGAGGGGCCGCACGTGGCTGTTTTCTTTTGCCGCCTCTGACTATTTCCAATTAATACTCTACTTATTTTGATTTTTTTTAAATTTAAATCAATGCATTTTATTGATCCAGTCGGCATTGTCTAATGCCTTAAACAACCTTTAAAATAAAAATTAAGGCATCGTTTAGTGATTTATCTTCTAATGTTATCAACTTATTGTTATCTATTTAATTATATATATTTAATTGCAATTTTATGAATGTGTTCAATACAAAATCACACAAGAGTTACCACAATTGTACCCAAAATTGGTACATTTTGTATTTGTTGGTACATTTAATCACAATTTTTCAAGAAAGGAACTATTTAATAAGTTTAATTACGAATTATTAAAAAATTGATAGAAGGGTTTTTTTCTAACATTTACAAGTGATTTGAAAATTTAAGAAAATGTAAAAAGCCAAGACGAATCAGAGTAATTAAGAACTGATGAAAAATCTTAATTTATTTAGCTTATCAACGTATTTAAGTAACTTTGAGAAAACAATAATTATCTACTTCTACTATATTTATTGGTATAATTAATGTGTGTGAAGTTATCCCTTAATCATCACTTTACTTTAATCATAAAATTAATAGAAACTTTAGTTTATGATCCAGTCATCATTATCAAATTCATTAAACTCCTTTAAAAGCAAAAGCCACACATTGAATCGCTTTTCAATGAAAGTTCCTTAAACATAATGATTAAAGAAACTTTTAATTGTTTGTCCTCTATCATTATTAACTAATTGTTCTATATTTATACTATTAAATATAAGTTTTGCATTATCTAATGCAATAAAATATCATTAAAATATGGGACAACTATTTAATTGCTTTTTAATGAATTTGTTCTAAGTAAACAAAATTTCAGAAGAATAGCCTAAGCTAAATTTGGACAGAACGACAAATTTGAGTTCATTTTTCGTAATTGTAAGAAAATTTTAATTCTTCATAGAATAAATACTTAAATTAATTCATATAAAGTATAAAGAAAATCGATAATACTTAGGTGTGCTCTAGATACCTCTAGCAACCTAAAAAGCATTTGTCGGTTTTCCTGAAACCGTATTTGGCTGTTTTCAAATCTCTCAACATCTCAATTGATTGTGGTAAAAGTAATCGAAATAAAGACTAGAATGTATTCCCCGCTAAAATGCATGAAAACATTTTAGTGTGTAATTTTAAGATTTTATTTAAAACATCGCCAAAACAATCGGGCACAAATGAAAACAACCATGAAAAGACCTGCCAACTTGATCTAAAATTGCTTTAATTGCATTTTGGGAGTGTGAAATCAAGTTGTCATGTCTGATCTTAGTGACAAAAATAAGAGTAGAAACAAATCCACAATGTAAGTAAATTGTAATAAAATTATTATTGTTGAATATTTAGAAATTAATATATGTTTATTAAAAGGGAAAACAACAAACTACGGAGCAAAATATATTTAAATTAATAATTATTAAATTTTATTAAAAGACATTAAATATATATTAATTAGTTTTGTTTTGTTAGTGTGAGCATGTGAACTATTAATAATTTAGTGTAAAACTATACTTAATAAAGCTTGCACATTTTATATTATTTTGCAACCCTGTTGTCGCTTTAATATTCGTTGTCAGCCCTAGAATAAGTACGAAATATGAAATCTCTAACAGTTCAGAAATACGGACATTACGCTCGCTTGTTTTTCAAAACAATTTTCGGCAAAAACTCTAGAGATTTGTGGAATACCCCTGATTAAAACTTTTTTTTCAACTATCGTTCTCTATTTATAATTGAGATAGTATGTTTATACTTCTCTAACCCAAATATAAATTAAAAATAAATGTATTAATAGTAAAATAAACGTATAAAAGTATGTAAATTTAAGAAAGTTTGCAATATTTCTTATAGTAAAGTGTCGAAACTTCAGGAATATAATTAGATTTTATTAGATTTAAATTTAGCTAAAATATAAATGATTTTCCATAAAATGAAAACAATAATGTCCTACATTTTACAACAATTTAAGTAAAATTTTTAAATGGTTTTTTTAAATGTAAATATTTCATTGCGAATTTCATTGAAGAGCATTCAAAAGTTTCATTGTAAAGTTCATAATGAAAATACCTACAATTTGAAAATTGTGGCCTATGAATTTTCCCCAATGCAATTGCGACTTTCGTTTGTGGCATAGAGGTCAGACAGCTGGCACAGCAGCAGCAGCAGCAGCAGCAGGAGGAGGTGAGGACAAGGAGGAACATAACTGTGAAAGTGCAGCGTGCGCTACAGAGTTCAAAAGACTTAGGCCACGAACTCGTTTTGCCATTGACAAGTGTCATTGGAAAAGAGGCGCATTTTGAATTGTTTGTTTGCCTTTTGCAGCACATTAGTTGCTGTGGTTGTTGTTGCTGTGGTTGCTGGTGTTTCTACCGCAGCGAAAGCGAATTTTTTGTGCCAATTGCAGTCAAAAATTCAAAGCCAAGGCGAATGAAAAAAAAAAATGCAGCAACGTCGCCAACAAAATGAAAGTGTTTTGTTTATGTTGTTGTTGCTGCTGCTGCTGCTGTTGTCCCCCAAACACGTTACGGCAACATTGCAACTGCTGCACAGTGGGCGGCATTAAATAGTTCCCACGTATGACAAATTAAGATGCAAAGGAATTTGGAAATTAACATTTTCTATCGTCTTTATTTATAAATATACGATATTCATTTCATTTTATTAATCATAATTTTGCTACTAACTATGCGTTTTCTATTTCTGCTATCAACTTGTAGCTGAAGTTTCCACGGTGTGTTGCCTAGCAACATGTTGCGCACAAACATGTTTACAGGCGTGTGTATGTGTCTGTGTGTGTGTGTGGAGATGGATTTTAATGAATTTTCCTAATTAGTCATGTGAAAGAAAAGCGAAAACGAAACGTGGCATAGGTTGTTGTTTTTCTTTTTTTGTTGTCACACCAGCGTTTGTTGATACAAAATGTTGATAGCAACATAACAAGGTAAAGTAAAAGTTGCTGAATTGAAAATAAAAGTTCATGCAGTGACAGCGCAGCGGCAGCGACGCCGACGCCAACGCCAACGCCAACGCTGCCAAAATTATGTATGCGTGTATCTGTATTTACTACTATGTATGTAAATATAAAGATGAGCAAGGGAAACGCTGGCGCAACTTTCTTTTGACGCTGACGTCGACATCGACGTCGACGTCGACTTCGACTTTGGGGCGCTGATCGCTTGACATTGGCTTCGTTTATGGGCCGTCATTGTTATTGTTATTTTTGTTTGTTGTTTCTTATTCTTATTGTCGTCTCTTTGCGGCATTTTGTTTTTCAGCTTTTTTTTGGCATGAGAAAACTACTAAATCGGAGCAGTTATTTGAGCATTAAGTCATGCCCTTCCCTCCGACCGCCGCCGCCCCAATTAGCACCTGTTCGGCGCATGTTGTGCTTATTATTACCGTATCTGTAAAAATTCATAAAGTTTATTTGTCTTTGATTTTTGATGAATTTTACAATAAACAAATCAAGGGCGTTGAACCGGTTCGTTTTGAGTTTTATTTAATTTTCCGGATAACGAAGGGTACCCTTACAAATCTGTACAAGATGTAAAAGTCTAGTGACGAAAGCATATTCAAGTTCAAAAATTTACTGTTCCGCGCAAGTTGTACATATTGCCGTATCTGTAAAAATTCAAATTATTTTATTCAACCTACACGATGTAAAAGTCTAGTGACGAAAGCACATTCAAGCCACAAAATTTCTGATATCAACTTTTGTGACGAAATATATTAAAATTAACTACTAAATTACTACTACTAATTAACGACTAAAAGAGACCCTTTACCTATTCTGTAAAACTCTCGACTATGGTAGCTAGTATATATGCTATAGTAGTTCGATCATAATGTTACTGATATATGGTGAGTTTGGTGAGGATATCTAATAGGGTGTTTCCACGAGCATCAACATTTGGCTCATTCGCTCACATTTGAATGTGCCTGATTTTTGGATTTCCATGACCAAATGTGTAAACAACATTACTAACATTTATCGGAACAGCTGGTCGGTCTTTAAACCAGGGATTGCAAATAATTTGTATAATATAAATTGAAAATTAATAATTATCTTGTAATTTTTATTATAAAAATTGAAAATTAAAAATTATTTTTCAATTTTTATTATAAAAATTGAAAATAAAAATTGAATGCAAATATCTTTTGAACCAAGTGGTGTATTACAAAAATGTAAAAATGTTGGTGATCTATGATTGAATACCTGTTATATGATACATCACAAGTCCTTGAAGGACGAATTTTAAGAAATATACCAGAATCCTTAATATTCGTCCTTGAAGGACATGTGACAAATCATATGAAAGGTATTGATTCATATATCACCCATATTTTTACATTTTTGAAATACACCACTTGGTTCAAAAGATATTTGCATTCAATTGTTATAATAAAAATTTAAAAATAATTTTTAATTTTAAATTTTTATAATAAAAATTGAGAATAAGAGTTTTCTTTAAATTTTTTTCAATAAAAATCAACAAATAACTTTTATGTTATAATTTATATTTTTAAAATCATAATCATTACGGTCCCTGCTTTAAACAGGCTTTATTTTCATAGACATTTTACAGTCTTTAGTTGAATTATAATTATAAAAAGCTGTAAGATATTTAAGTGTTGTAGCAATAATATCGAGTGATTTATTACCGTGTTTTGTCTAAAAACTTAGATAAACTTATCGATAACAATTGTGTTCGATAAAATAAATACTGAAATTCAACATGGCGAATGGCAGCGAGTGTCAACATTCAGATTGAATGTTGGGATTTTGTACAGACATGAACTGAACATTCGGTCCGAGTGTTGAAAATGGCGCCTAAAGGAAAACTATAAAGTATTTCATACGTTATATGTTACTATAACATATTGGATCACATTTTATTAAAGTATCAGTATACGTCAAGCTTGAAACTTTGGTCCGGATAGTTTAGAAAACGACAAATTGTATATAATAGTTATTAAGATAAAACCAGTTTCCTTACAGAACTGTCATTAATAATTTTGTTTCAATGCCTCGAGTTGCTGTCCTCAAGCTTTGTAAATTCCAACATTTAATCACATCTCCGGTGTCCGATTATTGTCCGATTGCGATGAAATTGTCAGTATACGTCGCAAGAAGAGTAAACTTTATGTATGTGAAATTTGTATCTTTACAATTACTCTTGCTATTCAGGTTTTTCCGATTTTTGGGGGCGTATGCGGACGTCGCGAAATTCTAAAACAAAACTCTCCTTTGTGGAAGCCTCAGGAGTATTTTCACCAAATTTGTTGACTCTAGCTCTTATGGTCTCTGAGATCTAGGTGTTTATACAGTCGGACCGACGGACATGGCTATATCGACTCGGCTGTTGATGCTAATCAAGAATATACATGCATATATACTTCTTGGGGTCTGCCAGACTTCCTTAGAGCTATTAGGCACATTTTTTTTTACGAAATTAATAGACCCTTATACTTCTTTAAAGTACAGGGTCTAAAAATATGGAAATAACTTTATTTTATTTTATAAAAATATAAAATTGCGCTAAGGTTTGCGTCCGAACTTTCTAGAAAAATTTGGAGTTTTAATATATTTCTGTTGTTTTATTTATTTTTCAGAACAAAAAATCGTCTCGCGATGTGGATAAAAATGCTGTTGGCGGAAATTCGACAGCAACAACAGTAATATCAGGCTCAACAACAACAACAACAGCGACTGCAGCAGCGACAGCGGCTGTTGACAAAAAGAACAACAATAACAACTGTAGCAATCGCAATGGCAGCAAAGACAAAAGCAAAGAGATGCAAACAAATGGAGGCAAAACAAATTGGAAGGTAAATAATGAGATGGCAACGTAATAAAATACATACATACATATGTACATTCATTGTTTGTGCAATGATGTGCAATTATTAGAGAAGATGAGGGAGAGATGAAAGAAGGAAATGCGTGTGCGGTAATACAACAAAAAGAAAAGATAGGAAAAGAAATGTTTGCACGTGCGTACTCTCTGTGCTCCGTTATGCGGCCGAGTGACTTTTGCCCGACTCACCTCAACACACAAAAGCTCACAGCGAGTGAGTGAAATGCTGCAATAAAATTTAAATGCAAATGGAGTTCATAATTTAACCCAAAACTGACACATGATTGTGTGCATGTGTGTGTGTCAGCTTATGTGATGTTTTTATACCCTGCAGAGGATATTATAATTTTGTACCGAAATGTGTAAGGCATAAAAAAAGGGATATTATTATTATTGGGATCGATGTGACCAGAAAATTTAATCACGATGCCTCATATCGAAAAAAAAAGCTAAAATTACAAGAGAATTACCTACATTTGAGCAGCACTGCAGGGTATACTATTACAGCGGGTTCCCCAATGTCTGGCTTGTTGCTACTGCTGATCTGCGACATGGTCAATAAACGCAGATGTTGATTATGAAATGAGGAAATCATTTACGCGCTCGCGCGCGCTCTCTTTAATTACATTTTGCGCTGTTTTGCTGCTCATTTATTTTATTATTGTTATAGTATGTGCGTACCTACAAGTGTACACACACACACAGACACATTCATATAGTATATGAATGTACAAACATACGTACATATATACGTGCAGCGACAGCGGCAGCATCACGAGGAGAAAAGTAGGCCACAACGCGACCTGTTTACCGACAGCGTCCCTCCCGTCTTGGCAGTTGCTTTTTCATTTTGCCTTACTTGCGCTTTAATTAATTTTCTAAAGTGTGTTTATGTATGAGTATGTTCTTTATGTTTGTGGCTTTCGTAATTGCAACATTAAACCGACCGCATGAATTTCCATCTTGTCCGTTATTTAACATTGTGAGCCAATTGCGGCGCAGCCAACTTAACATGTATGATAAGAAACTGCCAGCCTGTCGATCCTTTGACGTAGGGCTGGAAAATCATCGCTGTTAAAATTTATACAATCGATAGTTTAAAATTTGCCGATTTCTTGTACTACTTACCAAACGCACTTTTTTTTGAATATATAGTACATAGTTGAAAAAAGTCAACTTTAATAATGTTTCTATAGTAAGACTTTTAATACACATAACCGATTTTAAAAATCTGTAGGCTTTCTGAAAGCTAATGAATATATTTAATAGCCATTTATACAAACATTTGATTATTAGTTTTACAGCTGTAGTACAGATATTTGTAAATTATAAAAATTGTGATTTTATGTGTGACACTTTTTTCTTTTGTACTTTTAAGCACCAAAATTCTGGGAAAATTCCAAAACAAGTTTGTTACTTCTACTCTATCATTTTGTTTAGATAATTGCATTAATTAGGTGTCGTTTTATCATTGTAATCTAGGTAGAGTCGACGAAATAATAACAATTTACAGCTAAACATGTTTTTGTCGTAAGGCTTTTTAAAATCGGTTTTGACGTTCTCGAGTAACAATAAATAATGCTAACAGCCCTGAAAGAAAGCTTAAAGAAAATGCTTTATTTAAAAGAAAAAACCTTCCTAATCATATGAGCAGTTTTTAAGTTTGTTTTCATCTGCGTCCAAAATGTATCTTAAATCTGGCTGTTAATCATGATTATTGATAGATCGTTGTATGTATGTACTTAAAAAAATTTAATTTCCTAGCTTACTTCAATATTCATTACAATTTTGTAAACTAAGTATGACTGCATAAGCATCAATGATAATATCAATGATTAATTAACTTGCGATATTTTAAATAGGCTGTCATAAAATAAATCATCAATGATGAATTTGCAGCCCTAGTTTAACGTCCGTGTATAGCGCTGCCAGACTGTCGATCCTTTAACTTCAATTGGCAGCGCTGCCAGACTGTTTATCATTTATGAAAAGAAAAGTTTCTGAATATGTTTAAACAGCTAATTTGGTTCCGTAATTAATTCAGAGTAAAATTTAATTATAAACGCGCCTCTTCCTTGGTTTTACGTGGTGGTCATCATGTTGCATGCAAACTCTGTTGCATTTGCATGCACACTTGGCAGCAACAACAACGAGAGCACCACAGCTAAAACAAATTAATAAAATTACATTTTCAAGTGCATTACCAAGGCACTTTAGCGTGTTGGAGCGTTCGTTTCGATGGCTGATTTAACGGCATGATTTGGCGCAAAATCAAAGCGTCTAATTTTAAGGCGCTTTTGTGGTCAATGACCAGCGGCCTGTGGCCATAAAAAATCCGTTTCGGCTTTGTCACTAATTATTAACTTGTTTTCTCTGCTTTTATCTCGTTTTGTGTTTTGTTTACAGGGTCTCGTTCAAAGCAATCCAAACGGCAATGGAGCACTTTCAGCGTCCACAGTGTCTCAGCCACCCAAGGTTTTCCACAATACACGCTGTACGCGGCACCACAAGCCCCATCACACACACTCCAATGGCGGAGGAGGCGTGGCAACTGTCACAGTCGTGGCTGGAACGGATTTGGTGCAGCATCGGGAACAGCAGCAACAGCAACAACAACAGCAGCAGCAACAACAACAACATCACCTGCACATGCACAGTCACAGTCATAATCATGCTCATCATGGACTGCGACGCAAATCCGAATCTGTGCTGTCCACCGACTCGGACATACGGTTCACCCGACGCAAGTTGGGCGATAGCCACAAATGTGGATGCGCTGTGATAGCCGGTTTCCTTATCGCCCTGCTGGTGGCCGGCGCCTTTGTCTATGTGGGCTGTAAGTATTGAAGGTCGCGTGCGAATCCCTAAAATAGTTTTGACATAATATTAAGAATATCAAAGTTGGGCAATACTAATAAATAGGAGACCAAAATTAGGACGAATATAAATATGGGGCGAAAACCATTCAGAACGCTATAGTCAAGTTCCTGACTGTGTAATACCCGTTACTTAATATATAAATAGTTTTTTTTGATTTTTGTTTGAACTTCAATGGCTTACAAAATATTGCATACTTTTAGGCGACCCCATTGCTCATAGAAATTAAGTTATTCCCAAAGAATTACAAAGATTTTTCATGAAAATCGATTTATATTACTTGATTCATTGACAAATGATAAATCGAGTTCAAATTGATTTAAATCGATTCATCAATGTTTTGATGTTGAATTACATCACTATGAGTCCCCCCAACCACTATTAATTCGTAAGGTATGTGCCCATAAATATTTCTTATCAATTAAGCGAAGCATTTAAATAAATTAATGTTGTTATTATTGTGGTTGGTATTACAAAAAGCCTTTCTCTTTCATCGTAAAGAGAATAAAATTCTCTTTTGGAGAAAAATATGCTTGTATGTATATATTTATATATATATATAAATATCGTACGAAATAATAATGGTTGGGGCTCGTAATATAAATCCCATATTAATGCAACTAAATAGGATGGTTGATAATATGTATAACGGACATTCACCACAAAAAAAAAAAAATAATATTAGAAAAATTTTAGGATGTGCTGAATTTTTTCTTTCAATTTCTGCTTAGACTTCGACTTCCGATCTTTTAACCCTGTGGGGTTATGTCTTTCTGACTGTATGAATTTTAGAAATGGTAGAAGCTATATATGTAGATCAATCAGCACTGTATACACATTCATATGTATTTCAGTTTGATCAAGTTTATCTTAAATTTTGAATGCCACGCTCCATTTGCTGACAAATTGAAATGGGCAATTCTATAGCTAGAAACTTGAGATTTGACACAAGTGAGGAATATTTTAGGGTCGCTGTGTCCACAAAATTTCATCACGATGCTTCGCTCCATTCGCCCACAATTGGATAATAAACGAACTACAAAAGAACTACATGGGGAGTGAATTTGAACGTTACCCTGTATGACCATAGGGTATATTATATTACGGTCGGGCTGCCAGATTTCTAACAGTTCAAATAAAAAAGTAGATAGATAGATAGAAAAAAATGCCTAGAATGGCAAAGCTTTATTGTTCATGCCAGATCTAGCATACTACTGTGTATAATAAGCTAAACTTGGAACACAATTTCGCCTCAAAAAATTGAAAACCATTCGAATTTTAAGAGCTAATTTACAGCTAACAAATTGAGTTAAGTTTTTTTAAGTTGTCGTTGTTCCCAATGCTTCGGAAACAGGAAGAAGAAAAGAACAATGACGCTTAAAAGCACAATGCTTGTAACGTGTTTGCTTACAGTTTTTACAGAATAAGTACAGGGTCTCTCATAGTCAGTCACTGTAGCCTTTGCCACTAGATTTTTCCTAATTTTTGTATTATATTTTCTATTATATACTCATTTAGAGAATATAATGCGTTGCAATATATGTAACAAGGAAAAGAAAACATCTCCAATTCAAACTGGCTATAAAACTGCTCTTGTTATCAGCTTTTTCCAATTGTGAGCATCGCGATGAATTATTCTGGGCACATTAAGTCCATTAAGTTTCTTATCATGTGTGCCAAAACTCAAGTGTCTCTAGCTTTAACATTGCTTATGTTATGGTGAATTTTCTAATTTTAAAACAAATGGAGCTTAATATAGAAACAATTGAAAATAAACTTAATCTGCTTATGATATTCAGGAACATACATTTCAAATTCGAAGTCTCTAGCTCTTATAGTTGCTGAGATCCACGCGTTCATACAGACGGACGGACGGACAGACAGACAGACATACGGACAGGTGTCAATCGATTCGCCTATTGATACTGTTCAATAATATACATATACACTTTATAGGGTCGGAGATGCTTCCTTCTGCCTGGTACATACATTCACACAAACTCATTATATTTGATCTTTGTTGATCTCCATGCTTAACAAAATTTATCTCTCAATAAAATCTCAATGAAACCTATCAAAAAACGGACTACAGTTTGTTTTAAAGAGGAGTCCCACCTATCCAACAAGTCCAAGTGTAAATCAGTGTGACCAATAGTTTACAAATCAAAACATGCCAAAGTTGACATACACAAAAATAATAGATTACTTATATATGTATGTAATTGAAAGCGAAGACTACCGGGCATATTACGGTCGGGTGACCGACTGTTCGGCTTGTTATTTTGTTTGTTTCCTGCTTTTTGGTTTTCTTTTTTTTTTCCATCCTTACTTTGGTTTCCTCAATTTCGTTTGTCTTTGTACTGCCTGTAATGCCTACAAAATCTCATGAAATTCGCATAAGCATGAACTCTTTAATTATTTCAATTTCAGATACGTACTTTCGACCCGAACCGTTGCCGGATCGCGTGTTCCGCGCCAAGTTCATGGTGCTCAACGAAAAGTGGAGCATGGAGCTGGCGAATCAAAACTCGCTGCGGTTCCAGCACAAGGCACGTGACTTGAGGGAACGCATCAATCTCACACTTCGTCGCTCCGATCTACGTGAAGCGTACGAGGGCAGCGAGATCTTGGCCCTGGATGGGTAAGTGTGAATGTTTTGTTTGTTTCTTGTTTCTGTAGGAGATTCGCTTACACCATCTTCTTGGCATCTTCTTTTACAGCAACGAAGAAAATAACAATATACTTGTACATTTCAATATGATATTTGATCCATATGCGGGTCTGGTCAGCAGCGGAGAGTTGCTGGCTCTGTTCCACGAGGAGCTGACGAGTGCACAGAGTCGGCACTTTGCCAACGTGACCGTGGACGTAAACAGTGTGATCATTAAGGAGACCACCGGCTTGATTGAGGAGCCCGTCATGTCCAGCTCACCGCTGGGCGGCAATGATGAGACCACAGAGCCGGCGATTACCACACCACGTCCATTGCCACGTCGCTGTGAATCTCTGGAGCTGAGCTATTGTCGCAACGTTGGCTACAATGTCACCACATATCCAAATCTGCTGGGGCACAGCAACTATGATCAGGTGTTGGAGGATGTCATTGTATTCCGTGAACTTGTTGATGGTGAATGCTTCCGGGAGGCCTACGATTTTGTCTGTCGTTTATTGCAGCCGCCCTGTGAGACGCACGGCATTAGCCAGGAGCCCACAGCCGGAGCTATCTGTCGGGAGTACTGTGAGGCCTTCATGGCCGGCTGTGGCGGTCGATTGCCAGCCCGTTTCCGTCAACACTTTGATTGTGAACGCTTCCCGGAATCGACGGGCACACAGTCCTGCCACCAGAAACCTCACTGTGTCGCCGATATGCAGAGCAATGTCCAGAGTCCACGGCTCTGCGATGGCTTTGCGGATTGCCCGGATCTGTCCGATGAGCGCAGTTGCGCCTTTTGTGCGCCCAATGCTCTGTATTGTGGGCGTGGTCGCGCCTGTGTGCCGCGCAAGGCTCGCTGCGATGGCAAGGCCGATTGTCCGGATGGCGCCGACGAGAAGGATTGCTGTGAGTAGTCATTTTGCTAATCTGGGCAATTGTCTGGTATCGCCAACTCTTACGAATTGTCATGGGGTCGTGGTTGGTTTCTTTGCCTCTTGAATATTTTAATACATTTGTAGAGGGTATTATAATAACCAGTCGAAAAGGCTACAGTCGAAATCGACTGTGAGAGACCCTTTACTTATTCTTCAAAAATGAAATAACAGTAACAAACTTAGAAACTTATATGTAAACCTAAATAAATTTGACGCTGCTCAGATTAGCTTCCGATAATCGTTTATGTTAGACTTGAATCGTTAACATACAAATGTTAATCTTAACATACAAATGTTATGTTAATTTACATGTATGTAATGCATACATACTTTATTAAATATAATACATTGGCATTTATGGTAGAATTTGTTTATAAAAATAAAATATTGTTTTATTTTATTTTATTACTGTAATTATAAATTTAAAAAATAATAAAAAACAGAAAATAAAATGTGCCTCTTGTAGGTCTCGAACTCCAGATTATTGCGCCAATGAAGCCATTGTCGTTTATTTAACTATTTGTAAAAGCAAAAAAAATGTGTCGCTGGCAGGGAACGAACCCGAGACCCCACGGCAAGAATGCGACACTCTTACCACTGCACCAATGAGGCCATATATAAAATTTTGCCAATTGCTAGTTTTCTACAGAAGTGTAATTAATAATGCAATGCCTTAAGTTGCTGCCTTCACATTTCCTGCCATTGTACATTCGATAATTTGTTTACTTCAAATCTCCGGTGTTTATTGTCCGATCGTGATAAAATTTTCAGGATACATTAGGACACCGATGCTTGTCCTGTGTGCCAAAATTCAAGGCTCCAGTTTTAAAATTGACCATTATATGGAATTTTATGTTTTTTTTTTAATATCTTCCGAGATTACTATCCGATCGCGATGAAATTTTCAGGATACATTAGGACCCTAATACCCGTCCTGTGTGCCAAAATTCAGGACTCTAGCTTTAATATTTTTTGTTTAATGGGCTTTCAAAAATTTTGTTCTCGATTTATGGAGGCGGAAGGGGGCGTGGCAAAATTCTAAAACAAACTTGACCTTTTCGGGGGTCACAGGAGTATTGTCACCAAATTTGGTGACCCTAGCTCTTATAGTCTCTGAGATCTAGGTGTTCATACAGCAGGACAGACGGACAGACGGACAGACGGACATGGCTATATCGTCTCGGCTGGTGATGCTGATCAAGAATATATATACTTTATGGGGTCTGCCGAACTTCCTTCGACCTGTTACGCACATTTTTTTTTTGACAAACTTAATAGACCCTATTTACTTTTTTAAAGTAAAGGGTCTAAAAAGGAAGCATGTTAGACTCTTTAAAGTATATATAATCTTGATCAGCATTATTAACTGAGTCGATATAACCATGTTCTTCTGTCTGTCTGTCCTTCTGTCTGTCCGCCTGTCTGTCTGTCCGTCCGTCGGTTCGTCTGTCTGTCCGCCTGTTTGTCTGTTCGCCTGTCTGTCTGTTTGTCCGCCTGTCTGTCCGTCTGCTCGTCTCTTCGTCTGTCTGTCCGTCATTCTGTCCTGCTTGTCTGTTCGCCTGTCTGTTTGTCCTTCTGTCTGTCCGTCTATCGGTCCGTCTGTTCGTCTGTCTGTCCGCCTGTTTGTCTGTTCGCCTGTCTGTCTGTTTGTCCGCCTGTCTTTCTGTCTGTCCGTCTGCTCGTCTCATCGTCTGTCTGTCCGTCATTGTGTCCTGATTGTCTGTTCGCCTGTCTGTCTGCCCGTCTATCTGTCCGTCAGTCTGTTCGTCTGTCTGTCCGTCTGTCTGTTTCTATGCCACCAAGTCTCTCAGTTTTAGAGCTATCTGGATAAAACTTGGTACAGATCCATCTTTTTTCTGCTAGTAGTACATAGTATGTCGAAACCGACCGGATCGGCTTACTATATCATATAGCCACCATAGGAACAATGGGCGAAAAATCATTCTTTAGTATGACAAACTATTTTGTTTCTCGAAATACTTCAACCAATTTCGAAGAGTATGCATTCAATCATCTCTTAAACATGTTTATCAAATTTGGTTAGAATCTGAGCACTATATCATATACATAGCTGCCATAGAAACGATAGTTCAATAATTAAGGTTAAGTATGGAAATCGATGTGGTTTATTGAGATATCTTAATCCAACTAACATATTGCGTATTTGGTATTGTTCTTTGCATACTGATTAGGCTTAAATACAACCGAACCACTATATCATACAGCTGTTATCGGAATGATCGATCGAAAATTATGATTTAGTATCAAAGTCTTTGATATTTCTCAAGATTTCCCAACCAAACTGACAGATTGTGTGTTTGGAGTTGTCTTATACATTCAGAAAAAATTTAGTTATAGTTTAGTTATAGCTAAATCATATATGTAGTTGCCATAGGAAAGATCGGTTGTAAATTGAATACAGATCTCTGCAAGGCTTTGAGGACTGGTTTACATAAAATTTGACAAGTGCAAATCTTTCAGAACCCATCTATTAGATAGAAACATGTTTTTTTTGTGTATATTGTACTCGCTGTTCAATGACTGATTGATTTTGACAATGGTTGGCATATGTATACTACTAGACAATCATCCCAATCTCAGCCATTGATTCAGTGATTTAATAATACTTTTCACGCAGTATCGATTGCTCCCTTGGCCGCCGATCTGCTGCAACCGGAGCCAATGGTTCCGTATCTGGCGCGTTTCCATGCCGCCGGCTATGCGGTCTTCTCCGAGAAGGGCGTCGTGGGTAAACTCTGTGCCGAAGGCTTGGAGGGCGATGCCAAGTTGCTGGTGCGTCAGACCGTCTCTGAGTCTTTGTGCAAATCCCTTGGATATGAGTAAGTATATCATTTATAAGCAGGCATTAATACCGAAACAAATTGATCGCAAGGAACAAGTATTTATTTACATATTAAATTTAATAACGTTCGTCACAAAAATTTGATATCAGAAATTTTGGGTCTTGAACAACCTTTCGTCACTAGAGTGTCGTTTTTTTTGGTTTTCGACTCTTTAAATCTGTTCCGATTCAAATGATTCGGTTAATTTCGGTTTAATTAACTGATTATAAGCGCATAAACCAGCTTAGATTAATCCTTACGTTGTTTTCCCCAGATCTGTGGAAATCTTTGACGTGCAGAATGACACGGAACAACTGTCGGACTACGTGCGTGTCCTGGATCCACATGCTCCGGAGATCAGTTTCATACGGACGCACTGCCCCAAGCGGCAGGTGCTCTATGTGGGCTGCGGAGATCTGCGTTGTGGAGTGCAATCGGCGCTGCCGAATGCCAAGCAACATTTGTCGCTGCCCAAGATGTCCGCACCGGGAGATTGGCCCTGGCTGGTGGCGCTTTTCCGCGAGGATATACACGTGTGCGATGGCACGCTGATATCGCCCGATTGGGTGCTGACCACCGAGAGCTGTTTCCAGGGTCAGCCGAGGGCTACCTGGATGGCCATTGTGGGTGCAGTGCGTCTGTCGGCGAAGGCGCCATGGACACAGCGACGACGCATCATTGGCATGATTAAAAGTCCCGTCGAGGGCTCGACGGCGGCGCTGGTGCGTCTAGAGACACCCGTTAGCTATTCAGACCATGTACGTCCCATTTGCCTGCCGGACGCACTACAGCGTCAGCAACAGCATCCGCCCATGCAGCGACGTGCCTATGTCCCAGTTGCGGAACGCCTGGAAGCTCAACCGACGACAACGAATGCCCAACGTCGGCTGGCTCAGGAGACGCAACAATTCTTCCTCATACCCTCGCAACAGGTGCACACAGAGGGATCGGGTGGCAGCGACAATAGCGCAGGGGATGAGGAGGAAGAGACCGCTGCCTATGACTACCTGCTGGCCGAGGCAGCGGCCTCCCACATGCCACACGCCGAGGCATTGCAACAGGTACCCGAGTCGCAGGATCAACAATCCCAATTGAACGCATATCCCCTGCCCGACAAAGCTCCGCAGGTCAATTACTACAGCGGATCATCCTCTGTCTCCTCCTCCACATCGTCGCAGGCAGCCAAAGCCACCAGAGCACCCAGTGCACCCGAACAAATCTGGACAAACTGCAACACGCTCGGCTGGTCCCGGCAACGCGATCATCTGCAACGCGTCCAGCTCAAAATCGGCGACATGGCGCCCTGCGAGAATGTTTCCATCACGACCGTGAACTCCATGTGCATGGAGGCTACCTACCAGAAATACGACTGCACGGTGAGTTATATCGATCGTTATACTAGTTAGTATGTATTTAAACAAACCGTAGAGTCGAGGCGGAAGCGATAGTAGGGCACGATATGCTACAGTTGTAGCCGACTATGACAGACCTGTAAAACTCTCGACTATTCCTATGACAGCTATATGCTATAGTAGTGCGTTCTTGATCATATTTGGCCAATATATCATAATTTTACTTACATATATCTGGTGAGATTGGTTGATATATTTAGACCCGAACGCTTGTACTGTGGGAACGTGGCAATATTTTGACACAAACTGGTGCTAGACGAACCAACATAGCAAATTTGGTGACTCTAGCTCTTATAGTTTCTCAGATCTAGGTGATCGTGCAGAGGGACGGACGGACAGACGGATGGGACTCGACTGTTGATGCTGATCATAAAAACTTTCAAAATTAGAGATAAACTCATCATCACTTTAAATTGTCTTGTTTTGTATTTTTCGCTCATTTCAACTTCTTACAAATATTCCCATTTAAAAATTCTTTTTATATTAACATCTTCGATTTTAACATTTTAATCCTAAAATTGTAATATGTATTATTCTCTTATCTAAAATTCTTTAAAATATTCATATTTTTAAACCCTTTACTTTAAAAAAGTAAATAGGGTCTATTAAGTTTGTCCAAAAAAAATGTGCGTAACAGGTCGAAGGAAGTCCGGCAGACCCCATAAAGTATATACATTCTGGATCAGCATTACCAGCCGAGTCGATATAGCCATGTCCGTCTGTCCTGCTGTCCTGCTGTATGAACACCTAGATCTCAGAGACTATAAGACCTAGGGTCACCAAACTTGGTGACAATACTCCTGCGGCCCCCGAAAAGGTCAAATTTGTTTTAGAATTTTGCCACGCCCCCTCCCGCCCCCAAAAATCGGAAAAACCCGAATAACTCGAGTAATTTAAAAGATACCAAAGATTCCAAATTTGGCATACATCAAATTTACTTTCCTTCCGATGTGTACTGAAAATCGGACAATAAACACCGGAGAGTTGAAGCAAACAAATATAATATATACAATGGTAGAAGGCAGCAACTTGAGGCATTGAATTATTAATTGCACTTCTATAGAAAACTAGTAATTGGCAAACAATCAACTATCGCCTCATTTAGTGCAAGGGTTAGAGTGTCGAGTTCTTGTGATGGGGTCTAGGGTTCGAATCCTGCCAGTGGCACACTTTTATTCCGGTTTTTAAAATTGTTTAATAATGGACAATGGCTTCTTTGGCGCAATGGTTAGAGTGTCGTACTCTTGCGTTGTGGCCTGAAGATCGAAACCTACCATAGGCACATTTTTTTTTCTGTTTTTATTATTTTTTAAATTTATAAATACAGTAATAAAATAACATAAAACAATAATTTTAGCTATCTGAGCAGCGTCAAATTTTTTTTTTCTTTAAATATGATAAAACATCTTGATTTTAAACTTGTGGTGTTTGTATTTGTATCTTATTTAACAAAAACAATGTTTTGACCCATATTTATTATTTTAGAAATCGATATTATTTATCGTTACAAAGTCTTTAACAACTGTTTCTTTCTATAATCCTTATTTTATTCAGTAAGACAGAGCAAAGAGTACAGAACTGTATATATTTCTATCATTGATTGAATTACATCACATTGTTAATAATTTCACCATGATACAGTGGGGTTTCTCTACAAGTAACTTTATGCTTCGTTGACTTTGTTTACCATTGTTTCTGTTAAAGGGAGATTCAAATATATGTGTGTACATAGTTTGATGGCGAGTCGATATAACCATAAGATTAGGTTCAACTATAAACTCTGGTTCAATATTTCTCTAAATATGGTGTTTACCAGGAAAAAAACCAAAAAGACTGAGTACAATTATCAAAACAATCGTTTTATTATTTTTAAATATTTTCTGAACTTACATAACATTTATAAACTATCTTTATCTTTAGCTAGTCAACATGAAAACAAATAATCTTTTAAAAATATTGTATACCGAAAATCTTCACTATTCATAGGGTACAGACAATTCTAGAAAGAAACCAACAAGAATGAGAATTGTTATTATTGTTGTTTTACATATTTGAGTATTTTGAGGATAATAAGAACTATTTCTAGAAATAGGAAGATATAGTAGGAATAAAGAAATCAGAAATCTATCTAATCGAAATTTCATTAAAAAAAAACTAAGAAGATTATTAATATTACAATCGTTTTATTTATGTTTGATTCACATGAGTATATTTTAGAATTATTGGAATAAATAATAAATATATTTATTGTTTCAAATCGTTTTATTTCTGATTGATTCACATTATATTATATTTCTGAATAAATTCTATAAACTATGTTAAGCTAATTAGCATGGAAATCCTCTTCTTAAAAATTCTAAAAAAATACCAGAAAAAATACTAAAATAGTTAGAATAATTATTATTACAATCGACGTATTTCTGATTTATTCATATATTTTTGGCTTATCTGGATAATTGGATAACATGGGATTACATGGAAACAAATCCATCCATGTCTGGGAAATTTCATAAAATACCAAAAATTATTAGAATAATAAATATTAAAATCTTATTATTTGTGATTGATTGAAATTAATACATTTTTGGAATATATGGCTTATATCTAAAAACTATGCTTGGGTAACTTACAAGGAAACCAAAAAAAAAAGCAACTTTAATTTATATTATTATTATTTGACATCCTTTTATTTGTGTGATTGATTCACATGAGTATACTTTTGGATTATCTGGACAATTTCTAGGAACTATGGTTCAACCTTAATGCTTTATATACAATTTCGTTCTGTTGCCTTGTCAACTTGACCCCCGACACCGACCCTTAAATGCGGATGGAGCGGGGTGCAGAGGCTGCTGCCAACAGTGTCACATGCCGGGCAGAAGTTGGCACAGAACGGCGTGTCTCGTTGCATAGTTGAAGACGCATTCGTTTGGGCTGCGAGTGTGAGCGTGCAAGGGAAACTGAGGATAATTCTCGCAAGGCTCTCGATGGTTGTTGTCGATGCTGTTGTTGTTGCTGTTGTTGTTGTTGCAAAAAACAGTTCTGTCGACGCAATGAAGCAGCAGCAGCAGCAGCAGGAGCAAAACTGCTAGGCAAAGCGCCTAGAAAACAATTCTGGCGATGCACAGGCACCGCAACATATTCCATTTCATCACTGGCCTCGGCAATTTCATCGGGGACACGACGACGCTTGACGCTCGGCGCAATCAAAGCGCGTCGCAACTTTTGCCAATCGATGCGCAGATAGAAGATCAACTCGGGGCAGGGGAAGAGCAGCAGAAAGTATTCCAATAGCTGCTGTTCAAACACATATCCCTGGCCATTTGTCAGCACCAAGCCGGCGCGTTGAGACTCCGGAATGTTAAAGCGAGCACAGGCTGTAAAGGAAGAATTCAATTAGTTAGAGATATGTAAATTGATAATCCAACTTCCACACTTACCTTGAGCAATTATATGCTCGTAGCTGCTGCCCGTCTCGCAAATTATGAAGCCCACATCGCCCTGGTAACTGATCTTCAAGCAGTTCTTAATATCCAACATGTTGAAATTCGTTTATGAATAAATGTTTCTCCTGTTCTTTTTTTTTCTTTTCTTAATGAATTCCACAATTCGCTTCTTGTTATTTGTTTGTTGTACTTCGTTCGCTCTTTGACGCTCAAATGAACTGCAGTTGGCGCGCTCTGTTACTTTTATGCCCGCCTGAGATAGTGAATGAGAGCGTGTGAGAGAGCGTGAGTGAGTGAGTAAGCGCGTGCGAGCAAAAGGGGGTTGGAGACAATTGGTTCTCATTTGCGATCAGCCTGCAGGCTGCAGCTGGCTGCATTGTCTTTTCTAGCACTGTCTCTTTCTCTCTCTGTCGCACTCCTGTTCTAGGTAGTCGGCGTCAGGGAAGTTTCTAGCAGTTACCTACAGTGCTGCCAATTCAGCTATTTTTTCGCCAGCTTTGTAGTTTTGTGTTGGTAATTATAGCTACATATATTGACAGTCGAAAACTTTTACAAAATACAATTACGGGTTATCGTTGGTTGAATTTTAAAAATGTGTTAATTGTGATGCGAAATCCTGCATAAAAAGACTCCGTATGGAATTAGCTTGAGTTATTCCAGTTGATTGAATAAGCCAAAAGGGTGGAGTATTGTATCCAAATCGAAAATTGCAGAGAGTTCATATTTATACAGAATTAATCAAATGTAGAGCTAAAAATACTCGATAAAGACTGATCCAGAATATACAATTTATATGTTTTATACGCTCGGAGTTGCCTTCTTATGACTGTTGCAAACATTTGCACATGTTCATTATACCCATACTATATGAGTGACGGGTATAAAAACAATCTAAATACTATAATAGCTTTTTAATTGGCTTTTTTGGAAATTACTGAGAGTTTTCTACCTATTTTTGTATGTTGATTTAGCTTTCTGAGGTCCTGTAAAGTTGTCAACACTGGTTGCCTATTGTGTATCAGTGTATCAGTCTGTGTGTGTGTGTGTGTGTGTGATGTGTGAGTGCGTGCGCTCGTGCTACGCTGAGAGCTCAGTGTTGGGAGAGCGCTTTGTTGTTGTTGTTGGCGTTACTCATGCGTTTGCTTTATTTTGTTTTTTTTTTTGCCGCGGACGCGTCGCTGCATGTCGTGTGTAGTGAGTGTTCATACGTGACGTCACATTGGCTATATACAGGGTGTTGTGTTTATTAGGTTTCAATTGATATGAGAATATGTTTATATAATTGTCTGTCATAGCAACTAAAAGAACTAGAGACTTTAAACTTGGCATGCAGTAGGTTCGTAGATGTGTACAAAATTTAGAAGGGAGCATGCCCTTTGCTCACAATAAGACTACATAACTAGAGCAATTTAAAAGCTATAGACTTGAGATTTTGCATACATGATGAGTATTGTAGCTTTGATGTATCCTAAAAATTTCATAACGATTGGATAATGAACTCAGAAGATATCCAAGAAAAACAATTGCATTTAGTAAGAGGAAGAGTAAATAGACATTACAACGAAGAAGGCTTTCAGCGAGTTTGTTTGTACATATAACGTATTAAGGTTTTTCAGTTAATATACTTTTTAAGAAGACTCTAAATTGATATTCATTTATTTTCTTTGTAATTGCAGCAAGAGGAATACTCTGGAGCACCCGTTCAATGCCTGATACCGGGAACCAACCAATGGGCACTGATCGGCGTCTCCTCCTGGCGAATTGCCTGCGGACCGACGGGCGTGGAACGTCCGCGTATGTATGACAAGATTGCCTCCAATGCGGATTGGATTCGGGAGACGGTGAATGCGGTTTAACTGCCGTGCAAACCAGACTTATTGTAAAAAATAACAAAAACAACTAAAGCGTATTATGTAAAAAGCAACAACAAGAAACCTTCGCCTTAATCTTAATCTTAACCCTAATCATAAACATAATTAAACTAACATCGTACTATTCTATCGGTACGTTAATCTAATCTAATTATGTGTGTATTATTATAAACATTTCTTAATTTTTTTATTTTCGTACTGTTTTGTGTAATATTTATTAACTATTTTAATTGTATGTTAAAGAAATGAAAGAAGAAAGAATGAAAATCAAATGTAGTTACATAGTTTTATATTTATATTTAGTTGCTATTAAATGTACTATTTTTTTGTTTATACATAGCGATTGTTTTGTTTGTTTGTTTTTTTTTTGCTAATAATAATTGAATAAAATGGAATAAACAGATTTATTATGTGGCCACGTGCATGGATTGCCATTCTCCGCCTTCCTGGCGACGATATTGCACACGATCCGCAATCTCGGCGCTGCCAACCTTGAGGAAATCCCATCTCTGCGCCCTGAACTTGAAGGCGGTGCTGCAAGGGAGAGAAAGGAGAGGAGAGTATAAGTATGCATTAAGTGTGCTTCTGTGTCGAATTAGAATAACAGACTAGGTGGCAGGACGTTGCAGGATTTGATTGCCATCCTGATGCTTCTTGAGAAAACGATCATGCTTTTCTACCATCTCCTCATAATTCACCGGCTGTCCGCATGGAAAGATGTGATCGCGTATTTTTGACGTCAGCAGCTCCTTATTCCACCAAAAGTCCAGCTGGGATTCGGGCAATTCCTCGGCGGTGGCGCCAATCAGACGCACCTGCCAAACGGCGGGCATTTGTCCCTGGGATGGCAGCACGACATTCGGCAAGATGAATGTAATGCCACACTTGGCATTCGCCTTAATATTCTTGTAGTTGCGTGTAAACCGTTGGGTAACATAAATAATGCAGTTGTCCTCGCTCAGTCCTCGGTATATAACGGTTCGGTTGAGCACACCGAATTCATCATCGATGGTGGCCAGATTCATGTACGTCACATCGCCGGCCGCCTGTTTGGCGACAACAGCATCGATTAGTTGCTTGAAAAACGTTTCCGGCTCAGCCGGATAGTTAATAATTCGAGCAACTGCTGATTGTGTCATGTTTATGCAAATCAACTGTAAAAAAAATTAAATTTGAATTCAAATTTAAATTCAACGTGCCAACGTGCACACAAGTTGGCAGGGCCATCAACTATCGTATACATAGCTCAATTGGCGATGCTAGCGACGTAATCGAAATGCACACATCTATCGATATATCGACAGACAGTGCATGTAAATAAGCCAAAACGAAATTGTTACTGTTTATAAATAAATCAATTCATACTATTAGTTTGACAACGAAATCGGTGCATGGCAAACGTATAAGTTTTTTTTTTCTTTTTTTTTTTTGGAGGTTTGCGCTGGGCCCCAGGGAGACAGCCTCAATCCCAAGATGTCGATACTGGATATGAAGGCCGGTCCGCCGGATTATTGGTCAGAAGTGTGCAACTTCTTTTTGCCGCTTAAGTATCTAATCACAAACGATCGATTCGATGCGCTCGTGCAGAACATCGATTTGCATTACCTGATCAATGCGGTTTTCTGGATATTTGTGGCGTTATCCTGTGGCTTCTACGGCTTCCAACGCGTCTTCCAGGTAAGGATGACAGCACTTTCTCTGTATGGCGTTCACAGGGCGTTTAACGCTGCTGCTCAACGAATTCGGCATTTATAAATAGTCGGCAGCCAGATAGATGTAAGGCGCTATTAAGGCGCCGCTGCTGGTGGCGACGGCGACGGCGCCAACAACAAGAACAATGCAATCGAGCGATAAGACGAACCACAATGCGATTGACAGTCCGATGACTGCCGCAAATTACGAGCATAAAGATTACAACACTTCTGAAAAATATGAGCGAATTGCAATTATACCCACAGTGGGTCAAGTAATTGCTGTGACAAAGAAAACCGTTCACATAGTACATAGAAAAGTAAAAACAGAACAGTGCATTTTATGTGCCCATTAAAAATGGGTACAATGTCTGTCCCTATGAACGCGTTGAGCTGAGCAGCTAAAAAAAGCGAGAGACTTCAAACTTGATATCAAATGCAAATCAAGGTTATGTTTAATTATAGATGCACTACATAACTAGAGCATTATTGAAGCTATTGACTTGAGATTTCGCACACATGATAAGTATTTTAGTTTAGATGTATCCTGCAAATTTCATTACGATCGCTTAATAAACTCAGAAGATATTCAAGAAAAAATTGTTTACAGGAAGAGGAAGAGAACATTGACGCTACAACGTACAAAGCTTTCTGTGTGTATGTGCTTTCCAGTGTTTATATACATATGCATGATAATCAAAATACTTCTTATGAAGACTGGCACAGGGTATCCTACGGTCATGCGCACTCGACTGACCGGCTTGCATTTCTTTATTTCTAGTTTTCAGGACACATCAAACCTAAAATACTTATCTTAAGGCTCTAGGTTGAAAAATGCTCATATAATTAGTTGATTTTTCTCCATTTGTGGTCGAAGGGAGCGTGGCATCTAAAATTACAAATTAATTTGATTTGCCTGCACAAATAAGCACTCTTTATACGAACTTTGGTGCTCCTAACTCATACCATCTCTGAGATTCTTTAGTTCATAAGACGGACGGACAGACAGACAGAGAGGGACGGACAGACAGACGAACAAGTAGAAAGACAGATGGACGGAGACACAGAGAGACAGACGAACGGACGGACAGTCGGACAGACGGACTGACAGACAAACAGGCAGAGAGACAGACGAACGGACGGACGGAGAGACAGACGAGCGAACAGACAGACAGACGCCCAGACAAATGGATAGACAGCGAGACAGACGGGAGGGCAGACAGAGAGACAGTCAGACAGACGGACAGAGAGACGGTCAGACAGACAGTCGGGGAGACAGACGGACAGAGAGAGAAAGTGAGAGACAGACAGACAGACAGAGAGACGGACAGACAGACAGAGAGACGGACAGACAGACAGACAGACAGAGAGACGGACAGACAGGTAGAGAAAGAGATGCAGACGGACGGACAGACAGCCAGAAGGACAGACAGACGGACGGACAGACAGCCAGAAGGACAGACGACTCGGCTATTAATGCTAATCAAGAATCCATCACTTTATGGAATCTACCTGTTTAATAATTATATTTTAATAAAACTTAATAGACCCTCGATCCATATACCCACGCACCCTAAGATCCATTGTGGTCTTAACTATTTTTTTAAAAATAAAAAACAAATATGTGCAAGCTTTTTCTTTGTCAAAACAATTACTTGACCAACTGTATAGGTTTTTTTTCCCTTTTTTTATTATTATATTTATACCTATGCATATTTGCACATGAAAATATCTTGATCATTTACTAATTCTGATTCTTATCTATATTATCTGTTTTTTTAGTTCTTTCTCAAGTCGTCGAACGTCAAGTATTTTAAGCGAAAGCAATTCGCTCGTCTTATATGGAATATAGCGTTTTATTCGGCCTGCTGTCTGTTTCTGTACTTTTACAATGAGTTTATGATACTGCCGCATCTGATGAAGAACCAGGGACGATATTCGCTCTTCCATAGCTCCGACAATCTCATCTTTTATCGCTCGCATCAATATGAGAAATTTCAGTTTTATTCAATATTCATCATAACGTTCTATTTGCATGGCGCAATGTTGGACTTTAAGGAGGCAGACTTTCTGGAGGCAGCCTCCAAGGGTATCTACCTGATCGCTCTAATCTCGATTGACGTGTACAGGCATGTTCGATCAGACTATATATATTATTAATATCATATATAACTAATTGTAGTCTACCTGCAGGTATGAAAACTATTTTGTTGGCCTGAATCTCACGCTGGGTCTGTACAGTATACTCGCCGAGTGCCTTTCCCTGTTGGCAGTGCAGAATTCGAATCGTAATCGCCTGATCTATCAGATATTCGTGGGTCTGCGCATAGCTGCTTGGGTGCAAGTTTTTATCAATCAGCTGCCCTTTAATTATTTCATACCCACGCTATTTGCCAAGAACTTTAAGCTAACACTTAATGTGGCCATTTGGCTATGGTATGGTCTCTCCATTTGGAATTCGCCAGTCTTGCAGTATTTCTATCATCAGATCTATCATACGACGCCCTCGGATTGTTCTGGCGAGGGATCGGCGGCAAAGTGAGAAGTGATCCACTGATCCACTGATCAGTGTCAGTTATTGTCAGTTAATATCATTGTCATTTTTGTTTTGCAGATGCATCCTGTTGCGGGATACCAGCGAGTATCGACACTATAAGACGCTAAAAAGGGCATACATTGAGGTGAAACTGGCACATGAGAAGGCTACGTCTAATCCGTTGCCAGCGACTGAATCTGCATCGGCTAAAACCTATCAGGCCATTAAGTGTAAGCCGTACTTTGTTTGTTGTATTGTTGTTACTACAACTATTGTTCATTCACATTTTCTCTTTTTCTTTTGCAGGCGTTATGATGCTGAAGCGGAAATTGAAGCGTATACGCGAGGGACGCGGTGCCGAGCCAGAGGATGATACGGAGGAGCTCAATGGAGATTCTTAAGATTGTCGCTGGCTGTGTTTGCTGGCTGATTTTGCACAAAACCAACCGAAACCAAAACCAAAAAACACTTTGTTACTTCTGCTTATAAAAGACAAAGCCCTAGGCTAGGCGCTTTTTGCGCTGCTTTCCAACTACCTCCCAAGTCTTAAAAAACACATCACACACACACAAAACACACACACACACACACATGCTCTCTCTTTGTAGTAGCGACAACTAGTTCTCAATTCTAGAATACTTATATCTCGCCCAGCTCGTTAGCAATTAATTATTTATGTACTTATGCGTAAAAATGGCCTTTTTATTCCGCTGTGACTTAGTAAAAATTTTGAATAAAGCGCATAGTTAAAAAATATTGAAAAGAAAAAGAAAAAGAAAAAAACGTGTCATTTTCTTGTTTGTTTTTTTGTTATTATTATTTTTATTTTTATTTGTTTTTTCTTTTTAATATTATTCTTGCTTTATTGATATTTGAAAAGAATTTCTATTTGAATTTTTTTTCTTGTATGCCTTTTGTTTTTGTTTTCATTCACTTTCCATTAATTGTTTATAAATAAGTAGTTGTTGTTGTTGTTGGTTTTCTTATCGATGTCATTGTGGTTTTTGTTTTGTTTTGTTTTTTTTTTGTTATCTTGTAGTTCTGTTCGGTTTCTCTGGTTTTCTTTTTTTTAAATATATTATCTTTATATTTAATTTCGTTTTGTTTTGTTTTGTTTTTTTTTTGTTTGCTGTTTTGTGTTAAACCTCATTTTGCATTAAAAATTCTCACTAGTTGCTAAGTTTTCATTTGTTTTCGTTTTTGTTTTTATTTTACTTTTGCATTTGTTTAATTTTAGACGTTTTTGTGATGCCAATTTGCATTTTTAGAAAATTTTCAAACAGCTTTACGAACAATTTTACGTTTTTGGGTGCCTCAAAATACTTGTGAGTGTGTGTGTGTGTGTTCGTTCGGTTTGGGGTTGGTGTTTGGGGGGATGGGGCTTGTTTCAAGGTTGAAAAGGGGGGTGTTGGTAAATTGTGCATTCTTTATGTTTATCCGTAGTGCTGTGGGCGGTTGGGGGAGGTATTGGGGGCAAGGGAAATTGCATAGAATTCGGCAATTGGTTTTTCAATTCGCGTTCCCAATGCCCATTTCAAATTTTTCATTTCAGTTGAGCCAAAAAAATGTGTTTTGGGATTTCATTTTTTTTTGTTTTTTTTTACAATTAGCTTTTTAGTTTGTTTTGTAAATCGTATAATTTTTTAGTTAGTTTTTCTTATTTTTGTTTTATAAGTATATATTTAATTAGTTTTTTTTTACGTTTTTTACGTTTTTTCGTTTTTGTTATTTTTTATTAATTTTGTTATGCCTTTTATTGCTTACAAATTAGTTCAATTCGTGTTTTTCTTTTCTTTTCTTTCATTTCAGTGTGTTTTTTAGTTTTTCATAATTTTTTCGTATTTTTTAAACAATTTTCTCTAAGTTTTGTTAACAATTTGCTGTGTATACCGCTTACCATTTCATTAATGTTAAATTTAATTTTACTATTAAATTTATTTTTAAAATTAATGTTAGTTGTTCTTCTCATTCTTCATCATTTCTTTTGTTTTTTTTTTTTGGTTTTTGCTTAAAGTTTTGCATTTTTAAAGGTACATTCTAAAAAAAAAATTGTTTTCTTTGCTTTTCATTATTATTATTATTATTATTATAAATTGTTATATTGTATATTTAGTTGTTGTAGCCCCCACTTCGTTTTTTTTTTGTGTTTTTGTGTACTGTACCTCATTAAGAATATTCGAAATTTTTGTTCCCTCCCTCTCTCTCAGTTTCGACCTTTCGATTTGCTCTTCTTTATACTTGTCGTTAGTTTTATTTTGCTGCGATTTTCTTGCATTGGTAAAAAATATTTCAACATTTTTACACTCTGCATAAACAATTTGTTGTGTGTGTGTGTGTGTGTGAGTATAAATATGTTTTCTCGTTAAATTTTCTTGATTTTCTTCGTTTTATGTTTAATGACTAGAGTGATATATGTATGTATGTATGTATATGTAGATGCTCGGAAATTGTTATTTAAATGGCTTTCTATTTATTTTTATACTGATTGTGATGAATTGATGATGACCAGAGTTGCCATACTCTCTAAAAACTAGGGGGGGGAAAAGCAGAATTCTATTAATGTACTTTAAAGGCTGTCACATTTCGCGATATTGGGATCAATTACGAGTATGTTCTAAATGTAGTAATTACTTTTTGTTTCTTTTTTTATTTATAATATTAATATTATCAGATTAAAAATTTAACAAACATTTCATTTTGTAATACCCTCAGACCGTAACAACATAACATTTATCACAAACAATTGAATTATTATTAGCAAATGAACATACATCAAATGAAACCAAATCAGTTGTGTGTCTTTTCTATGAGTTTCGTTTTCTCTTTTGTGTTGTTGTTGTTGTTCTTCATTGCTATGCGGTTTGCTCGCATAGCAATTAGCTTTGAATTGTAACCGAGAGTGCTTACAAATGCTGAATGCATTGCCAACAGCTGTAAAGCGTTTATAACCGTTTCGAATTGGTAATCGTTACTGAAACGGTAAGCGAAACAGACGTTCCGTAACTGATTCTTGTAGAACGGTTAGTTTCGGTTCAATAAAAATATAAATAATTGGGATTTCTAATTACTAAAGTAAATATTCGCTGACAGGTGTAAAAATTAATAAAAGTGCCAGATTTGAAATGATATGAAATGTCTAAAGAATTTTTTGGTTTTTTTTTTTGCCGTTTTCGCTCATGTGTCAAATTTGAAATGAATCAATTGGAAAGCCCGTTAGGACAAACATGTTTTTCAAAATGTTATCATCGTTTTCATTCTGATATTGAGCTAAATAAATTGAATTTAAATGTAATGTATTTTTAAACTACTCTACATTACTGCACTGAATAAACGCAACTTAAATAAATTAGATAATAATTGAAAGATTGACTGATGAAAACAATTGTTAAAATGTTTATAACCTTTGGTGGTACTATATTAACAGGTCTAAGAAAGTCTGGCAGACCCCACAAAGTATATATATATATATTCAGCCGAGTCAATATAGGCATGTCCATCTGCCTGTCTGCCCGCCGGCCTGTCCGTCTGTCCGACCGTCTGTTCGTATGAACGAATGGATTTCAGAGATGTTAAGAGCTAGAAGCTTGAACTTGGTCTCCCAACACTTGTTATATCTGCAGGCAGATCAATTTTATCTTTTTTTTTCTTTGAATGCCACGCCCCCTGTGGCTAGAGACTTGAGATTTGGCACACATGATGAGTTGTTGTCTTGTTGTCGATGTGTCCAGAAAATTTCATCACGATGCCACGCCTCCATCGCCCACAAATTGAAGGAAATACAAGAGAATTGCAACACAAGGTATATTGCGGTCGGGGTTCCCGCCTTCGTTTGGCTTGTTATCGATATTTCGATAAGGAAATACACAAAAATCGACGATACAAAACGGAAACCGAAACTGAAACCACAACAATTCTATTCGGTTTTTGAATCCCTGGTTAATTTTATTATTAAAATATTTTCAAAACTTCTTCAACAAGAAAATTGAATTTTCCATGGAATAATTGTGTTGTAACTAGTTGTTGTTGTTGTTTTCTTTCTTTCAACAAATACAACAAAGAATCAATTAACGTTTGGCTCGTCTAAAAATCAATTAAGAAACGCAAACTCAAACTTAAATATTCAACACTCAAATACACTCGAAACACTTGGCCATCATTCGCACTTGTCGCAAATCAAATCAATGTGAATCAAACGAACAAACGGCCAAAATCAACAAACAAACAAACAGACAAACAGACAAACAAACGAAAACATTTCAAATGAAATTAAATTCAAATTAGCCAAAAATGTCGCCCAAGGTGGTGGCTCTGACCAGTGGCAAGGAGGGGTGTGAAGGGTAGGTGGGTAGGGGTTTTACCAGTAGAGGAGAACAGTTTGGGGAATTGGGAATGGGAATGGGGCGTGGCATGATAATGAGTCCGCTGAAAATGAGCAGGACGCGTTCAAAGCCGGCAACAACAACAACAACAACAATGGAGATTCGAATATAATGAATGAAATTATGTTGAAAACATATTTTTTGCGTCCCAAGATGAGAGACACACAGAGAGAGAGAGAGAGAGAAAACAAAAGCGGGCAAAAATGTCGAAAAACTGTTTGCTTCCGCTTGGCGGCTAACAAAGTTGGTCCTTTGTCCATTTTTGGGGCTGTTTTCCTATTAGCAAGCAATAAATTTGTCGCTTCTATTGAGCGCCAGTTACAGTTACAGTCTCCCCCGGTTTTTAGCTCCTAGGTGGAATAGATAGGCCCATTTAACAAGAGAATGAGAGAGAGAGAGACAGAGAGGGAGAGAGAGTCACCGACAGGAGGGGGACATCAAAATGTTGGCAGTAACTTTATGATTGCTTTTGTATTGCCCAAGCACACAGGACACACGACACAGGACACGCGGCGTTGAATCGCGTCTCAGGGCAATAGATAAATGCTGTAACATACTTTTAGGCGCTGCGCGGCAAAAGTTATAACAAACTCGCTGATACGCATCGCGCAGCCAGCCAGGACCAAGGACATAGCCAAGCGTTGGACCACGAGCAGGACAAGAGCGAGAGACGCTAGCATTAAACAACAAAATGCATGAAAAACAATGAAAATAAAAACTAGCAACGAGAGAAATCGACGGTGAGAGACCCTGTACTTGTACGGAGAAAACACGCCGCAATCTTTGTGCCTTTTTAGCATTAGTGTTCTTCGCTTCATTCAATGTGTTCAGTTTTGTTCCTTGAAAAACTATCGAAAATAAAAGCTAGCACTAAAGGTGTGAATTGAGAGAAACCGACACTTTTGTCTACAAAAATCATACATACGCGGACAAACACGCCGCAAGCTTTGTGCTATTTTAACATGCTATGTTCGCTTCTTTTTCCTAATTGTATGTTATGTTACATGAAGAACTATCGAATTTATTACTCAATCTAACTAGCATTAAAGGGGAAAATCAAGAGAATCGAACGGTAAGAGACCTATAAGTACTTATCGAATTTATTGATAACATTAATATTAATTAGGACTAATCAAAACCCCAAATTATTATTATGTGTGTCAAGTTCATTCAAGTTACTAACTTTTAACATGCTGTTTTAGTTAGTTTTCTAAATTTCTTTTTTAATTTTTGAAAAACAAACTGTAGCTGTATATAGAGTAAAGGGGAACAAAAGGAGAAGTTTTAGTGTCTCTAGCACTTATAGTCTCTGAAATAACATGACTATAGATGGACACGTCTATTGATGATTGATCAAGAATAAAAAGCTAGTTAAGTAATTGTTACGACAAAGTAGAAAACTAGCATACATTTTATTTCTTGTCTATTTATTTTCTTGCTAACATGTATTTGAATTTTCTATTTTGTCCGAATATTTAATGGACTAACTGCATATACCACGGAGTTTAAACCGCTATGAATATCGGTAACGCTTATGTTCCCCATTTGGTTAGAAATCTAGGCATTTTTTGTTTAATTTACATTCTACCACTAGTCAAGTAGATTTACTTATGTAATTCAACAATTTTGGTGGTCAGCAAATGTCAGTTACGGGAACTGCAACAATTATAACAACTGTCATGCATTTCATTCTATGTTGCTCCCTTAGAATTGTCAACTGGTTCTAGCAGCACAACATACTAGAGAACAAAATTCAATCGTTGGGTAAGCTAGCTCCAAATGATACTGA
Organism: Drosophila histrio; assembly: GCA_958299025.2. NCBI lineage: Eukaryota > Metazoa > Arthropoda > Insecta > Diptera > Drosophilidae > Drosophila > Drosophila histrio. Next base: position 26,273,885 of record OY282582.1, read on the forward strand.
TGTGGGAAGATTGGCAGCTCCTGAAGCAGTTTTATACCAGGTCTAGCTACTTGTTTTTTTTTGCCAAGTATTTTTAGACCCTTTACTTGAAAAAAGTAAATAGGGGTCTATTAAGTTTGTCAAAATGTGCGTAACAGGTCGAAGGAATTCCGGCAGACCCCATAAAGTATATACATTCTGGATCAGCATCAGCAGCCAAGTCGATATAGCCATGTCCGTCTGTCCGTCCGTCCGCCTGTCTGTCTGTCCGTCCGTCTGTATGAACGCCTAGATCTCAGAGACTATTAGAGCTAGAGTCACCAAATTTGGTATGGTGGCTCGTCTATGGGCTAAGCAGATCAAGTTTATCTTAAAATTTTGACACGCCCCCTTCCGCCTTCGTAAATATTACTCAGCGTCGGGCCAAAGGAAGAAGAAGAGCACTGTGACGTAACAACGCGATATGGGATACTTTTAACGTTACTCTTATTTCCTTTTTGAAGAATAATTAAAGGGTCTCTCATAGTCGACTTCGACTGTAGCCTTTCCGACTGCTTATATTTGTTTTTATACATTTTGTTTGAAAGTGAACCAAAACTAACCGACATACATATGTATGTAGATGAATCTGTTACTAAACGGTTATTAGGGTTTCTCCTTTTTCTGTACGTGTATCGGTTAATACCGTTTCAGAGTTTCGGCTGCGTTTGTTCTTTGAATCTCTGGTATATATTTGTCGCACATTTGTCTTTGCTGACAAACTTGGTACACCCTTTGTACAGGGTCTAGCAGCAACAATAGAAAAATCAGCTGGAGCCAAGGGGCCAAGGGGGCGGCCCAAGTCAGACAGTCAAGGCGAGATAGCCAGGCTAATGTGCTTTTTGTGTGGCCACAGTTGGTATTATTGTTACTCCTGTCTCTTCTTCTTCTGCTGCTTCTGATTGTTGTTGTTGTTGTTTTCGTTGCTGCCGCAACAATTATGATTTGCGGTCGGCTTGAATGTCCTTTGCGCACCACTTCCAATTCCCCTCGTTCCCCTACTGTGTCCAGGCGACAAGCGCGCACAAAAAGAAGAAGAAAACATGAAGCAAAAACTATAAAACGCCTTGCGAGTTGCTCGTCATTAAAAGCGCTTTAAAAACTTTCGACATGGCCACGTTTTTTTTTATTTTTTTCTTTATATATGTACATACATACATACATACATACATGCCCCGTCACGCCCCTCATTTAAGCGCTTTCTTTCTCTCTTTCTTTCTTTGTTGCATCCGCCCAACGTATACTATAAATAGCATAAAATAATAATTTGTTATTGGTTAATGGCTTTTCATTTTGTGTGCACTTTTTTCTTTTATTTTTTTGCCCGCTTGCATTTTCATTTAATTAAAGTGTGCGTCGCGTTAAAAGCTGTTCGGGAATGTTTAAGAATGGCTCGTTGAAAGCGTACTAGATGATAGTTAAGTGCAAGGCAAAGGAGATGCCAACAATTATCGTAAATTGCTTGCGATTGACACGGCGGCGGCGGCGGCGTCAACGGGGTTAAAAAGTGTACTAGTGCCAAGAAATAAGACGAAACATTATTTTCACTTCACTTGATTGCTTCGAATTCGAAATTCTACTCAAGAATTCATTTCGCAAAAATGCCTGGAATTCTGGAAAGAATGCTTAAATTGATTAATAATTTGTTGACTGCATTTAAGTTATTGTGATCGCTTAGGAAATGTCAAACAAAATAATTGTGAACAGTTAACAGCACTCTGCAGCATTTAACAGTTCTCTGTTATAGGCACTGCAAAAAGCATTTGAAAAATTTTCCCTTTCGCTGTTAAAATTTCCCTTTTTTGATGCTAAGCTTAACATGGTCGGTTAATTTCGGATTTCAGATTTCGGTTTTGTGCCTTAAAACGTTTTTCGAACCCTTTGCAATTTGGTAAAACATTTTCGGTTGTCTAATCAACATTATTTGATTTTTATTACAACGCCGAAATGTAGATAAATGAATGACACAGAAATAATGCTATGATATATACTACATAGTAGTACTAGAAGCAGAGACACAAAACAAAACAAAACAAAATCAAACAAAACCAAAACCAGGGCAAATGCAAAGCGAGAGACAAGAAAAGTTTTTGGCGCTTGGACAGCAGTAAATATGTTTTTGTTGTCAAAATCACCATTGTTGTTGTTGCTGTTGTTGCTGTTGTGACTGTGTTGGCACGTGACCCGCTCGACCAGGTAGTCGGTGTAAATTGTGCGCATAAATTGCAGTACAATTGCAAATTTGCATAAATTATGAGAGTCGCAAGTGCATTAAAAACGGCGAACGCACACAAAAACAACAAAAAAAAAAACAGAGACTGTTACTGTTATCTACGGCGTGCCGAACATTAAAAACTCATGCCGCGACGACCCCTCATAACGATTGGTAAGGACAGTAGAAAGCTAAACGCTATGTGACTACAAAGCTAATTTAATGAAATTATAAAACGTACACAAACTACTATATAAAAACTATAAAACGTGGGGAAAATTAAACAAATTACATTGTTCTGTACGCTGGGCAAGGGAGAACACAACGACTGTGATGGACCCTGTAAGTATTCTGTAAAAATATGGAATATGGAATATGGAATAAGGAAATTACAAAATTCAAATATTGTTTAATAAAGATCGAATCCAGTCGAAGGTTGTAGCTAATTTAAATGTTGTACATAGTTGCTGAAAGTTTCAAGTTTTGATTGTGTGGCTTTAATAATAAAAAGAAACTTTAAAATAAATATTATAAAAATATTATTTAATAACAGAGTTTTCCCTATAGCCTTCTGCCAAGTTTTTGTATGTTGTTGTTCGTTGATCTCGTGTCATATCGACAGTAAATGCAACTCTAGTCAGTTAATGCTCTTTTCTTTACAAAGTATAACAAACTTGTATGTTGTTTGGAAAGCTTAAAAACAAATTATTAATAAAAATCGAACACGGAAACGCAAGCGCAAAAGTCTTAAACTCTATTGTCAGAACTGCAATTCATCCGTTCAATTTCTGTTTGCTGCGGTATTCTGTTAATGAGAATGTCATAATAACTTCGGTGTTTATGAATCAATCGAATTGCCAGTATATAATATATAGTAAACATGTTATATGCCGAGTTCCAATTTTGTTTCTTTTAAGTTGTCCCTGTGAATCGGTTTTTTCAATTTGCGGAAATGTGACTAAGTCCTATAATCAACTTTGTTTCCTTAGGATATACTACATAGTTAAAGAACATACATGTCAAGTTTGGTTTCTCTAGCTCTCAGAGATCAAATGGCTATGTCAACTGGACTGTTGAGCAGTGTGTGACTAAAAAAAAAGCGGGAAAAATGCTGAATTTGTTTAAATAGGACAGAAAATAGGACAAACAAATTGTTTATTTATGAAACAATTCGTTAATGGCTTCGTTCATTTATAACTAGATAAAGAATAGACATAGAACAGATAAATGTTGGACAAAATGGCATTCAAAGTCTGGATTTGTTGACGGTTTCGTATGTATGTTACTTTTAATGATCTTCACGATTAATCGATACTTCGTGCGATATATGTTACTGCGATAACAATATATCGTATGGTAAAGTGAAAGTACAGTTTTCCGGTTAGAGGATGTTTTGGTATCTTTACCGCATGAATTAGTTTAAAACATGATAGATCTGTCCGGAAAATGGCTGACTTGAAAACACTGCTGTTGAGTGCTAAACATGTGAATACAGTCAGTCAAGTAATTGTTTTGACAAAATACAAATAATATATATAATTTCTTGGTTTTGTCGAAATAAAAAAGAAGATTCATTGTCATTTGTCAAAACATTTACATCACTAACTGTACTTCACTTTGTGAGTTCTGTTCTGTACGCCTGCCTTATTGACAAATTCAATAGACTCTTTGTGCTTAGCAAGTACAGGGTCAACTATTGCAACTGTTGTCGATCTGTGGCCAGTTATGGCGGCTGTGGCCAATTAGACGCGATGCACGCGCGCGCAGCTGACACACTAAAATTGAATTTGAATTCCAAATGGTGATTATTTACTGTGCACACACACACACACACACACACACGCACGCACACACATATATGATTGCACACAGATGCATACATGCAGAAACACTCGAAACACGCACACTTGGGCATAATAACTAAAGCTTTGTGCTAACTAATTGCCACAAGGCGAATGTGCGAGACGCGTACGCTGTTTATTTGCACTAATTTGCATGCATCATTTGCAGCTCGAAAGCTTACGCTTAGCCACCCACTCAACCGTCCCTCATCCATTTCCTCCACCACCGCCTACTCCTCCACCACTCATGCTGTCTCTGCCTTTCTAACATATCGTACTAACTCATGGCAATTGCAATGAGCAAAACAAAAAATTATAATACTAATTATGATTCTGCCATTGTTTTGAGCCAACTAATTAACATTGCAGCTAGGTTGCTTAATTTCACTATATTGTTCACTATATTGTTTCCTAATTTGATAACAAAAATTGTAGCTAAAAAAAAAAATGATCAAACATGCTATGAAAATGCCGACTCTTTATTCTAAGGCTGATGCCAGAGTGCGCGCGAAAAGCAAATCGATAATATTGGGCGAGAACGAGCGATAAACCACTGCAAGCATTTTTAAGTGCAATCGAGAGATGTCAGAGTGAGAGCGAAGCGAGTTGTGAGTTTACGCGATAATGCAAGAGCAAAGCGAGAGAGCAGTTTGCAAGTTTGCTTTATCGCTTCAACTCGCTCAGAGCGTACGATTGTTTTGTTGCATTCTGTGAGAGAGCAAAGCTCTCACTCTGCCATCTTCTCGCTTTGCTCATCGCTTCTCGGTTCGCATCTCGCCCGCACTCTGATATCAGCCTAAAGCCAATAATTGTCATCTTTACCAAACTTTTTCTGATGACAAAAGATAAGCACTTAAAATGTTTTCAAGGTATGTAAATATGTTTAGCATGAAATTGTTATTACTTCGTCTCTTCATAGATTTCAAAATGATTAATGACGTTTAATTAATGAAATTGTTTAAATAACGCGACAGAGCAAAAGATATAATTTTGTCCTTTTCTCTATTTCGCAAAATTTAAAAAAAAATTGGTTAAAAAACGTATATAAAATTATGATTTAAACTTTAATAACATAAGGGAACAGCATGAAATATTATGACTAATATTATACTTTGTCGGGGTGTTGATTTTAAATTTGAAGTCAGTTTGTTTATTAAGAAAGCCATTAAATAAAAACAAACACTACTAATCAAAAGTATTTTCACAGGGCTAACGAGGGCTGGTTTTAATGATCTAACAATAGTCCGTCATCATTTGAGCATTCCAGTAACTTTTCTCAGAAGCTACAGTAGCATATTCTTCTTTGACTGTAGTTGAATATGCAATCGGTACACATTTTAGACTATGTATGTTTGGGGGAATTTACAAATAAACGTCATTTATTTGGATCATATTTCTGTACTCCCATTGCTTTGAATAGACAGGAAACATTCGAACAAAAAGCAATGACGTCATCTTTAGAAAAAAAACAGTCGGAAAGGCTACAGTCGAAGTCGACTATGAGAGACCCTTTACTTATTCTTCAAAAAGGGAATAAGAGTGACACTAATAGCACCCCATAGCGCGTTGTTACGTCACTGTGCTCTTCTTCTTCCTTTGGCCCGACACTGAGTAATATTGAGTATTGAATAACTTCAGGACCCTGATACTCGTCCTCTGTACCACAATTCAGGACTCTAGCTTTAATATTTTTTAGTTTTATGAGATTTCAAAAATTTTGTTTTCGATTTACGGAGGCGGAAAGGGGCATGTCAAAATTTTAACATAAACTTGATTTGCTTAGCCCATAGACGAACCACCATACCAAATTTGGTGACTCTAGCTCTTATAGTCTCTGAGATCTAGGAGCTCATACAGACAGACGAACAGACTGACGGACATGGCTATATCGACTCGGCTGTTGATGCTGATCAAGAATATATCTACTTTATGGGGTCTGCCGGACTTCCTTCGACCTGTTACGCACATTTTGACAAACTTAATAGATCCCTTTTTACTTTTTTAAAGTAAAGGGTCTAAAAATGAAAGCCTTTCGATAGTATGAAGTTCTTGTTTCTGGGGTTAAAAACTTTCTTGGCTTTAGTCGAAAAGTTACAAACTACGATGTTTTTTTTTTTGGAAAGAACAAGGTCTAATGCACTAAGGCCTGCCTGATTAAAGGGCTCTGGGGCTCAGAAGAAAAATGTATCTGGGTTTTAAATCAGTTGTTCCACTTTCATCAACTTGAAGAAGAGCTTTTTTTTCTTTTAAGTCGTGATCATTTTGTGTAGATGAAGTAGCTTGGTATATTGTCGAGTAACACATAACAAGTTAGGGTAAAACTATTTCGACCTGTTTCTTTTATTAGTCCCGTTTATGTCAACCCACAATAACAATCATCTTGATGATTTGAAAGTTCCCGCCACATTATTGTTGTATGATACTTAAAATGCGTTTTTGTTTCTTATTCGTCTATAATCTCAAAGACCCAGTACTTGTTATGGGTGTCTAAGGGGAATCCCAAGTAATCAAAATACTACACCTTAGTCTACAGTTTTTGAATGTACCAAAACAAGTTATGATCGTTTCTTGACCTGGCCATTGTTAAATAACAATTTGTTGATCAAAAAAAACTCGGATGATTCGAAGTTTAAGTGTGACTAGTGCAAAAATATGTCTGAAAGCTTAGATTTGAAATCAGCGAACTAAAAATTAGTAAACAACAGGCATAAAATTCCATGCTTTAGTTTTGTTTCCTTGTGTAAAAAAGTATAGTTGTTAAACTAATGATTTAAAGTATAAAAGGATAAAAAACGCAAAATAAATAATGAATTTTCTAAAGCTGTGTGGTCAACATTTTCAAAGAAAGTACTACATACTTATAAACGACTCAAAAGTTTATTTTATTCAGTTGTGGAATTTTCGAGTTACGATCAAAACTGCAGGTAAATTTTAAACTCTGTTTTAAAAACATTTCTACCATAGAACAAATTGTAAAGAGTTCTTTCTTAAACGGGGGACCTACATATATATCGTATATATGTATGTATCAGATGAAGTGGGTGTCGTAAAGGTTTCAAAATTAGTCAATTTTGTTGCCTAGTGTAGTTATTAATTAATTTTCTTAAGTATTTTGAAGTTATGTGGTATTCGCTAAAAGTAGTCAATTATATTTTACTAAAAATGGCTGATTTCTTAGCTAATAGAATGTGTACAGTTTTTGTATTTGAAAAAAAAAGAAGCCAAGTCTAGCTATAAAACAGCTAAAAAGCCAAATACCGTTAGTCAGAGCTGTCCAAATATCGATTACAAGAAATAAGAATTAAACAAAAAATATCTTAAATATTTTAAAAAAATGTCAAAGTTGCCTTAAGTCAATTAAAGGGCTTAACATTAATTTAAATGCAGTTGTGAAACTGTTAGTTAAAATTGTTGAGACTGCAGTGTTGCCAGATGTCAAATAGTTAAAACAAAATGGCGGTTGACGTTTGTTGATCAATTGTTGTTGCGATCTTTCTGTGAAAAGGGGAAAAGGGCGAAAAACTAATGAACTTTGACATGCATATGAGAAAACGGAACTTGTTTCAGCTTTGAAATTGACTTATGATTAAAATAATAATAATTTCCCTAGAAATTCGTTAATCTGGCAACGCCAAGCAGCTAATAAACCACAGGTTAATGTTCATTTATGAACTGATTTGAGTATTCTCTTATGGTTTGTCAAATTTCCTATCGCAAGGGATCAAACGAATGAATATAATCGTTTTAAATATGTAGTAAATACAATTCGTATCATTTGTGTGTGTGTAAGTATGATATTCTTTCCCATTGACAATCGAATTCAATTACAGAACACTTCGGGAACAGAGCATAGTATACTTTGTATGTACTTAGGCAAATTGTTATAATTTCTTACATGCTTTTTGTGCTGCTGCTGTTGTTGTTGTTGTTGCTGTTGCTGTTATCGTTAAACATTAGTGTACATACAATTTAGTTATAGTTAGTTAATCGTAGTTAAGGTTCATTTTCATTTCATAAATGGGTTAGTTTATAACAAATACAATTATTTATCTATGTACCTTTTTTTTTGTTTTTGTTTTGTTAAAGTTATAGTTACTTGGATTTTCTTGTTGTTGCTGTCGCGTCTCCACAATACATCAAAAAAAAAAAAAAAAAAAAAAAAAAAGAAATAAACAACGAGTGGAAAACAAATGCGAATTTCTCATGCTGCTTCCTCAGACTATCTGTCTACGAGTAGGAGAGTCTACTATGTGTATCTGTCTGTGTGTATGTGTGTGAGTGTGTGTGTGAGTGTTAGCTGATGTGGTCCTTATGGGACTTACAACACGGGCCTCGCCACATTCGGCTTGGCCGTCGTGGAGGCAATCTCCGACAGCTTGATGTCAATGGGTACGCGAGTATCGTAGAGTGTGGGAGCCTGCAGGATAATCCCGGCCGTGCCCACCACCACAGCTATTGTGAATATCCAGAGGAAGAGTCGGTCCAGCACCATGGCAACGTATTTCCAGTCCTCTTTGACCTGTTGGCGGGATAACAGCACACAATGATGAAACATAAATCAAATGGAGTTCTGAGTGCACAAAAAAAAAAAAATCCAATGTGCACGATTAATATGAGAGCGAGTGGTTCGATGAACTCAGTCTGAAGTGAATCATTCGAATCAATCAAAACACATGAATGGTTGCCATTTTTTTTTTTGTATATTTGTGAATATCTCAATATTTAAATAAAGACGCAGTTCATTATATTTGAAACGAATTCGTGATGAACTATTGTATATTTTAGATGTCTATAGTTAGCAAACGTTTGATTAGCTTAATACTGCAAACGAATGATTCGATTCATTTAAATCATTTGCATTGTCTAAGCTCATTTGAATTACTCGCTAGTTCGCCAATAATTGAATTGTTTCATGTGCACACACGAAAGAATGAGATTGCAAATTGATTTAACGCTTTATAAGAATCTTTGATGCCCATTTGAATGGCTCAATATGCCATGAATGACTCGAATATTCACATTGAAATGATCAATCTAATACGTAGTATAAAGCAATTGCGAGTTGTTTTGTCTATTTATCAGCGGATATCTGTGACACGCTGTCTGTCTGTACTTATTTCTATTCACTTTGCTTCACGTACTGAACTAAAGAACTGTTCCAATCCCCTCGTCGGATCCCCCGGTCGCATTCCCAATTCCTTTTTACGCTTTTGTGCCCAATGTAAATGTCAGGACATTGGCAGTGCCAACTGTTCCATTATGTGCTATGTCTGATGTTTTCCCACATATCTCAGCACTTGTGTCATGTCGTTCGACGTGTTGTGCTCTTGTATGTGCATGTCCTCTGTCCTCTGTCCTGTGTCCTATGTCCTGTGTCCTGTGTTCTGAGAATCCTGTGAACGCTGGGTGACGTGGCCTAAGCCCAGCATGACATTCCAATAATGATTGAATGTGTGCGTAATTTTAATAAAATACTTTTATTGGCATTTGTGCCGCCACAAGATATTCATTATGGTGCCAAGGAACTACAACTCACTACTTATATGTGTACGGATGAGCACAAGGACGAGGACTGCAAGGACTCCAAGGACTCCAAGGACTTTGTCCGGGCGTGTTCATAAGCCGCATGAAAAGTCATTAAAACTTTTGACGCTGGCTCTCAATAAGCCTCCATGGAGACACCACATGCGTATGGCTTATGGACAAGCGTAGGACACAGGTCCTCCGGACACAGGACAAAGGACAGTGAACACTGGGACATTGCATGATGAAAGGTCAATAAAAGGACAAGGCTAGCCGGACTGGACAATCATCATCATCAACATCATCATCATTAGCAAAGCATCCACTTCATTATGAACAAGAACTGAAGCCTAGAACGTTTGCTAGTTTCTCCTCATTTGTCCTGACATTGTCCCAGTCTAGGTATCGTCCTCTACATATTCCTCCCCATTCCTATCTTGGGGTATCGATTATTGACGTTTCAATAAATCCGAGCTAAGGCCGCTCTAATTTATTGCGCCCGCCAGCGTTGGCCTATTAACATTGCACGCCCAATTCCGTAGACTAACCCCATGTGCCCCCCTATGGTCCTATCCCATATTGTCATTCCTACTGTTGTCCTCCCTCATGTCGTCAGCCACTGGTTGGGACTTAGGCTAAGCTGCGCCAAATACTAAGCGGCTTTCGGCTTTGCCAGGCGACCTCACTTAGCCTCATTTGCCGGCTGTCGTGTGCATCTACCTCTGCCTCTGATTCAGCATCAGCTTCAGTTTCAGTTTCAGTCTCAGTTTCAGCTTTTCCCATCGGTTCCCTGTGAGCTTTACACTCGTCTCACCCTCCGTCTCAGTTGAAGATTCGACTGCTCTGTCGTCTTCGCTATTGTCACAGTCTTAGTCTCAGTGTTAGCTCCTCCTTCGTCTGCCAGTTCATCTTCTTCTTCATCCTAGCCTTCGATTTGTCTACTCTTCGTCTACCACATTGTCTTCCTCTTTATTTCTCACTTTGTCTACCTCTGCATCTTCCCTCTCCAAGTTCTACCTTATCATAACTCTCTTTAACTCCCGCCTTGACATTATCCGCTTCATTTTACTTTAGTTTTTCGCTTACACCATTGTGTTCCGCTATCTCCCCGCTAATCACCCCCTTCGTCTCATTCTTCGTGTCTGTCATCGTCATCCTCTTCATGTATTCCTTCGTTATCCCTCTTATCTCTCTTCTCCCTCTTTTTTCTTTTACTCTCCCATCTGTTCTTCACCTCTCATCTTATTTCTCTTTTTGTTTTTCCATCCCCTTTCTTTTTTCCCTTACCTCTCTCCCCTATTCATCTCTTGTTCGTATCTCCCTGCGCCTCCCAGTTTCATTCCTATCTTCATCTTCCTCAGTATCTCTCTCCCTTCTCTCTCATCCCTTCGATTGCTTATTCATCTCTCAATTTGGTGTCAACTTTCCTTTATCCCTTTTACTATTACATCTTCTCTTTATACCTTCCTTCGTATCCATCTTGATCTTTCTCTTCAACTCTTTCATCTTCCTTATCAATGAATCTTCAAATCTTTCATCATTTTCCTATTCTTATCGCTTTTTCCCCTTATTTCACCATTTCCTTCTGCTTATTCTCTTCATATCTTCTTACGTCTTCATCTTCATTTATCCCTTCTTCCTCTTTATCTCTTCCTTCTTATATTCCTTCATATCGTCTTTACTCCTTATTTTTCCTTCTCTTTTTCTATCTTTACTCCTCGTACCTCGCTCATCCCTTTTTTTATCCGCGCCTTATCCTCTTCATCTCTCCTGGAAGATAAGATGAACCCCCTTCTTTCTTCTACTCCTTCGTTTTCTCTTCATATCTCTCTTTGTTTCCCCTTTGCGTCTATCTAGTCGCTTTCCTTCTTCCTTCTTAGTTTCCTCCTTCATATCTTCTTCATATCTCCCTCCGACTCCCTCACTTCATCTCTTCCTTTAATCTTCTTATTATCTTTACTTTTTTCAACCCTTTCATTTTCTCCGCACATTTTCCTTATTTTCCCAATTTATCTTCGCTTTCCCCTTCCATTCACTCATTTCACCCCTTCGTCTTCATGTACTACTCACCCGTGTGCTTTCCTCCTCCTTGCGGGTCTGATCCGCAATGTAGTTGACGCCATCCATGGCCTTGTGGAGTTCCGGGCAGGTGTGCCAGCGCTGTCGCACATTGCCACGCCCCGTGCAGCAGTGCGGTCCGCCCTCGCGCTGGCAGGCAGGCAGTATATCACAGGCCGGCGGTGGTGGTGGCGGTGGCGTTGCACCACCCGCTGCCGCTGCCGCAGCAGCAGCCGCCGCCGCTGCAGCCGCTGCTGAGGTGCTAGCGCCAGCTGCCGACGCCGCTGCTGCTGCTGCCGCGGCTGCGGCCGCTGCCGCTGCGGCGGATGTGGTGGGTCGATGTTGATGCAGCAGCTCTGAGGATTGACAGGCGGCGCCAGCGCCCATGCCCTGGTGTATCTGGATGGTGCCGCTGCAGCAGGAATCGGCGAGCGTCGATGCCGTGGCCACCGAATTCACCGTCGTTGTGGACTTTATCACATTGGGATTGTGGTTGCCGCCCAATCCCAAATCGCAGGTGGTCGTCGAGGCATGCGCCTGATGCGCATGCAGCGGCAGTGGCGAGAAATTTGCCGAGCAGCTCGACTGCTGTCGATACAGATGATAGCTGCCGGCCTGACTGCCCTGGTGTGTCAGTGTTGAGGTCGAGCTGCTTTTGCCAGCGACACCTGCTCCTCCTCCTCCTGCTCCTACCCCGCCACATCCCATGCCAATTGGAGCGCCCGAACAACCCCCATTATAGTGATGATGACCCGATGATCCGTTCTGGCCCGTCTGACTCGAGGTGGATGTCATTTGGCGAAACTTGGTCGGCGTCAGCGGATGATCCAACAAGGAACCGCCCGTCTGTTGATACTGATTATGATACTGTGCATCAATTAGCGAGGATGTTGTCGAGGTCTGTTGGTTAACCGTCGATATAGTCGGCGGATACAAAGAGCTGAGATGTCCAGTGATCGTTGATGCTCCTCCTCCTCCTCCTCCGCCTCCGACTCCTACTCCTACTCCTGTTCCAGCTCCTCCGATGCCTCCTACAACGCCCAGTTCATCCATCAAGCTCAGGGTTTGCACTCTGTGCTGAAGATGTGGCGAAGTGCTGCGTGACGTGGTCTTGGGGCTATGATGCATGCTGCAACCGTAAATCCCTTAGGAAAAAAAAACAAATTTGTGTGAATCATTCGACTTACCGGGATAGAGCCACGGGTGGGGGCAGCGGTGGTATTTGATCCCTTAGTTCGAGTCCATTGCAGGTGCGCACCATGAGACGGCGCGAGGATTTGCTGCAGGCAAAGAATAAAGCACATTGATTAGCACTAGATTCACTAGAGATTATAATAGGTATATATATATATATATTTACATCATCTCGCTGATCGGATAAAGCGGTCGACGCATCACCAGAAAACGTGGCAGCTGATTGATGAACACCGTGCGCACCCAAGGCGCCATCGTGTGCGTCTGCGGCGACCGGAAATGAATGTTCAGCACCAGGACTGTCACACAGATGCTGCAGGGATAGATTGAAAGAGTGAGTAGTTTGTGGGTAAGAGATGGAGAAGTGTGTAAGTCTCTTAGTTGGCTAATTAACTTGTGACGCCCACGTCTGTCTAATTAGCTGCTGCCCAGGCCAAGTTGGAGCAGGAGTTGAAACATGGAGTCGGCAGTCGGAGAGTCGCAGAGTTGGAGAGGCAGCCATTGCCTTAATTACATCATTTGTGGTCCAAGTCCGAGTCCTGTTGCGCCCGCACTGCCCATTGTCCCGGACTCGACCTGAGCAGCCACAGCAGGCAAAAAGACCACCCGACAAAAGGGGGGCTGGAGGGATGGTGGTGAGTGATAAGGGGGGTTGCCTTCACTTTTGTTTACCAACAATTAGGCGGGCATTTCTGTGTGGCAACTGGGCGTGGCAAATGGCTGTAAATTGCCCCGTCCATTTTTTGAAGTTTGACTTGCGGCCGAGTCGAGGCGCCTCGACTGGGGGCGTGGCATGTGGGCAGTTAGCCAAATGAGCGTTAGAAGATATGAACGAGGCCGCAAAAATAAAAGCAAATATGAATGCTCCACACGAGACTGGCACGACTGGCAGTTACCCTACATGTTACCCTATCGAGAAAAGTCAGCTCATCGGCCGACTAATTAATACCCTATTAAGTTCCCTGCTTCTTCTTTTTGTAACACACTACTTAACTTTTGATCTGAATGTTGAATTTATTCAACTTTATTTTAGTAACCATAACAGTTACAATTTGTATTATAACATAAATTATAAAATATAACAGAGGAGGAGACAAGTTAAGATTACCTTAATTTTCCCTATAACTTTTCAAGTTTTATGACGTCTAAGGCCAAGTAAAATTAAGCATACGTAACCATCAGGGATGTCTTTTAAACTTATCAAGCCCTCTTTTATGCATTGTCTAAAAGTTAAAGAGTATATTATATTTCTATTTACTACTACAAACTTAAAACATTCTCTTTTATACATTTGCTAAAGTATTCTGCTTTGTTAATTATGGTTTTCATTAAATACTTATGAGGGGTAAAAAGAAGTAGGAGATTCCTTTGTCTATCTATTACAACCATCTATGTATTCTTTTGAATAATGCTCGGTAAAGTGAGCATGTGTACACCGAGCGAAGAAACAAAGTATTTTGTAATTATAACTTTACCATTTAGAACTTGATTTCTGACTGAGAATAAAATTACTAAAATAATATATTGCGCTCTTATTTTCACAACGATTTATAGAGTGCGAAAATGCAAGTACTTTAGAATTTTATTAAACTTAAAAGTGAGTGAAATAAGTTATTGATTCAAGTACAAATCAAACTTGAGCCATATCCTATAAACTCTGTAACGGATTACACAACCAACATACTTAATCAAAATCGTGTAAGTTGAATTTGCAAGTATAGTTTGTTCTTCAAATAAATAAAATGAACAGTTTACCATCTAATAAAATGATTAAACTATTCTCAAAAAAATATAATATGTATTTCTGCTGCTTCTCATAGCAGACAGGCAAGAACCATTTGGGAATTCTAAGCAAAAGAGATTAAAGAAATCTTGATTTATGATTTTACGAATTTGATCTGTGAGCATACACGGCGAAAAACCTTTTCCGAATATTCTTTTAGAATTTTCTTAATTATTTCTGGCAAATTTAGTTATATATACTTATAAATTGTAAGCGAATTTTCAGTATGTATTTCATATTAAAATAAAGCAGGAATTTTAAGTATCGCAATTATTTAATTCGATTCTTTTTGTAACTTTATTATATAGTACGACTTTTTTTCTCTTGGTGTAGCAATCAGAGATGTCATTCTCTCACTACATTGGCACAACTTTATGATACCCATTCAATAAATTCGAACAGTCGCAGGGTATTATATGAGAGTAAGTGAGAAAGAAAGAAAGAAGAGGCAAAAAAATGGTAGCGGGCGCAATTTCATTTTTTGCATCCGTTTCCGACTCGGCAGCTGACTCATAAACAAGAGACAGACCCAGTCCGACAGACAGACGGACGGACGGACGGACGGACAGACAGACGGATAGACAAACCCGACAGAACCCAACGGAGAGTGCTGTGTACCGTTATCAGTTTGGCATGCAAATCGAACGAATGCGTGTTCGAGCACAATCGCTGTCGCAGTCACTGTCGCAGTCGCAGTCGCAATCGTATTCACATACAGCATACAACATTCAACATACAACATTCAACATTCACATTCACTTACCTGAACGTATCCAGTATCATTGTGAAGAGCACAAATTTGCCGAGCAGCGGCACCACCAGCGACGTGGGCGGAATGATTTCCGCCAACAGCAGGAAGAACACAGTGAGCGACAGCAGAATGGATATGCTTAATGAGACCTGCAACAGACAGAGAGAGGAAGAGAGAGAGTGAGTGTGCGAATAGAGATGGAAGTCAGTGTGATGTTTTAGTCAAGTTCATTTGCAGCTTCACCGGAACGTGGCAAGGGATTTGGGAAATTGAGTTGCAGGTGAGCGGAAAAATGAAGGTGCCAACACACAGCGTTTGACATCATAAAGGAGCGACAATTGTGAACCGCTTAAAATGAAACTGTAGCATAGTAGATAAGGTTTACTAGTATGTATATATGTATGTATGTATGTGTGTGCTTTATCATGTAAATATATTTCTATGACATTTACTAAACGATTTCCATGTGTTATCTCTGTGCGTGTGTATTACAACTTCCTCAGTTAGTTAAATACTAAATACAGTAATCAATTTGTAATTATAATAAAAATTGCAAGAAGCGATTTTGAATGCAAATTATATTTTATTTTAGTATATAAGACTCTGAAAGCACTCTGAGTTACTCTGAGTAACTCTGAGTTACGTATCAAGCAGTTTCTTACATACGCCGACAGTCAGCTTGTGATCGTGAGTTATGCCCGACCCTGGTGAATTATTAGCATTATACAAAATGTGCAATCGATATGTAAAACATATCGATAACTTCTAGGGTTCACAAGCTGTAGAGGTGCGAGCTTGAGCGTTTTTTGCCGGTTTCCCGCTAAACTAGGGTTCTTATAGCTATTTTAACACCTTGCAGAAAACAAACAGACAATCAGTATAGTTTATTTAATTAGGGAAAGGTAATTAACAAATTCAAAGTCATAAAAAATTGTTAATAAAAGCAAATATTCCATTCCTTCTGTATATGTATATTGATAGTCGCTTTTAGCCTGAAGTGCCATTCACAGTTATATTATATGATGTATACATACGTTAAACAAGTGTGTTTAAACTTAAATGACTATTTTATTTGATTTATTCACTCTTTATTCCCTTAATAAACAATTTTCTTAAGCTAGTTTAAACAAGATGAATTTACCTATATACATACATATATTTGAATATGAATTTAAAGTCAATATATGCGCAAGACCAACGATAATAAAGCACCTTTCGAGTCAAACTTATTTAAATAAACACTCAAATTTCGTTGCTATTCACAACGATTGTCTACGAATTTTCTACTTGAGTTATTAAAATCAAAATCGAACAAATTTCAATGGATGTGCGTGTGAGTACAAGTATCGTATGTAGTACGTCTGTATGTACGTTTGTTTGTTTGTTGTACAAAAAACAAACATAAGAAACGCAACAACAAATAAACACATGGCAAGTTGACTGACTAATCCCCCTCCGTTTCACATTCCCGACCTGAAGCATTTGCTCCTCGCCTGTTTCAGCTTCAATATCCGTTGCATTTATTGCGACGTCAGGCACATAAAAACCATAGCATACTTCGCAGCTCGCTCGATAAAGCAAACCCAATATGATTTGTACGTATGAACAGAGAAATAGAGATGAGATTGTCAGAGTAGAGTAGGGTGGAGGAGTGGAGGGGTGGAGAATGCACTATGGGAACTTTGTTCATATTTTCTGGAATGAATTAATAACCCAATAACGAAAGAAAATTGTAGTGGGAAACTTAACAGCTCAACAAAGATGATCAAACTAGTATATCAATCAATTAAAATACAAGTTTTTGTATCCAAAACTTTTTGATTTTCTAAGATATTCGGACCAAACTCAACTCATATGTATAATGACCCTAACGTATTGACTAAAACCAACAAGATCGGTCGACTATAGCATATAGCTGCCATAGAAACTGTAAGTCGAGAGACGATTTCTTTTAAGAAACTCAGTTTGAGTTCTCCGTGCTCGACAACTCCTTACAAATAGTGCTGCAATATACTATTATCATAGCACTCTCGGATTGGCCAACAAATTTAAAAAAAATTGATTTAAATCATTTTGTTATACTGTGTTTGGAATATGTGTTAACTGAAAATTCGAGGCTATTATAGTTCTTTTCGATTTGCGTGGGCGAGTGCTAAGATATCCAAAATAGAAAATAAACTTAATCTGCGTATGGTATTCAGGAACATATATTCCAAAATTGAAGTCTCTAGAACGAATTGACAGATAGATGTCAATCGACTCGGCTATTGATAGTTATCAAGAATATATATAATTTATAAGGTCGGAGATGCCTGCCTTGTATCGGTACGTTTCCGTTGTAGCTTTTCAATAGTTTTTGTTTTACTGTACTCTATAGGTACCTATATAATTTTGTATCAAGTTAAAAATTGTGTTGCAATGTATGTACAGTTTATTAATTCAATTATTAAGCCAGTGCCTTAAGGGTGCTCAGGTTTATAAGTGTGTATTAGTGTATGTAACAAGTAGAAGGAGGCCTCTCTGAACCCATAAGCTATGTATATGTATAAAACCTTGACCAGTATTAACACTTGAGTCGATACAACTCTATCTGTCTGTCCGACTTTCCGTCCGTCTGTGTACCGTAAGAGCTAGATCAAACAAATCTGGTTACAATACTTCTATAGCGTGCAGGCAGATCAACTTTGCTATAGAATTTCACCACACTTCATTTCGCCAAAAGAGATTGCAAAAAATGGAGATTTGGCACACATTAACGGCCATTGCGAACGGTTAATTAACAGAGAAGATGTTAGATTGAATATTATATAATGTTTGCATGCAAAGCTTCACTGAACTAAGTCGCGATGTTAGTCGCAGCGTTAGATCAGTGTGGTTTTTAAGAACTGAACGACGTTTATTAATTTGTATGGGATTTTATAGAATATCTCATGTACTATTTAGACAGAGTTAGGTATAGTGCTAGACAGGGTTCACTATAGCATTAAAGTATCTTAGGTACTAACCAGATCGATTAAGCTTTAGTGCTAGATCGAGTTCACAATAGTGTTAAAGAGTCTTATTTACTAATTATGTCAAGTAGCCTTAGTGCTAGACAGAGTTCACTATAGCTCTTATGTATTAATGTGGTCGAGTACGTGATCGTTTAAAGTAATCCTTACTCCTTTCATCTCATTGTCATATATACTTATCTGTCTATTTCTTCTTATCTATTAGGCATGAAGGTTTGTTTATGTTGCAATTGTCCCTCAGTCTGTGTGGTAACCTAACGCATTGGTGACCCTTTCAAGTGGTTGTTCTCACGTTTGGCCGCGCAGACCGAGGGATGTTTCAGAAATATGTTCATTTATGAACACTTAGATATCTTAAAATTTGACGCTCTGATAGCGTTCTTCGATTTGCGTGAGCGGGAGGTGAGATGTAGAAAATTGAAAATAAACTTGATCTGCGTATGGTATTCAGGAAACTACATTCTAAATTGGAAGCCTCTAGCTCTTATAGTTGCTGAGATCCGCGCGTTCATACAGATGGACGGACGGACAGACGGACGGACGGACAGACGCGCGGACGGACGGACGGACGGACGGACAAACGGACGGACGGACAGGCGGACGGACGGACGGACAGGCGGACGGACGGACGGACAGACGGACGGACGGACAGATGGACGGACAGACGGACGGACAAATGGACGGAAAGATGGACAGGTGTCAATCGACTCGGCTATTGATACTGATCAAGAATATATATACTTTATAGGATCGGAGATGCTTCCTTATGACTGTTACATACATTTGCACAAATTCATTATACCCCTTTTTGCCCATTTTTTATTGGCACAGGGTATAAAAATAACACACATACTTGTTCTTAAAAACACACACCGCTCGCTTTCAATAACTACTATTTAAGCCAACGAGCCAACTGAAAATAAGCTTCCAATTTGCAGATTTTTATGCTACATTAAGAAAATTGTTATGTTTAATTATCCGATCGCAATGCAGTTTTCAGCCGACATCGTCAAGGAGTAAGCTTGAGTATGCCGAATTTGATCTGTATCTGCATTTAATGAGTGAATGAATCTAATTGCAACTGTTTTTACACAGCTTAAATCGTGACTGTTTGCACTGCATACACAATTTTATTTATCTATTTTTTTGTAGTTATTTTAATATTAATTATATGTTAATCTACTGGGCTTAAGCAGTCGAGCACACTCGGCTCTATCGCAGAGTACCCACAAGTTATTATCCTTATTGATTTCTTTAACATTCGAAAATTTCAAAAAATTCAATTGTATCGGTAAAGATACCAAAACCAAACAGAGAAAAAACCGATATAGAACATACCGAAACCGAAACCGGAACCGGAACCGATATTATTAATCCGTAACTTTACATAAAAAACAAGCCGAACAGTGGAACCCCGACCGTAATATACCCTGTGCCTCTACAGGGACCCGCTCAAATTTACTCCCGATGTAATTCCGTTTGTGATTCATTTTTTTTTCAATTTGTGGGCGAAGGGTGCGTGGCATCGTTATTAAATTTTCTAGACACATCGACCACGAAATATTCATAATGTGTGCCAAATCTCAAGTGTCTATCTCCAAAACTCCATTTGTAATGAGCTTTTTTTTTTATTTGTTCCTGCAAATATTACCAATGCTCTCAGACCAAGTTCAAGCTTCTAGCTCTTACCAACGCTGAGATCCTTTTGTTCATTCGGACGGACGGACAGACAGACAGACAGACAGACAGACAGACGGACAGTCGGACAGACGAACGAATCGGCTGTTGATGCTAATCAAGAATATAGTATATACTTTGTGGGGTCTGTCAGACTTTTTTTAGACCTGTTACATACTTTCAACGAACTTAATATACCCACACAGGGTATAATAAGTGTTTTTAGCAACTTTCTAATTTTTAATTTAAAGAAATTGCGCAAATTTTTCCCATAGTGAAATAATAGAGGAGTGAGTGAGTGAGTCGCAGTCAGCGGTTGCCAAGTTGTATTAACTGTTAAGCACAGCTGGCTCAGCTGGAGGTCAGGACAGGTGGCCCAGGTGTATACATATGGATGTATGGGTGTGTGTGTGTGTACGAATATGTGTGTGTAAGCTGCTTGTAATGAAGTGTGTGCAAAAAGTAATTAAATGTCGAAAATGAGACGGGTAATTTGAGTTCTTGGAGCTGCTTTGTGTGTGCACACCAGCACAAATCTCTCTCGCTCTTGTTGTGTTGGTGTGCGTGTGTGTGTGTGTGTGTGTGTGTGTGTGTGTGTGTGGCATAAATTTGATGCCTAATGATTTTATGATAATTAGCCTTAGTTTTGCAAAGTGCTGTAAAGCGATTAGTGCGCTGCCTAATTAAGGTTGCAAGTCGCTTTTGACATGTGACATGGACAAAGTCCTCAAGCTGGCAAGAGAGAGAGAGAGAGAGAGAGATAGACAGAGAGAGAGAGAGTAAGCGGAGCGGCCAACATTATTTATGCAAATGTATGTGTAATTAATGTCTGCACTACACTCGGGATTCTCCCACTCTCTCTGTCTCTCTCTCTCTGTCTATCTCTCTCTGTCTCATTGTGCAACGTGTAAGCCAAGAAGCGAATTGCGAATAGCGAAATGTGGCGGGAACGAGAAAATATGGGCCACATAAAATGTAATTGTTTCAACAATAATAAAAAAGACAGACGCGTCGAAAGGGTTTTTGTCCTACGACCAGTGTACACTGTACGACACAGTGGCTACTTAGTATTGGACACGAACAGTGTCCCGCCAATTCAAGGAATGAATGAATGAATGAATGAATGGAGTGCGTTGTGGCGCATATGCATGTAAATTGCCAATTGCAATTCCAATTCCAATTCGAATTCAGAATCAGAATCGGAATCCGATTCTCATTCCGATTGGCCATGACCCAACCCAAGTCCGGCTACGTGCGTTGCTAACTACTTACTGCAACAACAACAATAAGTACGCTATAGTCGAGTCGCCGACTAAGAGATTCCCGTTACCTACAGTCGAAGTCGGATATAGTCACCCTTTATCCTTTATAGAGACCCCTTACGTATTCTTCAAACAGGAAATAATAGTAAGAGACTTAGATACTTATATATTAACCTTAACGTTTTAATTAATTCACTAAAAGAGGCAAATAACATATAGTGCTTTGTTACGTCTTCCTTTGAATAACCTTCAAGTTTATTATCCGATCGCGATGAAATTTTGCTGGATGCATTTAGACTCTGATATTTGTCCTGTATGGCAAAAAATTCAGGACTCTAGCTTAGATAATTTTTGTTTCATGGGTTTTTAATCATTTTATTTTTGATTTACGGTGGCGGAAAGGGGCGTGTCAAAACTTTAATATAAGCTGTTATTGCTTAGCCCATAGACGAATCAACATACCAAATTTGGTGACTCTAGCTCTTATAGTCTCTGAGATCTAGGCGCTTATACAGACAGACGGACGGACGGACAGACGGACGGACAGACGGACAGACGGACAGACGGACGAATAGACGGACATGGCTATATCGACTCGTCTGTTGATGCTGATCAAGAATTTATCTACCTTATATAGTATACTTTTTGACAAACTTAATAGACCCCTTATCTAAAGTTACGGGTCTAAAAAGAAACTAAAACAGAAGTACAAATTTGTTATATTTTTTGCATTTTATTACGACAATTAAATGGAAGCAGTTTTCGACATAGTACATCAAGAATAATAAAACAAAAATTCAACAAATTGCAACATAATGCCTAAAAGCGATTAGACTGAAATATATTAGATACATATGTATCTTTATATTGATAGTTGTCATGTCAAAATATGTGCAATCATTCTATTTTGTAGAAGCTTAAGTTTTATTTAGCACACGAATTGTTTTTCCATTGTGATTATATGGATAATGTTCTATGTGTATGTATATAAATGTATCTAAAGTTTATTGGAAATCAACAAGATTGATGTGTTCTTTATGCATTTTACTTAGATAAGATAAGGCGAGTGCCTTACTTTAAAACTTAAGTCAACTTTTTATCCGATATTTATGCGATTAACGATGATAATAAATAACAAAAAGAGACCGTACTATAAAGAAAACGTTCTATCCTAAAAACTGTGCGTCTTGTGGACTTAATATCGAGAAACATTAGAAATAAAAAAAGTGCTGATCAGGATTATATAGTGTCGAAGATTTCTTTCTTCTACTCCCATTTACATATGTATGTACATTGCAACAAGTGCAATATACACCTTAACCCAATGACTAACGGGTATAACAACAACGAGAACTGCTTGAAAACTTCACTCTGGTAATAGTCTGGACAGGAACTCCCATGACAACCAGAACTTCCATGGGGTAGGAACATACATACATATGAGGGCCGCTTGTCAATACGTTGACCGCTTTTAGGCGCAAATATTTGTGCGGGTTCTGTGTGCTCTGTCCATCTGTCCATCTGTCTCCCACTCCGACTCTTTGATTGTGTGTGCGACCATAAAAGGCACAACGGACATAACAAAACACAACACAGCTTGACCGGGCTGGCTCGTAAAATAAAAACACAATGAATTGTTTATTTGAATGAGCCGAAACTGATATGTCCCAGCCAGAGGCTCTTTATGCATTCCCCCCCCCCGTCCAGTTGAATGGCCGACTGGTCAACTGGCCAAATTTAACAGATTCTACTTCAGTCTGTTATCGCTCATTTTATTTCGCACCTTATCTATCTCTTCACCTCGTCTTTCGTTTATAACTCTGCGTGATTGTTTAGTACCTTGTTAGCCCCAGTTTTGTTTTTTTCGCTTTCTCTTTAAAGTTTATTATTGTCGTTTTTTTTTTGCTATATATACTCGTATTACTTTGTCTTTCAGTTCATCAAATTTGCATGCCACGTTTGAAATATAATCTTTCAAAAGCTCCCATGTTGTTTATTTTCAGAGCAATGTTTCTTGACATTTCGAGTGTTAATTTACTTAATCCTCTTTCGCCGACGAGTGTGATTTACTCTTTTTTGGTCATATCAAATTCGCGTTTACCACATAATCAAGAGATAGAGTTGATTTACTCGCTGTTGTCGTATCAGCGAGAGTTTTTCCACTCGCTCACAAATCAGTTTGAGATTCTTATAAATGACTTATTCAAATAAAAATAAATAAAAATCAGTGCTTGATTTCTAATAATGATCTCTTAAATAAAAAGTTTTAATTGTTACTATTGAACTAAAATAATAATATAATAAAATTCTAAAGTAAGTGGAATTTGCTTAGTAATTTATAAAAATCATAGATAATTATTATTTTCCGATTTATAAAATATAAACAAGCATCAAAGTACGCTACCCTGGTCTAGTTTCTTTAATGAAATAACATAATACAGGGTGGGGAAAACGCTAAAACTTTTGGAAAAAAATTAAACAATTATTCCGCGTTCTTGTAGAGTAAACCGATTTATTGGTTTGCTGATTTGTATTCTGGATCTTTTTTACTTTACAAATTTCAAAATCGAATTGACATTTGGCCCCATGCAAAAGTTATAGCGTTTTCCAATAGAGTGATTACTTTTGTCCAACCCTGTACATCATATAAAATCACACTAGAATGAATATATGCACGAGCAAACACGCCGTCTCTGTTTGATGAATCGTCGCTGGCGCTGCGTTGAATTGTTTCTTAAATAATTTCTGAGTTTATTATCCAACCGTGGTGAAATTTTAAGGACACATTGTGTCATTGTCTCAAGTATCTAGCTTTAATATTGCTTTTGACCTTTTTCCGACTTTTTCCAAAGGGAAACAAATTGAAGATAAACTCGACCTACCTGCAAATATAAGCTGTGCTGGTAGACCATGTTCAAGCTTTTAGCTCTTACCAACTCATTTTGTTTATACGGACGGACGATCGGACGGACAGACGGACGGTCAGACGGACGGTCAGACGGACGGTCAGACGGATGGTCAGACGAACGGACGGACAGACGGACGGTCGGACGGACATGGTTATACCGAATCGGCTATTGATGCTGATCAAGAATATTGTATATAGTTTAAAGGGTCGCCTTCTTTTGCCTATTGGCTAAGGTATAATAAATACTAATTTTATGTATTTATTTGTCTATGAAAAACAGTTTAATGTCAGTTTAGATTCGCGGTTTCAAAAGAAGAAATGAATTCGTATACCTCTTTAAACTATATATAACACTTGCTACATTGTGTTTATTTTTTGTTCTTATTCAATTTTCATTTAAAACTGTTATTTCACTTATAAGTGAAATTTATTTATTCGTACTATGTTTTGATAATCCATGTTCGTCGTTACTTTTGCGTAGAGACATTTGTATATTTTTCAGCAGCCTCATTCACAAACAGAAGATACTTACAACAACATCAGCGAGTATCGTTTTACACGAGTTTTGTCATATCAACTTGATCAATTCCATTTCTACAAATTTTAGTTTGATTCGAAGTTCACATTATCAACGAGAGTTGTTAAACTTGCTTCAATCTTACCAACGAGTGTTGTTCAACTCGTTGTTTCCGTATTAACAAATGTTGCTTTACATAATAGCGAGCTCTGTATTCATCCATTCTCACATTATCAGCGAGCGTTGTTTAACTTAATGCCTGGTAACTAAATCTACAATCTCTAGCGAATCGCTTTATTCACCTCATTCACTCGTACAAAATCAGCGAGTATCGCTCTACACGAGTTTTGTCATATCAACTTGATCAATTCCATTTTTACTAGTTAAACTGTTGGATTCGAAGTTCACATTATCAACGAGTGTTGTTAAACTTGCTTCAATCTTACCAACGAGTGTTGTTCAACTCGTTGTTTCCGTATTAAGAAGTGTTGCTTTACGTAATAACGAGCTCTGTATTCATCCATTCTCACATTATCAACGAGTGTTGTTAAACTTGCTTCAATCTTACCAACGAGTGTTGTTCAACTCGTTGTTTTCGTATTAACAAATGTTGCTTTACATAATAACGAGCTCTGTATTCATCCATTCTCACATTATCAGCGAATGTTGTTTAACTTAATGCCTGGTAACTAAATCTAGAATCTCTAGCGAATCGCTTTATTCACCTTATTCACTCGTACAAAATCAGCGAGTATCGTTTTACACGAGTTTTGTCATATCAACTTGATCAATTCCATTTCTACTACTTAAACTGTTTGATTCGAAGTTCACATTATCAACGAGTGTTGTTAAACTTGCTTCAATCTCACCAACGAGTGTTGTTAAACTTGCTTCAATCTCACCAACGAGTGTTGTTCAACTCGTTCTTTCCATATTAACAAGTGTTGCTTTACATAATAACGAGCTCTTTGTTATTCGAATATCACATTATCAACGAGTGTTGTTTAACTCAATGCCAGGCCACTAAAAACAGATGTTTTACTCGCTCCTATCAATTTTTGAACAAGTGATGTTGTTTAACACGGTTTTGCCATGCCAACGAGTTATGTTTTACACGCCATTTATCATACCGACGAGTGTTGTTCGTCTCGCTCTAAGAGTTAAATGTATGCACACAATGCTCTGAGTTGAGTTCCGGTTGCTTTGGTTATAGCCAATTTGTAGTCGTAATTTGTGAGCTGCTTCCTGATGTGGAATCTCTAGCGAATCGCGCTTTATTCACCTGTCCCGAAAGCAGGCGTGGTCCATCAAATGCACTGTCAATATTTATTACACAAATTATGCATAATGGGCGCTGCCAACGTCGACGTCGACGTCAGCGGCGAAATACATAAAACCGCGCGCACATACAAATTATTTTTGCGTTTTATTTATTTTGAAAATTGGACGTAATTTATTCATAAGTCCCAGCAGCATGTAAATATTTATATTTATGTATTATGCCGTTTTATTTTATTATTAACTTTTTTGCTTCTTCATTTCTTTTTTTTTTTAAACCATTTTTCGGCCGCTTTTGCACCACAAAGAATCGCGCTGAGAAACGCGCAGCGAGAACCGCAAATCGCACGCGTTTTTTACCGCTCGCAATTCATCTGCGTCGCTTGCTGTGTGCGTGTGTGTGTGTGTGTGTGCGTGTGTGTGCATGTCTGAGCGCATTAAATTGAATACAACATGTAATTTTATTTATTCAAAGTTAAATGGCGGCAAACAGTAAAAAAAGAAAATGTCCAAATGCATTTCATTTTCATTTAAGTGTGAAATTATTTTTATTTATTTTTTTTTTGTTTTTTAATTAAAAGCACATTGAGAGCCGAGTGTATACAGCTGTCTATGTACGAGTAATGTGTGTAAGTACAGTCGCTGCAATAAATTATGGCAATTGAATGAAAAAGTATAAAAAGAAATATAGCAAAAATACAAAAAAAAAGTTAAGCGAAAGGCAGAAAACAAACAAGAACCAATAAACTATCTCTATAAATGTACATACATATATACATATATATATATAAATTAATGTTGAAGCATCAGCTGCGGGCTGATTGTGGGTCAATTGGAGAATCGACATGTTTTCACACTCACCTTTTCGCCACTGTCCGACGGCAGGTAGAAGACCAAAATGGTTAGAAAACTGATGCCCATACAGGGTATGATCAGGTTGACCGTGTAGAACAGTGTCTTTCTTCTCATTGTGATGTTGAATGTTATGTCCAGATATGGCTCATCGCAGCACGTATAGAACTTTTCATTGCTGAAACGAACAGATCGATAGAGTGAGAGTGAGACAGACTGAGACAGAGACAGAGAGAGAGAGCTAGAGTGATGGGCCAAGGGGTGTATTGGTTAGAATATACCACGTAGTACGTAAATATTTATTTATTATGGGGCTGTTGTTTGCAGCTTCCGCTGGCAGCACATCCGCAGCGCCAATAAACACACACACACACACACACACACACACACACACACACATCGCCGCCAACTCACATAAATCATCAGCCGCACAATAAATATTTAAAAAAAAAATGCTCGAAATTATATGCAAAGACTGCGCTGGCTTTTAAACTGCAAATTGTGCCTACCAAATTGTAGACACAACCCCCTCCTACCTCCACCCTCCACCCACCCACAGCCCTGCACTGTCGCACTGGCTAATGAACTTGACACTTGCCGGCAGCGCAGTCGGCGTCGCCTGTTGTGCTGTCGTGTACATAATTTAAAAGTTAATAATCTTTGACTGCCAAAAAAAAAAAAAAAATGTATAGAAACCGAAAAAGAAAGCAAGCAAATTTGGTAAATTGAGTCAAGAACTTTTTGGCGACCGCACTTGAAAAACTCTCGAGAAAAGTGGAAATGGAGAAACGTAGTAGAGGCGAAAGAGCGGTCAAAAAGAAATGGGAACGGGTTGTGATTGTGATGGGGGTTGGGGTTGGAGTTGGGGTTGGTTGTATTGGACCATGGCAAGAGCTCTGTCTCTGTGTGTGTGTGTGTGTGTGTGTTTGTTTGTTGTATATTTGCCATCAATAATTCTGAGAGGCTTGCGGCTTCATTTTGAATAAGAAAATATTGTAAATAAATAATAAAGAGAGCGAAGGGCAACAGCATGGTAGGACTTTTACAGGACAACTAACTGTTTCTGGCAGTTGACTCTGCACACACAAACAGACAAACAGACAGACAGACGGACAGACAGACAGACAGACAGATGAAGTATGTGGCAATCGTTGGATGAGCACAAGGATAATGATGAGCATGAAATAAAAGCACAAGAACAACTGGCAATCGACTGACCAAAGCAATTCAAGTATAAAATATGCCTAGGAAAACATTGGTAAGTGCTTTGCAGACAGAGAATAAGGGGGGGGGGGGGGGGGGTCAGAGAGAAATTGCGAAAGGCAGAGTGTGTGAGAGAGAGAGATAGACCAGGCGCAAGCTGAGGAAAAGAGATAGTCGTTGGGTCAGCAACTCGAAGGTTGAAATAGTTACGTTGGAAATAAAAATATAATTTGCAAAGCAAACTTGAAAACTGTCAGTCAAATCCTTCGAGAAAAACAAACCCAGGGAGTAGAAATCGGGCAGAAGGAGTAAAGAATATGAAGAGGAGAGGAGTTGGGACGTGACTCAATTGACAGATGATGATCGGGATAAGAGAAAACCTTTAAGGCCAAATATACACTATGCAATTATGGGGGAGAAGCACAATTTATGGGCCAAATGGGAAGGTTTGAAGGAGGCAGCGTAAGCTGAAGCTGAAAAATAGATGAATTTGAGGAACTTTTAATAGGGATTGCATGGCAAGAAAGATGGCGCAAAGTGCTGCAAATCAAAGAAGGCCAGAGGATGGAAATTAATGGGGAGGAGCTAGAATGGATGTGATAAGCATAGGAATTACCCCAGATAATAAAAAGAAGAAAAAAGATTATTTTAAGATAAATATTCAAAATTTCGAGAACTATAAAAGGGAATATATAGGGGGGTGCTAAAGTGGTGACAAATTTGGATAGTTAAAGAAGGATAGAAGAAGGGTAGGGAAGATTAGTTGAGAGTAGTTCAACAAAAAAGGTTGTGCAAGTTTTGCCTTTAATATTTCTAGCCTAATGCCCAAAAAACTATGCAGTTCGACCCGATATGTGAGAGCTGGCATTGTCGTACTAAATGAATATTCCGTACAATTCAGAATTTACCATGTTACGTTGCTTCAACGGTAGTTTTTACGAAGAAACAGGATTGTCATATGCCTTGAAGTGCTGCGTTCGCGAACAACTTTTGCTAGATCTGGTACGTTTTGAAACACCAATACTGCTACTTTGTGACGGGTTTATCTCTTGCGATCTTTCGCTTTATCAATGCATACACAGTTTCAATTGTGTCTTATAGTCTTAGAGTCGAAGTTAGTTGATCGAAGTATTCTTACCTAGCACATTTTTACTGCATAATTCCACATTACCGTCGAAACAAATTTCACTAGTCAATGTCAGTGCAAGAAAACTGTTCTATGTAAGTTTATGCCAGAAAATACGAAAGTTTTTATTGGAAATGTCAATTGGGACCTAATAGGGCTAAAAGTGACCTAGGCCTCAAATATAAAAGACAATCATCGTTGGGAGTAATTAACTTGAAAAGGAAAAAAAACACGAGTCGACTAAAAAAAGCGAGCGATTAAATTTAATATTTGATAGTAATAGAAATTTTTAACTCATCGAATGGAGAATGAAATAATGCAAAAATAAAAACAAACAAGAATGTCAAAAAAAGCATAGACAATCAAGGGCGTCGGCAGCTTTTCAGTAAGGGGGGGGGGGGGCAACACAGGTTTACAACCTCATCTTCTCTCTTTACCATCCTTTTAAGCACCAGGCATTCAACATACAGTCATTACAAAAATTTAATACTCTTAATAATTGTTTCTTTTAATAAATTCAACCATTTTATGCAGATTTTGGAAGCTAAATAATGAAATGTCACATGTGTAGGGGGGGCAATGGCCCCCCTCTGCCCCCCCCCCCCCCTGCCTACGCCCTTGTAGACAATAAGGAGAGGGTTCAGTCAGACTGATTGTAATATCCCAAATAGGGTAAGTGAATGGAATAAGTATACGATAGTTCTAATAAACTAGAAAATATTCTAAGAAGAGCCGATGAGAAGGAACATTAGAAATAAAGAGAGAGAGAGACATAGAATTTCAATGATGGCAACAAAGTGGAAGTGTGCTTATAATAATTACAGTTTTCCCAATAATAAACTTCGAATCGAAGAAGTAAAACCCTAATTGACTACAAAATACCCAGGGAAATCAACAAAGGGAATTCATAGAAGGAAAGTTTCTGGAAGCAGGCTTTAAAGAATGAACACAAGTTGAAAAAATAGATGAAAATAGCAATAAATAAATGTGATATAATTACATTCTTTTACTTCTACTACTTCTACGTCTGTTATACCCCCCTTTGCCTGTGTACAGGGTATATTAAGTAAAGAAAAATTAATAAGGACTAGTATTAGCCGACTTAGGGAGGCTTCACTCAATGAGCTGGACACTTTAGTTCAATTGAGTTTTCTGCGTATCACTCGCCCTTCTTTCGTGTCCCCCCATTTCCCCTCACTTCCCCCTCTTCACTGCTTTATGTCCATACTGCCCTTTGACCTCTGGCTACCTGCCACAGAGCCAGCGGCATAAGAGTCTACTTTCTACTTAAGTTCGAGTTGAGAAATTTTTTGCGTTGGCATTTTTCTTATGTGAGACACGAGTGTGTGTGTTGGGGGGGGGGGGTGATAGGGGGGAGGGGTGAGGGGGGAGTGTATGTAATAGTGTAAAGGTCAGTGTAATAAGCTCTGTGATGGTTTGCTTAGTTGGTTAGTTGTTGGGGGGGGGGGGCGAAAAAAGGGGGTTGGGTCTAAGGATTGAAGCGGCAGAGAAAAACATACAATAAATCATAAAATAGGCAAAGCCAAGGCACGCGCTAACAACAAATAGCAGAGAGTGAAAGAGATAGAGAGCGAGAGTGAGAGAGACATACATACATATATGTATGTAGCAGTGTTGCCAAAATTTAAGAAGTTTCCCCTTTTATTTGTATTTTCTATTTTATTATAGTTGTTTATGGTTTTTAAAACAAGCCAAAACAATTAATACTGACATCCAGAGGATTTAACTATTTTAAAATAATAAATATAATAGATAGTATATCGATTTGACTATGTGTATTTACATAAAAATAGAGATAACCATCTTTTACTTTATACATTTGGGTTAATTATTATGTTAAATTCTATAAATCGTCACAGTTTATCGATACAAAAAAGTGTGTTAATTTCTATTTTTGCTAGGAAATTTACATACATTTCTGTTAGGGTTAGGAAAAAAAGCAATATACATTTAAAAAAGAGCAAGAATTCACGTATTTTCCGCATAAATAGTCAGATTTAACGGGAAAATAGCTGTTGTGGCTACACTGCTGTATACATACATATATTTAGAGAGGAAATAAGAGGTAAATAGTTGAAGGCAGGGGGGAATTCAAGAAATAGCTGATGATGGGGTACAACACATGAGGGCGGATGCGAGCGCGTGTCTGTGCACGTCTGGACACGTCGTCGCCGTTGTCGCCGTCGCTGTCGCTGTCGCTGTCGGAGACGACGGTGGCGCCACGTAGGCACAACAGCAGCAACACAAGCAACACACAACAACAACAAGAACAATAACAGTTGATTTGACTAGCGGCATGCGGCAGCAAAAAAGGGGCAATGGCAACAATTCATCAATGCCTTTGCCTTTGGACCACGCGGCGTATGCGTAGTGAAAACAGAACCATAGAGAAAGACACAAAATGGAAATGCCAATTGGCAAAAATGTCAAAAAAAAAGAAAGAAAGAATTATCAAATTTGCCAAAGACTTCGATGTTTTTACTTTTGCTTTGAGAACTAAAATAAAAACAGCAAAAGATCCGGAAACAGAATTTGTTCATCATGATGATTCTGCGCAGAGTTCTTCACATAAAGATGTGATAATAAGGAAGATAGTTTTGAACTAGGTATTATTATGGTTTAAGAAAATCAACCATTAAATGTATTTGCTAAAATAATAACACACTAAACACTGTATTGTTCATAGACTAGCTTGAGATATTTACATACATTTATGGAATAAGAACTGAAATACTAAAATAATTAAACATAATATTTAGTAATGCAATTGATTCATTGCCCATAGAATTAAGGAAACACATTGACAAACCAATTTTTTTTCAAATGTTAACTTAAAGTTTTGCCAAATTTTAATCAGCGTTGAAAGTCTATGTAATTTTGAAAAGAATATTTGGTTCAGGGTTCAAACCACAGAGCAAGATATCGAATCGGTTTGCGAACTGCTTTAAAGAGCCGCTAAAACTAAGAATTTAGTTCGAGCCTAAAACTATTTTATTTTCTTAATTGTATTCCATTTGGTTTCTTGGTTTCTTAAGTATTTACAATTTAAAACTACAAACTGTTTTAAGAAACAGGAACTAAAGATCATGATGAACATATTACATGATATTGTTACCGAAATCCAGGCGAAATTGTTTTCAAGAATGGACCATTGTGAGAGTTCAATTGTGCCGCGAGACGAACTCAAAGTAAAGTAGAGGCAGATAGATTCCCCAAACTTTGCCAACCTCAGTTCTTTCCCCCCCCCCCTTTAAATCGTGATGTAGCAAAGATTCTAATTTTGATGCTGACTGACCGAAATGGCCGAAACGCTGATTGGCAGTTGGATTGTCGGCACAGTCAAAGAACAAAACGCATAAATACTAAATGATTGGCAACATAAAAAAAAAGAGAAGAGTAGAGTAGAGAGAAGCAGACAGAGAAGTACAACGGGGGAGACAAAGGAATGCCACATAAAATGGCCGCAGAAGGATGCCGAAGGCGGCGGCATTTCAAAGCTGAAACTGCGGCGACCCTTAGGCGACCATTGCCACCTACTAAGCCAATAGATGCATGGGGAGGGAATGGAAGGAGGACAGGGTAGCGATGCGGCAGGGGGAGGGACACGGCTTTGGGCGTCTGAGCCTAACGCTTGATTGATTTCCACAAGTTTGTGCCAAGTTCTTTTTTTTCTGCTTTTGAGTGTTTTCTTTTATTTCTTCTTCTATTTTTTACTGGTTTTGTCGTTTTGTTTCGATTTCGTTAGAAATCAGTGCCTGACAAAAAAAAGGAAAAACAGGGGTAGTAAGGAAGAGGGGTGGGGGTGGGCGGGGGGTATGGTCATTGAATAAGAACAAGCATTTGACGTAACTAATAGAATTTTAATAACTTAACTTGGGCAGAACTTGAGGCAGCGAACTTGCAGAACTCATCGAAAGGTGCCTGGGAATTACGGGTTCTTAAGCCTCAGTAAAGTCTTTTACGGGGGTGTAGAAACAGTTATGGGTGGAGTGACAAGGGTGGATATGGTTTGTGTGCTTTTGGTTCACTTCAAAGTTTGCTAATTATGGTTTTAATCGATCAGGCGCATCGATGGAATGGAACCTTGTAATCAAGCCATCAAACAAAAGTGAAAGTAAAAGTAAAAGTGTCTGTCGATAAGTTTGACGAGGGGTGCAACGAGGAGCTCAGGGATGATGTGGTGAGGGGTGAAGCGTGAGTGTGCTACGTGTACATGTGACTGGCATGTTGATTTTGTGCGATGTAACGCAACGCACGACGCACTGCGGCAATTAGGCAAAAACAGCCGCCCGGAGGCAACACCAGTAAACAGAGGGAAGGGAAAGCACGTGAAGGAGAAGAACTGGCAATGGAAACAAGTTTAGGGACAACTCAATGTCTGTTGAGACATTGGAATTCGGAATGTTGAAGAAATACGAATTGAAGACTTAAGAAATGTCTGAAGCGATAAAGTCGTGAGTAGAGTTCAAGTTAGTGAAGAAGGTTGTTTATCTACTATATAATATTTACAAGTCGATAGTTTTACTGCTCCATTAACGACTCGAATATTAAATATGTAAATGATGGTAAGTGTAAAGATAACATGAAGAATCAAGAGACAGGCCCAGCGTTTAGCTCAAAAATGAGTCGATGTCCTTTGCAAAAATTTAGTTTAATATTATCAATATTATTGGTGGTATGATTTGTTTAAATCAATTGTATGTAATAAACTGTAATAGCGTGCAGACGACAACTTTTTCACCGACACTTTTTGTTAAAAAAACCGTCGGTCGCGTGTGAACACTTAAAAAATACTTAGTGACAACTTTTCACCATGGGTTTTTGGGTCGGTTAGCGTAGTTTTTTAATGAAATTGCTCAGAGTGTGACCACAATCAATGGGGAACAAAAGACAAAGGGATTTTTGTTTGACAACCAATCAGTGTTGCCAGGTCAGCCTTTTTCCAGATAGATCTGTTCTGTTTTAAACTGCTTCATTCGGAAAAAATACCAAACATTTCCTACCCGGAAATCTGTCCTTTTCTTACCATAATTTTTAAAAACTTTTATTTGTATAAATAACATTATAATTGTTTCTAAAATAACAATGTTGCATTGTATTTCACATCGTAATATTGAATTCAACATCGATATTGTGTTATCGTAATGACATATATCGCTAGAAATATCGGTTAATTGTGCAATTTATCAATTTATCGCTATACTTTGTTTAATCAAGCAGACTTTTAAAAAATGAATGTTTCGCGATGAGAGCGACAGAAATAAAGTATATCGCAAATACTACAAGTGCAGTATAAATTCAAAATCGGATCAAGCTAATTATATTAAGTTACAGCCTGTTGTGGCACGTGAAGTTTAGGCAAATGCTGAAGTAGAGCGATTGTTTAGCCAAGTCAAGTTAGTAAAAACTAAATTACGAAACTGTCTTTAAACCCAGACGTTGAATGTCTTTTTGTCCTTCACTTAAAATTATACCTCTATCTAGTCTAGCCATAAGCGAATTATTTCTAAATAAACACAAGAACATTTGTCTGTTCTGCTTTCTGCCCCCTTCGCCCATAACTCGAAAAAGATGATAGCACGAGCAGTTTAATAGCTAGAGACTTGAGATTTGGCACACATGGTAAGTATCCTACTCTCAATATGTGCTACAAATTTCAGTACGATCGGATATTAAACTCAGAAGTTATTCAAGAAACAAATTTATGCAGCGCTGCAGATGCGTCGCAGCGCAGTAGCAGCGCAGTCGCTGCGCCGCGGCGACGATATAACGAACTAAACATAAACAATCAACAGCCGCAGTCCAGTGTTGCCAGACTATCGCAAGCTACCCACAATCGACACAAGCAAAATCGACTTCAAGCGCTATGTTTAAATCCTATTATAATGAAAATACTTGTCTTTGAAGACCTGCACAGGGTTTCCTACAGTCGCGCACGCTCGACTGATCGGCTTGTTTTTTGGTCGCTTTGTCTTGTTTCTGTGGCGAGGTGTTGGCAACACTGCAACCGATGTGAATAAAGTGTAGTTGGACGAGTGCCTACACATGCATACATAGACATTACGCTCTCTCGGTTACTCTCGCGACTGCTCCCTTGATTCCGGTTGCTCTCTTATTCTTTCATTATCTTTCTATCGCTAAATGCGATTCACTGTTTCAAATGCTTAAGCATTCCGCTAAAATTGATCGATTTATTGATGGACATCGATCTATCGGTGCTATCGATAAGCTTGATTCAAAGCTTTTCCGTATCATATGTTTGTTTGGGAATCAGCTTTATACTATAGCAAAACAATCATTAATTGTATCGTTTATTACAAATGTTGATTCTATTGCACATAATAGCGTTCATAGTATTGTTGATACTCTTGTTGATTTTATCTTTGAAACTATTGTTGATACAATAATTAATACTATCGTTGATATACATAATTCTTCCCACTATTGCTGAAACTATTGTTCATTCCCTATCGTTACTATCTACGATGGTTACTTTCGTTTATTACTAAGTATATTGTTTCTATCTGATAAACTATCGTTATAATTATCGCTAATAACATCGTTCACAATATTGTTTATCGTATCTCTAAAGCTATTGTTCGTACTATTATTAGTATTATCTATAATACTATTGATGATAATTTATCGTTTATTACTAATGTTGATTTTATATAACATACTATCGTTAATACTATAGTTTGTACTTTTGTTAATACTCTTGTTGATCCTATCTCTGAAATTGATTTTGATACTATTATTGATACTATCAATTATATTATTGTTCATATTTTTATGATGTTATCGTTCTTACTATCGTTTATTTTTTTTATCTCACTTACTATATTATCGATAAGACTATCGTTTATACTATTTTTGATCTACAATTTCAGAGTAGGTTCGGTTTGATATGGTACGCGAACCGGTTTTAGGAACTCTCCAACAACCCTAGGTCTTGACTTAATTTTATACAAGATTTTGCTTTCTTTTCTTTATTGTTTTCTATCTTTCCAGATTATTCAAAGAATTTAACCTGAGAAAATTCATTATTTTATTATTTTCCACTGTTTTAAAATCCAACTCAAATTAAATTATTGATAGTAATATACAAAATAAAGTATGCAAAATATTGAAATATTTTTTTTTTCTTCAAATCAAAGCTTTTGTTAATAAAGAGCGATCCGATTCGGAATTTGGTTTGAGGAGTAGATAACAATTTTCGGCTAATGATTCGATTTGCAACTTTGTTTAAATCTATCGTTGATACCAACATTGAGATGATATCGTTGATGCTTTTGTTAATTGGTCGAAAAGGAAATACAGAACAGAAGTCATAGAAGCGTCAAGTTCCATAGCCAGCTTAGGGAATCATTTGACTTATTGAACATTTGGTTGGCTGCTAACCAATTAGATGCTTAACTGTTCATAACGATTTACCCCATGACTAGGCCAAAATACACACACAAAACGAATACATTTGTGGCATAACGGCACAAGCAGCTATCTGTGCGCCTCATGCCTCATGCCGCATGCCACATGCCCCATGCAACAACAAAAATGCTTAAGCAGGCCAAAACGCAAAGGGGCTCAAGTCATTGACAGGAATTAAAAAGTTGACAGCCGTTGCCACGTGTGTGTGTATGTTGAGTGTGTTGTGTATCAGTGTGTGTGTGTGTGTGTGTTGTGTGTGTCACTGTGTGTGTGTGTGTTGTGTGTGCCGCAGTCTTCAGTAAATTATGCCACAAGTGCGTGACACAAACCAGAGGCGGACGTCACTGCGGCTTTTTCCTTTTAATGCTTGTGCCAGGGGAGGGGAAGTTGGAGGAGGAGGCGACGGAGTAGGAGTTGGGGATGTGAAAGGGGTGGGAGGCGTAGGCGCGTCCTTTCAATGTCTGCAGCTGCCAGAGACTGCGCCTAAAAAGCTGCAACACAATTCACAGCACGTAGCGCAATTTTGCCATGAAGCAGTGGCAATCGCTGTGGCAGCTTCCCCTTTTTCCCCCGCTTCCCTATCATCCCCTATATGTTTGCCCCCTTACCCCCTTGCCCCGTTGACCCTGCCACCATTCACTTTAATGCGCATCAACATCGACAGTTAAATTAACTCAGGCGCCCACGTGTAGCGCCGTGCTGAGTGCTGAGCGAAGGGGCGTGGCACGATAGGGGTAGCACAGATGGTGGCAAGGGGGTGAGGGTTGGAGGGTTTGAGGGTGGGGTGGCAAAGGGGGTAAGGAGGGTAGCCGCACGTACATACGCCCCTTTCAGTTAGGCAGCACTGCAATCAGACGCTGATTGACAGACAGCCAGACAGAGAGACATAGAGACAGAAAGACAGAAAGACAGAAGGACAAAAAGACAAAAAGACAGATACTAAAATGGCCCAGAGAGACAGATACTACATGAGATACCCTGTACACGAATAATGTGCAGCGAAAGGGGTTAGCAGCAGCTAGAGACAAACAAAATGTATTTACTTTTTAAATGCATTTTTTTTTTTTGGATTCTTAACGTTTGAATTGAACAACTCGATTAGTTTGAGAAACAGAAAGATTTTATGGTTTGAAAACTTTAATTAAAACTTAATGTGTCAAATGGGTTTGAAAGATTAAAATTCTACATAAGAAAAATATTTTCATTGTATTCTCCATTAGAACCATTAATTTTTTGTGCCCATTCAATTTCAGTCTTAACGCAATTTTAATTTTAACAAAATCTGTGTTTCTACACGCTTCTTATAAGT
Organism: Drosophila histrio; assembly: GCA_958299025.2. NCBI lineage: Eukaryota > Metazoa > Arthropoda > Insecta > Diptera > Drosophilidae > Drosophila > Drosophila histrio. Next base: position 26,311,857 of record OY282582.1, read on the forward strand.
TTGAGAAATCCTATTCTCCTTTCTGGTATTTGTTGAAGAAACTTCGATAGCTCTGTCGAAAATACTCAGAATTTGCTGGCCAATTTGAAACCAATTTGAAGTTCTAATTTAAGAGCTGATAGTAGACATATGAGTAGATAAGCCAACTACAATTATAAGATTTATTTTTTGGAGCGGTCAAGAATCTGCGAGTTCCTATTCAGTTAGTCTCTTTTCACATCATTGTCTTTATTTAAAAATATAGCTGTATTACTTCAAGCTATGGTCTGGATTTTCGCTGTACTCTTACTATTGAATTTCCTCTTTTTATCCAAGAATCTCTTTTATAAGAATCGCACAAGCAAAATACACAAAAAGTTTACATTAAAAGGTGGGTCTTTGAGGCAGACAAAATGAAGCAGCAGCTGGAATGTTCGTAACAGGTCTAAGGAAGTCTGGCAGACCCCATAAAGTATATATATATATTCCTGATCAGCATCAACAGCCGAGTCGAAATATCCATGGCCGTCTGTCCGTTTGTCCGTCCGTCTGTTTGAACACCCAGATCTCAGATACTATAAGAGCTAGAGTCACCAAATTTGGTGACAATACTCCTGAGTCCATTATAGCATAATCATAATAATAATGATAGTAATTTAATTAACTAATGTAAATAATAATAATAATGATAGTAATTTAATTAACTAATGTAAAAATGTCTACATATTTATTTATCTTTGTATGTAACTAAAGACTTCAATGATGATCTTAAACAATAATAAGTATATTTATATAAATCAGAGCTTCAGTTCATAAGCTATGAATCTTAATAAATAATTAATATTATTGAGAACTTATTTGATGTTTGTTACAGGTCATTTGCTAGTCGATTTAACTCTGTTCTCCATCTTTCTTTTTTGTCTTATTGAGATTCAGTTGCTCAGGCGACACCTGAAGAGACAACAACTGAAATCACAAAGCCATAAAATTAACGCATAGTTTTTGCCGTCTACCAAAAGAAGGCCTCAAATTGGATAGAGAACTTTGTGGGGGGAGGTATGGTAAGTAGGTTCCTTAACGCCTGCAGAAGATGTGATCCCTTCCATCTCCTTTGTCTTCTGCTTATAAAAGAGTTTGGCAAAAGTTACTGCACTGATTTATTGTACATTGCTTTAGCACGCAACTCTAAAATAGTTCAAGGCAAGTGCGTGTGAATTTGTCATTGTGTGTATACATATATGTATATATGTGTTCTAAAGGTGGGTGCAATAAGTATGTATGTGTGTGTGTGTGTGTGCGTTAGAGATGTGCCTTCTAGACATACTAATGCTGACTCCTCTCGATGCTTATATAAACTATTCGTTAGCTTACAAACTAATTTTGAGCAGAATCAGTTTGCAGCGTATTTGAATTGAATCAATTCTGAGAAACTTTAGCACGACTCAAGAACCATTAAAATTGGAACCGAAGCTCAAGTTTCATTGCCATTATTTGAGATGAATGTGATCAAAGAAACGAAAATCAGCTTTTCTTGAAAAAAAAGAAACAGCTTCATGAAGGGAAACCAAATATTGACTTCAATTAAGAAAAGGAAACAGCTTCATGAACTGAAGCCATCAAATTGAAATTAATACTTGAATTAGTATAACCAAATACAGACATATCTCTATACTGATAAAGAAGATTGGGTTCTGAAAACATAAATATTTTATTTTTAAACTTAGACAACTTTAATATACAAATAAAAATACAATAAATAAGCGGTTTAACAATCAATACGCTACAATCAATTGAAGGAAAATTCTTTGTTTTCACACAAAAATCGTAATTTTGGACCTATTTTTAATATCAGTAAAGGAACTATTTAATTTTACTTAAGTCATAAACTAAGAGTATTGGTATTTATTAAAAAGCTAGTCGGAAAGGCCGATAGTCGAGAGAACCGGACTGTAAGACAACCTGTTCTTATGCTGTATTATACTTAATACATTCTTCTTAAATTACATTCGATCGCGAGGACATATTGGGTCCCCTTTGTTGGGTGTCAAAATTCAAGACTCTCTCTCTTTTAAATCGTTCTTTTAATTCAATTTCCAAAAATTCATTTTTGATTTTCGGGAATAAATGTCGTCGTGGCGAAATTCTTAAACAAGTTTGGTGTCTCTAGCTCTTATAATCTCTGAGATCTAGATTTGAATTTTAAAATTTTATATTTTTCTTACAAATTTTATTGACCCTTGGTACTTTTCTAAAGTACATGAAGAGCTGCCAATGAATTACTAAGTGTAGTCAAGAGTGGCCGACTTAAAAATATCTTGTACCCCTAACAGTAGTAGTACATTCAGCTAACGCTAGGTGGCGTCAGTGTGTTGTTTCCCAGTTGGATACAGAGTAGTCTCAAAAAATATCCATTGATCACATCTGTAAATTTTGTATTCCCCCGATTTGTAGGAACAATGCAACCAGAGAAGGTTTCGAAAATTAACTTGATATTTGTTTGCTTACAGACAGATGAACTTTCTATTGCGACAATTGCAGAATAATGTTCGACACTTAAATTTATATTAAAAAAAAATCCAATTAAAACTTTGTTTATACATCTGCTGCCAGGTATATACATCCATAAATAAACATTATTTTAAAATATAAATTAATATAAATATATATATAAAGTACCCATAAATTGTATGTATATATTTATATTAATTTATATTTTTCTATGCCCACTTACAGGATTACAAGATTAATAATAAATGAATTGCACATTCAGTGTTGAAAAATAGAGACATTTGTTAAGTAAAATGATAGTATTTTATGAAGTATTTGTAGTATATATTTAGTATATTTTATTTATATCTGTAGAATATTTTTTTTTTATTTTATGTGTGTTTTTTGTGTGTGCGCGTTTGTTGTGTCCCTGGGTGGCGGCCATCTCTAGTTTGTGGTAAATGCCACAAATGCTACTTGCCGCAAGCCGTCTGCACTTTTGCACTCCACACGCAGCAGGTGAACACTTTTTGCTTGAGTTTTGTTATGGCTTGTGTGTAAGTAAGTATGTGTGTGTGTGTGTGTGTGTGTGTGTGTGTGTGTGTGTGTGTGTGTGTGTGTGTGTGTGTGTGTCCTTTGTACTCCTGGGGCATAAACAACACTTTCACGGACACCCGAAACGGCGACGTGCGTCGCGACATGTTTGTGGCTGGCACGCGTGCCAACGACAACGAGAAGGTAGCAACAACCAGCAACAACCAACAACAACAACAACCAACAACAACAACAACCAACAACAACAACCAACAACAACAACCAGCCACAACAACAATAACAAAGTCAGAAACAATCGTTAGCTGCCGCTGCTGTTTTGTTGGTCGCGCGTTTTGTCGCCAATTTCTTCGTTTTTTTTCCTTTCATTTTTTTTTTTTTGGCTTTTTTTTATAGCATTTTGAGCAGGAACTTTTGTTTTGCTCTTAAATTTCATTTCAGTTGCGTTGCCCGCGGGCAAATCTTAAAAAGTTGCGCACATAAAAAAAGGGGGAAGGTGCAGAGGGAAGTGGGACAGGACGGAAGTGTAAGTGGAGGACTAAATCAAGGTGTTCAACTGGATAAATGGCGAGGTAACAAAAAAATATTGTAAAAGCGTTGCAAATGTAATCAAATTTTGTATGGGCCATGGTCATAAGCACACACACACACACGCACACGCTTCGGGCTTAATGACTGAGAGTGTGTGTATGTGTGTGTGTGTGTGGGAAAGAGAACACTGTCAGGTAATCTGCAAATTGTCAGCAATTTTTCAGCGCAGCCTTAGAAATGTTGATGATGTCTATGGCCTCAATGGAAACCCTTGAAAACAAATTGCATACAACTTTTTTCTGGTTTAAGTTAATAAAGTATTCGTAATTAAAATTTCGAATTAAGCGGCAACTGAAATTGCCTTAGCTCCATGATAATTCTGTAATTAATTGAAAGGCTTTTGAATCTGGCTGAAATCTCTGACGATAGTCGCTGTTCTTTTTCTGGCTTCACATTCACATGCGAAAATCTTTTTGAGGCCCAAATAAAACAATGCAAGAAGGGAATGAAAATATCTGTAGTTGATTTAAGCGATTCACTTCATAGCTTATAACCAAACATGCGTTGAAATCGCTTTACTATCGTAAGGAAATAATAATAAAAATATTAATAAATGAGGAAGCTAGTACTTTAAGATAGTATGTGATAATAATAATAATAATAGTAATAATTATAATAATAATAATAAAAATAATAATAATAATAATAATAATAATAATAATAATAATAATAATAATAATAATAATAATAATAATAATAATAAAAATAAAAATAATAATAATAATATTAATAACAACAACAACAATAATAATAATAATAATAATAATAATAATAATAATAATAATAATAATAATAATAATAATAAAATTAATAATAATAATAATAATAATAATAATAATAATAATAATAATAATAATAGTAATAATAATAATAATAAAAATAATAATAATAATAATAACAATAATAATAATAATAAAAATAATAGTAATAATAATAATAATAATAATAATAATAATAATAATAATAATAATAATAATAATAATAATAATAATAAAAATAATAATAATAATAATAATAATAATAATAATAATAATAATAATAATAATACTAATAATAATACTAATAATAATAATAATAATAATAATAATAATAATAATAATAATAATAATAATAATAATAATAATAATAATAATAATAATGAGAATAATAACAGTAATAATAATGATAATAACAATATTAATCTAGCATCTATACTTATCTATACGCAATACTTAAACTTAGTCATCTTTAGCTTATGAAATTTCAAGTTGAACTAATTTATTGGGACTTATTTTTGTGCTTTCTAATTATTAAATATTTGCCAGATAAACAAATTAATTCCTGTTCGCTCCATTAAGTAAATTTATTTTAATTTAATTACTATATTTATATCCTATCGTTTTAAGGATGCTTCTCTAAATAATGCTATTATGCTATGTTGTTACATCACTTGTTGAAAGGTTAACCTTGGTAAATATTCGTTTGCTGCGGGCTTATACATTTAGCCTATGCTATAATCAAGGCTGCAAATCTTCAAAATTTCAGTTCAGTGAATTCAATTATAGAGCAAGAAATGGTTCGAAAACAGATTCAGAAACCCCATAAGCCTAAGGTTTGGCTTCGAGCCTTGGTTAAATAAGCGTTTAAAATGATTTATATAAAAAAAAAATCAAACATCTTTAATTTCTAGCTTCAGATAATAAGAATATTTTTTTGTTTTCTAGCTTAAAATTTATGCTAAAGTTTAATTATAGCTGGTAAAGTATTAAAAAAAGTATAAGACTTATGTAATCTTCGGTTCAAAACTGATTTTCAGTCTTTCTTATCTTAACTTTGTTTGCACTGCTTAGAATACGAATAAAAAATACAGCTCTTGATCTTTTTTATTGTGCGCATCAGCGGTTTACTTTTAAGGCATTTTATGTTTAGGGTTTTCATGTCTGTGAGTTCTTAGAAAGTCAAAACGGAGTCTTTTTACAGAATAATCAGTAAGCAACATGATGTAGTTAAGATGCTTTGCATTTATATTAAGTCTACTGGATTATCTTTAAGAAATACTAGTCGTCGTATGTGTTTGCGTGTGTATCAATGTGTGTGTCTATTGCTTCCCTTCAGTTTGGTTTGGATCGATTGCTTCGAGGTCATAGCTGATTTCCTGCATGCATGAAATCAGACATGAATGGTAAGCGAGATCCGAAGTAAGAAGAAGCATACAAAATAAGAGCGTTTTGGAGAGCGACTTGAATTAAGAGTGTGTTACTCTCTTTTTAATAAGAGTGAGCATGCTCTTGCGAAAAGAGAAGCAAATAACACAAAACGAACAGAAGTTTAACTGTGCATTTATGTGCTGCATTATTTTGTATTACAAATGTGTTTAATTTTATTTGCATGGAAGGCAAGTCACAAATTTTATTTCATTATACTTTAAATCATGTTCTCCAATAGATTAACATAGACATAGATCGACCTATGATTCAGGCAGAATCGGGAAGCGAACGCCGTCATGAAATTAGACCAGAGGTCAGACATGAATTCAGACCTGATTAAGGCATGATCTGTAAGCGAACGCCGAAATGAATTCTGACCTGAATTTAGACATGAATACAGACATAGATTCATCTCTGATTCAGGCATGATCGGTAAGCGAAAGTCTCAGGTCTGAGGACCAACGAGATGCCTGTGTTAAATTCACGTGTCGAAAGTCCGTGCTGGAAATCACAATTCACGTCTGACTTGATGCTTGTGGAAGGCCTGCACGGTACTGAAGGGTTATTAAGTTGCCAACACACTTATCCGCCCACTTCAAAAGGCGGCAACTTTTTTGGCACTTTTGCTAGTCGCAACGAAATCGTGGGAAACACTTTGAAAATTGTGCTTTTGTGTTGGGCTAAACGCATTAGAACTACGCCCACTTTTCTCTCTGTGTCTCTGTGTGTGTGTGTGTGTATAAATTGTGCTAATGTGTGCACACAAGCGTGTGCCGCATCGTGTCATGTCGTGCAGGTAGTGGCAATGAGGGCGTGGCAATTAAACAACAGCCTCTTTTGGCCTTAGCTGACGTTGTTTTCGCGTAACACACACATAGTCTTATAGTCTCATACATACAAGTACACACACACACACACACACTCACTCCTGACCAGAAGCTGCTCCTTTGGCAGCCGGCGCCAAAGTTTTTTAATTTAAAAACTTTTCGCCGACTCGAAAGACTTGCGATTTGCGAGTAAAGAGTGTAGAGGAGAGAAGTTGGGGAGAGGAGAGACGAAGGCTTGGAAAAAGTGAAACAGACGACGCCTCATGTACAAGTGTAAATATTGGCGGTAAACTAAAAAAGGGGACACGCCCACATAACGCCCCATACTCGCAGTTTGTGCTTGCAGCTCATCATCGGCAACTTGTC
>OY282582.1:26319044-26326544 GCA_958299025.2 Drosophila histrio
GGTGTTGGCCGATATGACAGACACGTCAATATACAAGAAAACAAAAAAATACTTCCCAAAAGGCAAGAAGTAAGGCTTGATATACAGCTCTTGCAGGAGATGCCAATTTCCCTCATCAGTATCAGCTTTGAGCTAGCTTACCCAACGATCCAAGCTTTTTCTCTATGTTGTGCTGCTTGAACCAGTTGAGAATTCCAAGGGAGCAACATAGAAAAAACGCATGAAAGTTGAGCTCGTCTTTTTGCGTGTTTTTTGCAGTGGTTGCAGTTCCCGTTTCACTGCCTTATGTTTCTATATTTTAGGGAAATTAAAATGTCCTTCTATCCGAAACAAGTTTGAAGTGTTATTATGGTATTAACATTTTTTATCAAATTTTATTAAAAATCGGGTAACTATATTATATAGATATAATAGGCCTAATCGGTATAACTTCACAGATATCAATTACTTTACATATTGACTACTATTTCGATTTCTTTTGTGATTTCTACCTTTCAATATTTACAAATTCTTAAAGCTATGCGTTAAGATTAATAATGTATAATGTTTAGCAGTAACATATTTTTGCTTCTCAACTATTTTGAATTGATCTTACGGAAACAATTGGTAGTTACAAGCTTTTTATAGTTTTTCCCTTGTGTATTCTTTTATTTAAAGAAAAAAGAAAACTCATACTTTCAGCTGTTAAATTGCGTTCAATAATCCTTAGAATATTTGACGATTATTTTCACTTTAAAACAGTTACAAATAACATTGCGCTTTTTACCCTTCTAGAATTCCATAATATAGACAACTGTTAATTTTTAAAATCTGACTTAACAGAAGTCAACTCTCCAAATAAAAAGATAAATAAATCTGAGTTTATTTGCTAAAAATTGAAATAACAGAAAATGAATTTGAATAGGAAATAATCTATCTACAATATTTAATAAATTTTTTGATAGATCTCGGTTAAACTCACTTTGTAGCTCTATTCAAAAGTAAGATTTTGTTTTAATTATCTACGAGTGAGATGGTTAATTTTTACACACAATAACGTGAACAGAATGATCAAAATCTACAGACACATAGTTCAAATATTTCTGAATATAATGAAGTGTAAAATTTCATAACTTATTGAAGAATTGTTTGCCTTCCATTAATTTAAAGTTGTACGTCAAATGTAACGATTTTGACAGCACTTGCTTCTTCTGTGTAACATAAGCTGTGTTTCACTTCTAATAACATAACTATAAACTATTTCTCATACTATAACAGATTGATGCTTTTATTGATATCCAAACAACTTTTCCAAACATGTGTTTACTCCAAAAAAAAAATGTAAAAAGTGCCCATAGTGCAGAGTGAGTGATTAGACAATTACAGGACTACAAACGTTGACAGCGCACATAATTGAGTTGCAAAGAAGAAGAAAAAGGAGTTAGTGCACAAAGTGGGCGTGGCACACTGCATTTGACCAAAAATGAATGAAACAACAAATACTACATACAACAGAGAATGAACAGAGTAGCTTCGCTTAGCCAAGTAAGCACTTCAATTTCAGTTCAGAGTTCGGCACGATTGAAGTTGCAGCTGACAGTCGAGGATGTGGCAGGATGTTGAGGCATGTGGCACAGAACACCGCTGCAATTGGCATGCCAGGCACAGTCAGAGACAAGCACAGACATGCTACAAGCAGCTGCCCGACATTATCCACACTGCCATCATGTGGCAGCTGCAACTATGCCAGACATCTTGCAACATAATTGTTTTCATTAGGTTTGCAGTATTATTTATTGTCAGTTATTATTATTCTTTCTGGTTGACTTAAGACAATAATTATTAACCTAAAATTAGCATAAGGCAAGAACTTCAATGGAGCAAATGTACAAATTATGTCATTTTCTATTCTATATAATTAAAATTGCTTTTTCTCCGCTATCGATTTGTATTGTTGAGTATATTTACAGCTCTTTTCCAATTCTGAAAATTATATTTAATATTTTTTTATGTATTTCAGAGAGAATACTGCAATTTTTTTCTATATTTATTTCTGTGTTAATTCAATTGCATTCACACCTATTTTCGATTTAACTTTCGATTCAATTTCACTAAAATATCTATAGCATTCTCTCTTAGCAGAGGAAAAAATGCACAAAATATGCCACACATAAATAATTTAATGGGGAAGTTTTGCGTTTAAGCTCAATTTATTTTTTGAATATCTATAAAACAACGCAGATTTTTTGTACCATTATTTCAACGTGTCGGATAATAACAAATAAAAGTAATCCATTATTTATTTGTGTGTCAACTTTGATGTACTTTGATTGGTAAACTATTGGTCACACTGATTGACTTAGGCTTCTTGGAATTGGGGTTCCCCTTTAAAATACACTGTAGGACGATTTTTGTTAGGTCGATTCCATTGAAAGAACAATTTTCTTAAGCATGAAGACCAACAAAGAAAAAATCGCTTTATTTATTTAACAATTATCATGTGGGTCTTAAATATATTTCAGTCTATTCTCAATTTAAAACTTGTGATAATTCATATATAATATCACTGATAAATTCTTTTAATACCATTATACATAAGTGCTATGTTGTAGTTAATTGTTTTAAAATTATTTGTAGACTTATGTTACAGATTTGATCCTTCTTGAAATATGCAACACTACCGATTTAAATGATTTAAATTAAATATGTAAATTTATTACAAATCTTATGTTCGTTGCGGTTCTTTCTATTTAATTGTAAAAATTATTATGTTAAGAATTGACTTTTAAATTAATACAACTACAGCAGTCTTCTTTACATTCTCTTTTGGGTGTAAATTTCAATATTTTAATATTTTTTTAAAGTCTGCATTGCTTGAAGTTCTCTCCCTTAACTTTAACTTTGCAGTTACTACCTTATTTATACTGCCCCAAGAAGTATGCTACATTTTTCTCTATGACATCGCCAGATATGCAGCTGGCTTTAATCAACCTGTCAGCGTTCCGAATTCTCAATGCCGTTTTATCTCCAATTCGTTTCACGTGCAAATGCATAAATTTTAAAAAAAAAATGTATGTGAAATTATAGCGAAAGTGAAGTGTTAAACGGAACTGTAATACGTTATCAATGAGCAAATATTATATTGTAATTGATGCACGTACACAAATCTATATGTACTACTATTTGATAGTTAGTGTATGTTTATGTGAGTGTGGGGCGGGTTTAAGTTTGTGTTAGTGACGTTGCCTGAGAACTTCGGCAACTGCATGATAATTTTCCCCATTTGGTTTTTGAAACGATTTTCGTTTGGGGATTTTTGCTGGGCCATCTCGTCTGACTGCCGTTTACGCCTCAATGAGCTTGCATAGAGCAACGAAGGGATAGAGTGGGATAGAAGGGGATGCAGGTGGAGGGGGGGGGCACTTTTTTGAGCGCAGAGGTGTGCGATGAGAAAAGCGTGAAATTTGAAAAGTGACGTTAATTCGATTTTCAGAGTGGCGATGGGAGTTCGAATTGGGTCGAGTTGAGTTTAGCTGAGTTGAGTGATGGGGCAGGGAATGGGTGAGGAAAGGGGTAAGGGAAGGGGTAAGGGAATGGGTGAGGGAAGGGGTAAGGGAAGGAGTAAGGTAAGGGGAAAGGGAAGGTGTGAATGAGAGGGAAGGTCAAAGGGAAGGGGTGAGAGATGGAATGTGGTAAGGGGTGAAAGAGGGAGTGATGGAAGTGGTGAAGGAAGAGGTGAGGGACGAGGTAAGGGAAGAGGTAAGAGAAGGAGTGAGAGAAGGAATGGGGAAAGGGATGAGTGAAGGGATGAGGGAAGGAATAAGGCAAGGTGCCACAATGACGCCGTTTTGTGCAAAATCAAGTGTGAAAATTGAGCCTATGAACTTGAGCATACACAAAGATCGCATGAAAGAGGGAGAGGGAAAGAGCGAGAGTGATAGAGTGAGAGAAAGCAAGCATGTTCTGCTTTCTCGACATAAAATTAGGCAATTGACGCTCGTTGCCTTTCAACATGAACGGGCGACGGCAACAACAACAACAACTGTAATCAGACAGGATGTGGGTGAGGCTTTCCAGGTGCAAGCATTGCTGCTGTTGCAACTGTAGTTGTAACTGCAAATGTAAGTGTAGCTGTAAGTGTTGCTGTAGATGTAGTTGTAGTTGAAGCTGTAGCTGTAACTGTAACTGAAACTGCTGAAGCGGAAATTGTTATTTTAAGTGGTAGCGGAAATTTCACTATAAGGAAGTTACGATTTACTGAAATATTTCCGACATTGAAAGATGGCAAGGATGGCGAAGAAGGAGAGAGAAAGAGGGACACACATAGAAAGAGAGAGAGAGAGAGAAAGAGGGAAACAGAGTGAGAGCGAGAGACATAGAGAGAAAGAGAGAGATGGCAAGGCACAGCTGACAGACAATTGTAAATGCTTTCAATTCACAATGAAGTGAACAGCTCTTTAACGGTTCCAGCTTATGCGCTTTTTCCCCCGCACTCTTGCTGTCTCCCTCTGTTACTCATATGCTTTTTCTGCATGTGTGTGTGTGTGTGTGTCTCGCTGCCCCAGGAGAGTTTATAAATATTTTATGATATGGTTCTGTTGATACCGCTTATTGTGGTTGATTTATGCGCACCACAAAAGAAGTCCCCTCTATCTTTCCCCAACCATTCCCCTCATTTGACCACAAACAATGAGGCGTTGAAAGCGAAAACTTCTACAACAACAATTTGCTGACAATGACAACTACACACACACACACACACACACACACACACACAAGTAGCCACGTTTTTGTGCTTGCCGTGTCGTGGCGTGTCAAATGTTGTTAGCACCTCGTCTTTTAATACCAAATGAACGTTGGCTTTTTAGCAAATTAGTGCCAGCTGTCTGTTAACTGTGTGTGTGTGTGTGTAAGTGTCTAAATATTATTTAAATTCTTTAAGAATATTGCTCTAGATGATAGATTTGTTTAAATCCACTTTTCATTCTAACTTCTTCTACTTTCCTTGAGTTTTGCATTGTTAATAACTTGTTTGGGGTGGAAATTGGAGATTAGAGATACTATACAATTAATATAGTCGACATTCAAAGGTTGGAGGAATACAATAACTTTGTGGTAATGTATGTGATAGGCATTTATAACCTTGATTAGCATCAGTTGAGTTGATTACCTGGACTAGGTGACAATACACACGTAGACCCAAATAAGAAAAGAAGAAATTGTATATTTATAGTCTTATTATTTAGCAATTATGTATACTGTTAGTCAGCCGATTGTTTTGACAAAACAAATAATTTACATATTTGCTCTTTAATTTTTAAAAATAATAATAATAATAATAAGAAGTGTACTTCTTTTATTTTGTCATAACAGTGTACCAATAAAGTCTAACCGTTCTCGAAATAACAATTATACGGTTGGCATTGGACCAACTTACAGGATCTCCTACAGTCTGCATTTCTCGACTGTCGCTTTTCCTATTAGATTTATTTATTTTAAAATTTGTTTTATTTATATTTTGTTTTCACTTATTTACTATGACAATTCAATTCAATTTGACAGCTTCTCTTTATCAACCGACTGAAGTCATTCTTCTTAATCGACCAGTAAGCACGCTTTAGTCGAGTCCATGACTATCAGCTGCTCATTACTCAGTTTAGATATAAGTATATTGGATATTACTGCATATTTTTAGGCGCTTGCTTTGCCTAACTTCAACCAGTCACTAAACTATCGTAACGTTTAACCAATATTGATATGATTAATGTTGGATAATTGATAATAATTAAGAAGAAGAACTGTAAGCGTTATGGCTTTTGTGATTTGGGGTATATTACACATAGTTCTTAGCTCTTAAAGTGCAAATTCAAAGGGTCGCGGCTAAGATTTGAATCATACTTGCACTGCTCCACATTCATAGAAGTCTGTGTGCCAAATTTGTTTGCACTGGCTCATACAGTCTCTAAGATTTAGGCAGATTGACAAACGGACGGACGGACGGACAGACAGACCGATATGGCTATATCGACTGTTGATGCAGATCAAGAATATAGTATATTAAGTATGTAACTTAATGGGGTCGGAGATGCCTTCTTCTGCCTGTTAAATATAGTGCAACGAATACAATATCCTCTACAAGGATTATAAAGAATGTAGATTTATCGATTTTTAGACCCTTTACTTTCAAAAAGTAAAAAGGGTTTATTAAGTTTGTCAAAATGTGCGTAACAGGTCAAAGGAAGTCCGGCAGACCCCACAAAGTATATATATTTTTGTTCAGCATCAACAGCCGAGTCATGTCCGTCATGTCCGTCTGAAGGTGCTCTTTACAAATGTATCTATATAAGCTTTTCGGGTTTCTCTTCGGCTGATCTGTAGTATATCCAGCTTCCTCCTCCTCTCTTCTTTTCACACTATCCATCTCTGTGTTCCTGACAATTTCTATCTTTATTCAATTGTCTGCTCTGTTTCTTGTATCGTCTGCACTAGCTTTTTGAGTGCATCGACGTTGAAATTCGCCTTAAGTTAGGCCGGTCAGTTGGTAACCAACCAGAGTTGCCAATGCATTCAGGTTGTGTCTATGTATGTGTGTGAGTGTGTGTGTGTGTGTGTGTGTATCTCCTATGCGAGCTATGCAAATGACAGGCAATTCTGTACGTTGCATTACGAAGCAGCTTTGTGCAATTTGCCTGGCCTCTCAGTTGAGGGAATTGCATAACTGAAATGATGCAAGACACACACACACACACACACACACACACACACACACACACACACAGTTGCATGTAATGTGGCATGCTTAAAGCTAACAAGATTTGATTAAAGCCGCGGCAACATTACGAGTTCGCTTAAGGCAACAACGACAGGTATCGCACATTGAGAATGACTTTTTATATGGCCCAATGCCAAGCATGCCGCATGCGGTTAAACTCTGAGGGAGTTGAGGAGACAAAGGGGGGGGAGGAGTGGGTTAAAGAGTTGCATGAGAAGTCGAGAGTTGGTGGCAGAGTGGGCGGGGGAGCTGCGGGCCATTTGTCGGCTCATTTGCGCTGAGCTGCAAAGTAGCAACGAGTAGTTGCAACGCCTCGCTAATGCCACTTCATTAGCTGGCAAGTCGCAAGGCGGGTGGCAAACGTTAAGCCGCTTGCCACATGCTGCATGCCACATGCCACATGCCCCACTCTCTGCTAAATGCGGCACGGAGGCAACAACTTTACGAGGCCTGCTTCTGTTGCCGTGTCTTTGTCATTGCCATTTGCCGGCAGGTGTCAAGCTACCATATTGTCCTTTGGGTTCCTACTTTCCCATGTGTGCTGTTGTGCCTACTACTCTCCCCTCTCCACTCTACCATCTGTCCCCTTACCTGTCTCTGCCTTGGTGTGCTGTCAAATCGCCAGAGACAGTTTTATGTGTATGGCAAGTTCATGTGTATGGCGGCCGTAAAATGTGAGAAATTCTATGCCAGAACAACGAATTATGAGCAAATTTCGGTTTATGGTCACTAAACCAGCCGCAGGACCT
>OY282582.1:26331544-26336544 GCA_958299025.2 Drosophila histrio
GTACCAGGACTGCTCCACCCACAGATTTGTGGTCATTATTTGATTCTTTAGATTGACATCAATCAACTGCGATAGCTTCAGCTTGATGCGGACCGTCAGGGCATCCGTGACATTCACCACCGGACGCACCAATTTGTTGTAGTTGCTTAGCAGATCGTCGTAGAGTCGCTTCGCATCCGGATTCGCTGTGCTGCCTGGAATAAATAATCAATTCGAGATAGAGCAACATTATTATGATGGTCATTATGCTTATCTTATCTCATTTCTATATATATATATATATGTCTGCACAACGCTGCGTATGCGCAATGCGGCAATTAATGTGCGACGCATTAAATTAATGATACACTGATAATAGCATCGCAATATGCTTGACCAGCCATACCACCTCCACCTCTCCCTCCCCCACTCCCCTTGTCTTTCAGCAATTGTTGTGGCTTAGCGTTGCTTGCTAATTAGCTTTCCGTTTGGCTTTTCTCCTACCAAAAAAAAATACCACAAAAAAAAAATGGGAAAATCTTTTAATTGATTTATTTTTACGTCTGGCTGTCAGTTTGTTACCATTTGTTCTGGCTAAGACTGGCCGGCAACTATCCTAATGCGCTTAGGCTTCATCTACAAGCATTTTTATTGCCACTGGTCCTTACCCCTCACCCCCCCCCCCCCCGCCACCCTAACCAACTCTCACAACGCCCCCGGCCCGTTGGTAGCCAATGTAATAATGATAAGCTGATTAGTGCGCGCTTCGTATAATGACATTGGCGACAATGCTCGTATAACATCTGCTCCTGCTCTCGTTCCCTCTTCTTCTGCTGTCGCCAATCAACTGACTGTGCTTTGCATGCAGGACCAGACTAGGCCAGGCCAGAGTTCAGTTGGCCAGGCTAACGCTTGACTGAGCTTGAGCTGGACGCCTGGCTGATTCAACGAGACGGGACGGGATGCGCATTAACTCATTTCCTGCATCATTAAGGGGCACCTGCAATTTTCGCACATTTACGCCACAGAGACAGCATGTTGCCTGCCACCTGCCACCTGCCAACTGCCAACTGCCACCGCCCCATCTCTGTCCCATCACTGCTGGCAATTAGCGCCACAGGGCCACATTGCACATTGGCCTTAATCAATTTAGCTCAGCTTTTGACTGTGATATGTCTATGTATTGAATCGAAGTTTGAAGTTAAGTGCTGCAAGTGTTGCTGTTAAAAATTAACTAGCTAGCTTTATTTCTTTTTTTTGTATTTTATTTTTTTCCTTTATTTTGTGGCATACCTTATGCCTCTCCGGGGCATCATCAATTCATGGTGAAAGGCAATGGCAACTTTAAGAGCGCTCGGCCGCAACTTGAAGCGAACGCTTTTAGCCCAAAACTCAGCAACGTTTGGCATTCACATTCACAACATTCACACATTCACATTGCCATTCATTCACTCATTCATTTGCTCAGGTGTGTGTGTGTGTGTGGGTGTGTGCCTTGCTGCTGTTGTTGCTCGCGTGGGAAACGTTAAGTTAAACGGACCTTTGCGGTGGCCGCTTTTGTCGCCACACACGGCGTATACTTTATATGGCCTTTAACATACATATAAGATGTCGCCACTCCCTTCGCCCTTCGCCCTTTGCCCGTCTTTGTCTCTGTGTGTGTTGGTGTTAATCGACTGCTTTCATTGCTTACATGTGGTCTGACAATCACATTAAGGTAACCCAAAAAGCACATTTTATGATTGCTTTGCGTGTTGTTGCCAGTTGTTGCCAGTTGTCGCTGTCGTATGACAAATTATTATGCTTGTATTTATGCTTTGACTACCTTTTATTAACAGTCAGCAGTGCGAGTCTTGTAATTTCATTTGCTCAAAATCCGATTACAACTCTGATCTCAATTTCTAATTAGTTCGTCGAGGTTTTGTCGGAGTGAATTTAGGGAGAGTTTTTAGATCAGTTTACGGTCTTCTGGGCTTTGCCTAAATGCAATTTCGTTGTTTATGCGTCAAATGACAGCTACATGCCACATGCCACATGCCACATTTTCAACGGCCTTTGTCCGCACTCCTGCACTCTCTCGCCCTCTCTCTTTCCCTCTCACATTCGTTCTATCTCTATCTATAGTTGTGTCTCTGGCAATGCGCATTTGGGTCGCCGTGCAGTTCATATAATTGGTCTCTGGCTATTAGGAATTTATGCCCGACTCTGTCTGTGTGTGTGTGTGTGTGTGTGTGATGTCTTGTGTTACAGTTGCATGTGGGCAATAGGTACATTAATTAATACACATTGCGTATACGCGTCGTATGTCGCCAGCTCTTATTGCTGCTCCTGTATCCTGGCTTGCCACATTGATTTTAATTAACAATCTGGCAACGTTGATTAGCTGCTTTTTTTATTTTATTTTTTTTCTCTACTTTGACCCGCCCTGGACCAATTGAAAATACTCGTTATTTGAAATCGCTGCTTGCAACATAATCGAGTTGCAGTTTCTTCAACAGTAATTGGCATTCATTAAGGGCGCCTCCAGTGTCGGCAACAACAGCAGCTGAAATGCAGTCATTTCAATTTGACTTGCCAAATTGTTTTTGTATACTTTTTCTATCCTCTTCTTTTTCTTAACTCTGTCTCTGTCTCTGTCTCCGTCTCTATCTCTGTCTCCGTCTCTTTGCCTCTGTTCAGTAGTTGAGTTTTCTCCCCTTCATCTCCCTTAACGGAGTCGTGTGTTTACTCAACTGCAAGGCGAATGCAATTTTTGTGTAAACAACGCCATAAATTCCAATGGCTTAACAACAAAACGTTAGCGCGGGCAGACAAGGCCAACTTACAGAGTCAACTTTGTGGGACAGTCGGACAGGTAGATAGCTGGATTGTTTGGCTGGATGGCCAGAGATGATGCTAAGGAGCAGCGGCAACGCAGCGCTGTTAACGAGTTGTATTTTTAAATCCACAAGGACTTTATAGAACACGACTAGAGACTTCCAATTTGCCTTGCAGATTGCTTAAAATTATTTTATTTTTACTCTTAGAGAGCGCACACTCATAAATATTTAGCTATATGTTCTCTTGATGTTTGCAAAATGAATAACGAATAACGAATAGCCAAGCAAGTCATACTAAAATGCACACGCAGGAAACTACACTCTGCCAAAGATTCAAATAGATTCCTTTATGTATTTTTCTCGCTTTGCGAAACAATTATAAACTTTAAGTTTACTTCATCATTGTTTGTCAATCTCGAGCGTTGGACTTTTAGCATTGTTTTTCCTATTTGTCTAAGGACTTTACAAGTATGTTTGCTGGACCCAAAGAATGTTTCATAGGGATTCTCAAATATATAATGAAGGATTATACTTTGAGAGAAATACCATGAAGACAACAAGTTAATTTGAGTTGCAACGTAGAATTAAAAGTTCTACTCGGTCGCTCTTAAAGCTGTACACATTCAAAAATTCAAATTGACTATATTTATATACTTAAAGAAATAACAGAAAGCTTCAAACAAACATGTAATCCTAAGGTCTAATAATAACAGGGAAGACTTCTATTTCCATATTCTGCAATATAAGATTTTTAGAACTTTTACTTTAAGAAATTATAAGAGTCTTTCAAGTTTGTCAACAAAAAAAGTGCGTAACAGGTCTAAGGATGTCTGGCAGACCCTTTGAAGTACATATATTCTTGATCAGCTTGAACAGCTGAGTCAATATAGCCATATCCGTCTGTCCGTCCGTCCGTCTGTCTGTCTGTCCGTTCGTCTGCATAGATCTCAGAGAGTGTAAGAGCTAGAGACACCAAATTTGGTATGTTGGTCCGACTATGGGCTAAGCAGAACCAGTTTTTATTAAAATTTTGCCACACCCTCTTTTGCCCGCGAAAATCAAAAACTAAATTTTGGAAATCCCACGAAACGAGAATTATTAAAGCTAGAGTAATGAATTTTGACATAGAGGACAAACATCAGGTTCTAAATGTATTCTGCAAATTTCATCGCAATCGAAGAAAAAACTCCGAAATTATTCAAAGCAAAACATAACGCAGTCTCGGGACAAAGGAAAAAGCACAGAACACCGACGTTACAACACACTATAGAGTATTTGTCCATTTTAGGGAATTAATTAAAACCTAGAGATGGAAACAAGATATTTGGATTTAGTTTTTATACCCTGTGCCCATTGAAAATGGGCAAAAGTGGTATAATGAATTTGTGTGAATGTATGTAACAGGCAGAAGGAAGCATCTCCGACCTTATAAAGTATATATATTCTTGATCAGTATCAATAGCCGAGTCGATTGACACCTGTCCGTCTGTCTGTCCGTCTGTCCGTCCGTCCATCTGTATGAACGCGTGGATCTCAGCAACTATAAGAGCTAGAGACTTCAAATGTGGAATGTAGGTTCCTGAATACCATACTCAGATCAAGTTTATTTTCAATTTACGATATCTCACCCCCCGCCCACGCAAATTAAAGAAAACCTCAAATGTAAGTTTCATCGCGATCGACCCATAAATAAGGGAGATATTAAGGAATTTGTTTTAATTCCATTTTTTGTTCAAAGCGAGAGAGCATATCAAAATTCCAGTTGCGCAAACGAGAAAGCATATGATAATCTGATGATTTGCGGTGTCGGCCGCTGTGTGGCGCCTTACATTGTGTCACGTGGCGCCATACATCGGCCACACTCAGAACTATATTTTGCTGAATACTACAGGCTAAAGTAAAATTAATAAAAGCAATTGCTTACACGCATGTTTGTAAAGATAATACAGCTTACATTGACAGTAGAACAACGTTTAGAAATTTGACACAAGTTTCATTGCGATCGACCCCTAAATAAGGGAGATATTAAGGAATTTCTCATATTGACATTATTTTATTATAATTGGCCAGTTGTCCAACACTGTCCAACAACAGTCTGAGAGTTGTCCAGCACTGATAAACTGAATAATTACTATTATTATATTAATTTATACTTGCGATTGCTTACACGTATAGTTGACAAATTCACGTCTCTATCATAGT
>OY282582.1:26341544-26356116 GCA_958299025.2 Drosophila histrio
TGCACACCCCTAACACACATACACACACCAACACCTCCCCCCCTTTACGTTTCCTTGCTTTTCCCTACATCCTCCCTACAAACGACTGCCAATGTGTCAAAATGTTGGCCCCTGCGTCAAATCGACACGCAGCGAAAGTTTCTAATGACACTGGCTTGATGCGAGCGCGCTATGAGAATGGGGTGGTAGTGGATAGGGGGTAGGGGTAGGGGGTCGGTGGGTAGGAGTGTTGGGTGTGTGAAAGGACATTTAAGCTGTATCCGGAACTTCTGGCTGGATTCCGTTGGCAGCAGAGCGCTAATGTGCGTCATTGGGCGGGAATCGGCGATGATGATGGCGATTGTTGAGTGAAGAGAGTGTAGAAAGCTCTGGATAGCAGAAAAGCAGGGCGTAGAACTCGAAGCGGAAGTAAAAAATGTCGGAAACACGCACACAGTGCCGCAAGGGGGAAAAGGGAGCATCGGTTCTATCGTTCACATAGTTAAAGCATTTCTAACGAGACGGGCGCGCATATTGAACTTGTGTTTTCACCACACTCGTCCCCCTGTCACGCCCCTTGCTCAATACCAAATGCGTTACCCACGCTAATGTGCGTATGTACGTGTGTGTGTGTGTGTGTGTGTGTTAGCATCATTGACACGCAAGAAACATGAAACACTTTTAGCATTTATGCGATGCAAGACAGCAGCTGGCTTTCATATTTTTATGAATGGCGGAAAGCGGAAGCAACCAGCAGAAGAAGAAGAAGAAGAGGAGGCAGCGGCAAGAAGAAGACACAGCCGAAAAGCTGCCAGAAACAGCTTACTTAGCGCTTACATTGCGTAGAAACAGCAAAACTAACTTAACTGTACTCTACTTTGTACAGAACAGTCCTTGATTATGATATAGTATATCCTGTAGGTAGCTTTAGGTAGCTATAAGTCTAAGTCTCAGTAGTACGTAGTGTGTTTGAAATGTAGCAGAATTTCTGTAATTTCCATTGTAGAAGTTCATTTACAGCGATCTCATGAAATGTGTAAAAATGGATTGAGAAACAGGAGAAATTTTATATAAGTATGTACATAGCTATTTCATTCTACGAAAATGAAGACGAAGAGCAATAAAGAATATTATTTAAATAGGTTAGGTTATTAACTCAAAGTTTATTATATAGATTAAAACGAAAAGAATACAAGATTGGTTCTTTTAAAAAGTATTTTCTACTGCGTTTTCTGCTGATGACTTTTTTTTTCTTTTATTGCGTAGTTTATTTGCTTGACTTTTTCTGCGTGCTTCTTCTTCGGCGTCATTTTCTGCAGTGTTGTCCTATTACTCCAATTATCCAAAAATCGTTTAAAGCTACTGCGTAATAGTAATAGCATCAGCTGTTTCTCGATCTGATGTTAATTATCTGCTGTTAACTATCGGCTTAACTGCTGCGGCTCTGCTATGATTCTGTTGTGGTTCTGCTGTGGTTCTGCTGTGGGTCTGCTGTTATTCTGCTTTAAACTTTCTGCTTATCTCCTGTTGTTCTGCTTTTGTTCTGCTGTGTATACTCTACCATATCTTACATATATATGGGCATTTCCATGAAGTCGCACGGGACAGTCGTACACATTGTAAGTGGTAAAAAGGTCAAAGTAAGACGGATTTCCAATTAAAAGTACTTCTTGATTAGCCCTATAATTGACGCTAAGGTCGATTTAAACACTTTGAATGTTTTGGTCTCGGTGAACCTTTTGGTGGAAATGCCCATATATAGAATATACATATATATAAGTATTAAGGTTGGGGAATTGGGGAAGTCTTTTTTTTTCGGTTACCATATTTTCAAAATTAATTTATTACGACATGGGCAGTCCGATTTATATCAAATAGAAATTGTAAAATATAGCCAATTTTCTCTGTGTTGGTCTCCATGTTTAACAAATCAGATCTCTCAAAAAACGAACTACAGTTAATTTTAATGGCTAATCTGAACTTTCCAAAAAGCCCAAGTGCAGTGTTCAAATCAAAACATATCAAAGTTGATATACAAACAAATAATGTATTACTTTTTTCCCAAAGTAATATTTAATATTAACAATAATACTTACGTTAAAAACAATACTAAAGTTAATGGTCATGAGCAAAGTTGTAAAAACGCAGAAAAAACGAAAATTGCATCAACTTTGTAGTGAAAATAGGTTAAAAGATTTCATTAATGGCAAATATTTATACCCTTGCAGAGGGTATTATAATTTTGCCACGAAATGTGTAACGCATGAAAGCAGACATCTCCGAACCTTTAAAGTATATAGAGTCTTGATCAGCATCAACAGCCGAGTCGATATAGCCAAGTCCGTCTGTTTCTATGTAAACTACTCTCAGTTTTAGAGCTATCTAGATGAAACTTGGTACAGATCAGTCTTTTTGCTGCAGGCAGTACATATGTCGGAACCGGCAGGATCGGATCACTATATCATATAGCTGCCATAGAAACTATCGTTGGAAAATCATACTTTTGTATGGCAAACTTTTTTATTTTTCGACACATTTCAACCAAACTCACAGACTATGCATTTGAATATCCTGACCAAATTTGGTTTAAATCGGATCACTATAACATGTAGCTGCCATAGGAAAGATCGGTTGAAAAGTGCATCATAATAAAGAGTACTGACCACTGCACCCTACTGGTATTTAATTGTAGTAATTATTGTAAGAAATTGTAATTTTAAGTTGATTCATGACATAAAAGGGGAAATTATTGATCTAGAAAACTTGCCAAATTCCAAATTTATTATCATGCTGAATCGCATGGTTAGACGAGGTTTCTTTTATTCTAAATATGTACTACATTGATCTAAAGAGATATTTCAATTCAGATATTTTCTATTAAAAACTTGGGCAAATCTGAACCCAATGATATTCATAATAACACATTCAGACCTCCACACATTGACCTTTAAAGCCATAATTTGCACTCTTCTTATATAGTAGTAGTATTATCAACTCATAGAAGAAATACCGTTTTGATGGGCAATTGGCAACAATGCTGCCAAGTGTGATGAATAAAGCAAACAATGTCTTTCTTCTTGTACTAGTATATGCAATGAAAGGGGGAGGGCAGTAAAACTTTGAAGTGGGCGTGACATTAACATTGGACAAGCTTAATTGACAGCGTGAAGACAGTAGAGCGCTGGCGACGCTTATGGGCCAAGGGTTTTCTTGGCAATGACAACGTAATCAAGCTGCCGCGTCGTCTGACAAGATAATGTACACACTTTGACAGGGGCTGGGAAAGGGGGGCAATGCGGAAGTGCAGTCGTTGCGAAGGGGAAATATGTATGTGTATGTGTGTGCCATAAATCTAATATCGCTTAATGTTAAAAAACTGCGCCCTGCAGTGCAACCCCAACGCACATGTCAATGTCAGCAAGGCCAAGGGCTGCACGGAAAGAGGGGTGAGGGTGGTTAGATGTGTTGAGGGTAGGAGGTAGGAGGTAGGGGAATAGCAGGCAACGTTAGCACGCTCGATTGGCAATAAATTGAAATACGCGACCATAAAATCACTTAATTGCGAATTCGTGTCGTTTGCCTCGACGGGAAGCGGCCAATTCAACGCTCCAAAGATAGCACTACACATGTGTGTAAGTATGTCAATCAGTGGGTGTGGGTGTGTGTGTGTGGGTGTGGGTGGGTGTGGGTGGGTGTGGGTGGGTGTGTAATTGCACTGAGTGTGCACACAGGCAACTTCTGACCGAGCACCATGAGCTGTCAGTCTGTCAGGCTCTTGCAGAAGGAAAATCACACAGAGCGAAAAAATCAAGCATTTCGTGCATAAATTTACAAATTTTTAACTTGATTTCTCACTAAAATTGAAATTAGTACTAAAGTCACTGAACTCGTTGTTAATTCAAGCTCGAAAGATTATGTATTTTAGCACTTAAAGTAAGTTAATTTACTATAGATTTAGGTAAACTTCAAACTCTGTCTTAGTCCGTCAAAATTATGTTACTAAGGACAAGTGTATCTTTTATAGAAACATTATAATTGATTATTTAAACTTCGTAACTAAATACTAAAGCATTTTAAAATATTAACATAATATTTGAACTATGCAGACTTAAATCTAAATTGTTTGAATTTAATTTGTAATTAAAATATGATCTTGATACTATTAAGAATTAGTTTTATTAGTTCACGCTACTTAATAAAGATATAAAAATGATCAGCATTAATGTAAAAGTCTTTCGATTAGTCTGAAAGTAAATGATCCTGTTAAATATTGACTTGATTTCTCAGTGGCCTTAGAACTTATGCTCATTACCATAGACAAGTTAGAACCATTTGGGAATTCTTAGCAAGTGAACAAGAACAAGATTTAAGACTAAATAATATTGATATATGTCTCTACGAACTTGTTCTGTGAGTATTTGCTGTGAAAGTCAGTTTAAGACCCGAATTAAGAACTTACATAAATCATTTACGTACATCTAAATTTTACTTGAATTAAGTTTATTTTCTCTTACATATAGACTATATTTACTTGGCTAAAAATTAGGGACGGTATCGATTATAATTTATGTATTACTTACATAAATATTAGTATAGATCAAAAATAAATAAATTATAGATAACTGAAGTTGGTTTTAACTGGATTTTAGTGCAGCTTTTTTCTCGCCGTGCAGAAAGCAAAAGCAGAAGCAGGAAAAGGCAAGACGAAGACTTCGAGAGGGGGTAGATGGTTAAGGGGATGTAGAGGCTGTTTCATTTATGGGTACTCGATTGTATGTTACTCGACGATTATGGCAAATTGATTTGTTTGCCAAACGTTAGACATGTCTCGCGCACTTTGTGGCTTTTAAATGCCGCCACACACGCAACTTGCCTCCCCCTCCCCCCATACCAGTCAACTTGCCACCGGGAAGATAAATGAGCAATTGAGGGGAGTGGCATGCTTGTGTGGTAAGTGTTGTGGTAAATGGCTGAAAGCTGCCTGACAGATGCTGCAGGTGACAAATGAAAAGTTATCGCCAGCTATCGGCTAGCTATTAAAGCCAATTGCAAATATCTATCATGGCCAAGACTCTGGCTCATTAAAGGCTAACCAGTTAGTTCACTAATGGGTGCTGCCAACTGGCAACTGGCAACTGGCAACTGCTTGACAAGTTGACAGTCCCGGGCAATTGACAGTGCGATATGCAGGTCAAGAAACAACTCAGGTGTTAATGGAGCCGAGTGCATCAATTAGTTGTGCGAGTACTCACTTAGTGAGTGTGTGTGTGTGTGTTTGTGTGAGTGCATGAAGTATTTGTACTTGAATTTGTTCTGCTCAATTCTTGTGCATTTCTTCAGTGACTGATTTACAGTGGCAAGGAGAAGGGGAACTGTCAACAAAGTTGCAATGGGTCTCTGTGCAAATTTTGCTGACGTGGACAAACAAGCAAGTTGTAAATGCATTGCACAAGATATGAAGTAGTAAATATATATATACACACACACAAACACACACACACCAACACACACACACTCTGAAGTGCAGCTGCAAGCAAATTTGTACAGCAACTCGGAGAAAAGTTCGCGCTTTGATAAACAAATACAAATAGTCAGATGGCTCTGCTGCATGCAACGTGCCACTCCCCTTGCAATCCACTCCAGCACTGAGAACTTGCTGCTTACACCTTTGCCAGCACTTTGTGGCATCTACATGTACATAGTATATGAGTATTACAAAAAAAAAAATGCAATGCAAAATGAGTTGCAGCATATCAGTCGTAAAGTATCTGAGTATCTCAGCAGATGCATCCATCTATCTTGCAACAACATCTGCTATCCGCTAACTGCTAACTGGTTGCGTTGTGGCAACTGTAACTGTCACTTTATGTGCAGCCAGTCATGCGTATTGCCGCGTTTTCCAAATGTATCTATAACTCTCGAAATGTATCTGTATCAGCGAGTGTATCTATGGATGTTTTCTAGCTGTGCCTCATTTGTAAGTTCGCCTTTATGACCTTATTCATAATTTATTTTTGTTTATGGCAAGTCGCTGTACTATTTATATGCCCCACATGCCCCATGTGGCGAGTGGCGAGTGGCAAGCATGATACCCACGTAATGTTGGTAATTGTTTGGGCTACGCCCATTTTTATCAGCCATCATCATCATCATCGATCAATAAACAACAGCATGGCATATCATTTAAGTTGTTATCATTATTATCCTCGTCAACAACAGCATTGATCCATGCAGACACCAAACACAGCAGCCCAAGTTGAGGTCCAAGCAATAGGCCAACGCCCCACACAGCAGTCCGAAACAGCCAACAGCCAACATCCAACAGCCAACAGCCAACAGTCAACAGCCAGGGGCTCATTGAGTCAGCTTGGCCAACACCAAACACCCAACATCCAACACCTTCGTGTGGTCCACTCAGCTGGGTACTTGTTATACCCCATACTTTTGAAATGGGAGCAGAGGGTATGCCAATGCCAGTATTGTCAAAATCTTGACAGTTAAAATAAGTCAAGTTTGAACAAAATAGAAATATAAAGAAAAAAGTAGATATTAGAAAAAAACTGCTAAGAAGTTAAATGCACCAAAAATCGTTTACTTTAAAAAAGTAAAAAGAGGTCAAAGAAAGTCGGGCATACCCCATAAAGTATATATATTCTTGATCAGCCGAGTCATGTCTAAAGGATTTGAAGATATGCTAAGTTTAGTAAATAATAATCAGGGATCAATCCGAAAAAACCTAAATAAATGAGAGAATCACAAATATCAAAAGTCCAAATAGGAGATAAAATTAATTTTTATAGGAGAACACAGAGAATAATTTTTATTTACACATTTTATGTTATAAATAATAAATATAAATATACAGACTGCAATTTTCATTACGTGTAAATAAGGCCCTTGAGAGCAGTTCGAATTGAATAAATATGTAAGCTTGTTTGTATCAGTTTTTGAAGCTTTTAAGCCAATGGTTTCAATTGAGTTTCGGTTCCAATTATGACAAAAAGTTTAAATCCATTAGTAACTAAGGAAAGTGCCAACAAAATATATATATTTAAATTAAGAAAAAATGGCTTTAAATTAACAATTCAATTATTCGGTTCCGGATAAGGGTTCAAGTTGGAATCAGATCTTAGCTAAACAGCTTTGAGAAGGAAAGGAGAGTGGCAATGGTTTTAATGGGTATTACAATAGAGCTTTCATCAAAATTTGAAACGATTTCAACAATAGTGTAATTCTTCTTTAGTTTCAACTTTATTTGAGTAACTGGTTCAGTTTATGATACAGTTTCGAGTTAGAGGAAAAGGTGAAACAATTTATTAGTCAATGATGGATAGGTAACTAGCACTATATTTGTAAAATGAACTCATCGGATCTATCAGTGGACTTTTTAAAAGATATACCATTTTATATGTCAAAAATATTGGTTTTAAAATTATTTTATTTATGTTTAACGAAATAACTTCAAATCAAATCTCACCGCATTTTGCGACACAAGTTGTTAAAATTGATATTTCAATTACTTAAGTAAACTACAAATTTTCGTCTAATTCATCTGTTTAATTAATACTTTGTTAAGATTTACTCTTATGGTATTCTGTATATTTTTTATTAATATTATTTAGCGTCAATTAAACAGCAAAGAACACTCTTTGATCTTTAAAATCAAAATTAAAAAGACAATAAATACTTGAATATTTTTAAGCTGCAAACATAAAAGATAAGAACCAGTTCTTACCAATTTGGTACCTCATAGTTTGTCTGAACTTGGATTCTGATTTTGATGCAACGTTTTGTGTGCTAAACAAGTATTTGTAATGCCTGTAAACGGTTCGTTACCAAAGAATGCGCCAACAATTTCAATGGGAAAGAAAGGGAGCGAAATTATAACTAATTTAGACATTGTTGTAGGGCAACTCGCAGTCGAGCATTGTTGCATTGTGCGGAGACTTGTTGTGATTCTGGCTGTGGTGTGAATGCAGGCGGTGCTTATGAGTTCATGAAATGCTCTTTGAATATGCATGAGGCCCTAAGGAGCGGCGAGTGCAGCATCAGCAGCCTCAGTAGCAGCATCATCAGCAGCCTCTGGCTCTTGCCTCATGGTATGTGTGTGTGTTGGTGTGTTGCCTGACGCTGATTTCGGCAACTGCAGCTAGGGTGCAAAATGAGTTGAGATTAAATTAAATTAAATTATAGAAACAGCAATGTTTCGGGGGCCCGGCCACAGTGGCAACGGTCAATGACAGTGTGGCAGTGGCAAAATGAAATCTTTACAGCTTCTGAGACTGCTTTTCTTCGGCTGAGTTTTGTTTTGCTGCAAGTGGAATCCATTAAGAGGCTACGAAAGTGTTTTTTGGGAAAACCCTGATGCTTCACTCATAATTTAGCCGGGGTTTGTGCCATCGGGGAGTCCTGTCATCAAATTATGCAAAGGTTAAGACGGTAAAAGGCGAAATGCAGATGCATGCAACGTCGCAGGATCTATTGCCAGGAGGCAGTCAGAGGACAAACATGAGGCGCTGTTCAAGTGCAGCATGAAAAATGCAAGCCAAGGGATGAGAGGAGGAAAGGTATGACAACTCGTTGTGCCACTTGTAAATTGTGACACTTGCCACAGTGCTTAAAGGAAAATGGCATAAAATCAGCCTAAAAGCAGGCAACGAATTTTTCAACTACATTGTGCTCGCCTTACAACTGTTTCTGTGTGTGTCTGTCTGTGTGTGTGAAAGTGTGTGGTAAAAGTAAATAAATAAGCAGAGTGTGCAACAAAAAAGGAAACTCAACTTGAAGATAAATGCAAATTTTCAGTTGCAGCTGCAATTTCTCTGTGGCAGTTGCAGTTGCCGTTGTCGCCTTCACGCTCGCAACTCGTTTTTGTCATTTCCGCCAAAGTCACAAACGCTCTGCCTCATCTCCTTCTTCTTCTACCACTCGTTGTTGTTGCAGTTTTCTTTCTCGTTCTATTTTTTTTTTATTTTATACTTTATTCTCGCCATGATTCGTCTTCCTTTGCGGTTTGTCATACTTCCTGCTCCGTGGCATTGCAATTCTTTTGCACCCGGGTCTTAAAATTTTCAAGTGGCAGCATGTGGGGGGCCGGGAGGGCAGGGGGCGTGTCGCGTTTGGGGGCACTTGGACACAAGAGAGCCAAAAGTGCCCCACCAATCTGTGCCTCGAGCCCCTCGGGGGCTCATTTGGCAGCGTCAAAAACAGCGACAGCAACAGACAACACAACTTCATTTATCAAAACGCATTGGCCGCGTCGAGGAGTGTCCTGAATGTGCTCCTCTACCCCCTTCTCCACCTTCCTTCCCCATTTGCCCACTTTTCCGCTTCCCCACTCACCCACTTAGTTTCGTTGTCCAGCGTATAACCTAATTCGATGCCAGGCCATCAGCCAAATGGCAACTGGCAAGTTGCAACTTGCAACTAGGCGCTTGCCACGCCCCTATTTGCAGCTAGAACTGTTTGCGGAGGGAGGGACGAGCACTTAAAGCGCTTCGTTCGCTGATTGTTGCATTGTGGCATTGTTGCTTTGCAGCTGGCAAACATGCAACAATGGAGCTGCAACAACAACTGCGTTAAAGCCAAAAGCCAAATACCAAAAATTACACAAATTCATTGAAAATGTAACTCCAAATGTAATTTGGCCTGGCCGAATAACAAAACTAATGTAATTTTGCCACACAGATTGTGATAGCATCGCAATACTCTAACACCCAGCAGATACGAGTCTATCAACTAATTAATTTGATTGGTAAGAACAACATGAGTTAATAGATCCACTTCATATATTAACTGGAATAAATTTGTAATTAGTAATAAATGTGGCATCCATACACTGCAATTCCACAGCAAAATAAATAACATATTTAGCAACATATTCTATGTAAATGGAGTGATTAATTGCTCAGCTTTTAAGCCTGTAAGAAAATGTGAGGTGAACCTTAAAGTTTGAATCTAGAACATAACTGATTCTGTTGAAAGAACTTGGCTTTCCCTTTAGTTGAGACATAAACTAATTATTAACTATATACATTTATTAATTAGGTTTGAATTGTGGTTTTTGGCTTCTACTTAGTTGCTGTACTAGCTAATTTTAGTCATTTCATAGATTATGATGGACTTATACAAGCATAATTAATAATTGCTTGTGGCGTGTCTTTTGTATCGGTTCAATTACATCAACACCTGTTGTTAATTGGACAAAATAATAATCAATCATCTACGGCCGTAATTAATTCGATTATTATTATTACATTAGGTTTATATATATATATATTTCATTTGATAAAATTCGTTTAAAACTATTTAATTATTTCATCAAAATTGTATATTTAATTTGATTGGGAAACCTGATCATTACTGTATCGATATTTAGTTCTGAGAGTCTTACAAACAGGTTAAACGATTTATAATTATTCTATATACAACAGGTTCATTTTTGGCAATTAAATTACTGAATCCTTGAAATAGTTAACAGCTACACTTACACGAAGTCGAATCTGTTAACAATCGAACAACTTCAAAAATACAGATACTATTTATCAACATTGATATAGTAAACAACTGAGATACTAAATACTGTGGCCTTGCAAAAATTAGATTACAAAATATTCAGACTCGATTGTAATAACGAATTAATAATCTCTTTCATCTCATAAATTTGTTTACGAATATAAATAATATTGCTAATTCATAATTTTAATTCGATTAATTAGTTGTTTGCTTATTCCGAGCTATAACACATTTCTATTGAAATGATTTTTTTATTATTTGCTATTAATTGAATTTCCACTTAATTGTCATCAATCAATTTCACTTTTACCATCACTTCTATTCATGTTTCGTGTCAATCTCGAAGTGAATTGATGCACATTTTGAGGTTTTGCTTAAGATATTCCCCAACATGTATGCATGTGTCATTGTCATTGAAAAGATATCTTAAATTGGAGAAACAAACCAAGATACACAGGTTAGACACATTGTACATGGAAAATAAAAATAGTCCTAATTGACAGAGTATTGTTGTCGTGTCACAATTGATTATTGGCCTAATTGGATGGAGGATATCAAAAAGAAAAAAAAAACAGTTTTTATTGTAGCTGGAAAAATCGATGTACGAGTGTATACAACACTAATCGGATGCCCGCGGCTTCATTGCCATTGTAGATATGTATGTATAGGAGTGTGATTATTTGAAACTGCCACAATATATCAATTTTATATATTCTCTCAACAACAATGGTAACAACAACTTTAGCCACAACAACAACTGTATGTGTGTATTTCAGAGTGTGTATGTCAGAGCAAATGTGTACGTTTAAGTTCAAAGACGCATGATCGCAATGCATTGAGTGATATCCCGGTTAACCGGACTGCAGTTCGATTTTTCCAATAGATCACATATAAATGCAATATAATGCAAATACTGCGGAAATTACAGACGTCTAGCTCTTATCGTTTAGACTATGGATCACAAATAATGATACGCCTATTGTTTTAATTTGGAGACTCATTCACTTACTAAGTTTCAGAAAGCGAAATATATACCAATATTCTTGCTTGGTTTTTTTATTATTTCATTTGATGCTCCCACACAATAATGATAAATATCCTTCATCATCATTCAATAAAAAATTAATTAAATTCATTATTTTGAAGTTTCCATAATGAAACATTAAATGACCGTCTAGTGATTGTGATTGAATTTTCCAAAAAAAAAACCCTCTTAGAACTAAACAACTGAGATTTCAGCCGTCTAGCTCTTCTGGACTGTACGTTGATTGCCATTGCCAGAAATCAATCTGGACAAAGAGTCAAATAAATAAAAGAGTTGGTTGTCTAATTGATTGGCAGCTAAACGAGCTTTTCGAGTACTCGTAGTATACTTATTGGGATCGAAGAGCATTCGTGCATTCAGTGCTGCCAACTCGACTCAATTCGGTTGAACATCTCGAACAATGCAATCTGCCAGCGTCAGGAGGCCGCAAAAGTACAGTAAACAACATACAAATCGAATAGCGTTGTCAGTTCGCCCCGTGCCCCACCTCTGCAATGGCAAAGAGGGAGGGGCTGGGGCAGGGGCAGGAACCATTGCTCGATGCATTTTCATTTGTGTAATTACATTGGCGCATTTTCAAACAACAATTAGCGCGTGTTGGCAACTCTGGTTCGAGGACGCGACTCGTTTACAAAACGCGATGGAAAAGTTTTCAACTGCCTGCGTCCTGCATGTTGCATGCTTCATGCTGCGTCCTGCAACGAGGTGGCAGGATCAGGCAGGTCACTGGTTCGAGTTGCAGGTGGCGACAAGGTTTGAGCCACATCATCAATCATGCATTTGAAAGTTTATTAAAGAGCGTGAGTGAGAGGCAGACACCAAAAGCGAGAAAGTGACAGCGATAGCGACAGCGACAGAGACAGCGAGTGAAGAGTGAGAAGGCAAGAGTTGCAAGTGTACTTAGGCGCTAAAAGTTTTCAATGGCTTTTGCGCTTGCTTGCTAACAAACTAAGTCAGGCAAATGTTGAAGTAAAGTTTATATAACACACACACTCACACACACACACATGCACATTCACATACACATACAGTCACATACGCACATGGACCATCAATTCAAATTTGGCCGTGAAAAGTCAACGACGCGTCGTCGCTGATCGCATTTCAATGACAAAAGTAGGCCGGCAATTTTGGAGCATGTGGAAATGTGGAGGAAAATGCTGAAAAGGCTTTGCCATTGGGCCTGCTGTTGCTTCCAACTCGACTTTGCTGTTGTTCTTGTTGTCGCTGTTTGAAAAGTTTTTGCATTGCTTTTGTCGACGATTCTCACTTTCGCTTTATAAACTCGCATCGCCTGCAATAATTTACCAGGCAACCTCTCAACCCACTGCGTGTAACTGTGTATGCGTGTGTGTGTGTGAGAGTATCTATATATATATATTTTCATCAATTTTCAATAACAATGGCGCGTTGCAGGCCAAGTGCTTGACAATGGACGCCCGTGGCAAATTTATGATGCACAATTCGCTCAGGAAATTTCAATAAATTGCAGATGCCACGAGTTGAAGATGCTTCAAGATGCTGAAAGTTGCTCGGATGCACGGAGGATGTACCAAATGCAAATGTCATTTGCAACTTCGATCAGAATGCTGAGTAGGTATGTAAAAGATTTATTCATTTTTAAAGGCGATATCTGATGTTTCCCAATGATTTTGTGAGTCCCGATGTTTATCGATACTGTGATATTTAGTTGAGACATCGGTCAATTCAATAAATATTTTCGGAAATATATATCTTATCATCTTAGTTCAGTTGAAACGACAAGTTTTTTAACGAACGAACAAATGATAATTCGACTTAAACGAACTAAGGAATCAGATGATCTACAATTAGGAACTTATAGCTTGTTGTTGTGTATTGTTTACTATTTAAGACTAATCGTCTTCCAATAAAAAATAATTATAAATAGGAGCAATAGTAGGAGTGGAAGCGATAGTAGGGAACGATATGCTACAGTCGAAGCCGACTATAAAAGACCCTTTACCTATTTATTATTTAGCTTAGTATTTGAGGATTTAATTAATTCCTTCCTTTGGCCTGACTGCGTATTATTGGTTTTTTTTTTCAGGATATATTGAGACCCCGATGTTTGTTCTATGTATATGACAAATTCTAGCTTTAAAATTGCTCATTATATGCGATTTCAATAAACTGTTTTTTAAATAACTCTCAAGTTTATTATCTGATTGCGATAATCTTGATTTATGGGATTTCCAAATAAAAATTTTGATTTTTGGGGGCGAAAGAGGGCGTAACAAAAAATCTAAAACAAACAAAAAATTCAGTTAGATAAAAATTCATCACCAAAATATTATGTTTGATTGTGATGATAAATACATAAATTGTGGAAATGTCGAGTAATGTTTATCGATAGGATTTTTTCAAAGTCATTATTTATGTTATATTCATCAAATCTTTGAGGATCGTAGTAGCGGTATCGTTGTAGGGTACTTAATCCTAAACCGTACTGCTATTGTTTTGCTTTCTTCATGTCCTTAACGCAAGTGCCTCGATTTCTGCTCAATGTGGCATGAATGCTGTCTGCCCGCTGGTCACAAAGCTAAGCTGCAAGTGCATCTCCGTGTCCATCTACCCGTCTCTCTCCCTACATCTTACTGAATGTGTTTAGCAGTTTATCTCTCTTTCCTCATTGCACACACTCTTTTTGCCTGTTTGTGTTTGTTAAGTTGCGCGTAGACGACAGCGTCGCTGCTGCGGTCATGAATCATGCCAAAAATTGCGACGTCGATGTCGACGCTGGCGACCCAAATTCTGACGTTGCCTGCACTTGAAGCGGGCAGACGATGACTACAACGACGACGACGACGACAGCAACGACCACGACCACGACGACGACGACTACGACGCGTCGAGGATGTTGGCCATGAAGAAAGCGTTGCAGACATTGCAGAATGCGACTGCAATGAATTTGTCGCACTGCCTGTGCTCAAAAGTGGGCGTACAGCGTTTTGGGGCACTACAATTGGGCCGGAGGCTGGGTCTGTGGCACGCCCCATTTTGCCAAGTGGCGTC
>OY282582.1:26356316-26468166 GCA_958299025.2 Drosophila histrio
TTGTTGACAACAGTGTGTCGATTAAAAACTATGCGTCGAGGAAGAACCTTGAAGGAGATGTAGCTTTTTGATATGTCTGATATATTTATTGTATTTCATATATTTGAGTCTAGTGAGTCCACTGCACATATTCGATTTAAAGGTTTTTTGTATTTTTTTTAGAAAGGAATTCGTTTACTTATAATAGCGTACTGCTACCCCTTGTAGGCAACACCCGAGTAGGTAAGTCTTGAGGGTAGAGTATTTGATTTAAACGTGCTTACAATAGTTCAACATTAAATATGAATAAAATAATAACCATTTAATACCTTTGAGTCAATATATTTGTTCACATATTCGATTAAAGCGATAGTTCTAACGATAGTTTATATAGCTTAACTGTCATGTTGTCTTCTGCTCTTAATTCGATTTTGTGGCACATATCGAAGGTACCACAAGACTAAGTAACAAATTGGATAGTGTCAGCTGCGTTGGGGCATTAACGTGACTGACTTAAGCCGATGTCTGTTAGGTTCCAAAGCAAAGGCAGCCCTTGCTGTGCAGTGTAACCGCAAAAAGAAGTCGCCGCTGGCAGTGCGAAAGTGGAAAAGTGCTCTGAGTTGTCGTCTGTCTGCTGTGAGGGGCGTTACTTGCACTCCTACCCAAGAAAGCAAAGCAAAGCAGAAAAAAGAAGCGCCACTGCATGTGTGACTATGGGTGTAGATGGGTGTGCGAGTGTGTGTGTGGTTCGTTTAATGGCCACAAAGCGGAAACTGGAGCGTGGCAACTGACGGCGACGCTGCAAAAATTGCTGCAGTTGTTGCTGCTGCATTAGCAGCCATTTGCAGTAGCTATTGATGCGCTCTCTTTCTATATACATATATATGTATATCTGTCTATGTGTGAGTGTATATATGTGTGTGTGTGTTTATGAATGTATGTGTGTGTGCCATTCTTTAGTGCTATTTATTTATGTTTACTGCGTTGTCTGCTGGGCAGCCAAAATGATGACATGAAAAATTGTGTTGCCTGCTTTTGGGCGCTGCCTCTGCTGCTGCTGTGATTCTTATTGCCCGCCCGAAGGCAGCTCAAGATACGGCAGAGCTTTTCATGTTTTGAAAATTTATGGCTTTTTAAATCGAAAGAAATTCGATGCTTGTTTAAGGCGCAACCAAAATGCCACAGTAAAGCGAATCGCAACGAACGAGCGGTAAATACTCGTGTGAACGCCACGCCACAACAGAAACAGCAACAACAACAGCAACAAACACAAGAGCAAGAGCAACATTTCGGCAACATTGAAGATTCAAGATTTATGTACACTTTTGCATTTTTATTTACGATCTGAGAACAATATCTACACACACACACACTCGCATCTTTAAGTATGGACAATAAATACGCAATAAGAGGTTCTGGGGTGCAAATCCTTGCGAACTGTGGACTCTGCTTTGGCTGTGGCTCAAGGCTCAAGGCAGGGATTGCCTCTAATTGCAGTCCAGTTTCAACTGTTCAACTGTTTGGCTATCAAAGGCAAGGGCTCTGATTCTGCTGCAGCCCCTGATCCAACCGCAAATGTTGCCGCGCCATTAAACGCAATGTTGGCAGCGACGCGACGTTGACGTTGTCGTTGACGCAGACAGCGACTGCGGCTGCGACTGCGACTGCGATGTCAACTGCGCTGTCGGCCTTGGCGACGCGACGCGCATAAAAAATAAAAATCAAATCGACGACACGCACAGAAAAGGCGTTGGCGACTGCTCGGACAAGGGACTGAGGGGTTAGGGGTGTGACAGGGCGGTGGCAAGGATTGGGTCAGATGAGGACAGGTTTTGGCTTGGGCAACTGCGTGGGTGTGGGCGTGGCTGCCTTGTGCTAGTTTTCTGTCTGTGCAGCAGACAAAACGTTTGCTTGCCACAGCTGCGGCCTCATTTTGTAGATGCCGCTTAAACTGAAACTGAAACTGAAACTGAAACTAAAACTGAAGCATAGACAAAGTGCGAGTGCGAGTGCGAATGCGAATGCGGACTCCGAGTACGAGTCTGCGTCCACGTTGACGTCCGAGTCCGAGTCCGAGTCGTATCTTTGTCTCTGCCAGTCTCTGTCGCTGTCGCTGTCTCTCTATCCTGCTGTTAGCTGGCAGGCTGCCTTCTTTTTGGTCCTTCGAGTTGTCAGCTGTTAGCTGTTAGTGTCCACATCTAACGTCCAATGGCCAATGTCCCAACTCGTTTTCATTTGCACTTTCCATTTCGAATGCGTCCAGACAACATGTCTCCCAATCTGCTAATACCCTGCTTGTCCCTTTAAACGAGTCGGGGTATATGAAATTGCAGGTCCCAAACGTGCGTGCGCCGCATAAGTAATACGAATTCGAATACGATTACAATTGTAAGTAAATGCATGATTAGCACTTAAATGATGATGATGTTTAAGCGGAAGAAAATTCAATAATTTAAAGAGTTAACATCCCAATAAACTCACTTTTAAGAACTGGTAATTCTAAGTAGTCTGATTATGTATATACATATATATAAGAATATTTTAATCAGTAGTTATTTAAACGAATGATATTTAAAACAACTAAACACTTACGACTTAGCCAGTGATATGCGTATACAAGCATAATCCAAGCGAGATACAAATAAATACAAGAAATTGTAGAAAGTTCCATATAAAATACATCTTGTAAATCACTTTCAATACAGTTATATACAATAAGGAGATTAACTTAAAAGTTGACAATTAGGCTACTTTTATAATCTCAAAAAATATGATATAGACAAGATAAACTACGTGAATGTTTCGGCTAAAACGAAGTAAATGAATACAGATCTTAATACAAGAATGTTAAAAAAATCTAATAATTGATACACTCAAAATTTGTACTAAGTATAAAGGAAATAAAGGAAAACATTTTTCAACAAGCTAATAGTTTCGTAAAGAAGCTGCCAGGCTTTTTGATGTGAACAAAAGGAAATGTGTTAATGAAGCCAAGTGATTTAAAAATTTCAGAATAATCGAGAAGTTTTACGGATAAATATCATTATAAATAAGGCTTAAAATGTTGCATATATAAAACATTGATACAAAGTAAATAGAATCAATATCTAAGAAAGAAACTGAGCAATTTAAAGCCTTCATACTTGGATGATATTTCCTAAGAGAATATGTTATTAAAGAATATGTTCTCGAGCTTCAGTTAATATTAACATTTGTCGGAGCCAAGATACAAGAATCTAATGAATACCAGTTACAGTTAATATATATTAACTGATGACATAAATACTGTCTTATAAGGAAGGCATTTGAAATATTCTATATTAATATTAATAGAATATGATTATATTTTATATCAAAGAAGTTAAAATTATATGAGTGACCTAGTTTAGGTTCAACCAATGTACTTGCATCGGGTATGCCATACCCTCTCTTCATTCCTCAGCGTGTTTGCACTACTTAACTTATCTGTAGAAATCTTAAATGAAATACAGAAAAATTAAAACTTAATCTATAATTACTGAAAGAGATCTCATTGGAGTGGAGTATCCTCTAATTAAAGATCTTCTATTTTGCAGATTTAATGGCGAAAGGATATTAGATATTCGTTGCAAGCATTATACATTGGTTGAACTTTAACTGGGTCTTTGGATGCTGTCAGAAATGCTGAGCTCCCAAATTAAGCTGATGCAATAAAAGCGTGGTAAGCCCACGTCCTGCAGCCCTGGTTACGCTGTCATCCTCCCGCCATGGTTGTCCTTCTTCTGCACCATCTGGAGCTGCTAACTCGAACCACTTGAGTGGTTGAATGGACAGCAAGTCGTGGTGAGAGATGGAGACGTGGAGAGGATGTCGAGCAATGTCAGGCGATTGTTTTGTGTTTCAAGTCCTTTGCGTGGCTTTGTTTGAGTAACCACTTGAAGGGATGGATGGGTCTTTGCATTAGATTGGGTCGAGGACAGTGGCTTACAGTAGAGATGGCGAATGGTGGGGAGGAGGGAGGGGGGAGGGGGAAGGGCTAATAAATATGAGAGTATGGGTTAGGGGGTACTTACTTGATATAAATGAAAGCACAAGAATCATATCTATGGTCACTTGAAACCACTTCATCTCATTTCCCTCTGCGCGCTTGTCTTTGGCGTTGTGGGCGTGGCAGCGACGTTGTTGTAGCTGTTACAATTGTACAGTGACGGCTAACTGTTAATTGCCAGTGTTGTTACAATTATTGTTGTTGTTCCGGCAGTTGTTGCCCCTGACGCAGGCGCAGCAGCTGTGAGTTGTGGCAAGAGCCCAAAGTTGCAATTCTTCTGCTTCTTCACTGCTGCTGATGTTGCTGTTGTTGTTCTTGTTGTTTTTATAATTATTATAATTATTTATAATTTTGTTAAAGTTGTTGTTGTGCGTTATATGCATCTCAGTTGTTGTTGTTATTGATTTGGCAGCATTTATTTACATTTATTATGTTAGAAATGTGTTTGCATCTTTCACATTCAATTACATTGATTCGATTACCGATAGCCCATTGTTGTTGTTCTTGTTGTTGTTGTTGTTGTTGCTAGTTGGTTAATTTCAATTAAATTAATTTAAATTAATTAGTTGCATATTGTTTGTATCATTTGTTTTTTCTTCTTTTGGTTTGTTGCGAGTTCTAGTTGGTATATTTTCTATATAATCTATAACTTTCTTTATTTTTCTATTTATTTATTTATATTTTTGTGTGTATATTATATTGTAAATACATATATTTGTTGCTTGGCAGTATTCGATTAAAATTCTTTAAATGTTTTTGTTTTTGGTGGCCTCCGCTGTTGCTCCTTGTGTTGATCCTGCTTCTGCTTTTCCAGCT
The DNA here is from genome assembly GCA_958299025.2 of Drosophila histrio. Classification (NCBI taxonomy): domain Eukaryota; kingdom Metazoa; phylum Arthropoda; class Insecta; order Diptera; family Drosophilidae; genus Drosophila; species Drosophila histrio. The sequence continues at coordinate 26,361,139 of OY282582.1, forward strand.
GCTGCTCCACTTTCATTCTCTCTGTCTCCCCTTTTCTTCATGTATTTCTCTATGCGCTTCCTTCCTTCTGTTTGTGTCCTGAAAGTAAATAAAACATTTACGGCACATTTAATTAGTCTATCAATGTCTCTCTCTCTCTCTGTGTGTGTGTGTGTGTATATTGCTTTTTTGCCTTTTGTTTTTTAGACCCTTTACTTTTAAAAAATAAAGTAAAAAGGGTCTATTAAGTTTGTCAAAATGTGCGTAACAGGTCGAAGGAAGTCCGGCAGACCCCATTAAGTATATATATTCTTGATCAGCATCAACAGCTGAGTCGATATAGTCATGTCCGTCTGTCCGTCCGTCCGCTTGTCTGTCTGTCCGTCCGTCTGTATGAACGCCTAGATCTCAAAGACTATAAGAGCTAGAGTCACCAAATTTGGAATGGTGGTTCGTCTATGGGCTAAGCAGATCAGGATAAGCATCGGGGTGCTAATGTATCCTGAATTTCATTACGATCGGATAATAATCTCGGAAGTTATTCAAAACTCAATATTACACAGTGTCGGGCCAAAGGAAGAAGAAGAGCATATTGGCATTACAACGCACAATGGAATACTGTTAACGTTACTCTAATTTCCATTTTGAAGAATAGGTAAAGGGTCTCTCATAGTCGACTTCGACTGTAGCCTTTCCGACTGGTTTCTTATTAAAAATGTCGTTGATTGTTGTCCAAAAAAAACAATAAGCACAACAAATTTCAAAAGAATTAACAAGATTTGGCCACAAAAAGGTCGCTGCAGAATGAAAGTTAAAAGTAAAAGTTGAGCATAATCGACTGATGAATACTCTTTACTGTTACATAAATGTCTTTCATAGTCGTTTTGTTCTGTTTGACAATTACAATAGTTAAATCACATTTACTAGTACTTAACTCGATTTTGTTACAAAATATCGCTGCAGAAAATAAAGCATAAACGACTGTTTAATACCCTACTTAGTTTTGACAAATGAATACTCTATGCTGTGTGGCATAATGAATACCCTAACCTGTTATTTTCATTCCGAATGAACCAAATTCATTTCCCCTCTCAATCTCTGTTTCCCACTTCTAATTATAGCTCAACTGTTGTGAAATTTAAGCTACCCTCGGGTAGCAGGGAATTCTGTGGGTCGACCATGTCCTCGTCTTATCCACTTTGTTTATAAAGTTGAGGCACAAGTTTGCTTAAATCCAAGTGAGCTGCTTTGGGCATCACTTGGTTCGCTTTTTGTTCTTCTAGTTATTCTTATTTTCTTATGCAAATTCATTTTAATTATCATTTGCGTTTTGGGCATCATTCGGAGCAAATTGAATTGTAGGGAAAAAGTGAGAAAGAGACAGCGACAGACGAGAACGATAGAAAGAGGAAAAAAATATAATAATAATAAAGATATTAAAATGAAAAATTGTTCCAGGCGCATAAACATTTTCTGAATTTCAATTTGTTTACGTGGCTCAAAGGCGCTTTGAGGTTTATGCAAAGTTTTTTTTTTCGGCTCGCTTTTCTCCCTCGCAGCAAATGGCATTGGGCCGCAGACATACTGCGCTCACTGTGCTTATGCTTAATTCAATTAATGATTCGCGGCTCATCCCATTTTTTCGTGTTACTCTTAGTTGTCCTTGAATAACCTAGAAGCGAATTGTGTTGGAAGAGCTGAATAGCATTCACTGGCCAGGTGAATACTATTCAAATGTTAATTGTATACAGCACAAATAAATGTCCAACTGGTCTACGAACATCGAAGTACATCGAACGGAGCTTGCGACTACTAATTGGGCATTAAATACAACATCGACAAGTTGAAAAGGGAAATAGGGAAAAAGGGATCAGAGCAAAAATGGTGTAGTCGTAAGTCTTGTTAGCTGTTTTAACCGGTTGGGAATTACAAACTTAAGTTAAGAACTTAAGAGCTTCAGCTTATGTACAATTTATAAAGCTTGCTTGCTGCAGCTTTTAAGTGTGCAACTTAACAATTTAATTACAAGTTTAGTGCCAAAATGTGTGGCAAGTTAAAGCTGCTAAACAGCTCAGTCCATGTAGCGGCAATGGCAGCTGCAAAGACAGTGGCGGGACAGAGGAAGGGGAGATGCAGGGGCAACAAATGAGCGTCGAGGGTGTGAAAAGCATTTCGGAAGTAATTTGGTAGAATGTCATGTGTGCAACGTCTTTACAACGAGGTTGGCAAAAAAAACGCGACCTGCCCCGGCCATCCTCGAGCTGTCAAATATTTAAAAGACATCCAACAGTGGACTCTGACTGCCTGCAGGCCAAGCCAGGTGTGGCATGTGGCAGGTAGCAGGTGGCAGATGGCAGATGGCAGGTGGCAGTTGGCAGGATGAAAACTCGAGGACGTCGACGACACGTTTTTGATGCAACAAAAGATGCCAAGTGTCAATTTAAACAGCCGCACACTTGGCGCTACCCAAAAAGGAATAAAAACTAAAAAGAAAATAACATGAAAGAAAAGTCATCCTTGGCACGCCAATGATTTGATACCCTTTGCAGAATACCAAAGGTTTTTTGGAAAAATGTCTTGAAGAGAAAAACATTAAGTCACTTGTTGCCAAAGAAGCAACATTTATTTTTGTAAGTTCAATATTCAATTCTATTTCGGGTTTTACTTTAATTTTTCGAATTTTAATTCGGAAATCATGATCGAATTTTCCCACAGAGTTTCCCTTTTCGCTCCTACTATAAGGAGGGCCCTAAAAATATCGATTCCAATCGTATAAACATGATTACAATTTTTAAAATAAACAAAAGAGTTGGTGTAAGTATATAATTTAAAAAGTTAATTGTGTATTGTAAAAACTGGAATAGAAAAATTTGTCGTAGTAACTCCAAACAAACCAATATAACCTATATTAATTTTGGGTTCATTGACTCTTGAAAGCGATACGCAAACCGAACCGATATCTGGCTCGAAGCACCAAACCAACACAGCCTTGTTTAATATACAAATTGTAAGCTTGGTTACTTGGTTACTCATAGCTTGGCTATGAGTTTGGACTGATAATTCATATCTATATCCTAAAACTGATCCGGCTGAATCCTGTACAGTTCCGGTACTGCTTGCAGTAAAAAGATGAACTTGTAGCAAGATTTATCAACATTGCTTTTGAGCTGCTGGAGTGGTTTGAAAGTAAAGAGGCGGACATGTTAATACCGACTCAACAGGTCAACATTATTAAAACATCATGTCTATCATATGAAATGTGAAATAATTAGAAGTTCAATTAATTTGTTGGCAAAATCTGTAATGTGTATTTTTCATTTGGCCAAAACAAACATAATTTGACTAACTGCAAGTGCATAATGCATCCAGTCCGCAAATAGTATACAGATATGTATTATCTATTATTTATATGAGACCTAAAGTGGAGGTCACTTCATGTTTTACCGAACCATCTTCCAAAATATTTTTTAAAATTAAAAGAAAACTCTCATCTGTAAAATCTGACTCAAGACTCATTTATTGTGTTACATCTTTCGGGAGAAAACTATGATGCCCTTTGCAAGGGTGTAAAATCGTAGGAAGAACAGAATGTGCCAGGGGCACCTTTGCCTGAGACTCAGACTCAGACTCAGAGTCAGATTCAGAGCTATAGTCATAGCATATCTTCAGTTTCATTCCCACTCGCAGTCTCAGTCTCAATCGCATGCTCATGCTAGTTCACGTTCACGTTCACATTCTCATCGTCATCCACATCCACATCCTCATCCTCATCGTTATACTCATCCTCAATCCTCATGTTCAACGTGCTTGCCTGGCACTTGAAGCAAAAAGCCAACGTTGACAGCGTTTAAGACGCTCGCTTGGGCATTGTCCTTGCCAGGCTGCTGGCTGCTGGCTGCTGCCGGCTCCTTGACGCCTTCTGCCTTCTGCCTGGTGCCTGGTGCCTGGCTTGATTTTGACTTGGCTTGGCTTGTCTGACAGCGCAAGGCTTCGCTTGTCCTGGCCTGTCCCTGTCCTCGCTTGTTGTCTTTTCATATTAAATGCATTGCGAGAAAAAAAAACCCATACAGAGTGATAGAGAGAGAGAGAGTGAGAAACAGAGGAGAAAATTCGATTTTTCGTCAACGGCGGCTGACAACTTCCGTTAACAGAGCAACAATGAAAGCCTTGCAACCTCCGACCTCTCATATTGCCTCTAGCCATTGCCACTGCCAGTCATTCACCAGTCATGACAGATCCCCAGCCACCAGCTTGCCCCATTCACTCCTTCAATTCCCCAACCCTTAACCTTTAGCCATCACCCCCATTGTCCCCCTCCGTTGACGTCGCCGCTCATTATGAGCGCTCATTAGGCGGCGCTCGCGGCATGTCAGTCAAAGAGGCACGACCCCAGCAGCAACAATGTATGCCCAACACCCCATCATCCCATCACCCCACCGACCCTCCATCCTGTGTCTTGTTATTGTTGCCAGCTGTCAACTGTCGGGCTTATCAACTTTATCAGGCAACTTGCAACATGTCAGTGAACCATTTACTGTCCTTGGGAATTGGCGCTAAGTAAACTAAAGTTCCAATTACATTGCAGCTTAACAGTTGCTTAACTTAACAGCATATCAACTGTTAAATCGTTAACAGGCGCACATTCTGTTAACTGCCTTGAAAGTGCTGCTGCATGCAAAGTTATGAGATTGCTTATTGCTTATGCACACTTAACAGTGTTGGTTAAGGGCATAAAGTTAAGCACATAATCGCTACGTAAACCCTTCAAGCGCATTTCGAAAGTGGAGCACAGTTAGTCACATATGACTTTATTAGATTTTATATTCGATGTGCGGATGACATTTTAAATTTAATTAAATACAATGAAATATTACTTCATACAGACACAATAAGCATATTAAATATAGATGATATATATTGTAATTAAATAAATAAATATATTATAAAATAAATATAATAAAATCAGCCCAAAAATAAACAACTTTTAATTGAAAATCACAAAATTAAAGTGAAAATTTAATAATTAAATCTGCAAATTTTTAATTTTTATTATAATGAGAATATTGAGGACATTTTATGGACTAGCAAAAATTATTTTCATTGAATATAATAAAATTTAAATAGAAACAAAGTTTCATATTAAATCAAATTAATTAAAAATTGAAATATTGATTCAAATATCAGGTAAACTAAATTGTTCAGGGTCTGTAAATAATTATTATATTGTATTTATAGTTTTTAATTGATCGATCGATGATTGATAGATTATTTTTATTGATTCTTTCACAAAATAATGATAAAAATTAATCCTTATTAAAAGATATCATTATTTTGTAATTGGTATATTAGAATTTAAACTAATTACACTCCGCGATATTTTATTAATGAAAGAATTGAATGCTGAATGCTGTCAGGAAATAATATTGGAACCGAAACCAAAATTAACCGTAACCTAAAACTGAAATTAATTCTTTTTCAAGAACAGAAAACGAAAATGTTTATATTGGTACGTTTCGGCAGACTTTCCAAGAGTATTGTGTTCTTTTCTCTATATATACAATATATATATATATAAATGATGTTATATTTAGAATTTACCCAAAGCCGATAATAAACCGATATTCGTTTCGGTGTTAATCTCTGCATACTATAATATCTCAATTTTAATACCTAATTAGTTGATTTGTAAGTGTATTTTCTTATGCGTTATCAGTTTGTCTGCTTGCTTAATTTAGACCCTTGTTGGTTTTTGGTCATGGCACATCATTTATGCTAAGTTCAGTTGAGTTCAGTTCAGTTCAGTTTATTTCAGTTTAGTTCATAGTTTAGCTGCGACAGATGTACATATGTAGTATTCTCGTATGTTATATGTAGCATCATCATTTTCTTTGAGGCGCCGTTTTCAGAATCTCATTCGCATGCTCGGCATCTGCTGATGCTTTTGTTGTTGTTCTTGTTGTTGTTGTTGTTGTTGTTGCTGATTTTGCCATTATTACATGCATATTTCGTGTAATGAGTGCGATTAGCATTCCCAATGAAGTGGGGTTAACAATGTGCTCTGCATTTCTAGTTTGCCGAGTTCCCAGCTGAGTCCTCAAGTGGCTGCTGCTGCTCTCGTTGTTGTTGCTGTTGCTGTTGTTGCTGTTGCTGTTGCTGTGTCATCAACATAATCATCGACATCAACATTTCAAATTGAGCAACATTATTAGCTTCTCACACACACAGATACACACACAAGAAGAGGTGGTGCGAGGGGAGGCTGATCAATTGCCGCGCTTATTTATGAATTGCGTCTAGTTCGATTTCTAGTCACAGCAGTCGCTATCTCTCTCAATCTCAGGCTGTGAAGCTGTCTCTGTCTTTCTATTATTGTGCCTGACTGCGTGCTGTGCTGCAGGTTTGCTTGTGCCAAAGCCATGGCCACGCCCACGCCCACGCCCACGTCGCCGCCCATTATGTGCCCCTGCCACCATTTGCTGTCCTTGCCGTTTGCCGCTTGCCGTTTGCCACTTGTCGTTTTGCTGTGCGCGTTTTTAATGTTGCCTACTTTTTTGCGCTTGCTGTCGCATTTTTGCAGCGTTATCCTTTCGGTTTTCCTTCGTATTTCTTTGTGCTTTACGCTCGTTTTGGTTTCGCTTTTGGTTTGGCATTTCGGCTCATTGTCTACTTATTTTACAGCAGTTGGTTGCCTGCTTCGATTGCCATACTATATGCCTTACTCTGGTCCGTGTCTGCGTCTGTGTCCTCGTCTTCGTTCTCGTTCTCGTCCTCGTCCTCGTCCATGTCCTCATCAGCGTCCTCGGCCTCACCCTCGCCCTCGTCCTGGCCCATGCGTATGGCTCGCATCCTCGATTCCCCCCTATTGCTAGGAACATTGTCCTTGTCAGCAGTTCGCAGCATCGTCTTCTGCATTTTTGTGGCCTGCAATCCACACAGAAAGACAATTTTCGACTGCTGCTGTCTGTGTCTGGCAAGGCGACAGCAGCAACAACATGCAGGTGACACAGAACCCCATTGAACTATGGGATATTTGCTCATTTTTGTTAAGGAATTAATTATGAAACAAGATATTTGGTCTAATTTCTTGCATTGGTCTTATATTATCAATAGAAAATGCAGTTAGAATAATAAATACTTTCATCCAAGACTTCAGAGTCAAATGTACACTTTTAACGTATAATTATGCCATAAACAAGTTGGTACATATTTCAATTCGGATAATAATATCATTTAGCTACCGTAGCAACAATCAGTCAAATCAACGAGTATACGAGTGATGAATGAAATGAAAAACTTATTGGATTTCCAAGATATCCGAGCCAAGCTCACGAGAAATAAGAAATATAATGATTCTAATACACCTAAACATCCCTGTCTAAGAGCTGTTAACTTAACAGTTTGTGACAATGTTAACATTCTGAGTATGTTACATTAAAGTTTGGTGCATTTCTTATGTATTGCTATCAAAGTTCGTTAGTTTACTGCACTTATCAAAACGAATTTGTCAAAAAAAAAATAAAAGAAAATGATCATTTACTCCATAGTGCATTTCTGCCTCAGCTGCCGCTACCATGACGGGTTCTAGAACTCAGTCTACATCTCAGTCTCAGTCTCAGTTAAAGTCTCAGCCTGCCAGCTTGTCTGACTTTACCATCGCCTTGGCAGTTGATTTCTGTCACAGCTGCTGCTGTGATTTGTATGTGCTGCCTCTGTTTTTCACTCTCTCCTCTTCCTCTGCCTCTTCCTATTCCTCTTTCGCGGTGCCTTTCACTTTTTATGTTGCCTAGTTTTTTCGGGAGGGCGACTGCTTAAAAATTTATTGCTCATACGCACGGTGCGTCAGCGTCATCGCATTTTCGCATTTGGCCCTCGTAATGTCTGTGTATTTATATGATGATGCTAAACCGTTAGGTCGTCCTCATCGTTGTCGGCATAATACACCCATATATCATGCGCACTGGCACAGAACTACGAACTGTGAACTGCGAAAGGAAAACGAAACCGAAAAGAAACTGAATCTGAAACCGCAAAGATGAAAAGCCAACTGAAGCTGAGAGTTTCTGGGGCAAATATGATTTTATTTTTGCATTTTCTTCTGTTTCTGTTTCTTGTTCTTCTTGTTTGGGTTGACCTCGAAAAGACTGTATACCCTTACACAGCTGATATGCAGTTACATATATTACATTAAGATAACCAAAGGGAAATTGATGGCTTTCTCGTCAAATGTTTTTACGCATAGCTTTGCAGGCCTTTAAGTTTCTTTAGCTGCATTTAATCAGATGACGTTTCTTCCCTGCCTACATTATTGCTTGCCAATCTCCTTACCACCGCTCTTTTCCCTAACTCTCACCTTTGCTCTCTCTTCTGCCCCATCCTATTGGAGAAGAGTCTTCAACGACACCTTCTGTCTTCCGCATTGACTCCTTTTGTGCCTCCCTGACGGTCTCCTTTCGTCGCTTCCCTCCCTTCCTCGCTCCCTGTGAAGCAGATTTCCTACCACCCTGTCTCCCTAACTGATTCTCTTATCTATCTCTCTCCCCCTCCTTGTAAGCTGCCTATCTTCCTTGCAGCTCCCCGTACTTTTCTTCCTGACTAACAGACTTCCTATCTCTCTTCTTGACTCTCATCTTTACCGTACTTCCTTCTCACATGTCTTCTAACGCAATCTTCCTACCTTTCAATTTACTTGTCTCTTTATCGGACCCTTTTTTCTGCTTTCCTTTCTTTTTTTTTCCTGCCGCCTTCTCCGTCTGTCTTCTTGTCTTTCTTTCTGTCCTTCTTCCTATTTTCTTCCTTGTCTCCTTTCTGACTATTTATCTTATCCCCTTTCTTGAGATGCTTTCTTAGTTTTCAACCACCCAGTCTACCTCCATAACTCACTCCCAGTCTCTCCCGTATTTTTACCGGTATCTCCAACGAACCCCTCTGTTTGCTTTCGCTTTCCCCCTGCCTTTCCCCCTGCCATTCTTCCCGTTTTTCTTTCTTTCATCCTATCTCCCCACTTTTCTTTCCATCAAACCCATCTTCTAGCTCTTGTTTCTTTAGCTTCCTTCTGTCTTTATTCCAGTTCTACTACCTGTCTCCTGGCATGTCTCTTTATCTAGCTAAACTACTTGAATTTCTTAATTTATTAAACTCCCTTTTCCCCACTCCGTCTCCTTTCCAGTCTCCCTTTCTGTTTTCCTCCCAGTCTGCTCACTTGACTCTCTATCCAATCTCTCTTCTTGACTCTCTCTCGACCTCTCATATTGAGTCTTTCCCTGTATATTTTACCATATTTTTCACTCCCTCTTTCCTTGCTTCCATCCATGCTCCTTTTAATGCACTTCCTCCTGTCATCATTTATCAGTTTTAACCCATCTTTCTTTCACCCCATCTCCCTCACATTTTCCCTATTCCTGTTGTTATTAGCATATATATCTTTTAATGCACTCACTTTATGTCACGGTCTGTTATGATGAGCAGCTTTCATTGCGCTAGCTACCTATCCCTCTGACCCTCTGCCTCTTTCCCCTTACCACTTATCCCTTTCCCCTTACCCTTCCCACTGCCCGTTATCCCATTCAACCAGCTGCAGTTGCATCAACTTAAGTTGCAGTTTTCGGTCGTTTCCGCCTGGACAACGCTCGTCCGCGCGTAACTTGTTATCGTCATTACAGCTCTTCAGACGAGGAATTCATCATCTTCCCCCTATCTCTTGCTCTCTCTCCTTCCCTGCTCCTTTCTCTAGCTCTCTTTCTCATATTGACAGAGCTCAGAATGGCACTTGACTGTCCTGGCCGTCATTTTGTTTGCTTAATAAACAAAATGAGGCACTTGACCAATCCTTATCATAATGCTGATGTTGTTGTTGTTGTTGTTGTGTTGCAGCTGTTGACGTCGCTGTCGCTGTCGCCGTCGCTGTCGACGCCAACGTCGTTTGCTTTGTCATTTGAGCAACTGCTGCTGCCAGGTGAAGTGGATGTTGCTCTAATTAAATTGCGGCCCGCTTCATTATGCCATTACCCAGGCACTTGAATTGCTACTACCCCCTTTTCCTTCCCTTCTTACACTGCGCCATGCCCCACCGCCCCCGTTCTCTCAGTTTTGTTGACTGACGTAAATAAATCAAGTTAAATAATTGCCGCTTGCATTGTCATCTCGTGCTGGGTTATAAAACTTGTACAACATGCGATGTGACTGCCCAGCATAATGGTCACGCCCACATGCAGTTAACGCCCACACACACCAATACACACCAACACACACACACACACCCACATACACACTGAAATAGACACAATGGCACGCGTCCATTCGATGCTCTCTGTTCTCTCTGCACCGGAAGCTAAACAACAGCAACAAAAAAACTTTTTGTTTTACATTAACTTGCCACGTTGCCACCCCTCTAACTTTGCTCCTGCCCCTTGTCCCTTGGCCCATTGACAGCCCCCGCTGACCTCTGACCCTGCCCCAAAACAAACTACATACCTTGAAACAAAAATTGCTGTGCACATTTTCAACATAATTAAAACATTTTGCTGAGCACACACTCTCTGGTACACACACACACACACACACGCACACACATACACATGTAATGGGGGTCACTTCCTGTTGGCGCGCAACTTCCGGCCATGGCCGCTGTTTGATGTTTGGCGCCAGTTGACTAAGTTAACTAAGCACAGTCCAAAAAAGACACAGGCAAGCAGAGCATTAGACAGAGGGGGGAGGGGGAGGGGCGTGGATGGGATGGGATGGTTTGTGTTTTGAATATAGCTATTTAGTGTAACTGGCGTGTGAGTGTATTCAGTTAACTGTGAATGCCGTCGTGTTGCCACAAATAATTTAGCATTCATTCATGGTATTAAGTGAGTGTGAATATTCACAAAACACACACACACAGACATACACACACTCACACACACTCACACACGCAGACATTGATTATTTACGTACACTCATTTATGCAATGGCCGCAGTGAATAACTCTTGAATACTTGTGAATACTTTAGCTCAACTTATGCAGTTTAAACAATCAATTGACTTTCGACTGGGATACACACACTCACTCACACATACATATGTATGCATATACATTCTGGCCACAATTTTGCGGCTGCTGGCCAACAGGGGGCACCACGTTTAATGCTATTTGGCCCGCAGTCAAATGTAATTTGCTCATCTTATATTTTGGTTTAAATGAAAGCAAATTTTGCGCATTAAATAAGCCATAATTGAATGACGTTTCATAAGCAGTTAGCCATCACACACACACAGACACAGTGTTGGGGAGTTGGCTGGCAGTAGGCGTGGCATGATGAATTGTTGCATTGAATCTCGACAATGTATGTATGTGTTACGTGTCTGTGTGTGTGCCTGTAATCAATTATGCTTTTTATGTCAAATGTGCTGTCCTAGGATAAGTATTGTCGCCGTGTTCTGCCAGCAACAGCAACAGCAACAGACGCCGCGACAACAACAACAACAACAACAACAACAACAACAACAACAACAACAACAACAACAGTTGCTGATTCCAAGTCGCGTGTTTATATTAAATCACAAATAATATACAAAAATCAACGAGGGTCGCACATTTGTACACAATATTCAATTTTCTATTTTCCAATTGCCATTTGCCATTTTCAATTTAATTTGATTTGAATTTAAGTCACTTTTATTGGGGCCATTTGCGTATTTCGCCATCAATTTTGTGCACTATTTGGCGTGACCATCGCAATGATCATTCGCAGCTTCATCATCAGCATCAGTTGACTTCGTTGTTGTTGTTATTGTTGTTGTTGTTTTCGCTTTATCCTCTTATTAATTCCTCAACGCGTTCATCTTCATCTTTATGGCTTCTAAGCTTTCACAGCGCCTTTGTCCGATCCATCCTTTCTATCTCTGTCTCACTCACTCTCTCTCTCTCTCTCTCTCTCTCTCCGTGTCTCTCGTTCTCTGTCTTTATCAAACTGTGCGAAACCTTTCAACCTTTCATCACTTAAAATTTGTGACTCCTTCTGCGTTGTCTGTCGTGGCATGAAATTCTCATTTAGCCCGTTAGACAAACGCCCTGTCATGTGACATCGGCCCATCGCCTTGCCCTGAACTATTAGCCCCGTTAACAAAATTAGTACACACACACAGACACACACACAGTTTGACAGGACTCTGGCATTTTATATATATATTTTCTATTCTTTTTTTTTTTACATTTTCAAAATCATTTCAGAATTTACTCCTTCGGTAAGCGAGGCACATCAGGACTTAAAGCAGCTTCCCGCTGACATTGCCTGTCAATTGTGGTTGAGGTACACTGTCATGGCACAGTGGGTCAAGGGCCAGCCACTTATGGCCATAAGTGCCCGCTCGGTTTGTACTTGAAAGTGAATACGAAGGGGGGTCAAAGTTCAATCAATATGGCACATACTTAAGTGACTTTGATGTATGTGTTTGTCTATCGACAGTTTACTCAACTAATTTGTATTAAATTTTAATCACGACTGCACCACTGTGCACTGGCCATGCCCAGGCCAATGGGGAAAATGTGGAAAAGCTGCAAGAAAAAAGAACTTTAAAGCTGTCGGCGTCTGCTTCTAGTTTGACAAGGACGACGTGGCCAAAGACTAGAAGAAAAAAAAAGTTGACGCTCAAATGTTTTTGTCATTAAGATTTTGCCACGTTGCCCTACAGTTCTCCTCGCTACTTCCCTCCCTTCCTCCTTCCACACTGCCACACTTCCACCTACCGCACTTTCCCTTCTCTGTCATTTCCACGCCCGCTCAGTCATTCTACGCTTTGTGCTAACGGATTTGTCAAAGGCATTAAGACGAAATCTCGCGCAAACTGGGCATCAATCATGACACACTGACACACACACACACACACACACACGAAGATGAAGAGGCAGAGGAAAAAGAAGAGGAGAACAAGGACAAGCAGAAGCACAAGCAGAGAACACCAGCATACAGTGGTTCGCATAGAAAAGGACTCGCCGCCAAAAGTATCCATCTTCTTCCAAGCAAGGCAATTTTTTCTATCCCTCTCTTACTACATGCCTACCTACCTACCTACCTACCTCCCTCCCTTCCACTCGACCTCTCCCTTGCTTTTGGTGTGCTAGAGTGTTCCTGCCACATGCTTAAACCCAAGGTGAACAAAAACTTAGCTTTTAAGCAATCCAACGGATTTTCCCCAAAAAACAATCAACTTTTGTCTAAGCTCTTAAAGAAATAGTATTAAACTTTCATCATGTTTCCGGCCATTAATCGAAATTATTAATTTAATTATATTTAACTTAGGTCTCACATAATTCACAAAATCAGATTAACATCAATGAAGCGTCAAATTATTCAACATTAATAATTAAGATTTAACAAATGATTATCCCAGTGATGGAGTGTCAGGTTGATGATTAAATGACAGCAGATTGGAATAGACTGGTTAATCTAAATAAGGTCGTAGCAGTAATTTACTAAAGATACAGATACAGATTCAGATACGGTAGCTTTGAAGAACACTTGTGAGGAATAAATGAAAAGGAAGAGAATTTAACTAAAAATAATACGAAAATAAGAATGATTCAGAACTAAGATGAACTGGTTTGTTATTGCAATTTTGTGTTTAACTGGTACTCGACTGATTAGTATAATCTGGTTCAATACTGCTTCCAAATAGGTTACAGTATAATTGAGAAACAATTATATTTGGATACAATTAATTAAAAACAGATGAAATTTCAACCAAATGAATGTCAATTGCAAAATACCACAGTCTGAAGTTGATAGAGAATTAAAATTGTACAAGCTGGAATTTGAAACTTATCGACAAACGGCTATCGGAATTTCTAAACACTTTTGGTTTTATTCAATTATTATCGCACTCGCCGAGTTGACACACACATAATATAATTATTATAAAATTCCAAGCTGCAAATTGCAGGTTAAATCATTTAAGCACTCAAATTGTTTGAAACTTTGAAACTAACATAACTCCTAAAGCGATTATCGTATAATTGACAAGTTGAAAACGCTTTGTGTGTAGAAGCTACGGGGATGGGTCAATCAGATTGAGAGCTTTATTTTTGATTGACACGCAACTTGACACAGTTATCATCGTTTTGGTTTGCTTTGCCTTATTGTGTTTGTTGTTTGTTCTGTTGCTGTTGTTGTTGTTTCTGTTGTTGCTTGTGTTGACGGTGATATTATGGTTGTGGTTTTGTTGTACGGTCATTGCGGTCGCTTTTGGGTCGGATTTTGCAGATTTGCAGCGCTTAAATGGAAATTTTCAATTCACTTTGACACTTTATGACAAACTTTGGTTTTAACAAAACAGAGAAAAAAAAAAAAAAACAACACCTATGAACTGACATGGGAGCGGCTTTATTGGCGCATCGATGTGAGCTTTATGGCAGCTTTAATACCATGACGCCTGTCAGACGCACTGCCTCCTTTGCCGCCCAGTCACCACACACTTCCATCCCTTCCATTCCCTGTATCCTTAACAGTCTCCTACCCATTTCAGCAGCCCAATTTCGCAAATGCTGTCAGCAGTTTTTGGCTAGCATGTTTTTCTCTATGTAAACGTCTATACAACTCTTCTTATACAGCATACACTGAGCGATCAAAGTCATGATATTCGCACAAAAATGTTTACCTTAAGTTACTACATAACTGCAGTAAGCTAAGTATTTTTAATAGAAATTAGGAGTTCAGTAATCATATCATATCATTTCTATAACTTTAGATATTTTTTATTCTTAGAGTAAACAGAAAGCTATGATTACATACTTGAAACACCATATTTACTTCATCTAAAAGAATATAGCTTTTTAAACTGTGTATACTTAATTTATGAACTTTGCTTTACTTATTTAAGAGCATAAACAGTTGAGAACAGAAAGAAAACATTTTAAGATGATGAACTTAAGTTCATTAAAATTTTCGCATTTATTTAAGTAATTTTCCTTTAAACTTAAGACGATAATACATTTATTTTTTATATATTTTTTTTGTTCATAATATATTTTATACTTTTGGACATTTTTCGTTTATTTTATGATTATTTAAATTTAAAATTGCTCATAATTCAAGGACTTTCGCATTTCTCTCCGTGCATTTATAGAGTATATTTGTGTGTACAAATATATTTTTGGGTTTTGTCAGCTGCCAGCAGCACTTAAAGGCCAACAAAAAGCAACGGCATTGCCTGGCAAGGTGTTAAGCTGCCAGAATCTGGCCTGGAGTCGCAGCTTGCCGGGCCCATTGGCTCGCAAAATCTGTATCGTTGGGTTGCCTGCCGACTACTTTTGCCATTCTTGCTTGCCACACTTCCCTGCCACCCTTCCCTTACCCCGGCCTCCCTACCTCCCTGCCTCTCGACCTATGCCCCGTCTCCCTGCTGGCCTCATCATTTTGCGAATAAAGTCACGTTTTGCTTATTTAACATTTCGTTGATTTCGCGAACGAAAAACTGCCCGACAGCAAGTGACGCTTTGCTTTACCACCATCCTGCCTTCCCGCCTGCCCGCCTCCCCTCTGCCAACTCATGTTCCCTCTGCCCCATCCTGCCCCCTTCACTCATCAGGATACTACAGTGAGCCACCCTGTCCCCCTTGGCTCCTGTCTGAGCGCATTTAAAGCCATATGGCACTTTGATAAATCTGGTTTGATGATTGCTCACACCTATTTGCACAGTTATTCATTCATTCGTATGAGTGTGCATTCATTTTGCATTTTTACAGTCGTTCATGAATAAGCAGACATTAATAGACCCGAAAATAATCATGTATACTGGCAGACATGCACATACTAGTTATGAATAAACAGCAGTTAGAAAATGTTGCCAAATATGTGAATATACTCGTGTTCGTTTTGGCATTTTTCTGCAACATTCAATTGTGAATACAAGCGAGTAAGTATGTCCGTTATCAGGCTAATTATGTTTTATGTAATTCAAACAAGGGTTTTTTTGGCTTAAACGAACGTTTAAAATAATGTGTAATAAATCGTAATAAAATTATAATCATTAGTTAGAGATTTTATATAGTAACTTTATGGTTCAGAATTGTATATGCTTAACAAATAAAGGTAAAATGGACTATACCATTGAGGAAGTTAAATATTAAAGATATTATTCAATTTGTTGTTTTAAATTGAAGGTAAATCCCTCTATGCTTCGATCCACCTTCTTCAAAGTCAGCTATGATGTTGAGTATACTCTATTCTTAGTAAAATGAAGTATACAATAGAGTAAGTCAAATATTAGAATTATTATTCTTCTAGTTGTATTTAACTGAACTAAGGTTCGAACTAAAACCTTGGTTGTATGTAGGAAAATCCCTCCATGGTTCGAACCACCTTCTTCAAAGTAAGCTATGATTTTGAGTATACTCTATTCTTAGTAAAATGAAGTATACAATTGAGTAAGACAAATAATAGAATCATTATTCTTTTTGTTGTATTTAACTGAACTAAGGTTCGAACTAAAACATTGGTTGTATGTAGGAAAATCCCTCCATGGTTCGAACCACCTTCTTCAAAGTAAGCTATGATTTTGAGTATACTCTATTCTTAGTAAAATGAAGTATACAATTGAGTAAGACAAATAATGGAATTAGTATTCTTTTTGTTGTATTTAACTGAAGCAAGGTTCGAACTAAAACCTTGGTTCTATGTAGGGAACTCACTCAATGGCTTGAACCACCTTCTTTAAAGTTAGCTATGAATTATATTTTGAGTATACTCAATTCTTAATAGATGTAAGCTGAGCAACATTCGTGGATATACTCACAAATATTCATGAATAAATTCGTGAGTTTATAAATTGTTTGGCACTCACTTTCCTCTGTGTCTTATAATTCTGCTCGATAATCTTACTGAAATATTCAAGAATATTCATGAATATACGCATAAATAGTCATAAATGCATTCATGAATATATTCATATGTTATGTTGCACTTGCCTTTCGACACTTAAATACACTCATAAATACTCATAGTTGCATCACTGAATACATTCATAAATTGCGGTGCATCTTTTTTTTCTGAGCATGTTGGCAATATGCCATGAATATACTCACAAGCATTCACAAATGCACTCATGAATACATTCATCAGCCTCCATGAATATACTTATTCATACTTACTTACAATTACCCACATCTTGGCAATGTGTCATGAATATATTCACAAGCATTCACAAATGCACTCATGAATACATTCATCAGCCTCCATGAATATACTCATTGATACTTATTTACAATTACCAACATCTTGGAAATGTTTCATGAATATACTCACAAGCATTCACAAATGCACTCATGAATACATTCATCAGCCTCAATGAATATAAGCATTCATTCTTACTTACAATTACCCACAACTTGGCAATGTGTCATGAATATACTCACAAGCATTCACAAATGCACTCATGAATACATTCATCAGCCTCCATGAATATACTCATTCATACTTACTTACAATTACCCACATCTTGGCAATGTGTCATGAATATACTCACAAGCATTTACAAATGCACTCATGAATACATTCATCTGCCTCCACAAATACACTCATTCATACTTATTTTACAATTACACCTGTTTCTGTAGTCATTTCAACAACAAACATTTATGACGAATGCACTCAAACACTCACTCGTACCTATTCTCTATATTTCCCACCCCTGCGGTTCCCTTGTGCCCCTACTTCCCCCCTCTGCTGCCCTTGAAGCCGCATTGAAAACTTTGCTTAAATACATTTGCCTTTAAATGGGCGTGCGTTGCATGACTTGCGGCGCCATTGTAAAAGTTGTTGGCCAAGTTTTCTTAAGGTGGCTAAAACGGATTTGCTAGCCGATAGACTGGGAGATGATTGAAGAAAGAGAAAGATATTGAGTAAGAGAGAAACGGGAAAACAAGCCTAAGGGCGAGAACTAAACAATGAACTTTTAAAGCGCCTTCTGTGGCTCACCGCATCCCATCTCTGTGTGTGTGTGTGTGTGTGTGAGTGTGAACATGTGTGAATGGGTAAGTGTTGTAAAGCGGCAATCGAGCGGCAGCTTTCGGCTTGATCCTGAATACTGAATCCTGAATACTGAGTTCTAATGCGTGCCATGTGCCTTTGCCTTTGCATTTGCCTTTTGCCAGTCGTCAGAACATTTCACTGTTTTAATTCTCGCTACATTTTGTTTCACTTCTATCTACCATTCGTTTTTCTTTTCTGTTTTTTTGACTGCAAATTGCGTTCGGGCACATAGACAAATACATAATAACAATGGGCAGAGAACAACAACAAATATTATGCCCAGGACAATCAAAAGTGGCAGCCACAAGACCAAAACAAAACAAAGCCGAACAAAACGGCCGTTGGCCAGCGGCAAAACACAGGCAACAAAATGATGAGGAATACGAATACTCGGGCAAAGCAAGTATAGAAGATGGACGAGAGACGAGAAACGAGAGACGAGAAGAGGGAATGGGAAGATGAAGAGGAAGAGGCGTGGAGAGGCTTCAGGAAGGACAGGAGGAGTAGCTGGCTGGTTGGCTGGTTGACTGGAATGGATGCTCGTCTGGTTGGTAATTTGGCCATTTTTGTGTTGGGCCTCACACACACACGGACACACCCGCACACACACACACACACGCATACACAACACAAACAAGCAACGCACACACACACACACACACACACACATATATACACATTCACACACACAATAAATAACTCAATTGCAAGCTATTTGCTTGAAAAGTTTTACCCAACTGGCTGCCCATTTGCAACTGACTTTTACAGCCTATTGCCATTGCCCCCGACACTCCACCCATTCTCAGCCCCTGACCGTTGGCCAAAGACGTTTGTTGGGCATGCAAAATAGTTGAAAAATTTAAATAATGTCGACAACGTTGTGGGGCAAATAATTCATTAAAAGAATATCAAGTGTTAAAATTCACACAATTTATAAAATACAAAAGGAAAGATGCCAATGGCGTTACCCTCCCCATTCCCATCCCCCTCCCTCTCCCACTCCCACTCGTGCTCCCTCTACATGTGTAGGTGTATGTGTGTGTGTGTGTGTGTGTGTGTGTGTGTATAAGTGTGTAAACTGAGAGCTGTGGCCTCCATTTGCACTCCGGGGCATTTGTACACAATTTTTGAGTTTCAGTTTTTTACGGACCAAAAGTTTTGCGCATTGCGAAACATTTTGTCCCCATTGGTAATTGAGAATTAAGTGCCTGAAGAGTGCCCGATGCTGTTATCGATAAGCTGCTGCTACTCTACGGCGTAGTATACCTTGCGGGGCCATTGTATTAGACAGACAGCAGAGTGCTGCGGATCTTAGCCGGCAAAATCGATATTAAAGTTGCTTTCTACTTGACTTTAGTATTGTTATTTACTTTGGAATGCCTATAATGTTCTAGGTAAATGAAAATAGCCACTGGTTGCTATTACCTATAAGCTATATGTCATAGTATTTCTATTGTATCATAGAGACTTCAGTGTGTTGGCATTTAGACAGCTTGAAATTGCCCCGAAATTGACAATAATATTAGTATTTATTTTAGAATTACTCTGAGCTCAAAGTAAATATTTAATTCGAAATCTTTTAATAATAAATGCACACAAAGTAATCTGAAAATAGCAAAAGAAAGTGAAAAGACTAGTTTTCTAAGCCTCTTAAATAAAAGTTTGCTTGCAGAATAAATCGTTCTAGAATGTTTGCATTTATTTATTGTATTTTAGCTGCAATTCGAATATTATCTGCTCCTTTTATATGTACAAATCTTCCATTATCTGGCTAATTGTGATATCCATTTGTTTTTGATTTAAATAAATAATTGTTTATTATATATCTTGAATATTACAATTATTTATACTGAAATATAATCGATTATCGCAATAGCAATAGTATTTCCACAGTATCTGACAAACAATTAAATTATGACATCTCTACAAGTTGAATAATATTGGTATACTTATTTATTTCCGACAATTTAGGATAGTTATACTGATGATCTTAGCGATAACAGCTACGGCGAACACTTTACTTTCGCACTGTAATATTTGATTTAGCCAACTCGTAGATAATTTATAATAAAGACGATGCGGATTTGACTTTAATGATATTAGTATACTCGTATTTATATCGCGAACTGTCTGAACAAATCTGTGCGCAAATCGCCATCGTGCGTTGCATGTAAATTGGCAGAGTGAACGGGACAAGAGGCAAATGGCAAAGGGAAATGCCAAAGGGCAAATAGATGAGATGCACAAAGTACTGAAAATATTAGAAAAGTACTTGATGGTCGGTATTTTGGTGCTGAGCAGTCGGTACTCAGTAGTCGGTACTCTGTAGTCGGTAGTCGGTACTCGGTAGTCACTATTCGCTATTCGCTATTCGCTATTTGCATTCGGCATGTGCAAATGCGATGCTATCGCGACGTTGTCTGAATGTGACACGTACATGTGCTAATTCAAACTCACACACACACACAGTTACAGTTAGACAGACAGACAGACAGACAGACATACGTTCGGTAGTTGAATAACTCACTAACTCAAATGCAGACACGTAAACATATGGAAAAAAAAATGAAACGAGCGCGCACATTGCGCATACGACGCGTTGCACATGTAAAATTATCATGACTTATTATTATTAATATATATTGCAGCTGCTTAAGCTGAGCAACGACTCTATATTATAATTAAGCTACTTAACTAAAACAATTGCAGTTCAACAAAATATGTATGCATATTACGTATACGTAATACGTATACTATGCCATAAACATAATTATACATTAGTTAATTAGTTTATAGTGTTGATGAATATGTTTATGTTTGGTTAATATGTCCTGAAATTTAGCCACTTGTATTTAATTTTTGTATTTTAAATACTATTTGAGATTGTTGCAATACATTGACTCGTTTATTTGAGATTGCGACCGACAGATGTGACGAGAGACTTATTTAAATATCACACTAGCTTTTGTTATATTCAATTAATTGCAGTTCATTTGAAAGATATTTATAAACACTTGATAAGTCTGTTAAAAGAAAATCAAAAAAACTCAAACAAATCTTCTGTTCGACTAAAATGTAACTATTTAGTCACTATTTCCTGTTGCTGTTTGTCAATTTAGCGAGTTTAAGAAACTATCAGACAGTCTTTACTATTCAAAATATCTCTAAACTATTCAGTATAGAAGGAAAAGTGAAAAGATCACCAAAATCTAAGCGGACGAATGAGAAACCTCTAAGTAGACGGGCAGATAACAACTTGATAAATTTGTATTTGAGTAATAAAGAATGCCTTAGGGAATCTCTGCTCATTAGTGGAACAATTTCGCTGCCTTTCTCTGTGTCTGATCCAAGTCCAAGAAGAATAAACCTCACGTATATCAATTGTTGACCTTCTAAATACATAACCAGTTACTACCGCAAAAGGCCACAAATCGAATATCGTCAGTCAGGCCAAGAGCCAGCCAAGTCTGTTTACATATTGGCATATTTGAAAGCCAACTTAAAGTGCTTGGCATAAGGATTCGTATAGAGGCGTAAGCTGGCAGCTTCTGTTCTAGAAGGAAGTCAAGGAAATACGTACTACGATTTCAGCTTTGGCTTTTGAGTGCATTCCTATGATTTCCCTTGTCTAAGGCAAAAAGCTGTTGGTTTCCATTATGAGGTCATCAATTTGTTGTTGTAGTTTCAGCTCCCATCATCAGCATCAATATCATCAACATCTTCATCATCATCATCATCATCTTCACCTGCTGCTCGACTGTCAATTGCAAACCATTGGATTCCCCATCACATCTATGTGTGTGTGTGTGTAATCATCAGAACGCATAGTCGCTATCTCAGCATTTTTTTTTTTGCTCTATCTTCCTTTTTTGTTGTATTTGTGTTTGTTATCTGCTTTAAATGAATTTTATTTGTATGCTTGCGTGTGAATGTTGCGTTGCGTTGCACATGACAAATGTGATGAGCGCCTAAAGAGGAAGACACCGCCGTCATCTCAGCATTCTCAGCTTGTCCCCCACTCCCCCTCACATAATAGGCGAGATTCCTTCACTTGCTCGTGGTACGTGAGCGCACGTCGCTTGCTGGAAATTGAGTATACGACATGTTGTACGGCATTGTTGTCGCTTGACGTTCCTAAAGCAAAGTCCTGGCAATACGCCATCTTCAACTCCCACTGTTTATCTCTCTCTCTGTCTCTCTCTCTCTCTCTGTGTGTCCTGTGTCTGCTCGCATTAATTATTGTAATTAGAAATTTTTCAGGCTCTGCCGAGTCAAGTTGGCATTCAAAATGCTTTTGCTTTTCAATTTTCAGTCAGTTCAAAGTTTAGTTGAGTCCCTTAAGAAAACTGCTTTTAATTTTATGTTAAATTAACCCTTAAATCACACATAGACACACACACACACACCTATACATTTACTCATTCAACTCAGTCAAACAATGTGCAAATACATTTTCAAGTAACTCGCAGCAAACATCAAGTGAAGTTGTCTTTGTGCTGTTGCCTTTTGTTGTTGTCGTTGTTGTCGTTGTTGTCGCAGCTCAAATTTCAAATTGCTTACTTAAAGCAATAAAGACACAGCAACACTCAAACACACACACACACACACACACACACACACACACTTACAGCCATGAAGCACTCAGCCAAAAACTGCGCCCGATAAAGCACCAAAAGCAAAAAAAGAAAGCGCCAAAAGAAAGCAATGAAAGCAGTGTAAAAAGCAAATGACAACAAACATACTGACTGTATACACTGAGTGGCAGTCACTGCTCTTCCTCTTCCTCTTCCACTTATTCTTCATCATCAGCTGTCCCTCTTCCCCCCTTCATCTTCTTGTTGTTGACGAACATTTGAAAGCGCTTTTTGAGGCTCGTTTTCGGTTCACATCTTCTTCGTTACCCTAACCAAGTCAGAGTCCAATGCCATTTCTCAGTCTCATTCTCTTAGACTCAATAACTGTCTCCATCTCTGTCGCTGTCGCTGTTGCTATCGCTGTTGTCGCTGTTGCTGTCTCTGTCACTGTCTCTTTCACTGGTTACTATCTCTATCTCATTCTCAGTTTTAGTCTCTGGTGTCGCTTTTAATGTCGTTGCCTGTTTTCCGTTGTTGTTAACGTTTTATTTTTGCCAGCTTTTTGGGGCCACTTGCTTATGCTGTTTATATAATAAATGTTACAAATGTTTTTGTTGCTTTTCCACTTGTTGTCGTTGTCGTTGTTGTTGTTGTTGTTGATGCAGCGCGTAAATATTGTTTTAAATTTCGCACAGGCCGGCAGCAAAAAGAGAGAATATATCCAAAGACAAAGCCAAAGTTAAAAGACAGCAACTACAACAACAATCTGAAGAAGAACTATGAGAGAAACCCGTAGATAAATGAACTTAGCTGCCAGTGCGTGTGCTTTTGGCCAACGACAGTCGGTGGGCGTTGGCAGAGGATGAGGCGTGCTGGCAGTTAATAGTCTACGGCCAAAAGCATCGAGCATTCAGGCAGCAGTCGGAGAGGGGGAAAATGAAGCTGTCTTGGGAGGGGTAAGTAAAAGTTTTTGATTTGTGTGTGTTCAACACACACACACACACACACACGCACACTCATATATAGAGAGATAGAGAGACACACGCACACACACCCATACAGTGAAAGTAACAACTTTCATTTCAATTTTTTGGGGGACAGGGCCAAAAGAAGCCCCATTTTGTGGATGGGCCGCTGCTGGGCACTAAAAGCCACAACTATAAATATGCAAAAAAAAACAGAAATAAAAAAAAACAATCAGCTTGCCTGGCTTTAAATTGGCAGACTAATGGATACTCTTTGAACAACTTAAAACACGGGAAAAATAAGGGAAGGGATTGCAAATAAAAGTTTTGACTCTTAATCAACCACGATAAAAAGGTATCGCAATAAATGAGATAATAGCAGATACACGTTTTTTGGCTAAGGAATTTATTTTCCATTTTTACATTGGAAATTATAAAACACCACATATTTTAAAATGTTTGTGTATAATTCAAATATAACTATTTATTTTATTTGTTATATAAAATGATTAATAAGTGTTAAATTTAATTTTTACAACAAAATCAAAAATAAAAGCAATCTATGGTTCTTAGAATAAAAATTAAAAATAAGAGTTATATTGGATTTGCATACCCTGTGCTTTCAAAAAAAATACCAAATGTCTATTTCGCTTTGATTGTGTAACACGCAAAAGAAAGCCTGCCAGACCTCTTAAAGTATATATATATATATATATTCTTGATCAGCATTAGCTACCGAGTCGATATAGCCATGTGCCGTCCGTCCGTCCGTCTCACCATCCGTCTGTCCGTCCGTTCGTCTGTATGATCACCTAGAACTCAGAGACTATAAGAGCTAAAAACACCAAACACACAATGCTATAGTCTCTGCAATCTAAGCAGACAATGTGCCCCCATAAATGGAAAGCGAACTTTTTGAAATGCAATTAATAGAATAATTTTAAAGCTAACGTCTAGGATTTTGGCTCACATGACAAGCAGCGTTTTCTTGACATATCCCAAGAGATTTTTATCATTATACAATGTAAATTTTAAAAACTTTTGTCATTTCAAACTAATAATACAGATTTATATCTTTACATTAAAAACTCCAGGCAACCTACAACGATAGTTTTAAGAATACTATCGGTATAATCGCTACAAATTAGCACTGTTTTAATTTCACAATTTCAATGTCCACTTTTATGCTTCTCGCACAATTTAATATATACATTTTATTCACATTCTGCAAATGCAAATGTAAATTTTCCCTTAATGGGCAACAATAGTATCGCGATACTATCGCAATCAGAGAATTAGGCTCTTAAAGTCTAAACAGAAAGACAGTGGGACAAGGCTATGTCAACTAGTCTCTCTTAAGGCTCTTACATAAATTTGCATAGCTTTATAGCGAATAAATTTTTATATACACAGAGCTTATGTAGGGTATTAAATGAAACGCATCGAGTCGAAGCTGTAATACCCTTGAAATTTAAATTAACGAAAATATGCTGAAATATAAATTCTTTAAATTTAACTCATCATTAAAATTTCGTGCAAGAAATTAATGAGCTGCTTTCGGTTTGGGCCAAGATACGATGGTCGCCGTGTGGTGGGGGGGGGGGGGATGAGGAGGACGAGTTGGTTACTCAAGAAAGGCAATACCCTAAGCTGATCAGGAATTAATACCCTTTTGTGTACTTATGAATGTAAGTACTAGATGCCTGACAGAGTTCACAACGCAGGGCATAACAATTTCTCCTAACAAGAGTATAAAAAGCAAAGTAGCAAACGGCAACGAGACTAGGACAAGTCAAAACGTTTTGGCTCACACACACACACACACACACACACACGCACAGACAGAGAGGGATGAAGCGGGAACTGAGCGGAGGGGGTGGCAGGATAGTGGGAGGGGAGGCCTTTTGTTTTCCAAGGCTTATCTTCATAATGTAAACGTCGCCGTTGCCGTTGTCTCTGCTGCCGTCTCTTTTGCTCATTGTAAAAGTAACTGATAGCAGGCTACAACTTTTGCCAGGGCACACACACACACACACACACACACACGCACAGAGAGACACGCTCACCCACACAGACAGATGGACACATAAGTATATATTCATATGTGCTCTCGTATTTTGTAGCATACTTTTGTGCGCCAGCAACTTTAATGAAACGCCAAAGCACAAAACTTTCGCTTTACGTTTTGCGGACTGATAAAATGCCTGCATCAGTGTATTTATCGCACATAAGCACACTCACACACTCACACACACACACACATAGAGCCTTAGATTCATGTGTATATATGCTACTGGCAGCTGCATTGGACAGCAATCCCGGAACCCATATCCATGTCCACATCCTGCCCATAGATTTTAGCATAGATTTTCGAGCAGATCTGCGATTATCGCCAAATGGCTTAATCATTGCTCTGCTTTCTATCTCCCATTCCCTCTCTCTCTCTCTCTATCTGTGTATGCTTTTGAGTTTGGCCGTCACTTTGCTTTTGATTTGTGTCAATTTGATGCGTTGCAAATTGCAACATGTTCCATGGCGACATGTCAAACTGCAGCTTCGACTGTCGGCCGGGCAAGGATAGAATGCGAAAGCATACTGAAACAACCAATTAAATAGTACCTCAAAAATACTATATAATACTATATTTAAAAGGAATCTGTAGCAAAGAACAAATCAATTGCACTAAACTAAATAAAATACAAAATCAAATGCCATTTTTTGGCATAACCAAACTACCAATTTATAGTTGAGTAAATGAAGGCCAGAGTCGGAAGAACACAACTGCTTTAGGCGCTATAATTATTCTATAAAAATGCAGATAGAAGCAAACACACTGTATGTCTTACAGACATCAAATTGTTCCTTAATTAATACCGAGTTTTGTCTATCAAAGCTCTAGCTTTAAATTTGGTCATTTAATTGGTCTTCTAACGACAACATTTTAAAAGAAATTGGTTCTGATTAGGCTATACATACATACATAGTAGAGGAACTTAACATAAGAATACAACACAAACCAGTCGGAAAGGCTACAGTCGAGAGACTTATAATAAACCTAAATAAATTTGACGCTGCTCAGATTAGCTTTCGATTAATTAATTAAAATTGGTACCCAGGGAAAATCACTGTTAGAGAGCCGAACATGCAAGTCCCATAATTATGTTTCACATGAATCATTAACATACAAATGTTAATCTTAACATACAAAGGTTATGTTAATATACATGTATGTAATGCATACATACATTATTAAATATAATACATTGGCATTTATGGTAGAATTTGTTTATAAAAATAAAATATTGTTCATTTTATTTTATTACTGTACTTATAAATTTAAAATATAATAATAAAAACAGAAAAAAAGTGTGCCTCTGGTAGGTCTCGAACTCCAGACCATTGCGCCAATGAAGCCAATGTCGATTATTTAACAATTTTTAGAAACAGAAAGAAATGTGCCACTGGCAGGACTCGAACCCTAGACCCCACCACAAGAATTCAACACTCTAACCATTGCACCAATGAAGCCATAGTTGACTGTTTGCCAATTACTAGTATTCTACAGAAGTGAAATTAATAATTCAATACCTTAAGTTGCTGCCTACACATTTTCTACCATTGTACATTCGATAATTTGTTTGCTTCTCCGTTTTTTATTGTCTGATTTTGATGAAATTTGCAGTACGCATCGGAAGGAAAGTATATTTTATGTATGTCGATTTTGGAACTTGTATCTTTTAAATTATTCGAGTTATACGGTTTTTCCGATTTTTGGGGGCGGGTGGGGGCGTGGCAAAATACTAAAACAAACTTGACCTTTTCGGGGGCCACAGGAGTATTTTCACCAAATTTGGTGACGATATAACGAACGAAAAGACGCGTGGCGCTGTGATGCTAAACATAAACAATCAACAGCCGCAGTCCAGTGTTGCCAGACTATCGCAAGCTACCTACTCTCGATGAAAGCAAAATCGACTTCAAGCGATTTATTTAATTCCCATTATAATGAAAATACTTTTCTTTGAAGACCTGCACAGGGTTTCCTACTGTCGCGCGCTCTCGACTGATCGGCTTGTTTAAAGTAAAGGGTCTAAATAAGATGATAATCACTTGCTGCTGGATCCGGACTATACGGCGGATGCATTAGAATTTCCCATCCAAGCTCCTCAGTTTGGCATGCGTCAATATTTATGGATTGATGGATTAGAACAATCGGTCGATAAACATACTGAAGTATGGCAAATTATTTTGTGATTCTACACATCTCAACCAATATGATTATAGATTATGCAGTTATGGTCAGTTATGATATAGCTGCCATAGGAGTGATTGGTCGAAAGTTAAGATTTCGTATACAAATCTTTGCGGTTAATTTTAATACAGACTATAGCTTAGACTTTAAGCTATCGAATGATATTTAGATGATCCGCTCAAGGACACCATCAACTACGTTAAATGGAGACAAACGGCAAGTATTCAATAAAACCGACATGACTTCCTTGCCAATTCAATACTCCAACAAAATACCAAATTCAAAACAACAGATATTATTAAATCAAAAAGTAAGTTTTCTAAAAAAAAAACCCAAAGAGTGTGAGAGGGAAAAGAGAGTGTGTGAAAGGGAGAGAAGTATCATAGAGAACTGGCAAAAAATGCGAAACGAAATTCTTGCGAAAGTTTTGCACAACCGCAAAACAATGCAACGGCAGCTGATGCGATTCAGAAAATAGCAGAACATGCACATGCACCGTTGTGGCAAGCACCTTTTACTTCTTACAACCCACCCTATGTCTGCCACATTCCTCCCCTCCCCTCCCCCCACTCAACGAATACCCTTTAGCTCAGTTCTACATTTAGTTTGCCGGACTTGGCGCCTTTGGAATGTTTCCGCTTAAAACTTTTGGCGCACAAGTCGCGAACGAGCACGAACGTGGGGAGGGGGGAGGGGGGAGGGGGGAGGAAGGGAGATGGCTATGTGTTGGCAGTCAGTCAGCTTAGTGTGGCAAACAAAAGCCCGTCACAAGTTACAACAAGCGACAGCAGACAAACGGACATCAGACAGGACAACAGGTGAACAACAGACGGCAGACGCATTCATTCAACGCTTAACGCGACTCTAAGCCATCGCTGTCGCTGTCTGCGTCGCTGCTGACGTCGCCGCCGACGTCGCAGTCGCAGTCGCTGTCGAGCACTGCATTAGCATTAGCCACTGGCCGCCGTCAGCACTTGCAACACTTAGGAAATTGAATTTCCCCAGACCCAAGTTGCAAGCTGTTGGCAGCTGAAATCCAGATCAGAGTGTGACGCGGTGAGGGCCGAGGGGGGAAATATGCGGCAAGGCAAGAACAAACAGCCCAAAATGCGTGCGAACAAGTTGCAAACTTTAAACGGTTTTCGGTGCGTTGAATGCCGCGTGTCGTTGCAAATTGCTGATATGGCAGAATAAAAATAAAAAAAAAATAAAAGAGCAGCGCTCTTATCTCTGACTCAAGTGTTGACCAGGCGGACCAAAGGGCGTTTACCGCAGGGGTGAAAGGGGGTACGAGGTAGGGGGTAGGTCGTAGGTGATAGGTGGTAGGGCGGTGGCATGCCACATCAAAAGTCACTCAGCGCCCCGCAAATGAAAATTATTTTAAAACTGTCTTCAAGTTGCCTGTCAACGTGATTGCCACAGGGTCGCCGTCAGAGGGTTATCTTCCTTTCTTCTCTTCTCTTCTTTTTTTTTTTTGTTTAAACTTTTGTTTCTGCATCTTTTTGATTTCTTTCTTGTTTTATGTTGGTCGTTGGTCGGTGGAGGGGGGGTTGAGGGATTTTGTGGGTGTGCTGAGTACGTGCCGATTCTGATGTGGCATTGTCCTACGAAGCGTCGCATCGCGTTGCTTAATTCCCTTTTCGTTTGCCTTATAATTGTATTTATTTTCATTATTTTAAGCTCCCTCGTCCTGTGCACGTTGCGACAAATTGAATTTGAAATTGAAAACCATAAAAATAAAATGCAAAAAAGAAATATGTATAAAAACGCCGAGAGAAATACGACAAATAGTTGCGACTATAAAATATCCTGCGGATTATACTTATTATCCGTATTGGGGACAAGTTCGTAACAAGAGATGGCTCTATTTAAATTTGTCATTTGATAATTGACTTCGAAATCATAACTATCTTTAAATTGTACAATTTCTATTAATTATTCAAGTCTCATCAAGAAACTGGAGCTGTAACTCTTTTGCTATTCGATTGTTCGATTGTTCGATCGTTTGTAATTAAAGTGTTTTCAACATTTTCTGAACATAATATTCAAGTTTCAATTACGTATTTTATCTACGATCAGCATTGTTTTCAGTTTATATAAATACTTAAGCTATTGATAGGTCTTAACACTTGAAAGTGAAATGAGAAATCTTTACAACTTTCAATATTAGCAATGGTCACAGTAATAGAATAATAATATTTAAATTAGCTAAAGATTATCGATAATAAATATAAGCAATTGAATGTTGCTGTCGATTTATAATTGATCGAGTATATTTACGTTTAAAGAATGTATTGAGTTTCTAGATTACAAATAGAAGAGCAGGATTGTCGACACTATCCAAATTGTTTACTAGTTATCGAAGAATGTAATGTGTTTGTATTTCTTTCTATTTTTTACAATCGATAATATAATTTACTTAAGAAATACACAATTATGCATCTTAAATTAATAATTAATCTATGTAATTCTACTAATTAAACTATTTACAAATTTGTTATTTTGATAGATTGATTCATTCACAAAGTTAAACTTTACATGCCAACCAATAATCATTATTTTTAAGCAAAAAGTATAAGTGAAAATTCAAGAGCGGTTCGAAATGTTTCCGACCTGACACTGATACAGATGATTTACAAATTTTGTTATATTTTATTTATCATTCAAAATAGTCTCCTTCTAAGTCAGTACAATTCTCCCAGCGATGCTCCCACCTCTTCAGTCCGTCCAAAAAATAATCGGTTGCCTACAAAGGATATAGCCTCCTCATTTACGAAAATGTTTGTCCGCCAAGCAGAAATTTGAGCTTAGGGAATAACAGGAAGTCACTGTGAACAAGGTCCGGACAGTAAGGGTAAGAGTATTGTCCCAGTTCAAAGTGTAATTCATGGATTTATGCCAGGGCAACTGCTGATGTATGGAATGGTGCATTATCCTGGTGAAAAACTTTCTCTTCTGCAAATGGGGCCGTTTATCAGCAATTTATGTCATTAGCTTATCCAGAAGTGATGCTTAGTAACCTCCCTTGATAGTTTTTACTTTGATTTTGATCAAAAGTGAGCAAATAAGGCACCGAGAGCTTTCACATGTCCAATTCGTTGTTTAAAATATAGCAAACGCGAACTTTAGACATCTTGGTGATCTTGGCTATCTCTCTTAGTTGAATTCGGCGATCACCCAAAACATTTTAGTGAACTTTGGCGATGTTTTTTTGTCAGTGGTCACAGTTCTTGGACGTGTCTGATCTTCAACGCTCGTACGTCTACGTCTTAAATTCAGCAGCCCAGAACTTTACAGTGGCAAATGATGGGGAAGAGTCCCCATAGACAGTGTCCATCTCAGTTTTGATTTGTGTGTAGCCGTTTTGTCCGTCAAAAACAAATATCTTTTGATCCATTCCCATTTTTACAAAAGTACCTATAACGACTTAGTTAATCGATTGTTCAGCGATAACTATAACAGAGATAAAGCTGAAATTTTGGCGGAAACACACTTATATATATGGCTAATCACAATATCAAAGTTTGGTTAACATATTGTCAGGCTGGAAACCTTTCGGACCGCACGTAAATAATAAATGTCAACGCTTCTTTGCATTGTGAATGCCTTCTATCTAACGTGTTTATGGGGTATTCGACATAAATGAAAAAAAAAGAACAAAATACCCACATGTGTGTTAATAAAACAATTGAAATCAATTAAAAGTGAAGTGAAATGCAGATTACGTCACAGACCTTGATTGCTTTTCTTTTCGGTCCTATTGTTTTCGTACAATTCCCGCTAATTTTGCAACTATAAATACTCCAATAATATTGCGCGTCAGTTGCGTAAAGAGATGTCTCGATTTCTTGGCTATTGTTGTTACATCAAAATTTAAAAGGAAATACTCGGCATCGAGTATTGTATTTTTAGCTGCAGGTTGAGTGCAGGAATGTTGATGGCAAATGATGATGTGGCTTGGATTGCGTGGGAGTGACACTGTGATTGATTTCTGCTGTTGCAAGGACACAACCACAGCAGCAGCAGCTGCTGCCAGGCATTCTCTCTCTCTCTGTCTGTCTCTCTCTGTCTCATTCTCGTGCTGTGACGCTCAAGGACACAAGTCTCGTTCAAATTGGCGGCCTGCATAACGCAACGCAAGAAGGCGTCGCCCACGGCGTTAGGACAAGCGTCAGTGTCGGTGGCCTGGCTAATTGGACGCTTAACAACATGGCCGAGAAGTAGGAGGAGGGAACAGTCGACAGGCGACAGTCGACAGTCGACAGGACATGGCTTCATTGCCAGTCAATAGGCTGGGCAAAGCAAGCCCAAATAAGTATGCTAAGCTCTTGGGCAGCAAAAAGTAATTATTTTTGATTTATGACTGGCGAGCCAAACGGCTGCATCAAGAGCTCTCCACCTCCCACTAGACTCTTGACTGGCTGGCCGGGCTTCACGGCTTCCCGGCTTCCCGACTCCCCGACTCCCCGGTTGGTCCACGTCATTTGCGAACGATGTCAACGCATGCATAAAACATGCGCCCGAAATCCCCACCGTAAACTTATGACAGACAACAGCACGCGACACACAACTTACAACTATGCAAATTGCGCGCTTTTAGCTGGCACAAAGCAAAGCCAGCTGCGACGTCGAGGGGGGAGTTGCTACAAATATTCATAAGTGCCAGGTAGACACACAACAACAACAACAACAACAACAACAACGGCGACGACGACAACAACAACCATGCGGAAGTTGCTATCGCATTATAAATTACATACATGAGCGAGGGCGACAACGCTGCGTATGCGTAATGTGACGATAGGCAGAAACTATTTTAATTATTGTCGCATAAAATGTGGCAACAAAGTTGCAACTTAACTGCAGACTGCAACACCATAGAGACTGCACGCAGGGAACAGGGCACAGACTGAGTTGAGTCTTGCACATTGCAATTTTAAGCACAAAATGTTGCATGTTTATGCGCAGAAAAGAAGGCAACATTTTTTGGCCAAAAGCAACGTCAAGTGTTTGGCAGCGACAGCAATTGAAAACGAAAGATAAACACAGTTTTAAATCAGTCGATTGATTGATTATAACAGTCCATATTATAAATGGAAGTCAAATCGTACAAATCTTAAAGTCAAGCGACTAAAATTACTTGTAAATTTAGTAGAAATTAAAATTTTAGTTAGTTTATTTATTAAAAGTGAAATAAAACAACTAAAAAAAAGAATTAGATATTTTCTTTTATTTCACAATTTAAATTTAATATTGTTCGTCACAAAATTTGATATCTAAAATGTTGGGGCGTGAATATGCTTTCGTCACTAGACTTTTACCTCGTGTAAGGTATTTTTTGTGGAATTATGCTCTACTCGTATACTATACAGCAAATTATCCTCATTTCTTCTTGAGCCTAACATAATTTAACATTTATACAAAATGCATTTATTGCTTTGAGAATAAATGAAGCTTAAAACTTGCATTTACTCAAATACAAGAGACTTACTAATAGTCTGTTAAACATGGCAACATAACAATCGTATTTCTGATATAAGCAAACAATTTACATTCCGCTTTCCGGTAAAAAAAAAAAACACAGATGTAAATATAAATGCGAGTTTCATGTAGGGAATAATATGAAATGTAGATACGTAATCGATTAGAAAGGTAAATCCAATCTGCATATGTCATGTAAATATCGCAATGTTAGTTAATATAACAGAAATTGTTTGTAAATTTATGCGAATGTTCTCTGTGGGGGGGAGGGAGGCGGAAAAAAAAAGGGGGGGAGATCGTGTATGCAAACCAAACAAAGTGTGACACGACAATAACAAAAGCGACTGAAAAATGACATTTGATCGATAAGAAAGATTAAACAGCAGAACCCCAGCACACACACACACACACAAACACACACACACACACGTTTCTGAGAGGGTTGCTGTATGGGGTATCGAGAGTGGAGGACGCCTGAGTGATATACGAGCATGTGCACCTGTTTGTGTCAGTCGCCAGCTGAGAGGCAGAACTCAGTATCCCAGTTAGCAGTGGCAAAGTAAATAAAAATCCAACTAAATTGAATTTCGCAACACATTTTGTACGATATTTTTGCATATGCCAACTGCCACGCCCATATCACACACGCACACACACACCCACACACACACAGAGTAACAGTAACAGTTGCTGTTTTGTTTGTTGCTGTTTGTATTTTCTCTATATATTTCCTTCATTTTTTGTTTTTAATTTATCGACATATGAAAATCTACAACTCTTTGTTGTTCGTGTGCATGCAAATTTTGTTGGTCAGCTGAGTTTTTGAGAACCATTTGGTCAGCAGTACCCTCTGACACCCCTTGACACCCTTTGGGCACCTCTGGGCACCCTGTCCACACCCTTCTTCCTCCCCACCCTTGACTGTCCGTCAGGACTCTTTGGAAACCGCAAACTTGCCGAGATTGAAAGCAATTTCAGGCTGCCATATGCCATCGGGGCCAGAAGCTTTGCGACTCATATGCAATAGGGACACAGCGAAAGAGAGAGAGAGAGAGAGAGAGAGGAAAGAGTGAGACTGGAGTCAGCTGGCATCTCCTGGGAGCGACTCATATTTCATGGGGCGCGCTGACAGCTCCCCAAGCAATTGGCGGGTAGCTGTTTAAAAATTCAAGTGTATGGCTAAAGAAAAATGCGTGAACAGCAAAAGAGTCGCACCTGCCAAAAAAAAAAAAAAAAAAAAAAGACAGGGAAAGGGAGAGAGAAGAGAGTGGGTGAGAGTCAAAGCATCATGAGGGGAATTCATTGAATAAATGCATGAAATGAATGAGTAAATAACTGGAATGACTAACTGCGGTGCTTAGTCGTCTCAGGCGGCGACTCAAGCCTCGATTTGCAAATTACGAGAAGAAAACGGAGCAGACACAGCTGAAAAAGCAGCTCATCTGGAAGGGGAAATGGGAGCGAATGGGGAATGGGAAAAGGGCCAAGCAGAAAGGTGTGAAAATGGCAGCTTGAGGAAGCACTTCAGTGTGTGGTTCACATGCCAGCACCAATACCAACACACACACAAAACACACACAACGGGCACACAGGCACAGAAGCAAGGCCTGCCAGGCAAATGGCATTATCAAAATTTACATACAAGCATATCCTGATTATCCTTTAAGCATGAATTATTGAAAGCGTAAATACCGCCAGAGACGACAGTTGGCAAATGGGAGGAGGGAAAAGAAGCTGCAGGAGCTGCTTTTATAATGGCAACAACTCACAGCAACAACTCACAGCAACAACTCACAGCAACAACAACAACAACAATTACAATACGACAAAAGTTGCGTAGTAGCTTTCTGGGATGAGCCTGAACATGAGGGGAAACTGACAGGGACGATGGCTTAATTTTCACATGACAAACCGAAAGACAAACTGCAAGACATTTCAATGGAGATAATGCCAGGAGTTGAGCAGGGCAGCAGAGGTAAAAGGCAACACAATGAAGGGAAAGGGATGGAGAGAAAACCAAGCTAATGTGCAGACGGGCCAAGTGCGTCTGTATCAACAATGACACGATGAAATGCGAATGAGCTGAGTTATTTTTAAGATATTTCAACCAAAATGGAAAGATCCTTACAGTTGAGCGAGCCAATCATTTTATAAACCGTAAAAAAAATCAGCATAAATGCAGATTAAATTCGTGAGAAAGGACAGGCAAGGAATTGAGATATTGATTAGAATTTAAAAATAATGCCATGACAAAGAGAATGAGCTGAGTAATCGTATCTATAGGGTTATAGGGATCAGGCGGCAAAATTAATACAATTCCCAAACGAAACTAAAACGATTCTTGTTAGGATTGAACGGAAATCATAGGAAATAAACAATATTATGGGAAAGAAGTAACTAGTATTAAGATATCTTAAAGAAAGTGAAACGATCCTTGTGCAGAGCACAACATAGAAGAGGAACCACAATTCCTCTTTGACACATTTCATTTCAGATCTCAAGCTAAGCTTATGATCTTCACAGGGGAGACAGAAGAAGTGAAGCTTTAGGATAATCAGTAAATGTTGATGTAAATGTTGTCTCCTATCATCTCTGAGATCCTTTCGTTCATACGGACAGACAGACAGACGGACGGACAGACGGACAGACAGACGGACGGACAGACGGACAGACAGACGGACGGACGGACATGGCGATATCGACTCGTCTGTTGATACTGATCAAGAATATATATAGTACTTGTCAACATTATAATACTCTCTACGAAGGGTATAAAAATAAAGGGTTATTTTGAGCTCATTTTGAGCCTCAAACAAGCCATTCTTTTTCAGATAATAAATGAAGATTATAGTAGTGTAAAACACATGAAATATTATGAATTAAATTCATAAATAAGTGTCTAAATTATTATATATTATAATAAAAAGAAAGTAAAATAAAAGTAAATATCGAACCAGACTCAATACAATCACAACACGACTTTAACTGAACATTGTGAGTGTGAAGGGACAAGACAAGAAAAATAACAAAGTCAGGTATAAGATACCCAAGTACTTAAGGATAGAAAACGAACCCCTTTTAAAGAGTGAGCATTGTTAAGCAACTACAATTCGAAATTTATTTATTCAGGAGGCAACTGATGGCTTAAGACATTGAGTAAATGCATTACAGATAACCAAATCTCTGTATCAAAGTATTCGTATTCACTTTCAAATCTCAGCCAGAGTGAGCTCGTCACCAAAACAAGTTCAGATTCACATCCGTTTGGGCTTAACGATGACACACAGACACATAAAGAAACTCACATACACACAGAAACACAGAAACAACTCGACAAGTTGAAATCCACTCACTTGGATAAATATGTTTTCAACTGTTTGTATTCATACTTGTACATCCTGCACTCTCTTGTTTCGACTCCTGCTGAGTATTGTGTGTGTGTGTGTGTGTTAAAATCCTGTTAAAAGTTTGCCATAAATCCTATTTACATATTTCGTCTTCGTCCACAGATTCGACTCAACGAGTTGAACGAGTCGCGTCGCCAGAGTTCTTCACATTCCTTTCTAGTTCTGCCCGAGAGGGGCAGGGGAGAGGGAAGAGCATCATATCAATTGTTTAGGCAAATAAATCATAAGACTTCCTACAGGTCTAACTCAACTGACCCCACCTGCTACTGAGACGAAGACGAAGACGAAGACGAAGACAACTACAACTGCCTTTTTCTTGGCTTCGCTTGGCTATTGTTGAAGGTTGACCTCGATTTTCAGTTCATTTCGGCTGGAATTCTTGTTGGCGTTTGGGTTTCGGTTGGGTTTAAGTCTGGGCTGCAGTGTTTCCTTCCTGTTTTCCTTCCTGGCCATCCAGCAGCGATTCAGCATTCAATTTCGATTAATGTTGCCAAACGGCAGCGCATTGTTCTCTTTACCAACTTCCACAGTTTCCCGCCACGTCGTCCTGCGGCTTTGCTTTCTCTCATCTTCCCCTTCCCCTTCCAACTGTGTAGCCAGATTTTCAAGGGGTAATTTGAATCAAGAAAAGTAGCCAGAAATAGCCAAAATAAGTACAATAGAAAGTGCTTAAGAAATTGCCAATTTTTATAAAAGCATTGTACTATAGAGATTGTAATACAAAAATGATGACTGAAAGTTGGTAATTAAAATAAAACATGTTCTATTCATCATACAGATAGAATCTGTATATTTGTCTGATTTGACTTTAGTTAGTACATCCATAGTTTGTGCAACACATTCTATATGATTTCGGTTAATACCTATAATACCCAGCTAAATTTGATCTAACGATTTTAGTATTTATAGAAGTTCTCCAATTGACTGAACATAAACTTATCTACTCAATATATCTGTAATTTATATATTTTAATATCTCAATAAATCTTTTCTCCGCCCCTTAAATATTTATTCAACAAATAATGATTGATTTTCTTTAAGTATATTAAAGTTATCTGGCATTTCAAAAAAGTTATCAAATAATTCATTTAGGCAGATAGTTTTCTAGCAGTTCTTCAATGATTCTAGCTTTAGATATGTTTAAGTAGCTGCGAAATAGCTAAATTGGCAGCACTGCTTCCCATTCCATATATCTTTCGATTTGTTTACCAGTCATCACAAACAAAAACCACGCCCTACTTAGTCCCTCCCCCTCCTCCAACCCCTCAATGAAACAAGAGTTGCGCGTAGAGAGAAGGGCCAGTTGTGAAACGTAAAGTCATCTCGGTCCTAATCCTAAGCCGCCAGTGGGCGCATTTGTTATGCTAAAGATTCACTTTGCATATGCTTCTTGGAAGCATTTCGGCCTTGGCCATATTTTGAATAATTGTCCGCTAACCGAGCGTACCACCTCCCACCTCCCAACTCCAGCTCCCATTCTGGCTGCCCGATTAGATAACTGAGGGTTTTCCCTCAAGTAAATTGAAATGCCTGCGATTGGCAGCTGCCACGTGGATGCTGTAAGCTGTGGCATAGGCTTCGGCTTCGGCTTCGGTATCGGCTTTACACCTGATATCCAGCTAATACATGCATATATATTTAGATTCTTAAGTATATATGCGACTCTAAGAGACTATTTTCAATCGAAATTGAAATTGCCATTTGCATTTGGCAGGCTTCAAACAACCGATTTATATATCGAAAATATATACAATTTTTTTTTTGTATATAAATTGCTTGTTGTCAGCCTGCAGCCAGCGAATGTAATTGTAATATGTATTTGCATTGTATTTGTTGCTGGCGTATATCAATTTAAATGTTGCGTATACGCAGCGTACGCTGGCAGTTCCCCAGTGACGAGTTTTAAAAGAAAACGAACGCAACAAAAAAGCAGTGAAACGTTGGTTTGTAAATCAAATGCGTGGTTAAGCCCATACACACGTATATATAGTATATATATATATATATATATATATATATAAACGTACCATTGAGTTTTTGTGGCATGCGCTTAAAAGCACGCAACACTTTTTGGCCAAACTCAATTAGTTGCCATTTTTTAGTGTGTGGTTGTGTACACGTGTGTGCTGTGAGCGAGGCAACAAAGTCAAGTGGCCATTGCTTAGCAACGGCAACTGTGTTGCCCGCTATTAAAAAAAATAACTGGCCCTCGTTCTCGTCCCGTAATTGAAGTTGCAATTGAAGTCGCACTTGAAGTGAAAGCCTCAGTTTCAATTGTGGCACATTGTGTGTCCAGGGAACAACACTGACAGCCCTTGTCCAAGTATATACTATTATATATATATATATATATATATATATATATGTGTGTGTGTACATAGTTGTGGGGGGTATGACAGCTCCCCAAAGGGGAGTGTGCGTTTCTCCTGGGGGAAGGCGCAGAGATCGTGCTGCAAGGACGAGCCACTTAACAAGCAGCAGACAACAACAACAAAAGCGATAACAATAACCACAGTAATAACAGAAAACCATAACATACAATGGCAGCCGAATATTGTATACACTAACTGCAAAAGTTATCATCTAGACGTAAGTGAATTCCGATTTGTTGTGGCCAAAAGATTAGATTTGGCATCTGGGCCAAATTGTTGGCAGCTGTGGTCGACACTTTAGGGGTAAGGGTATTGCCAAACGAGGCACAAACCCGCAAAAAAGGGTGCGGGCTTTGTCTTTTTCACTCCTTTGGTTTGGTCTGGTTTTGGCCAATCCGCATTTATGTTTGCGTTTTACGGGTGAGAGAATATGGACGGGGGCAACTCGAAGGGGGTGGACAGCTTACGCAAGTGAAATACACACAACGCTTATTATTTAAAATGTTGCCATATATGCACACCACACACACACACATGCACAGAGAGTGCAAAGGACGCGTCGCAAATCTCAAAATGTTTAATGCGGCCTTTTCGGAGCATTTTCAATGCTATTAAAAAGTTTCGCGAACATGAAAACACCTACAACAACAAGAACAATAAGTCGAATAACAGGAGGGAAAACAACAAGCAAGCTAAGGAGGAAAAGTAAAAAAAAAATTACAAGATTTTATTTTATTATGATGATTTTTTGTTGCTTTTTACGCATTTTATGCGTCGTCTTTCGACTCACGACACGGGGCAGGACAATCGCATTGCCAACCGCAGACGAACAGCGGCCAGTGTTGCCAACTCTTTAGAGCCTAAGAATGCTATATCAACGTTTAAAAAAAACTAAAAGCTTTAAGAATATAATAATATTTAGCCTTGAGGCTATAATACAAAAAGTGAAGGCACATATCATAAATTAAGTTTAGTACATTTTTGTGCTTTTGGTGATATTTTTTATGATTGCTGTATAACTTTTATTTTCAATTGTTATAATACAAAGGGAATACAAGACTTACATACACTTTGATTTTTAATGAAAATATGATATTAATTAATATAAATAAGTCCCATTATTTAGTTCAAAAATAAAAATTAATATTTATAATTCAATTTTAAAAGTTTATCCCGTTTCTCTCCATCCAAACGTAGTATATCAAAGAGTATCCCATTCATCAGAAGCCGATAACTTGTATTTGCCACTTTAGACATAGACTTTTAATACTCGTATATCTATAATTTCCATTTGTTAAACTGCAGAATTGACGAGAAAATGGTTGAATTGGCTACACTGCTTCTAACAAGATAAGAAAAGCGAGGGCTGCTTCTAAAGTAGTACATAACATGAGTGTTTATAGTTACGTACATTATGTCAGGTTTAAACTATACTTAGCAGGCAAAATATTGAATGTCAGTCATCATTGTGAAACGAACTTCGATTTGTATTCAACTTTCATTGATCCAAAGGATTTGTTTAGCTTATCGCTTAGAAAATGTAGCTTCAATAATGAAGAATGCATTAGTTTTACAATTCTAGTAGAAAGAGCAGCACGATTGTTGATCGATAGTAAGTGCAAAAATAATAATAAATAATATTAATATACATAAATATGTATGTTATATATGTAAGATTTATATAGTATTTAATTAATTGTATAGTAATAATAGTTTGTTGAGCGATTTTAAATGAAAGTAAAATTGAGAAGAAGGACATAACTTCAAGAAAACATTGGGATCTGGAATGTATATAAATAAACAACTTAAGACAACTTTATATTTCGATATGTAGCAGGCCGATATTCGGTTAACATTCCTATACTCTGTTAACCCTACCATCACTAGATTGTATACCCTACCATGCCTAGACTGTATATCCTCCCATCACTAATTATGTAGATGTATTAGCTATCTCGCTTTAACCTACTAAGAAAAATGAAGATCGACCTAGTTTGATCTCGCTCTAAAGGGAGTTGTGAAATACAGCGGTGGGATGCCAGAGTCAGTCCTTTGTGTTTCTTTTGAATTAAACGATTACAGATACGACTTGATTTTCTCAACTTCGTGATGATAATCGCGTCTCTGCAGAGATGGCAAACTAACGATAGTTATGGGGATGCCAATCTGCTCCACATGCACAGGGTTGACTCATTACGAGTACATATATAAAGTGTACAATAATAATTTCTGACAAGTAAGTAACTCCACACTATCGTTTCTAACGTATATGTGTTTATTTCGGCTAACTTATGCTTGTAACTGCTTTCCTCATGGAGTTGCCAAGTTAATTGGGCCCACGCACAGGTAGTGGAGTTACCAACCAGCCACAAAAATGCCACATTACCCTCACATACGTTTGCCCTCTTTATAACTGCCCATCTCACTCTCATTTCCTGTCTGTCTAGCACTTTATCTGTAGGGCCTTTTGTTTGTAGGGCCTGCTTTTGATTTTATTTATTTTTATTGGCCCTCGCGCTTTTTACACATTTTTCATTTCCCTACTCAAAGTTTCTGTTGTAGCTGTTGTTGTTGTTGTTGTTGTTTTTTGGTTTTTATTGTTTTGTGTTGCAGCAATTAAAATTTTTATGAGCAAACAAATTTTCATTTACAACAATAACAACAAAGTGCAATAAAATAATAATAAAAAATCACGTCAACAACAAATTCTCGTTACAAAAGGAAAAGTGAAAAAGTGCTAATTGGTTAATTGTGCGCGTACAGGTAAGTGAGACCAGTTAACGTATGTGTGTGTGTGTGTGTGTGTGTGTGTGGGTCAGCTAATAGATGTAAGTGTATGTGTGGGCTGCCTCAATGTAGCTTGTGTCCTCTTCAATAATTCAGCAAGCAAAACTGTCGAAAGTAGCGAACGTAATCGTAGAATAATTGAAGATAAAAAGTGCTCGACTAACAGATACGCTACTGCACTAAAAGCACATTGTTAAGCTATTATATTTAATAATTGATATGGCATATTACGGCATATTAACTTGTATGCCAAATCCCGGAATATAACCTGCAATTGGCGAGGTTGAAATGGCACGTATAAGGATTGCGATAGAGAAAGACTTAATTGTGATTAATATAAGTATTTTATTTTAATTGATTAATCCCAAAGAACTATTATTTTTAATAGTGGCGTTGTCGTTATTAGATATAATAGTATTTTGTTTGTAATTCGATTTTGATTACTTTTTAGACCCTTTACTTTAAAAAAGTAAATAGGGTCTATTAAGTTTGTCAAAAAAAAATGTGCGTAACAGGTCGAAGGAAGTACGGCAGACCCCATAAAGTATATATATTCTTGATCAGCATCACCAGCCGAATTGATATAGCCATGTCCGTCTGTCCTGCTGTCCTGCTGTATGAACACCTAGATCTCAGAGACTATAAGAGCTAGGGTCACTAAATTTGTTGACAATACTCCTGTGACCCCCGAAAAGGTAAAGTTTGTTTTAGAATTTTGCCA
This sequence comes from Drosophila histrio, assembly GCA_958299025.2. Classification (NCBI taxonomy): domain Eukaryota; kingdom Metazoa; phylum Arthropoda; class Insecta; order Diptera; family Drosophilidae; genus Drosophila; species Drosophila histrio. The sequence goes on from OY282582.1 coordinate 26,403,685, forward strand.
CGCCCCCTCCCGCCCCCACAAATCGGAAACCCAAATAACTCGCGTAATTTAAAACATACAAGTTCCAAATTCGGCATACATAAAATTTACTTTCCTTCCGATGTGTACTAAAAATTTCATCAAAATCGGACAATAAACACTGGAGATTTGAAGCAAACAAATTATCGAATGTACAATGGCAGGAAATGTGCAGGCAGCAACTTAAGGCATTGAATTATTAATTTCACTTCTGTAGAAAACTAGCAATTGGCAAAGTTTTAAATATGGCCTCATTGGAGCAGTGGTAAGAATGTCGCATTCTTGCCGTGGGGTCTTGGGTTCGTTCCCTGCCAGTGGCACATTTTTTTTGGTTTTTAAAAATTGTTAAATAATCGACAATGGCTTCATTGGCGCAGTGGTCTGGAGTTCGAGACCTACCAGAGGCACACTTTTTTTCTGTTTTTATTATTATATTTTAAATTTATAAGTACAGTAATAAAATAAAATAAAAGAATGTTTTACTTTTATAAACAAATTCTACCATAAATGCCAATGTATTATATTTAATAATGTATGTATGCATTACATACATGTATATTAACATAACCTTTGTATGTTAAGATTAACATTTGTATGTTAATGATTCATGTGTAACATAAATATGGGACTTGCACGTTCCGCTCTCTAGCAGTGATTTTCCCTGGGAACCAATTTTATTTAATTAATCGGAAGCTAATCTGAGGAGCGTCAAATTTATTTAGGTTTATTATAAGTCTCTAAGTTTGTTACTGTTATTTCATTATTGAAGAATAAGTAAAGGGTCTCTCATAGTCGATTTCGACTGTAGCCTTTCCGACTGGATAAATTTGAATACAAAATAATTTTAAATAATGTGAATTGCTTTTTCTTAGCAGATAACAGCCAAACTTCGTGGATAGTTGCTGTTTTTTATTTATAATGAATAACTTGGTATAAAAGTATGTTCAGTAACATAAATCATCATAAATTAAACCAAGTGAAATGCAAATCTCAATTAAATACAAGAACAGTTTATAGAGCCGGCATGTTTTATGAGCAAGCTATAATAGTTATACCTAAGAAGAGTATACAAAAAAAAGGGAACACTGTCGTTGATGTTGATGTCGCCCGTTTAAGGCGTCAGCTGCTGCACTGCGGACAAAAGCATTGCCACGCCCAAAAACACAGACAGCAGCAGCCGCAGCATCAGGAGAAGGAGCAAGTGGGGCAGCAGGATTTGAAGTAGGAGCAGACGGAACCGGCGCCCCAACGCCATCCAAGCTAGTTGTTAGTTTAAACTGATTTGCAGTGTTTGACATGGCCATAAAAAGCAACGAGGAAGAAGACGGTCAAAACTGGACGGCAGTGGACTCTGCAAGCATATAGCATATGATAGAAGGGGAAACGAGACAGAAGAGAGGGGGGCAGTGGTACGTACAGTAAGGAGAGAACAGCTCAGATCAGCGTAGCTCCGTTTAAATGTGTTTTCTTCATTCCTTTCGTCGGCTGCCTTCTGTGCTGTGTCCCTTTCCCTCACACACATATCATTTGCTCTACCTACCCACTTACCCCGCACCCCAACAATAGTCCAGGGATTTGCGGAAAGAGCTTGGACAGAGGGGTGATGAGAGGGTGGTAATAGACAGGGTGAGTTCTCAACTCCTGCCGTGTCCTGCTGGTCATTTTACTAATCTCTTCATTTTGCTCAGCGCTGCAAACGTTTTTTCCCATGTTTACAATTTATTTGGCTTGTTGTAGACTCTGCTGCTGTTGTTGGTCATACTTGTTGTTGCTCATACGCCCCATTGTCCGCATTTTGGTGCCTGGTGCGCCCTTTTGTTTGACCAAAACATTGAACATTGAGCAGCAGCGGCGGGGACTACGTGCAGCGTTTCTAATGTTAAGTTTACTCATTCATTTTGGGTCTCCGACACGCCCCCTCCACCGCCCCGCACCACCTGCTACGATACAACGACAACAACTAAAGCCAGCCTCATTTTGGGGTCTCAATGTGTTCTCTGAATATTATGCCTCTGCACGTCTACATAGACTGGTTGTTGTTGTTGTTGTTGTTGTCGTTGTTGTCGTCGTTGTTGTTGTCGTTGTCATCGTTGTTCGACGGGGGCGTGAGGAGGCGGAGAAGACAACAATTAAGTAAAGCGATTAATATGCAAAGTAGTCAACGCCAATGTTCCATGAAATTTGTTGTTATCCATAGAAAGAACCGACATTGTCTGTTCTGTCGCATTGATAACGGTTCAATAACGAATTTATCGTTAGAAAAACAGTAAATGTTTAGTTAAATATGTAAAAAAGAAAAATATATTTAAATTTTTAAAACATTGCAAATGTGGGACTAAAAATACACAGAGAGTTAAAGATCAGACAATGAAATGTTTAAGCAAATACATTTTTTATGTATTAAACAGAAACACCAAGCAATTCCATAAGTCCAACAACAAGTTTTCTTTATGTAAAGAAACTACGCCTTCAAGTTAATCTTATTATAAACTTAACGTTAAGGAATTAGCAAGCAATTACGTAGTAAGTAATTAATCAAGTTGTTGTTGCTGGCAAAAGATTCTATAAATAGTCAAAAGTTAAACAAATAACAACGTACTTTTAATCAGCTTACAAACATTGTACTTAAATTCCTGTAATTCCTGTTGAATATGTAATTAAAGGCAACACTTGCCTTTAAATGCTTCTAGTTAATGCAATGAGCTGACTGCACTTATTCTTTATTATTTTCTTTTTATCTACATCATATTCTAGGCAAAAGGGGAATAACAGCAAATTAAAATTGTATTTATTAACCTAACAACAGTGAATAATAAAAAATATTCCTGAAGAACGCTACCGAATTTAACTAGAATACAAACTGAACTAAACAATTCTTGAATCAGATTTGCTAATGTGGAAATTGTTTGTTATACTTCAACTATCTGTTAAGTTAAATTTAAGGCTCTGATAGTATTTTCCGATTAGCATGGGCGGGTGGTGAGATATCGAACATTGAAAATAAACTTGATTAGCGTGTGGTATTCAGGAACTTATATTCCAAATTTGATGTCTCTAGCTCTTATGGTTGCTGAGATCCAGGCGTTCATACAGACGGACAGACAGACAGACGGACGGATGGACAGACAGACAGACGGACAGACAGACGGGCAGACAGACGGACAGGTGTCAATCGAATCGGCTATTGCTACTGATCAGGAATACAAAGGGTCGGAGATGCCTTCTTATGCCTGTTACATACATTTGCACAAATTCAATATACCCTTTTTTTTGTCAATTTTCAAAAATTACTTTAACAACTGTTTGTAAACATATTCAGTGTAATCAACATACTATAATCTGCAATTCGTAGTGCAATTTAATATTTTACTGCATTACAAAATTCTTCGATTCAGAACAAAGTTGTAAACATTTTAGTTACTTCGACTTTTGCATATTAAGTTGCAGAGTTGCCAGAGTGAGATAGAAAAGGGGGAGTGGCTACTCTACTGTTTTCATTGGCATGTGTGTGTGTGTGTGTTGTAATCTATTAATATTTGTTTAATCTGTAATTGCCATTACGAGTAGATACAAGTAATTCATGTCAAATCTTTTGGGGCAATTCATGATTTAATCCCGTTCGTTTATTTTCAATGCACAAATCGTAACTGGGCGTGGCTGCCTTTGTTATTACGGTCACAGTTCTTGACCCCCACACTCACACGCATACACAGAGAGAAATAAAGAGGTGGATGTGGACATGGAAATGGAGTAAGCGGGTGGTGGGGGGGGGGGAGAATGTGTGTGCACTGGTTTTGTTTGCTGCTGGCATTGTTGTTGCATTTAATTAAAACCCTAAAATGTAGGCGCACGATTGTACGAGTAGTTGGCAGAGTGGCTCGATAAGCCAAAGGGAAGAGTGTGTGTGCGGGTGTGTGGTTGTGTGTGTGTGTGTTCTGCTGGGGGAAATTGGAAAGCCAACAACAAAAATAAATAAATGTGGAGCTGTGCTGCCATTTTGGCAACCACAGTCAGAACCAGGACAACAACAAGCACTACAACAACTCACTTACTACCTAAAACTCCCACTCTCCCAATCTCCTCTCATCTGTCTCTCTAAGCGTTTAAATTACTGGGCAAACATTTATACAGTTTTTGCTAAAATAGTTAAATGATTTCATTATAATTCCATATTCTAATCCGAAAGTCTATTATAAGAAGCTCAAAACCACATTAAGTGTGGCCAAACTAAATGCTAAACTGACCCAAAACAAACAATAAACCTTTCCCAGTTGCAAATGGCAGAAATTCACTGGAAAACTATTAAAAAATGCTTAACAACTTTTGAATATTTTATGATAAACAATCAAAAAAACAAAAAAAAACATAGCTGCGTTTACTCTAAGTACTATGTGAAAATGTTCAACTATACAACTTCAATAGCAACTCTCTGAAGCGCGAAAAGAACAAGTATTTTGTAGTACTTAAAACGCCATCGCATTTCAAACTTAATTTTTGTTGAAGTCAAGGATCTCGGTTTTAATTCAAATACGATTTCTTGAGTTCACAAATTTAAGTATTTTAAATAATTTCAAGCTTGAAAGTTGCATTCATTCCTGTTTTTAATTACAAGTCAAACTCGTTTTAATTGCTTTAAGTTCTTTAACTGAGTAGAAAAGTAGAAATATCTTAAATAAGAGCATGAGCATAAGAGCATGCCTAAGCAGAGTGTGCAAAATTAATTTGTAAATGTAAAAAAGTCTTGAAATATCGAAATGTTGAAGACTTTCAGATAAAGTGAAAGAAAGTGTAGACTCCCAACGGAGTATAGTATAAATTTTGCAGTGCCTTTTGAAATGTTTCCCATAGCCGAAACGCTCAAATTATTTGTAAACTCCAAGCAAGCGAATGCAAAACAGTTTAAAGATGTCATAATCTTGATTTAATAAAGTCAATTTATTTTCGATATGACAGATATATCAACATACAACAAAAGAAAAGAAAATACTTGTCAAAAGGCAACGAGCTAGGCTTGGTATACAGCTGTTTCAGGAGATGACAATCTTCCTCATCAGTACCATTTGAGCCAGCTTACCCAACGATCCAGGCTTGTTCTCCATATTGTGCTGCTAGAACCAGTTGAGAATTCTAAGGGAGCAACATAGATGGAACGCATGAAAGTTGAGCTCGCCTTTTTAGACCCTTTAATTTAAAAAAAAAGTAAAAAGGGTCTATTAAGTTTGTCAAAATGTGCGTAACAGGCCGAAGGAAGTCCGGCAGACCCCATAAGGTATATATATTCTTGATCAGCATCACCAGTCGAGTCGATATAGCCATGTCCGTCTGTCCGTCCGTCCGTCTGTCCGTCAGTCCACCTGTCTGTCTGTCTGTCCGTCTGTATGAACGCCTAGATCTCAGAGACTGTAAGAGCTAGAGTCACCAAATTTGGTATGGTGATTCGTCTATGGGCTAAGCAGATAAAGTTTATCTTAAAATTTTGAAAGGTCCCCTTTCGCCTCCGTAAATCGAAAACAAAATGTTTGAAATCCCATAAAACCAAAAATATTAAAGCACACAGGACTAATGTCAGGGTCCCAACGTATCCTAATTTCATCGCGATCGGATAATAAATTTGGAAGTTATTCAAAAAAAAAAACTTAAAATCCCATATAATGGTCAATTTTAAAACTGGAGCCTTGAATTTTGACACACAGGACAAACATCGGGGTCCTTATGCATACTGAAAATTTCATCGCGATCGGATAATAAACTCGGAAGTTATTCTAAACTCAATATTACTCAGTGTCGGGCCAATAGAAGAAGAAGAGCATATTGACGTTTCAACGCGTTATGGGGAACTATTAGTGTTACTCTTATTTCCATTTTGAAGAATAAGTAAAGGGTTTCCTATAATCGACTTCGACTGTAGCCTTTCCGACTGGTTGTGTGTTGTTTTCATTGTTGTAGTTTCCGTAAATGAGTTTGCTGGCCATCGGTCTATTGCGTTTACAGTTACAGTTAGGCAAATCTTATCCATGCTTTTGGCAAATATTTATATATATATATATATATTTGCATAATATTTCTACAGTAGCAGCAAGATTTTGTTGCTTACCACGCATATTGGACATGTTTCTCCTGTGGATGTGCTGATATATCTGTCATATCGAAAAGAAAGTAAATTGATCTCGGCTAGCGCCCAATTTCACAAAGTTAATAGGTCGCTGAATAAACCACAAATATTCCATTTTTTAATAGAAAATATTTTTAGAATATATTTTTCCGAGCGCAAGTTCCGAATATATATATCAATAACATACGTATTCATTTCGAGTTAATCTAAAGTTATACTTGATTCCAAAGATTCTTTTCTCTTATAGTGAGATTTTGAGCACTTGGTTTGAGAACTTTTACACTCATGTCTAACAATTAAAATACTTAATTTGAGATCATTCTTTGATCCTAATTTGTCTTCTGTTTAGTAAAACATGTAAATAGTTCCCCTGACAATTGCAATACCCTACAAAAATTTTGTCAACTACTGGTATAGGAAACAAATAGTTTTATGACAAGCAGAAGGCAATTAGTTTAGATAATAAATATTTCTATAACTAGTAATTGAGCAACTAACCACCTGAGACTGTCTTAAGTATGTAGTTGCAGTAAGATGGGAATTTGTGGTGAGTTATTCAGCAACAAATACTTAAATGTGCTCTCAGTACTTGTCTTTTATTAGACATTATTGAATTTTATCTTATGAGAATAAGTGAAAATGTCAAGTTATTGAGCACTTCTTTCAAAGCACTTGCCCAGCTTTATGTACACAATTTGGAAGCTCTCGTTAGTGGCCCTAAAATGCACCGAATTATTGAGAAGGTGACGTCTTATTCCTCGGAATAATTGCCAACTGTCGAGTTCAATTAGTCAGTACGAAATGGTTGAAAATATATTATAATATAGTAATATAATACTATAATACATAAATCCAGATAGTACGAATCTCGTTACAAGTGACACTCCATATAAAATGGACAACTACAATTTATAGGTTTGACTTGGAAAAGTTTAACATATAAACTCTGCGCAAATTCGATTACATAGTTCAAATCAAAATACTGGTCATTTTACCTGTAGGAATATGTTTAAATAACTTCAATTTAGACAGTACGAATTCAAAATTAATTGAAGTATCGCTGAATATTTTTGACACATGAGTGAATAAATTGAAAATACAGTCAAATGAACAACATTCAACATTCCGTTTCATTTCTCTAAGCCGACTTAATTAAATTGAGTGAACGTTTTAACTCAAAAGTTTTGGTCAATCGAAATATTCCAAGGCGGATTGCAGTTTTGTCAAAGTATAATTCAATTTAAATAATGATATTACATCACTTTTGAATGAACAATTAAATGTTGAAATTTAATAAGAGAACCTTAAATTGTATATCTAGTTATTGCAGATATCAAAATTGATGCAAAACTACTTCTTGAAATTTTAATCACTTTCTCAAATATTCATAAGAATTCAACTAAAGTCTGACAAAGAATGCATTTTGTTGCTTGAATTGTTGTTTTGGCTATAAATTCACTTTTGTACAATTGATTTTATTTGTAATCTTTGCACTTACAAGTGTTTCAAAATTCCTGTAATCTATAATTTTCAGTTGAGTTCAGATGTCAAAGTTACTCGAAATACAACAAAATTTGATTTCTTCTCATAAATGTATGTGAATATAATTATAGCGGTTGTTTTGCTTTAATTTTCTTTATTAATATGCTTGGCACATTTCATGAATCACAATTTTTAAATCAAATCAAATAAAACCCTTTAAAACTGACTCAACTTTGGTCAGATTCAATACATTTCCAATTCGATTTCTTGATTTTAACTGCAATTTAAGTGTTTGCATTTGCTGGAATTATTTTAAAGGACACACAACGAGTTGAGCCAAGTACTATGAGCTGCACACAGGCAATTTAAATGCAATCTTTATGGCACTTGGCAACCCTGACAGCAAATGCGCATCTAAATTAGTATTCACTTATCTTTGGCTCGCTTACATACCGCAAATGGGAGCATCTACCCCAGCTTACTTATAGTTGCATATACTATATGGTAGATCTATCGTATTTGTAATAAAATATCTTTAATCTTACCTTGGCACAAGGCGTCTTTCAAAACGGGAAGCAGCCAAAAAGAATGAACAACAACAACAATATGACAGAAATGAAAATCGTGTCCGTTTCCTTTGCTCACTTCGTTGCTAGTTTTCTTCACTTATTATTATTTTTTTTTCTATTATATATTTCTATGCTATTTTCGTTTAGTATGTTTTTCTTTACGCCTGCATATTTGCATTTAGTTTTTCAATTTACCCGTTCAATTCATCATTTTTGTGTGCACTATTTTATTGTATTTTTTCCATTTTTATTGCAGTTTCCAAACATAACAAAAAGACCAAAAAAAAAACTACTTTTCTCGATTGTTTTATTGCACTTTTATTTTGTTTTAGCGACCGATAGAGTTGAGCTCAGAAATTAATAAACATTAATTCATGGCTTGAACAATAATTCAAAAAAAAAAAAATAGAAGCGAAAACGAAAACGAGAGGAAAACGAGAGGAAAACGCACGCGCGATTTTGCAATACAATTGAATTATTATTTTTGCGTATCTGACAGCAACAAGTTGATCAATTGCAATATTACAATTAACGACAAGTGTTGTTGCTGCTGCAGATATTGTTAATCTTGTTGTTGCTGTTGTTGCTGCTGTTGTTGCTACACTTTGATTACGAAATTTGTAGCTTCAATTTCCTAACTGACTCACAATTGTCGCCCCATTTGTGTTGTCGTTGTTGTTGTTGTTGTTGTTGCTCTATCTTCGCCTTGGCTGGCAGCTTTGTTAGCGCGACCTCCGCAATGACCGTGTAACAATTTTGCAGCTCAGCAGCACCAGCAGCAGCAACAACAAGAACGGCAACGACAACGACAACGATAACAACAACTGCAAACAATGCCAAGAAACGCGCGCGCGCCACAAAGTAGGCAACGACAACATTTCGTGGCAATCAGACGACGCTTAAACGCAGCAGCAGCAGCAGCAGCAGCAATAACAACAACAGCAACTGTAGGAACAACAACAGCAGCAACTGACGGAACAACAACAGCAACAACTGCGCGCCTTTTTTTTTTAATCTTTTTGGGCGCATTTTTCGCATATATTTTTTTTAAATTTTGTGGTATTTGCAGGCTTATTATTGCTGCTGCCACAACAACTGCTGCAGCTGCAGTTATGTGCATCTTTATTGCCGCTTAGCAGCAGCAGAGGCAGCAGAGGCAACGACAGCAGCAACAACTCACACACAAAACTTATGTAAGCGTTTTGTGCGCGGTTTTTTGTGCGTTTTTCTGCTAGGTTTTTTTTTTAACTGCTGCTGCTGCTTCTGCCGTGGCAAGTAGCTGTTGTTGTTGTTGTTGTTGCAGCAGCAAATGCCTAATATTAACGAGCTGTTGTTGTTGTTGTTGTCTTGTTGGCAATGTGTGCAATGTACGAGGCAATGTAGTGTTCATTCAGACTCACAGAACCTACACGCAGCTGGCACACACACAAGCACAGAAGCTGACACACACAGACACACACACAGAGACACATACGCAGACAGACACACACACACACACACGCACGCACAGACACGCAGACACAGTAAGACGGGCACGGATGCGAGACAACGACAACGACAACGACAACGACGACGGCAACTGCTGCGACTTCGACTTCGACTGCGACTGCGATTGCTGCGATTCTCGCGTTTTGTTTCTCTCGAAGCGAAACGCGTGCCGTCTGCGCTGAGTCCTGTTTCATACTGTCCTGCAATGTTTAATGTTGCTGCTGTTGATGCTGCTGCTGCTGCTGCTGCTGCTGCCACGATTGCCACTGCTGCTGCTGATGTTGCTGCGGCACAAGAATTTCCCACTTTTGGGGGGGCCACTGTTAAAATTTCCCTGGCATGCGCACCGTGTCGCAATGCCACGCATTTCCCACATTCAACATTCAACTGTAGCCGGCAACACAGTACGTATACGTGATATTTAGTACCAAGGTCTTTTGTTTAAGTCAGTAGTACAGTGAGATCCCGCAGAGATCCCAAAAACTTAATGGGCTAATTTTATAGAAATGGCATGCTCTTCAATCAAATTGCAGGACCAAGTAGCAATTGGGGTCAAGCCTTGGCTAAATTTGGCAATTGCCGTTATACTATTTAGTATAGTAGCCGTAGTTGCCAGTTGGCCACAATTAAGGTTGCACGGCCAAATCAATTTATTTATGAACATTTTGAATGCACTTCGCACTCACGTGCATGGCATTAATGCAAATGAGTTGATGCAACCGTTGCTGCAACTGCTCGACTTGATGCCAAATTGAATTATGTTGAATGCCAAAAAGGTTAATGAAAGCTCCAGCAGCTGACTGAATTGCGGATGAGCTATCGTGAGCCAGAAGCAACCGAAGCAACCGTAGCAGCAGCAGCAACAAACCGCATATAGATGTTGCAATCTGCAATGTGGAGACGCGGCGGCATACAGCATTTGCGGCATGAGGCATGTGGCAAGCGGCATGAGGCATGAGGCATGAGGCATGCAGGCATGTGCGTTGTGGTGGACAATGGACAGCGCGCTGCAAATTGATGGCTTTTGTTGGCACTTTACACTATCTTTAGACGAGCAGGCAACTTGATGCCGCCGTTGTCTGCCACAATGTGAAATCGCTGGGATTGTTATAGCTAATACAATGGCTCAATAGCACGGGATATATAGATGGACAGACGACTATATTATAATTGTTTAGCCCCGTCTTTCAACTCACTTTATCTTCTGCTCATTCTCCTTTGAGACACAATGTTCCATCAATTTTGGTTAGCTTTAATTTCAATTCACGCTCTGTATAAACTAGGAATTCTATATTTAAGGTAGCGGTTTCAATTAGGTCTATTTAGTTAATTTAATATAAATGGTATTTACTAATTTATATACTTAATACTATACTTTTGGTTAAGCACAGATCTTTGCCAGCTATAGACCAAGTTCACAGTTGAGTGTATATTTCATTTAACTACTTCTTGCGAATTTTATCCTGTCCTTCGGTTATCTTGTAGAGCTGTTCTTTCGCAATCTTTACTCTCTGTGCTTACAGGGTATCCGACAGTATTTTTGAACTATTCTATCAGCTTCAAGGCCTGGCTTGCGACACCTGGAACTTCATTCTAGTATACAACACCAGAGAATTCAAAACTAACTATATTCTATATATAATTACTAAGCTGCAAAGTGTTGAGTGCTGATAAACTCAGTCTCTTTGGACTTTTAACCCACATTCCTTGCTTATAGTAGCTACCTGTATTAGTACAACTTACACTCATTTACAGAGTACCTAGCTTTTTGCTACTCGATATAGTACCATTAAAAACTATAGTTTGTGTCACCTTCAATCATTGTCCGTAACGATTATAATTTTCAAAGTTTAAATTAAACCAGTCGGAAAGGCTACAGTCGAAATCGACTATGAGAGACCCTTTACTTATTCTTCAAAAATGAAATAACAGTAACAAACTTAGAGACTTATATATAAACCTAAATAAATTTGACGCTGCTCAGATTAGCTTCCGATTAATTGAATATAATCGTTTATGTTACACTTGAATCGTTAACATACAAATGTTAATCTTAACATACAAATGTTATGTTAATATACATGTATGTAATGCATACATACATTATTAAATATAATAAATTGGCATTTATGGTAGAATTTGTTTATAAAAATAAAATTATTGTTTTATTTTATTATATTACTGTACTTGTAAACTTAAAATATAATAAAAACAGAAAAAAAGTGTGCCTTTGGTAGGTCTCGAACTACAGACCATTGCGCCAATGAAGCCATTGTCGATTGTTTAACAATTTTTAGAAACAGTAAGAAATGTGCCACTGGCAGGATTCGAACCCTAGACCCCACCACAAGAATTCGACACTCCAACCATTGCACCAATGAAGCCATAGTTGATTGTTTGCCAATTACTAGTTTTCTACAGAAGTTAAGTTAATAATTCAATGCCCTAAGTTGCTGCCTACACATTTCCTGCCATTGTACATTCGATAATTTGTTTGCTTCTCCGATGTTTATTTTCCGATTTTGATGAAATTTGCAGTACGCATCGGAAGGAAAGTAAACTTTATGTATGCCGATTTTGGAGCTTGTATCTTTTAAATTACTCGAGTTATTTGGGTTTTTTTCGATTTTGGGGGCGGGAGGGGGCGTGGCAAAATTCTAAAATAAACTTGACCTTTTCGGGGGTCACAGGAGTTCTGTCACCAAATTTGGTGACCCTAGCTCTTATAGTCTCTGAGATCTAGGTGTTCATACAGCAGGACAGCAGGACAGACGGACAGACGGACATGGCTATATCGACTCGGCTGGTGATGCTGATCAAGAATATATATACTTTATGGGGTCTGCCGGACTTCCTTCGACCTGTTACGCAAATTTATTTTTTGACAAACTTAATAGACCCTATTTACTTTTTTAAAGTAAAGGGTCTAAAAATATACAAAATAATTCTTTGAATCTTTTCCAAAATACAAATGTTTGTTGTGAACTAGTATAGTATTAATTCAATGTTCAATTTGTAGTAGAAAAATTCAAGCTAGCATTATTTTACCCTGTTCTTAGACCCTTTACTTTAAAAAAGTAAATAGGGTCTATTAAGTGTGTCAAAAGAAAAATGTGCGTAACAGATCGAAGGAAGTCCGGCAGACCACATAAAGTATATATATTCTTAATCAGCATCACCAGCCGATTCGATATAGCCATGTCCGTCTGTCCGTCCGTCCGCCTGTCTGTCTGTCCGTCCGTCTGTATGAGCGCCTAGATCTCAGAGACTATAAGAGCTAGAGTCACCAAATTTGGTATGGTGATTCGTCTATGGCCTAAGCAGATAAAGCTTATTTTAAAATTTGCACACGCCCCATTTCGCCTCCGTAAATCGAAAACAGAATTTTTGAAATCCCATAAAATGAAAAATATTAAGGCTAGAGTTCCGCATTTTGGCACACAGGACGAGTATCAGGGTCCGTACGTATCCTGAAAATTTCATCGCGATCGGATAATAAACTCGGAAGTTATTCAAAACTCAATATTACTCAGTGCTGGGCCAAAGAAAGAAGAACTATTATGGGAAATATGGGAACTTTTAGTGTTAAGCATAGTATCCAGTAGCTCGAAAAAGTTTGAGCGCTCAAAATGCTCGATTTTCTTAATGCCTTCCAGGCGGCCATGACTTGAAAACTATTTACACTAGTCGAAAGATGAAAAAGTTTCATATTCCAACGTGTCAGAATAAAACACCAGCTGTTTATGAACAGTGTTGTAAAACGACAGTCACTTTTTGAGTGCCCAGAGTTTTGATGTTCTGGATACCGACTATCAAAACAGCCTCTCAAAAATTATGTGAGCCTACTTTGCAACCCTTTTTTTTATATGGAGTTGATACCTTTTAAACAGAATTTCGAGCTACTGGATACTATGCTTTACTCTTATTTCCATTTTGAAGAATAAGTAAAGGGTCTCTCATAGTCGACTTCGACGGTAGCCTTTCCGACTGGTTCGATTTAAAAATTACATATAAATTAAATGCACACTAGAAAAATATCCATTAATTTATATTACTTTTTTTTGGTATTTTACTTGTTACTTTAGCAATTTTCATGTATTTCTAATTTTATTTTAAATTTATATTATACAAATTAAAGCAGAATTCTGTATCAATATAGGGCAATGCCGTTGTCAAGTGCTTTTTGGACTGCTCTAACTTATATTCAAGTTAAAAATTAAATGAATTTTCTTATTTAATTGTCGAGCAATTTATATTTTAATATCCGTCAGTCACTTAACTTTTCTGTTGCCTTGCCTAGAGCAGCGCTTGCTCAATACTTTTCCCTTTTAATTTAATGGGTATCTGGCAGTGTGTCTACTGCTTCTTTCCCACACATTTCCACGTGCAGGTGATAAACTGACCAATGGCAAAAGCAAAGGCAGCCCAGTCTCCATTAGCGATCATTACAAGCTGACAGCAAAGCTTTTTTATCTCTACTCCTTCTCATTTTTCTCGCTTTCCCCTCTGTCCCGCTTTTCCTCTGACTCTATTTTCCATGCTCTTGCTCTTGCAAATGATTATTTATGTGCGCCTCCTTTGTGTCTGCGGTTTGTCTAACGAGGCACAAGCTACGAGGCATATTGTTTTAAAAACAACAATAGTACAAGCTTTCAGAGTTTGTGGGCCATGTGGATGATTCGACAACAATGTCGACGTCGACAGCGACGGCGACTGCAACTGCGACGTCGACTGCGACGGCGACAGAGACTATGAAATTTGACAACAATTAAATTATATATAAACTTGCTTAAAATATTATGTAAATGCAGCGCTGCGCAACTAATTGAGTCGTCCTGCTGTCAACGGATCTCCTCCCATCTCCTTTGACTAGCCCTTTATCTATGCCCCTTTTGCCCGGCTTTGCCCGCTCTAAATGATGGATGAACTTCATTTTTATTGTGCGACCTTGAGAAGCCAATGTCTTTTCAGACCCAACAGCAGGAAAGACAACATTGAGCCTACGATATTAACCGGAAGGGAAATATCAATCAGCATTTTACACTAGAATGCCTCGAAGAAGGCAGTTGACTATATAGAGTAGGGCGGGGGAGGGGGGAGGGTGTTCATAAAAAGGACTACTCGTCATCAGGCTGCAGAATGGCATCTACTCTTCCTTTCCCTTCCCTTACCCTATGCGGTATGGCATTAAAACAAAAACATTTTAATTAATTGAGGCGGAAAATTTGGTTGGGTTTTTTTTTTTTTGGTTGCCGCTGCACACTGTCAACGTCAATGGGCGCAGCTGAGACTGCTGTGGGCGTGGCCGGCGGGACAGACAGTTGACGCGTACATTCTAAAGAAATTGGCTTTTTGATGTGGCCCAAAAACGAAACCAAAGTCGAAGCGAAGCGAAGCGAAGAAAAGAAAAGCGAAAGACGTCGACGACAATTTGCAGCATTTAATGGCTAAAAATATGTATTACACGACGCATATGTATGTGTGTGTGTGTGTGTGTGTGTGTGTGTGTGTGTGTTTGTGTAAGTGTGTGTGTGTGTGTGGTGAGCAATTATAGCTACTTTTACCTAGAGACACGCTAAGCGATTGTCGAGCGATTAAGCGATTTGCTTTGACAGGCGTGCGAATTTCGAAGCGCCTCATTGACAGCGGAGAAATGTAAAGAAAGCAGAATAGGAAAGCGGAAAAGTAGGGAGAAAAGAGATACAAGTAGAGAAAAGATTAAATAGATTTCAATTTTATAGTCGTGCTTGACTTTAATGACCTCTGTGTACTTTTTTCATCTAGTTTATAATGGAAACTGGCAGCTATACAATGTTGTTGTTGCTGCTGCTGTTGCTGCTGCTGCTGCTTGCAGCAAATTGCGTGCGGCACAAGCGCAAGTTTCAAGGATGCCACTTACAGCCACTGACAGCTAACGATGTTGCCCCAACGCTTTTCAACGGGCTGCCAATGGCACGCCCCCCCATTTGCACCGCCCCCTTTCACCATCCTTCATATAGACCTAACTAAAGATCAACACTCGAGCGAAAACTTTTGTCATTTACGCGCCGAATTTGCTGGCAACACCAACGCCCAGAACTGAGAACAGAGACCCCTCTGCACTGTCCAGCAAAGACTAAGACCAAGCCGGAGGTGGAGATGGAAGTGGAGATGGAGATGGAGACTGATACTAGTCCTGGCACATTCCATAATTGAATTTTCACTACAAGCGCCACGTTGCGAATTGTAAAACAAAACAAAAAAAAAACAAATGTAAGAACGCTACAGTCGAGTGCCGACCATGAGATACCCGGTACAAAATTATGCATACATTTCCAGCAATGTTGGGTATCATGTCAAGTATTAATCAATCATTCTAATTCTAATCAATCATCTAACTAAAAAAAGACGCAAAAATCATAATTGTTTTTCAATTCAAAAATAAATAGCTCTAAAACTAATGATCAGCATTTAAAAAACACTTTTTTCAGGCGGCATAGAGAGTCTTACATTCTCTCTACCATACAAAACATTTGTTAAAGAGTTTTTTTCTTCACATCTAAAGCCAAATATGTATCAGATATGATGGGATTGATAGGCAAAATATCGAGACATCTTTAAGTATCGGAATCAATAAAAACATTGGATAAGATTGATGCAACACCTAAAAAAAAAAACTAAATATTCTTACATCGATAGGATGTTTGATAAAACTAAAAGGGGAAGAGCGTAATACAGACAGGGTGGGGCAAAAGTAATAACCCTATAGGAAAACGCTATAACTTTTGAATGTCAATTTGGTTTTGACATTTGTGACTGTAAACAAGCGCAGAATACACAACATTTGCAAAAGTTATAGCGTTTTCCAATAGGGTGATTACTTTTGCCCAACCCTATAGCTTAGTAGTATTGTGAGTATATCGGAGTTTTTGAGACGAAAGAAGGCGTAGCAATATCCTAAAAAGACTCTTATGTATCAAATTAAAAGTCTTTACCTTTTATAGTGTAGATGCTAAATGTTTTTATTGAATTACAGGAAGGAAAGGAAACTTGAATTAATGATGAACTTTGATGCTTCTTAGAGTCTATTATGCATGCATTTCAACAATATATCGAATATACCCATTTATTCCACAACTAACGGGTATACAAACCAAAATAGAGAGAACGAGCGAGAGATGGCAAAGTCAAGTTTGACAGCTCAGGGATGGAATACGAGTACGACTCTGTTCACATGGACATGAACACGGATTATGGGACATTACATGTATAGCTTGTCAAGGTTAAAGCTGATAGGCTCGACTATGTAAATCGCTGAGTAAATACAGATACAGCCAAGATAAGGTGGAAACGCGTCGCCAAGGACGCCAAGGACACTGGCGATGTGTCTGGCTGGGCCATAAAGCGCATAGACCTAAGCTGCGGCAAGGGTATCGACGAGCGACAGCTCTCGAAGATGGAAAAGTGTAAAATTAAATGAAAAATAAACAATGAACATGGCGCACCGAATTGAATTGAAACTCTAGCTTGAGTCGACGAAGCGAGCAGAGAAATGGCATCAGCTGCCACAGCAGCTGAAGAAGTATCTGGAGCAGGAGCAGGAGCTGGAGCAGGAGCAGGAGCAGGAGCTGGAGCAGGATGTGCAACTGGAGATGGAGTAAGAGTTTTGCTGTAGCACCATTGTAGATCCAGAGAACAGTCCGTTTGTCCACAGTCCGGCTTTCATTTTTAACACACGCCAGCTAAAATTGCTGACATGGTCAGGACACGACAAGGGATGAGGGATTGAGGAGGGATGAATAGGGGGTGGGGTATATCACTAGCTTTGCTATTTGTATGAATTACAAGCGACACACATTCTCAGCACTCACTGCTCAGAGTTCTCTGCTTGTCCTATGCTCTGCTATGCTGTGTGCGCCATTTCCGTTTCCGTTTTCCACTTGCTGGGTATTTAGTGTGTCGCCTGCCTCCTTCCCCACCAACCGCCCCCCCCCCCCTATCCCCATCACATCTCTTGTAATTGTTGTACTTCTACTACTTTTGTACTTCGCTTGTACTTTCTGTTGTCGCTGTGATTTAGATTGTCGGATTCGCCACCCAACTCATCCCAACTTCCTCGCCAACATCCCCGTTCCTAACTCGCAACTCCCCGCACCCGCAATCCATATGCCACGTGTTTGACAAGGCAACGCGCATGCATGCAACCTAATTGAGTTTCGCTCGCTGGCAAATAGAAAGAAAAAAATCAAGAAATACACATGCATAAAGAAAGCTATCGCATAGTTGAAAAATTGGTAATGGGCTTTAGAAAAGAAAAAAAAAAAAAGAACGAGGAGCGAGGATAATTAAAAAAATGTTCCATCACGGGGCACGGAAGGCGTTTTGCCATTAATAAATATGAGTACGTAGTATGTCCCGGCTAATCGCAGCGCATTAAAAGACCGTTAAAAAGTTCCCACAGTGGCTGACGATCATTAAACGAAAATTGTAAAAAGTCAAACGTCTTAAATTATTTATAATTTTTCAGCAAAATCTGAAAAACGAAATATAACAAAAAGAGCTATTAACAAATATTAAATTCGAATTAATTATTTCTTTTATTCTTACAATTTAATAGAATAATTAATTATTATTTGTTATCTATTAATTATAAAATTATTGACATTTTCCACACACCACAAAAATATACAATGTGTCAACGTATTTTATACATTTTCCTACATTATTCGACAATTATTCTCCACAAATTTACTTTTATTTTTTGATCTGTACAATTAACTATAGTTTTTAGTAATAACAAAAGTCGAGGAAATTTAGAGAATTTCCAAATATAATATTTATTTCTTAAAATTAACAGTCAAGCTAAAACTTTTGTTGATTGATTATTTGCCTACATGTGTTTTTAATAATAAAACTAAATTAATTAATTCTGAATAATATAAAGATATTAAGGCAATAAACTATCTTCTTAAGTTCCACAAAAGATATTTCATTTTTTGAAACAAAATACTCTTAGAATACCCCAACTCGACTATAGAATAGATGAGTCGATATAGACATTTCCGTCTGTCCGTCGATCCGTCTGTCCGTCGGTCTGTCTGTCCGCCTGTCCGTCCTTATGAACGAAAGGATCTCAGTGATGGTAAGAGCTAGAAGCTTGAACTTGGTCACTTGGTCACGCTGCTAATATTTGCAGGCAGATCAAGTTTATCTTTAATTTCGGATGCCACGCCCTCTTCGCCCACAAATTAAAAAGAAACGAATTAGAAGAGAACTACATCGAACTGTCACAGGGTATATTGCGGTCGGGGTCCCAACTGTTTGTTCTCTTTCTCAGTTGTAACGATTTGAAACGTTGTCATTCAAACTCAGCGAAATTATAAAAATGCTTCATAATACTTGAAATAAAATATTAAAAAAGAAAATATATATTTAAAAAGCCAGAAAATTATTTTTAATTTAATTTTATTTGAAAACTAAGAAAACTAAAACATTGTTTATTATTAAACATATTCCTTTCAAAAAATATAAATGCATTTTGTACAAAAAGAATGTTTAAATTGCTGCATTGCTTCTAGTTTTTAATTAGTTATTAAATTGTATTGGGTAACATACTATAGAAATATTAAGAAATTCGTTTACAAATAGAGTTGATAATCTTGGAAGTTCACTCGTAAATACTGTTAATATGCTATGCTGTTATTTATTAACTTGACTAAATCTGATGACTTTTATCCACTGTTCCAGCTTTTGCTGCTGTGTCGTTAACCCAGGCGTAAAAATTGAATCGTAAAACGATTTTAAAATCAAAATTCACATGCCCATAAACAACAAAGCGGGGAAAACCACAACAACAACAACAACAGCAAAAACGACGACGACATCAAATACATTTTCACAGCATATTACCACAACGTATTAACCCCGAATCCTTCCAGATGTAAGCCTTATGCTTATCAAAGCCCATAAAAACCGTCAGTTCAGTTAGCTTCTTCTTTTACTTGCTAATTAAAAGCTTCGAGTCAAATGTTGTGTGTAACTTAATTTGTTGGGGTTTCCTAATGAACTTGATGCTGATGATGACGATGATGACGTTTTCACCTTGAGTTTGGAATTTGGATGTTAATGTTGCGCATTTGGTTAACGATGATTTTGGCCAATGACTCAGCAGCTGTGATCAATGACAAGTTGGGAAAACCGTTAACTGACAACGTTAAAAACTTTGCACAAATAATTTACACAAGTCTCTCGGATGCTAAAGCAATAAAATCCAACACACAAAGTCGAATAAATAAGGCGAATGGAAAATAAGGAGTAGGGAAAAGGCACTGGATAGAAGACTGTAGACAGTGCAGGAGTGAAAAGTCAGCCTGGCAGCAAATCGAAGTGAAAGTTTCTCTTAGAGTCAACTGAATGAGGGGATGGGATTGGCCAGGGAACTGCGGGGATTGAGAGAAGACAGCAAACATGCAAACTGCCATTAAAAGTGACAAAAATTACAGCACCATTTACAGCAACAACAGCAACGACAGCCACAAAAGGCAACTGCAAGAGCGATAAGGGCAAAACAAAGTTTTATTTGGGCGTGTTAATCAAGCATTGAGAACAACCACACAACATAGGTATAGTTGGATAGAAGGGATTAGACCGAAATAAGGGCATGGCATTCACCTGTTGACAAATACCATCCCGTCTCGCAGAACGACACAAAATTGCCCCAAAAGGAAACGCACAAAACTTTCTCTCGTTGCAGAAATCTCAAAAGGCAATGCCGGGGAATCCCTGACGCAGTCGATGGATCAATCTAAATATTCCCCACAGATGTGACAAATTTCGGTAGAGACTGAAATCCCGAGAATGCTGTCATTGTCTATTGATTCAATCAAATGCTAAGTGTCATCTGACCTGTCACTCGATCAACATATGAATTGACTTGTGCTATTGCATATTATAATCAAGAACAATTTCAAATATGATGAGTAATACAATGGGAATTTGTTTACAAACAACTCCAAATGAGTACTAACAAGATTCCCAGAGTGGCCTAAATGTAGACCACCTGCAAAGCATTTGCTTTACCCTTCAAACAAGTACGAGATATCCAAATCAGATGATTGACGGCAGCTGAAAAGGGTTTAACAAAATTGGTATGGCTTGGGTATTGCTTAGCGTATTGATAAAGAGATAATTATCAATTATAATTGACATATAATATGTGCACATACAATTAAAAGCATAAGGCAAACCTAAGTTTACATCATATTATAAAATATTTGCGTTTTCTGCTGAAATGTTGAACCGTAATATGCGTTTTGTATAATTATTATCGTTGACTTAACTATAAGTTATAGTAATTAATGTAATTTTCATGTTTATTTCATTTACAAATATATATATAAACATAAATATATATAGCAAGATAAAGCTAATTTTATTAAGTTAATAATGTTTTTCTTTATTAGTTAAAATGTAATCACAATCAATATGATTATTCCGTACTTAAAAATATTTAATACGAATATGAATTCAAGTATTTTATATATTTTTAAAATATTAATTGGTAAATTAAATTGAATATAAGTCACATTTAAATAATATAAAGTTATATTAAAAATCTCGATACTTAACATTTGATAAAATGCTTAAAATTAAACAGGCTCATATTAAAAATGATTATTAATTATTAATAAATATATGCAGATAATTGAAATGAATTTAAGTCGTATTCATACCGAATATTTTTGTTATAATTATATTAAAACTTCGTTACTTAATATTTGGCATTAAATACTTAATTTTAAATATGTTTATTTAAAAAATGATTTGAAATTGACTAAAATTCCTATTGGCCAAGAAATGTGTAAATTAAAGTGTACATTTTATACTGAAGCTGCTCTTTTTGTCAGTTTAAACATTACGCGTTGTGTGCTTAAATATTTAATAAGCCTTTAATCAGTTCTTAATACCAAAACCAATTTTGGTTTCCGTACCTAAAAGGTTTTATTTCGGTTTTGTGTTTTCGGTTACGGTACAAAAGAATTTTTAAGAGAAACTTAAATATATTAAGGAAAGCAAATGAATTAATATGTATTCACAACATATGCATGTATGTGTATGTATTTAAATTTCAATTTCATTTAGAAAACAATAAAAAAACTTGTGAAAAAATGAACTAAAACTGGTATTTGGTTCTGGGAAAATAATTTGTTTCGGTTTCGGTATCGGTTTTGATTCTGGTTTTGTCCACTGCCTACAACACAATTTTAGCTCATGCAATTCTGAACAAGTCGGTGATTTAGGGCGGGTGCTCGACTATTTATATGCCCAGTACCCGCAAATATCTTTCACCCGGTTCGATTCAATAAAAAACAACACTAAATAGACAGTCGGATAGACAATCGGACAGACTGTCGGATAGACAGTCGGATAGACAGTCGGATAGACAGTCGGATAAACAGTCGGACAGACTGTCGGATAGACAGTCGGACAGACTGTCGGACAGACTGTCGGATAGACAGTCGGACAGACTGTCGGATAGACTGTCGGATAGACAGTCGGACAGACTGTCGGATAGACAGTCGGATAGACTGTCGGATAGACAGTCGGACAGACTGTCGGATAGACAGTCGGACAGACTGTCGGATAGACAGTCGGACAGACTGTCGGATAGACTGTCGGATAGACAGTCGGATAGACAGTCGGATAGACAGTCGGATAAACAGTCGGATAGACAGTCGGATAGACAGTCGGATAGACAGTCGTATGGACAGTCGGATAGACAGTCGGATAGACAGTCGGATAGACAGTCGGATAGACAGTCGGATAAACAGTCGGATAGACAGTCGGATAGACAGTCGGATAGACAGTCGGATGGACAGTCGGATAGACAGTCGGATAGACAGTCGGATAGACAGTCGGATAGACAGTCGGATAGACAGTCGGATAGACAGTCGGATAGACAGTCGGATAGACAGTCGGATAGACAGTCGGATAGACAGTCGGATAGACAGTCGGATAGACAGTCGGATAGACAGTCGGATAGACAGTCGGATAGACAGTCGGATAGACAGTCGGATAGACAGTCGGATAGACAGTCGGATAGACAGTCGGATAGACAGTCGGACAGACAGTCGGATAGACAGTCGGATAGACAGTCGGACAGACTGCCGGATAGACAGTCGGACAGACTGTCGGACAGACTGTCGGATAGACAGTCGGACAGACTGTCGGACAGACTGTCGGATAGACAGTCGGACAGACTGTCGGATAGACTGTCGGATAGACAGTCGGACAGACTGTCGGATAGACAGTCGGATAGACTGTCGGATAGACAGTCGGACAGACTGTCGGATAGACAGTCGGACAGACTGTCGGATAGACAGTCGGACAGACTGTCGGATAGACTGTCGGATAGACAGTCGGATAGACAGTCGGATAGACAGTCGGACAGACTGTCGGATAGACAGTTGGACAGACTGTCGGATAGACAGTCGGACAGACTGTCGGATAGACAGTCGGACAGACTGTCGGATAGACAGTCGGACAGACTGTCGGATAGACAGTCGGACAGACTGTCGGATAGACAGTCGGACAGACTGTCGGATAGACAGTCGGACAGACTGTCGGATAGACAGTCGGACAGACTGTCGGACAGACTGTCGGATAGACAGTCGGACAGACTGTCGGATAGACAGTCGGACAGACTGTCGGACAGACTGTCGGATAGACAGTCGGACAGACTGTCGGATAGACAGTCGGACAGACTGTCGGATAGACTGTCGGATAGACAGTCGGATAGACAGTCGGATAGACAGTCGGATAGACAGTCGGATAGACAGTCGGATAGACAGTCGGATAGACAGTCGGATAGACAGTCGGATAGACAGTCGGATAGACAGTCGGATAAACAGTCGGATAGACAGTCGGATAGACAGTCGGATAGACAGTCGGATAGACAGTCGGATGGACAGTCGGATAGACAGTCGGATAGACAGTCGGATAGACAGTCGGATAGACAGTCGGATAGACAGTCGGATAGACAGTCGGATAGACAGTCGGATAGACAGTCGGATAGACAGTCGGATAGACAGTCGGATAGACAGTCGGATAGACAGTCGGATAGACAGTCGGATAGACAGTCGGATAGACAGTCGGATAGACAGTCGGATAGACAGTCGGATAGACAGTCGGATAGACAGTCGGATAGACAGTCGGACAGACAGTCGGATAGACAGTCGGATAGACAGTCGGATAGACAGTCGGATAGACAGTCGGATAGACAGTCGGACAATCGCACATCGTTATATCGAATCGACTATTCAAGAATATATAAATATACCTTATAGGGTCGGATGTGCCTTTATCTGCCTGTAACATACATTGGCACAAACTCTTAAACCCTTTTAACCTTTGGGTACTGGGCTAAAAAGCATTGCCTCTATTGGCAACGACGTATACACATGTCAGCACACACACTTACACACATGTTGATAACTGTAGGAATATGAAATAAGGTTAGGCTCGGTCAGGACACTCCTGCCCTAAGCTCGCCGATCACGCAGCCAAACGGAAAGCAATGCAACGGGATCAATTGCAAGCCCACTGCTTGCTGTCCTTAACAGCATTATCAATATTATCGGCGAACTGTAACATGATTATCGTTATCGTCATCATCATCATCATAACGTGGTCGCATGGCCGCACCTGCGGTGTGTCATAACTTTGTCAAGTGCCACTCAACACATGCACAGACCGAGACAGAGGCAGAGACTCAGGGGGACAGGGCAGCAGAGAGATGGAGTGAGACAGGCACAGATACAGATAGGGTCAACAGGAGAAGGAAAGGGAAATGTGCAAAGTGAAATCAGAGCAGCGTCGAAAGGCGACAGCAAATTCGCGCCCAGCTGCAGAAGTGAAAAAAAAAATAAAGAACAGCAAAAAAAAAGTGGAAAAGGGGAAGCAAAAGAGCAACGAGCTGCGCCATGTGTCATGTGAAGCAACACCAAAAACAACAAATATATAAGCAACAACAACAACAACAACAACAACAACAACAACAACAGCAGCAGCAGCAGCTTCTTGACTGGGCAGACAAAAGGCAGCGACAGCAAAACAAAACAGGAAGAAAAAGTTTTCTTTGGCACGCCAACAATTTAATACCCTTGCAGATATTTCCATAAAATTACATTAACTAAATTCTTTCCCAAAAAAAAACAGGTTTTATTTAATTTAAATAAAATCAGAGATAAAAATTAATTGTTAATTTTAATCAAAACTCTAGAACATAACTCATTTTTTGATATGGATATTAAAATTATGAAATAACGAATAAATTTGCATTTAAAAAACTTAATAGACTCATAAACTTATTTTACGTAAAGTCTAAAAACCATTTAATACCTTTATATAAATTTTTTATAATATAGAAAATATAACAAAATTATCAACACTACCAAAAAACACAAACAAAATATTTTACTACATTTGGATAATTTTTAATATTTTTATGCATGCACTAAACTTTTATTTCCAATATTTATGTATTTATTTGTTATTTAAAATTTTAACTACCAATTTTAAATATTTAACTTTTTAAAACATTTATATTCACAATTCATAATAAAATATGCGATTCCTGTTTTAAATAGTAAAGCTGTAGAAGAAAACATGAAATAAAAGGTTTACTCGACACGCCGGACATACGATAGACTTTTAAAGACAGAATTTAATAAATAAGTTGTTATATTAAGTAGTTTTTTAAATTGGGTGCTAGCCGACTCGAGGTCAATTTATTGTCGATATGGGCAAAAGGCAACGAGCTCATCTTGGTATACAGCAGTTTCAAGAGATGCCAATCTCCAATCATCAGTACCCAACGATCCAAACTTGTTCTCTATGTTGTGCTGCTAGAACCAGTTGAGAGTTCTAAAGGGGAAAAGAGTTTATACAAACCTATATCCCAAAATACAGTTTTTATTTAATTTTTTATAATAACTTGACAAAAGGAAAAGATTTTAAAAATAAAATTTTTGACCGATCACTGATATTTATGATAATTATCCATATAACATTTGTCCGATTTTAGCAAATTTTCTTGAGGATGTTATAACAATAACAAGTTCAAGATTTGTGAGTATAGTTGAAGCAAAGTCTCTCATTGTATACGCTTTCTTTTCTATGCCATGGCAAATATTAATTTATTTAACAGCGAGTAAAAGTAATCGACCAAAACTTATTTAAAGTTTTAATCTAACATAAGAAAATACATTATTTAAACTATTAATTAAGATTATATATTATTTGAAATTAAACAACATTCCAAAAAGAAACGCCAGTCAGATCAATAAGTAGTATTGTTAATATTAGTATTAGAATAAGTTTTAATACTCGTACAGTATTATAGTATTAGTTATAGTATGATGTAGTAATTGGATTCGACCAGTTTTAACTGAAAAAAGCGAAAAGACGGATGATTTCATTAACATGGCTCCAAAATTCAGAGACTAGTTTGCATAAATAGAATGAAACTTGTATAGTTTTACGAGTGGAGACTCGTCATTTGGATCAAGAATATACATATTTATATACTAACATATACCATATATATACATATAATGTTGTTCACGCCTCCTTTAATGCGTTACACGTTTCTTGAGAAAATTGTAATACCCTCTGCCGGGCTATAGAAAACTTTTTAGCTGTTGCTGATTTTTCGCTTCTCTCTTCTTTTTTTTTAAGGGAGCGCCTCCCTCACCCCAATGCCACGCCCCTGTGTTCACTTTGGCGACGCACAATAAAAATAAATAAATAAATCAAAGGCATTTAATTTCATTTCGTAGGCACAGCCAGCGAAAGATGAAAAGAGCGAGTGAGAGATTGGAGAGAGGGGACGTTTCGCTGAGTGCGTGACACACGCGGCGTATGCGTAATCGCAATCTGGCATAAGGACATTTTGGGAGGGGTTTTGTGGGGGAGGGGGTTAAACTATTGGCAGGCAAACACACACAGCGATAAGCCAAATGCCGAGAAGTTGTAGCCTCACCATTCCACCACTCAAAGTTAAAGAAGAAGAAACAGATAAGGGGGCGTGTCAACTTCAGTTTGACGCCTTTGTCAATTTGTTTAGCGTTGCCCTTTGTCCGACTTTCAGCCATGGCGAAAGCATGTGCCAATGTCAAGAACAGCCCTCATCATATATGTATATGTTAGTCTGCCTCTGTATGTGTGTGTGTGTGTGTGTGTGTGTGTGTGTGTGTGTGTGTGTGTACGTGCCGCGTCTGCAAATGGAGCTTGTGTTGATTTTCGCTATCAGGTGGCAATTTATTTAAACTGCGTTTGCATTTGAAATTCGCCAGGCAAAGAAAAGAAAGAAAAACAGATAGAATGGCCGAAAGTTTTTTCCAACGTCGAATTAAGTGACCAAAAAGTGGGCAACGGCGAGAAAGTGGCTAACACTACTCCAAAGTGGGTCTAGACTCTAGCTCAACTGTGTGACTCTTGCAATGCAATTGAAAACTTGACTAATAATCACAAAGAGACTGACAAATTGGACAACTCCAAGATTCCGTATTTGACAAAAGATAAGATAGATTAAGGCTCGATAAAAATGAGAAGTAGATGAATCGATTTTACCATCGACTATCATCACTATAGATTATTTGCAGAGTTATATGTATGTATTCATATATTTACTAGAACTATAGCCAACAAATTCGGTGACAATACTTCTGTTGTGCCCACTCAGAACAAAATTGTTTTAGAGTTTAGTTACATCTTTTTCCGTTCCAGCAATTTAATAGAAACAGGTTTTAGATTCGACTGTCACAGAGCTTACTGTCTTGGCAATGTGTGATAAAAATGTGCATTGCGATCCGAAGATATTAAACATGACGTTTCCCTTAATGTAGAGGGAGGGCGAAAGGAACTCAGCAGCAAATGGAAACTGAAAGGATGAATTGCAGTTCTGTCAATAGAAATTGTGGATAGAGTACAAGATGCTGTGAAGTTGTCGAATTTGTATGTGTTTTTTTTAATAATATTTGTATTATTTTTATTTATTATTTGCCTTTTACTACTAGCTATAAATATGGATTGCAGGTAGAACTCGAAGGACCAAGAACATAAAAAGAATCGATTATACTATTAATTGGCTTGCCGTTATTGAAATGTTGTGCATTAGTGAATAGTAATAAATATTACTTTAGATAGCTACAATGTTAAGGTAAAGATTAGATCAAAGTAAGAATTAAAATAATCCATTGCTATATTTGTAGTTTACTAATAACTTCCAGAAAAGAAGATTGTTTTTACTTACCATCAGTTGTAACGAAGAATATGTTTCTTTGTATAATTCAATAAGAAACTCAAGCCATTAACCAGATCTGAACCGCATAAGCTTTCGATAGTTATTATTCTAACCATTACTATCTAGAGTTTTCAGTACGAAATCAAGTAAAGACAAAACAATAACTGTTATTATAACCCATCATTATCGATTATTACTTTAACCATGATATCCCAATACTATCGATTGTGCAAATAAGAAGTGTCTAAACCAGAGAATAGAGCTCTTCACTAACAACAATATTATGTTACTACAAGATTCAATAAGTAAACGTACTAGAAGAAGAAGACTAATGGAATTACGTATTGCGATAGTTTTGAAACGACAAAAAAAAAGTGCCAAAGATAAGAGTGTAATATTACGACAAGCAGCTGTTTCACTCTCCTTATAGTTACGAGCATTGCGTGTGTCCTGCCGCAGGACTTTAAGGGGAAAGTGGCGAAGTGAGAAGAGGGGAGTGGGGAGTGGGACTGAGAGAAGGGGCTGCTGCAATGGGCTGGTGTTGCAAGACAGAATCGAATATAAGTGCGAGTAGCACTATATGAAGCAGCTTGTTAATGCCAATTGGCAACTTTTGTGCCACACACTAGAGATGGACACGGGTCGTGCTTTTTGGCGTGACCCATCGTGGAACTGTGGGCGCCCGCGGTTACGGGCTGCGTATTTTGTAATTTGTGCGTATTCTAGCGTGTTTGGCAGAACAACAATCAGTTTCCTTTCTCATGTGTGTTCGATATTAGAAAAGCAATATAAGTATAACGAATATCGGGGACGTTTTTCCCCCCGCCCCCTTTAACAGTTCAACGAGAAGAGACAGCTTTGAGCCGCTAGATACCTAGCTAGATTGCCGCCAGAGCGAGACTATGTTATATAGTATCTCATACTTATTCTAAAATGAGCTAAAGTGCGATAGCTAATACATATGTGCAAATGAATCAATTCAGATAATTAGTTATGGGAAGATAAACAATGCTAATGTTAACAGATTTTTGATGGAATATCGGAAAACCTATCGGCCAGCTACACCTTGTAGAGAGTATTATAATTTTCACAAACTACTCTCTCAGTCGTAATGAATCTTTTCTACATATCTGTCTTTTTATTGCCGATCACTAGTATATCATTTTGTTGTCAAAGGACCATGTCAACCAATGTCACAGATTAGGAATGCTAGCATTTGGATGATGTCTTAAACAGCTTGGTAAATTTGCTTAAATTCGGATATATAGCTGACATTGGACCAATTGGTCGATAGGTTTAGTATAAAAATCTTTGCTCTGTCTCAAGAAAAATTATAATTGAGCAGGTATGAGGTTCGGTTCAGAACCGATTTGGTGTTTTGCGTGAGTCAGAGGATCTGCTTCGGGAGCGTGACCATCTCTAGCAAACACACACGCACACTCATGAGAGATGATGTGTAATAGCTCGGCTCAGCCGACTGGTTCCCCCAACCTTTTGACATTGCCAACAGCAATGGAAAATCTCCAAAGCCCATCGACAGGCTTTTTTGCTAGCTGTTTATTTGACTGACTGACTGACTGAGAGAGCGACAGACTGACAAAGTGGCAGAGTGGCAGAGTGACAGAGTGACAAAGTGGGGGAGTGACATTAACAGAGCTGTGGATTGAGGCGTCATTGCATGTATCAATGTGTGGAGTCTTTCTTTTGACTTCTGACAGTAAGAGCAACAACGCCGACGGCATCTTTAACCCCAACCCCCTACCATCTACCATCGTCACCCGTCTCCCGTCTCCCACCGTCACCAACCATTACCCAGTTACTTTATAGGCTTGACAAATGCCTGGGCCAACTGTGTCGCCAAAAATGTTTGGTGACATTTCCCTTTGCCCCTTTTTTTCTGCACGCATTTTCATCATTTCCATGTCCGTTTATTCCTGCCGAGGCTCAAGTTGTTGCAAAAGTGTGGAAAACACGTTTTGTGCTCGCTTTTCTTTCATTTTTCTTTTGGGGCAACTTTGCTTTCGATGGCAAATACCCGACAGTTTTTTTTCATTCACATTCCGTTTGATTGCACCATTCCGTTCTCTATACGGCTGCCCCTTGAATTCGTTGGGACACAGCTTTCTGGCTGCTTAAAAATTAAAATTTTATTTGCTACTAATTTTCATTGGGCTGTTTACTGTACGCACCCCCCCCCCCCCTCCCAGACAACCTTTTACCCAATGCTTCCGGGCTTTCGTAATAAATAATGCAACTGCCCATAAATGCCCTATCAAACCATATTTAAACTTTCTTGTAATAGTACTGTCAAGGGGAACTAAACTTAGCATTGTTTACCCAACTAAATGAGTTGACCAAAACAAGCTTTACATTCGTTTTTCCTTTCGAATGAAACTTGACTTCGTGCTGTGTTCGTGCATACAAATATTAGATGTGTTCTTCCCAATAAAGAGCACGCACTATTTAATCTAGATCACAGAAATTCTCTGGGAAAAACCCGGTTTGTAGAAACAAGAATATTTATTTTACAATTATATCATTTTTTATTAAATTGTGTTTTATGTTTTTAGACCCTTTACTTTAAAAAAGTAAAACGGGTCTATTAAGTTTGTCAAAAAAAAAATGTGCGTAACAGGTCGAAGAAAGTCCGGCAGACTCCATAAAGTATATATATTCTTGATCAGCATCACCAGCCGAGTCGATATAGCCATGTCCGTCTGTCCGTCCGTCCGTCCGTCCGTCCGTCTGTCCGTCCGTTCGTCCATCCGCCTGTCCGTCCGTCCGTCTGTCCGTCCATCCGTCTGTCCGTCCATCCGTCTGTCCGTCCATCCGTCTGTCCGTCCATCCGTCTGTCCGTCCGTCCGTCTGTCTGGGGATCTCAGGGACTATAAGAGCTACAGTCACCAAATTTGGTATGTAAGTTCGTCTATGGGCTAAGCAGATCAAGTTTATGTTAAAATTTAGACACGCCCCCTTCCGCCTCCGTAAATCGAAAACAAACTTTTTGAAATCCCATAAAACGAAAAATCCTGAATTTTGGCACACAGGACGAATATCAGGGTCCTAATGTATCCTGAAATTTTCGTCGCGATCGGACAATAAACTCGGAAGTTATTCAAAACTCAATATTACTCAGTGTCGGGCCAAAGGAAGAAGAAGAGCACA
Source organism: Drosophila histrio (assembly GCA_958299025.2). Classification (NCBI taxonomy): domain Eukaryota; kingdom Metazoa; phylum Arthropoda; class Insecta; order Diptera; family Drosophilidae; genus Drosophila; species Drosophila histrio. The sequence goes on from OY282582.1 coordinate 26,434,802, forward strand.
TTAGCGTTATGGGGTACTTCTAGTGTTACTCTTATTTCCATTTTAAAGAATAAGTAAAGGGTCTCTCATAGTCGACTTCGACCGTAGCCTTTCCGACTGGCTTATCTTAAAGTTGTCTTAAAGATAAGAAATACCCCAAATTCCATCTTATAATCAAAATGTTTCTCTCGAAATCAATTTATAGTCGACATGACAGATATGTCAACAGACAACAAAACACAAAAATACTTGCCAAAAGGCAAGAAGCTAGACTTGGTATACAGCTGTTTAAGGAGATGTCAATCTTCCTCATCAGTACAATTTGAGCTGGCTTGACAAACGATCCAGGCTTGTTCTCCATATTGCGATTTCAATTACAGTTCTGTCCTTTTATATTACAAATTTGTGGTTTTAGCCACATTTGTTAGACAAAAGGTTTTTAAATACATTTTTCTCACAACATTTAGAATTTTTATCAAAAAAATGCATATAGCACAAAGATTTTTTCAGCGGTTCATGTATTACTACGATATGGACTGGGTTATAGAATAGGCAGCATAGTAATGTATCGAAAGTTCTATTGACTATGTCATATATTAGATAATTGTCTGGCATAGGAACTTAAGTCTAGACTAGACGGAGACTAAAGAGATGTTTAAATAATAGTTTGAGGAGTATGAACGTGGTAAGTTACGAAATAGGACACGAAGTAGATAATTATCTTCGCTGTGAAGATAATGTCGCCAGGAACGATTCGATTTATCTTAATATTGTTGATATGGTGATGGATATAGAAGTAGGATGGTAACCACATGGATGGTATTTTCAATAAGTTTAACCGGGGTAAAAAGTAAATTATAATCTAGGCGTTGCACTAAGTGATGGAATCGTTTATGGAGTAGTTTACTGAATATGCTACGGAGACGGTTGTGGTGGAAGGCAACAGAGTGGGTCTCAAAGTATTCTAAAGACTAGGTTGAATACAATACGAATATATAAAACTTTGTAAATTAAAATGGGTAATAGAATACAAAGTGGTTTAAGGAGTAAGTTACGTAGTAGATTACAGAGTAGAGTATCAACATCGGAACATACAAAATTCGTCAATTTAATATATCCATCTTGATTTTGAAAAAGTGAATAGATTATAATAAAATCATTATCTTAAGTTCGAGAGAAACCGGATCGCGAAATTAACGGAAATTGTGCTCTTTGGCTCAAACCTACTTCGAAATTTTGGAAGTTTCCAACAACTGTTTACAGTAAGAAGCTTATTATTTAGTAGGATATAGAAATAGCTATAAAGTAGCATTAGGTGTACAAGTTATGTTCAGGGTATGGCGTAGTATATAAAGTATATAAGGCTGATAAGGATATGGATATGAACTATGGTAATGTCCAAGGATGGCCCAAGATATTAACTACAATTGAGAGCAGATTAAGCAATACAAAGGCTATGGAGTATTATCTGTCGTATCGATTAGATTATCTAAGTAAGTACGGAGCTAGTTATAAATTCGATCATTGACTCGATTATAAAGCAGAGAGTTAAAGAGTCGCTTGTGGAATTGAGTATCTTAACGATTACAGCGCATTTCCTGGCCCATAATTTGGGTCATCTGCGAGCTCATTATACTGATACTCTGCTCAACTGTTTGTGATGAGAAGCATTCAGGACGGGTTGAATGGGCTAAATGGATAACTGTTGGTGGGTGGATGACGTTGCAGCGGAGGCGTCATTAGCTGCCCAATATTGATGAAGCCATTGGCCAATGGCCATATATCAGAAATTGCAGCACGGAACGCTAATTATTCAACGTCATTGACATTAATAATGCAACGGGCTGGCGAAAGGAAACTTGAAAGCTTTGAAGCTGTTGTCCTTGTCGATTATTTATAAGTATGTCAGGTGAACGAAGCAGATCATTAATAGAAGTGAAGAAGGAGGGTGATGCTTTGTCGGATATGGTCTAGGGTCACATCGCGCGGACCTTTTGCATATTTTAGTCGACGGACCGAAAGTTTCCATGGCAAACTAAACCGACGACGTTCTCAAGTTGATGGACGCCGTCCGCTTTCGACCGCTGGGAATTTAAACGTCGACGCACTTAGCGGCCGCCTCGGCGAGTTGTTAAAAATTTTATTCCTAAAGTGCTGGAAAATTGCCGGGTGGCCACTTCAAGAGCACGAGAAGCTAGACCCAAATCATTGCGTTCGTCCCGTCGAGAATCCGTTCATCCCTCAGCCTCAGCTCTCAGCCTCAGTCTCAGTCTCAACCAACCTTAACCCCGCACCCGCCTAACCACAAAGAACTTTTCGGGCCAAAAGTCGTTGTAGCAATCAAGTGGCGCGGGCTGCGGTGAATGAAACATGGGGCAACGGGGCAACGGGGCACGGGGCAACGGAGCAACGGGACGCAGCAGGAGGTGCAGTTTGCAAACTGCCGGACGATTCAACTGTGGATTGAGGCGGGTGCAAACGTCAGAAACAGTTTCGCCTGCACTTCAGTTGACTGCGCTTGACTCTCCCTTCCTCCCTTCCTCCCCGTTTCCCCGTTTCATCTCGCGCTCCGTTCGCGGTGCCTATCGGGCATATCGATTTCAAGGGCATGTTCGAGCATTTGGCGATGCATAGCAATTATTTTGAAAAGCATTTATAGACCAAGGATAGAGAGGCTTGATCAAAAAGTTGCCCAGTTGTTGTTGATACCCTAAAGAATTATAGGTGAAAGACTCCTTAAGCTTGTGAATCTCAATTTGTTGCTAAAAAGATACTTAATAGGCAATCGGTCTGCATCCAAGGCTTTAAGCTCACAACAAAAAAGGTGACTGTTATAGATTAAGGCTTGATAGTTAGGAGAAATTGATCACTAAGATCACTAAGGTCACTGGTAAGCTTTAGGCTTTTAGAGTGAATCATTACAAGCAATTGAAAATTCAGAATATTAAATGTAAGAGCTAGTCAGTGGAAAAGAAACATTAAATAGGTTATAGTTTTAGCTTTATCGATAAAAGATCTTTTCTATCTGCGTTATTATAAACAAGAAACTATTAAATTCAGCCTTTAGCTGAATGAATGAGGATATTTGAAATTAGCATGCAGTAAAATGTCATAGATAGAGGTAAACTTTATCAAATTAAAGTATAGCTACAATAAAATATCATAACATTTGTAATTCGAGTTGTTTTTTGAGAACTCAATAAAAACTTTTAAATATGTCTAAGCGATTTCAAAGAATAACTATCGATAATTATTTAAATTTAGTATATTAATGATGCTACTTTATGGAAATTAAGAATTTCAAAAGAAACTATCCATAAGTTGAACTTTGAGTGAGGAAGTAGTAACAAAAAATCCCCCCACCACTACTTATCAATATAATCGATAACATGTTGCCATCGATAAACAAAAACTGTTTCAATATTATCTATTATATAGAAGAACCGCAGAGTTAATATCGATAGTTAACTAATAAAAAGATGTATATAGTTCTTAAATTAAATATGATTTGTTAAGAGTTTAGAATTCATACAAATAGAATTTTAAATATTGTTATAATATTTTCTTATTTAATGCAAGTAATAAGAAATTAATTATGTATATATGCAATATATATGCAATTTTAATTTATTCCATCGCACAATTTTAGTAGTATTAATGTAGTATATCTAGGGTATCATCATTTATTCATATTATTGATTGATATTTTTTGACTCATATCTCATATCTCATATTTTCCACTTCTGCTTAACTCCAGCGATTAAACTTACGGTAGTCACAATAGAAATAATTGAATGTACATATATCTTAAGAATAGCTTATTAACCTAAGAGATATTTATAATAAAACTCAGTCAAATTGATTACATATAATTAACACTGTTTTCCAAATCAAAAATCGAATATTTGAGTTGCAAACATTCCACACAACTTTTTTTATTCATGTAAAAAAAATAAGGTTTACTTTAATTATTAACGATAATACTTTGTTCTATTGAAATTAAATATTTAATCAATATAATTTAAGTTATACGCAATTGACAAGAGTAATGCAATATAGCCGATATATTTAAATGCAAAAAATATTCAATATTAAAACGAAAAAAATAACTAAATATATTTGAAATGCTCTAGCAAAAATATGTATAAATAATCACTTGCGGTCCCATCTACTATTTAGTACGAGGGACAAGCAGGGGCAATTGAAGAGTCGACATTGCCGAAATATTTTGCCATACTACATACTATAACAGTACTTTGGCTTTGGCATTGGCTCGTTGGGGTATTACTTTCACTTTGCCAGCAGTTTAGAGCAGCAGTTTTGAGTGCTGGTAGTACTACATATTCATTTATCATTGATAAGAAACATAATCAAGGAAATGAATGAATGGCTGACTGAGCAAATGAATGAATGAGCAAACCGAACCGCCTTCCCCGCATGCCCCGCCTCCACCGCATGCCATACAACACACAACTGTGAGTCGATTTAAGTTCTGGCTCGCTTTGCTTTGGTCTTGGTTAACTTGTTTTGAGTCTGCGTTTGAGTTTGAGTAACGATTCTAAGGCGCCACACATCATTCATATCGCATTGCCATTTATTCAACTTCAACTCTAAAATTACTTTGATATATTTAATCCAATTCAATTTCTCTGTTCTCTGTTCTCTAGTTTTGTCGTTAACAATAATACGAACTGCGACATCTAATATTGTGCATACAATATTGATGTGGACATGGAGTGGTTGTGGACATCGTTGGGGTGTCGGTTTTGGGTAGGGTGTCGACCGGGACGCTGCGTCTCATGTGCGCTGGTTAAAAGTCAATTAGTCTAATTACCCGAAATGCAATGAATGTCAATATTAATGGGGCCAGCGCACATGGACAGCGGCATTAGCTGATGGGGCAGCTTCCGCCCTTGTCACGCCCACCAATTAGTTGGATGCCCCGTTTTGGGTTGTTAAAAAGCTGAAAAGCTGAAAGCCGAAGGCTGAAAGCTTTTCTCGAGACAACTTTTCATCATTCAGTCGAATCACAGCTAACAACAACAACAACAACAACAGCAAAAAGTAAGCCAAAAAGGACACTCGTAAAATTTGCACCTCACTTTGCTAATGTGGCAGCTTAGCAGGGTAAGGAGAGGGGTGCTGGGGCAGGGGCAGGGGCACAGGCAACTCGACTGAGGACACACGCGTTAGGCAGAAAGCTAACATTTTGTTTTGGGCCCTCAACAGAAATTCATTCAACACGCACAAAGAATGCGCTATTAAAAGGGTCAAAGGTCGACACTGGCAATGAGATAAACCAGGTGCAAGAGATGGGGAAGATGATTCACTGGATGGGGGTGTTTTACTAACCGAAATGATGTGCCAATTAATTAAGTTAATTTTCGAAGTTTTATGCAAAGATTTGCAAAAGTTTTAATGCACATGCTGTCTCTTTCGCTCACACACACTACCTTTCTCACTCACTCTCTGTGTGGCATGTGGCATATTGCCTTTTTTTGGGTTATGGATGTTGCGGCAATGTTCATAAATAGGCCACATTTATGCAGGCAACGCTCTGCAATGGATTCAGGAACTGCAGCTGCTGCCGCCAATCGATTTGTTTGCTGAGGTCAAAAAGAGAGAGAGAGAGAGAGACAGAGAGAGAGAGAGAGAGAGAGGGAGAGAGCGAGAGAGAGAGAGAGACAGCGAGAGAGAGAGGGAAACTGTGGGCCAAGCAATGCATAAATTACGCACTGTAATTCAATTAAAACCAATTTGTGCCCACAGAGTGGATCAAGTCTAGCATACTCGCATTTTCTGCACTTTTTGCACTTTTTTGCCCATTCTGTTTGCAGCATGCAACACGAAGTGGCGCCACAATATGCCGAGAGTGAGCGTATAATGCTTTGGCAAGCAAACAATATCATTATTATCATCAACACGAATATCATCATCAGTGAAGAACTTGTGGCATCAGGCAATGTCCACTTCAGGGGCAACAATTTGACAAATTGCTGAACGCAACGCGCAACTCGCCACTCGCCACTCGCCACTTGCCCCGTGTCGTCTACAACTTTGTTGATCTGTGTTACCTGCGGCTAATTATTACATTTTTACCAACAGCATTGTTTCAACTAGACTCGAGGCGAAGTGACAGCATCCAATAAATCAATGTCAACTCTTGTGTGGCAAGCGGTAAGTGGCAAGTGGCAAGTAGTGAACTCCCATCTAGTGAGTCTTAAATGAATGATTGGACTATTGTTCTGACCAGAGTTGCTTGCCACAGTTTGTGGCATCCGAAATGCCACGAATCGTTTATGCATAAACTGATATTTATTTAAAATAGCTTTTTCGACAAAAAAGACTCTGAGACACGTCCAAGCAAATGGAAGAAGAAGGCTATTGAGAGTAGTTCACGCATACCTACTCGCCTTACAGATACCCTGTAGCTGAGTTGCTGATCTAACTATAGTAACAGACTCTTTTGCTAATTATAAACAAGTGAAGTTTTTGCCCTGCACTTGAGAGTACTCGACTTAGTATTTCTATGTATTCAAAAAGAGCAAATTTGGAAATTAATTTCTTGAATAATTTCTGTATTTGTTATGCATTTACAATTATATTTTTCATTTAGAAAAATCATAAATATGTTAAACTAAAGAAAGCCTCTATTTCTTCGAACTAAAACGATTCTTGTTGTACCAATCAATATAACAAATGTTAGTATTAATAGAATTTACTACGTATATCTAACTTAGATTTAGTTATATAGTCAGTTTTCACATTGCTGGAAAAGTTTCATCCAAGAGTCTCAAATCCATTCATTTCTGTTCTGTTGACATTTTACTTTGTAAAAATCATATATTCTAATTCAAATAAGGTACCAGCAAAATATTAAAGCATTTAATATGAAATTTCGTAGCTTTAGAATGCTTATAAGATGTTTAGAATCGGAAGAAATAGACTTTGTCTACAGGCTGTCAAAGTTGGATTTTAATAAAGAAGCCAGCTAGTATCAACAGCCGAGTCGATATAGCCATGTCCGCCTGTCCCTTCGTCCGTCTGTCCGTCCGTCCGTCTGTATAATTGCATAGATCTCAGCGACTATAAGAGCTATAGACACCAAATTTGGTATGTTGGTCCGTCTTTGGGCTTAGGGCAGCACCAGTTTGTGTTAACATTTTGCCAATAAACTTCACTCGATACTAAAGGTCTATATAAAGCCTTAAGACTATATCAAAAATTGAGACTTAGTGAATTATTTATGTAAAATACTTTAAAAGAAAATAAAGTACAAAATGTTTAAATTGTTCACTTGGAAATTGCCCCTTTCAGTTCGAATAATCGAGTGAATCGATTAGATAAAATTTGATCGCAAAAATTATAAATGTCTCAATAAAAACTCATGTATTATTAAAATTGAAAAATTGTTCATGTATCGTAAGCTCTAAAAAGTGAGTCATTTTTACTAAACATAATCTATCAAACTCCATTAAATGATTTATTCTTTTTTATACCCTGTGCCCATTAAAAATGGGCAAAAGCGGTATAATGAATTTGTGTGAATGTATGTAACAAGCAGAAGGAAGCATCTCCGACCCTATAAAGTATAAATATTCTTGATCAGTATCAATAGCCGAGTCGATTGACACCTGTCCGTCCGTCTGCCCGTCCGTCTGGCCGTCTGCCCGTCCGTCCGTCTGTCCGTCCGTCCATCTGTCCGTTCATCTGTCCGTCCGTCCATCTGTCCGTTCATCTGTCCGTCCGTCCATCTGTCCGTTCATCTGTCCGTCCGTCCATCTGTCCGTTCATCTGTCCGTCCGTCCATCTGTCCGTTCATCTGTCCGTCCGTCCATCTGTCCGTTCATCTGTCCGTCCGTCCATCTGTCCGTTCATCTGTCCGTCCGTCCATCTGTCCGTTCATCTGTCCGTCCGTCCATCTGTCCGTTCATCTGTCCGTCCGTCCATCTGTCCGTTCATCTGTCCGTCCGTCTGTATGAACGCTTGGATCTCAGCAACTGTAAGAGGTAGATATTTCAAATTGGGAATGTAGGTTCCTGAATTCTATACGCAGATCAAGAGAGATCAAGAGAAAAAAAGCAATGCTAAAGCTAGAAACTTGGGCTCAATGCGCCCAGAAAATTTCATTGCGGTGCCACGCCCCTTTCGCCCACAATTAAAAAAAAGCTGATAACAAGAGTAGTTTTATAACTAGATTTCTCAAAATACTTTTGTTTTAAAACTTTAAAACTGAGAAGGCGTTAATAAATTGTCGTAAGCATTGAGCAACAATTTTTTCCAGTAAGTACAGATTTTTATTAGTAGGCTGTTTATTTGTTTCATAAAGCTAGACATTTAGTTTTCAAAGATTTTTCATTACGCTTCGGCACTTTTAGTATTTAAAGTCAGTCATTTACACTATTTTTCCGATTTTAAATTACATAAAGTATAAAAAGCGGCTTCAATTCGAATACAACTCAATTCAAATCAAATCAAAACCCATCTAATTGAATCAGAAAAATTTGAGCAATATACATATATATATATTTACAGTCATTCAGTAGAGCTCCCGAATACCTTCCAAAGAATAATCGAGCGCCAAACAGGCGATCACGTGAGTCGCTCGAGCAAATTCGAGGGATCACAGGTAAGCAGCTAGTACTATTAATCAACAATGATAAGCGGCATTATACTTATGCATAACAACCGTCTGGCTCAGTGCTAAAGCAGCCAGTACACATTCCCCTCGAGCAGTGGTGAAGACGAGGTGTTGTCCCCCCCGATAATACCGATATCTATATATACATATATACAATATGAAGGCCGATCAATTAAATCGTTTTATGAGCGGCAACGGACGCAAGAATCTCTGGTTGTTGCGCAACACGAATCAACTATACGAGCATGCGGTGAAGACATACTATCAACGCAGCAACTCTTTGCTACCCTACAATCCCAGTGAGTACCTACAGTAACAGTTGAGTAGTAAAAAAAAACCAGTAGGGTGCCGTGAGTCAGTACTCTTTGGTTTTTTTTGGCACGCCAAAAATGTCATACCCTTGCAGAAACCTGATGCACTTTTCAACCGATCTTTCCTATAGTGATCCGATTTATATCAAATTTGGTCAGTCTGTATAAGACATGACCAGATACATAATCTGTGAGTTTGGTTGAAGTCTGTTGACTTCAGCAAAAAGCAAAAAGACTTATCTGTACCAAGTTTCATCCAGATAGCTCTAAAACTGAGAGACTAGTTTGCATAGTAACAGACGGATAGACGGACAGACGGACAAGGCTATATCGAGAGAGTATTATAATTATGTCATGAGATGTGTAACGCATTAAGGGAAGCATGTCAGCATGTCTTGATCAGCATCAACAGCCGAATCCTAGTCTTAGTCTTCGTCTTTGTCTTAGTCTTAGTCCTAGTCCTTGTCTTAGTCTTAGTCTTAGTCTTAGTCGTAGTCTTAGTCTTAGTCTTAGTCTTAGTCTTAGTCTTAGTCTTAGTCTTCGTCTTCGTCTTCGTCTTCGTCTTCGTCTTCGTCTTCGTCTTAGTCTTAGTCTAAGTCTTAGTCTTAGTCTTAGTCTTAGTCTTAGTCTTAGTCTTAGTCTTAGTCTTAGTCTTAGTCTTAGTCTTAGTCTTAGTCTTAGTCTTAGTCCTAGTCCTAGTCCAAGTCTTAGTCTTAGTCTTAGTCTTAGTCTTAGTCTTAGTCTTAGTCTTAGTCTTAGTCTTAGTCTTAGTCTTAGTCTTAGTCTTAGTCTTAGTCTTAGTCTTAGTCTTAGTCTTAGTCTTAGTCTTAGTCTTAGTCTTAGTCTTAGTCTTAGTCTTAGTCTTAGTCTTAGTCTTAGTCTTAGTCTTAGTCTTAGTCTTAGTCTTAGTCTTAGTCTTAGTCTTAGTCTTAGTCTTAGTCTTAGTCTTAGTCTTAGTCTTAGTCTTAGTCTTAGTCTTAGTCTTAGTCTTAGTCTTAGTCTTAGTCTTAGTCTTAGTCTTAGTCTTAGTCTTAGTCTTAGTCTTAGTCTTAGTCTTAGTCTTAGTCTTAGTCTTAGTCTTAGTCTTAGTCTTAGTCTTAGTCTTAGTCTTAGTCTTAGTCTTAGTCTTAGTCTTAGTCTTAGTCTTAGTCTTAGTCTTAGTCTTAGTCTTAGTCTTAGTCTTAGTCTTAGTCTTAGTCTTAGTCTTAGTCTTAGTCTTAGTCTTAGTCTTAGTCTTAGTCTTAGTCTTAGTCTTAGTCTTAGTCTTAGTCTTAGTCTTAGTCTTAGTCTTAGTCTTAGTCTTAGTCTTAGTCTTAGTCTTAGTCTTAGTCTTAGTCTTAGTCTTAGTCTTAGTCTTAGTCTTAGTCTTAGTCTTAGTCTTAGTCTTAGTCTTAGTCTTAGTCTTATTCTTAGTCTTAGTCTTAGTCTAGTGTAAGTCTAGTCTAGTGTAAGCAATTGCTAATATTAATTTTACGTTAGCCCGTAGCATTCAGCTTTTCACAAATAGTTCTGAGTGTGGCCGTTAGTATTTTGCAATGTATAGCGCCACATGACACAATGTAAAGCACCACACAGCGGCCGACAGCGCAAATCATCAGACTATCATATGCGTTTTCGGTTGCGCAAATGACATACAGACGGACAGGTGTCAATCGACTCGGCTATTGATACTGATCAGGAATATATATACTTAATAGGGTGGAAGATGCTTCCTTCGGCCTGTTACAAACATTCAGACAAATTCATTATACGTTTTTTGCACAATTTTAATGGGCACAGAGGGTATAAGAATGACATTTCTTTATTTATATTATTTGAGTGGACCAACTTCTGTTAGAAGTCATAAATAGTGTACAATTAGTCGGTATCAAGCTAATATATTTTTCTCAACAGAATCCCAAGAAGCCAAGTCACGTGAGGAGAATCGGGCACCTGTGAGAACGCTGACATCGCAGAGAGAACGCAATTCTATGCCGGATTATCCAAGGAATCATCAGGAGATGGCGGATCAGGCGACGTGTGCAAACTCTGGGAATCTGTTGAATACGGTGATGCAGGCGAATCGTCGTCGTTCCATGTCCTTCACAGGCAGCTTGCCCAGCTACATCTACAACAGCAGCAACAACGAGACCAGCACCGGAAGCGGAAGTGCAGGCGGAGGCGGAGGCGAAGGCGAAAGTGGAAGCGGTAAACAGCGCCCAAGCAGGGAGAGACGCAGCGTGAGGCGAGAGGCGACTGAGGAACTGGACTTGGGCATATTGAATGGCAGATCGATGAGCTTGCCGCCAAGATCAACAATGGAGCTGGGCATGGGCTATTCGCTGGGCAAAAGCAGAGCTCCACCTTGTCATAAGCATCACATCAATGCGATGGAGAAATCAACGAGTGCGGCTGTGGCGGCATTGGCCCGACACAAGAATGATTCCGATCAGCTGATGATTATCGATCAGGCGCTGAAGGAGCGTCTGGCCGTGCGCTTCGATCGCCAATGCGATGAGGAGCCAACTTCGGGGCGCTTTGGCCTTGGCTTCGGCAGCGCCGCCATCATTGATAGACGACCGCTCTCGAATGTGCCCAAGTCAAGCACAATGCCCAGACAACATGCTCCGACCATGAACACGACGACAAATAAAATTAGCAAAGAGCAGACACGTTTCCAGACGCTCGGCGAACGCATTCGGCAATTCGAGGTAATTCAATTTCCCGACGGTCCGGTCACGCATCAGGCATTCAATCGACGCCAGGGCTGCGGCAGCAGTCGTGTCCAGCCCCTGGGCGGCAATAGGCATTTGCCAAAACAAGAGCCATGCCTGAGTTTCCGCAATGTGCTCCACACGAATCACAGGCAGCGCAGTCTCAACTCTCGGACGTCGGAGCCCCAGTTGCAGGTGCCCCAGTTGCTGTTGCAGCCAGAGTCAAAGGTCGGGCAACTGGCGACACCGCCGCTGGAGCCGCTGAAGCCGCTGGCGCCCAACTGGCGACCGCAGCAACAGCAGCAGCAGCCAACGATGGAGCCAGCATTGAAGCCATTCAGCAGCAAGCGAGCCAAGTCGAAGAGCAGCAACAGCAACATCAGCCACATGAATCCCAAGCAGTCCAAGGGCAAAATCAAGGCCAGGGAGAAACCAAAAATCAAAGATCTGGGCAGCTCTCTTGAGGACCAGAATCCCCCCAAAACAGTTGCCTTCAACAAGCTAAGTCGCAGCAGCCATATGTCCTTCATCCAGGAATCGACGGTCAAACCGATTCCAAGCCCAAGCCCAATCCCACTCCCAAATCAGTCGCCGCCACATCTGAGGTCGGATCGTAAAGTGCTTGCATTTGGGAAGTTGGAGGAGGAGCTGCCCAAGCAGCCACATGTCCTTAAAGGAGCACATAATCTTCTGGCTGCCAGCGCCTCGCAGGTTTCCGCTTACAGGCAAGCCTTCAAGAATCGCCAGCAAATCCTCCAAGCCGAAATGTTGCACATTCACGTGCAAGATCAGCCACATCACATAAATCCACCGAAGCAGCCGGCACAGAACCTAACCAAGCTGCTGAAGCAAGAGCCCAAGCCTGCGGCTAGAAATTCCAAAAATCCTGCGAAGATCATAAAACCAGCTATAAAGCAGGACAAGCTCAAGGCGACAGCACAAGTTCAAACGAAGACTGGTCCCTCCTCAAAGGAGAAGGCAACGCCCATGGCTATGACTATGGAAGCCAACAGACGAGCCTCTGTGGGCGTACCGAGTATGACACTTGAAAAGCCAACGTCATCATCTATTGCCCTGCAGAAGTTGCAGCAGCAGCAGTTGCATCGACAGCTCCGACAGCGACGCCAGCAACCCTTGGAAAGCCTCTGGCGATACAATTACTAGGCGGCAACCATATATTTATATATGTATATACTTGACTATATATAAACATTCACACACACACACACACACACACGAACACACATATATATGCAAATGCAAAGTGACACTCGTCCTGGCCCAAAACAACAAATAAAACAACAACAAAAAAGAGAAAACCAGTCGAGCGTGCCTGAATGTGGGTCGACCCTGTACTAACTCTATACAATAACATAGTATGCTCCAAATCATATAATGTTAAAGGTATTCAACGATGCCTGTTTAATTTGAAAGTGTGTGTTCTCTTATATCCATCACGTCTTAAAGTTTTGGGGCAGATTAGAAGAGTTGCAAAGTTGACAGTTGCCTGCCAAAGAGGCACATGTATTTAAAGACGCCACAAGAACTGCAGCAGGAAAGCGTCAAATCCCTTTCACCCCATTCACATTGGTCCTTCGAACCGGTTTTACTTATCGATGCAAAAACAACGTTAAATCGAATACATTAATGGTAATCAGTCTAATTGTAATTCAAGTGCTTAGCGAGGGCTTTAGAAAAATGTCTAATTTTACTTAAATTAAACAAAATTTCATTTAAGTAATGATGTGAAAAACATCGGAACTTCGATACATCAATTCATGTTAAGGCGATATTTTCTTATTTTAACTCGATGTTAAGTTTTCCGATTAATCAACTACTCGATTTTTAAAACTCAAACTTCAGTTTGAAAAGATTTGCATCCCTATTAAATACTTTACACTGCACATTCATGTGTACTATAGTATGTGTACATATACAAGCAAAGGAGTCGTCGACTACTAACATTTTGTATAAATAACCAAAATATTTAATTAAAAAATTTGAATATTTTAAAAGAAAAGTCTGCACTTGGCTAAGACTTTGGGTGTTGAGCCTGAAACTAAGCAAACAAACAAAGAAAAATGGCATAAACATTTCGGTTATGAGACTGTTGATAAAAGTGCAAATACATATGTCTGAGACTGAAACTAACCTCCCTCGCAATTCATCAAGCACAATGAAGATTAGCAGCATTTCATAATATTTCACAGGATTTTAATTTAACATTAAATAGACACAACTCTGATTATTGAATTAAACAATTGTATTGCATTTATTTCGAAAAATTCTAGTCTTAAGTATTTAGCTACTAAGTATGAGAATCTAATTTTCCATGCACTTACTTAATCATTGGAATAACTGCTTTGTTATCTGTCCAAGATGAAGAACATGACATGTTTACACTTGTGTTCCTATCTTAGGACTAACATTTGGTACACTATTTGATTAGGTTGAACAAACAATGAATTTAGTCTTAAATATTCTGTTAGTTTAAGTACAAAATAATTGTTTCCTGCTTTATGCGAACATTTTCATAAATTAACCATTTGCAGTTCTTTCAATTTATTGTTAATTTTAATTTCAAATCAAACTGCCTTCAGGATATTATTTTTTATCTTATCCATTACGTCAACTAACTTTTAGCTAATTCACCAAATATTTCTAAGCGTTCAGGAGAGATTCAGCTGACTCAGTTAGTTGTCGACGGTATCGATAAACATGAAACAAATATTTAAATATTATAAATATATTAAGAAAAGTAAGCTGTGGATGTATATTAAGATCATAAAAAGTATGTAACATGCATAAGGAATCGTGATCAACCCTACAAAATATATATATTATTGATCAGCATCAGAACAACCGAGTCGATATAGCCAGCTTAGTCTATCCGTCCGTTTGTCTGTCCCTCCGTCTGTCCCTCCGTCTGTCCGTCTGTCCGTCCGTATGAACGAAAGAATCTCAGAGACGGTAGGAGGTAGCAGCTTGAATTTGGTCTCCCAGCACTGGTAATATTTGCAGGCAGACTTAAAAGACTCTTTGTACTTTTTAAACGTGCAGAGTCTAAGAAAAAACATAAATGTAAAAATTGCCAAATTCAACTCGGCTTGCCAACGGCCAATACTAATTTCAATAGCTCTAAAGGGGTGGGGAATCCCCACACCCACACCCACACACACACACACACACACACACACACACACACACACACACACAGACACAACAGCATTAATTTTTCATGCAGATTTAACCGTTACATGACAGCAGCAACTAACGATAAGCTGACGTCGCCGTCGCCGTCGCAGTTGCCGAAAAAAAGCAGCACAAGAAAATGGCGACGGCTTTGCTTTGGCGGCTTCAGGGGTTGGTGGGATTACAAGAGTGGAAGGGAAGGGAGGGGCGGAGGGAGTTGTTGCCGCGCTTTGATAAATGATGATGCGTTGTACATGACTCGCCATATACATGAATAGGCGCACTCGACTGCTGCTGCTGCTGCTGCTATCCATTGCTGCTGCTATCCATTGCTGCTGCTGCCCATTGCTGCTACCCATTGCTGCCGGGCAGCAGCAGCAACAGCAGCAGCTGTAGCAGCATCATTGCTGGCAGGACACCAGCAGAATATAACACAACTCACTGACTGACTAGTTGCCTGTCTATCTGTTGTATTCCATCCCTGTCTAAAGTTTGATGGGCTGGGGTAGGCCTTGATTATCAGATTGACAAACGAACCTATTGACGTCGAAATGGCCAAAAACAAAATTAGAGCAATGCCAATAACAACAACACCAACAGTGTGTGTGGGATGCAGGAAAGCGACTAAGATTATATATAAATTTTGCTCGCATTCCCCATGAAAAAGTCAAAATTCAACTTGACTTTTATTTTAGAACAAGAAAAAAAATTACCGGATTATTTTGTAATTTCAATAACGAAACTTACAATGATTATACTAGTACCTGGAAGTTATAGCTATTATACAGTTTAAACATAAATGTCATGTATAGCCACTTTCTGAACCCAACTCTAGGCATTCTCTTTCCTAGACAAATGCTCATAGTTTTATTCTCAATATTCGCAACTCCTGTTACTCGCTTCTTTCGCAATGTGATACCCTCGTTACTTTAGCTGCTCGTTACTCTCGCATTTCTTGGTACTTCCCACTCTCACTACTAGCTAGCCTGGATTATCGCTTATCGCTACTATCGCTGCTCTTAGTGCTTTATACTCATAACTCTCGCTCATTACGCTGTTAAATACTGTATCTACATTATACATATGCCAATCTCGCTGATCTCCATTCAATCATTACTTTCGCTACTTCCTGTACTATCAGTCCTCTCGCTATTTACTACTCTCACCTTTCTCGGCACTCTCAAACCGCACTCTATACTCGCTACTTTCTGTACCCTCTTCTCTCGCTATGTGCTGCTTTCACTACTGCTGTTCTCCCTACTCGCTACTATCAAAACTCGCTACTCTTCACCTTCTACTCGCTATGCAGTACGATACTTTCGCTACAGCCTGTGCTGTCACCATTCTTGCTACCCTTAACACTCGCTACTGCATTCGCTCTACTCTCAATACCATCTTCTCTTTCTTCCCGTAATCTGAGCCATTGATAAGTGGCACACGATACTCTGGACAGATGAGAGCAAAATAGTTATTTTTGATGGGCGAGGCTCTAGACAGTATGTTCGGCGTCCACCAAGCCCGGAGTATTATCCCTAGTATACCCAGAAGACGGTTAACCACGGCGGTCTGAGCATTTCAATTTGGGCTTGATTTTCGTATGCTGGTTTTGGTCTAATCCAGGTGGTAAATGGCATCATTGATAAAGATGTGTATGTCGATTTATTAAAAAATTCAATGCTACCATATGCCAGTTGTGAAATGTCTTTAAAATGGTCCTTTCAGCAGGATAACGACCCAAAAGATACGAGTCGACTTGCTAAAGATTGGTTTGCGTGATTAAAAATATTGGGTTTACTACTAAGTATTAGACAGATAATATATGAAAAACATAAAACATGACGATAATTTAATGTTGAATAGTTTTTTTTTTTCCTTTTTTAGTAGCCACTACTATTTTCATGAACAACTAAATTTTGTTAAGTTTTCTTTCTTAAGCCCAGAGGTGCACATGTTCCTTAGTTTGTAAGAAAAAACATCTTTAAAAAAGAATATGTTTATGTTAATATTCTATTCATATTGGTTTCAAAATATTGGGTTTATCTCTTAATTTTCTTGTCCAACATTTAGTGCTCAGTTGCACTACTATTTTCATGAACACAGCGTATATGTATATACATATAAAATATAAGGTATTAATAATTAAATGTTAGCATTCATATTTTCAATTTTCTTTAACTAACATAAATTTGCAATTAGCGTGAAATCAGGAAATATTTAAGAACTTTTTTGGCATAATATTGAAAATGTCTCAAAATAACTTAACCACCGCTCTCGCTGGACATTTTTCCTCATTCAGCTCTGCTAGCTCTCCTCATTGAAAGACCTAAGTTTTGAGCAGAATCAAGAAGAACACACCAAGAAAAAAAAAATGGTATAACAGAGAATCGAGAAATTTTCATTGGCATAAATAAATAAAAATCAAATGAAATTAATTCCAACCAACAGTGGCATGCATCGGGGCAACATACATATATGTAAGCTCACCTCCCCACACGTCCCTACCATCCTGCCTCCCTGTCAGCCTCCTTCCACATCAGCAGATGCCCGACAGAGCGCAGCCAAGCAGCAACTGAGAGAGTAGCACACATAAAAGGCTATAAAATTAAATCAAATCAAATGAAATGCGCATATGTATGGCGTTTTATGAGATGCGCGGAGATGCCAACACAGTGGGGTGGGTAAAGGAAGGTAGAGGAAGGAGACAACTCAACTGAACTCGAAACTGAACTGAGCAACAACCGAAAGGATTAAAGGAAACCACACAAAGGAGACTTGGCAGCAAAACCTGCCACAGCATCAGCCGTTACTCGGTAACTGTCTCTCTCCACCCCTCACCCCTCACCCCACACCCCACACCCCTGTCCGCCATTCTAACTCCCCATTCTAGCTCCAGTCCCTCCCTTGGCTACCTTCTCTGTGCGTTGCATGGTGCGTCGGGTAATAAAATAAATCCACCGCAAAGCCGCTGCGGGTAGATTGCTCGGTTGACCCAAAACTCTGTAGCGCTCTTCAAGACAGCAGACACCCTACCCCAACATCCCACCCCCTGCCATTATAACACCCCATCCCATCATCCATTGCGGAAAACCTAATCGTATGCTGACAGTCGTCAGAGTCGAGGAGTCGAGTGCAGTCAGTTGGTCACTTGGTCAGTTTCTGGCGGCTAATTTCGCGTTTTTGGCTGCTGCTGTTGCTGCTGCTTCTGATGCTTCTCTTTATGTTGTTGCTTTTGGTTAATGTGGCTGCCATTTATGCTGCAATGCTGCTGCCACTTGCAACAGAGCGGGGCAGACAGAGAGAGAGAGAGAGAGAGCGAGCGAGAGCTGACATTGTCGCATGATGTCCGAGTAGCCATTTCCTGTCCAGATTCTCTGTATGTCATTGGTACCCTTTCAGTGACTTTGTTCCCCTCTCCTTCTCTTGCTGTGTATGTGTGTGTTTGTCACTCGTTTTTGTGGTCATTTCAAATTTTCATTTCATTTGCCATAAAAAGGAAATTGGTTTTGTATGCTAGTTGCCTTTGCCACCGACTCCAGCTCCGACTCCAACTCCAACTCCGACTCTAACTCTGACTCTGAGTCTGTTCCATTTCCATGCCAAGAATTGATGCTGAACAGCAGTATGTTTACAATAGGGGTAAGTTTAAGGGGCTAGGAAGGGGGTTGGACAGTGCTTTAAGTTGATTGTCATTGCCTAACTAACAGCATGGCCTGTCCGAGACAAAAACAAACACACACAACAAGTCGGATCGGCTGCCAAGTGGCTACCTGCAGCTTCGACTGAAAGCATCTATAGAAAGCGGAGGAGACAACGAAGCAAGGAGAGTTCAGCTCAAATTTGTATTGTTTCTGGCTTAAAGGCTTTTGTCTGTGGCTTTCATTGCAGTCCATTGACAGCTCCAGGGAGCAAGCCAGGCCAAGACAATAACAGTTGGCCAAGAGACTCTCTGTTACACCGAACGAAAATATCTAGAATTTGGTACTAAGACGTTGCCCTCAGGTTTTAGAAGAACATGACTGTAGCAAATCTTAAAATACACATCATCTTTAATTAATTGATATTTATATAGCATACAAAAATAAAGTTTTACTTTCTAGCAAAATCATTTAGGTTTAAGTCATTGAAGTTTAAGGATTTCTAAATAAGTTCTGTTTGGGATATATGTAATGTTTAGGCTTGAGAAAAAATCAGAATCTTTCGAAGTGCCTCAAATCTGCTTTGTAGTTGCTGAACTACTAGACCAATTGATACAAAAAATGGAATACGAAATTTATCAGTTTTAGACAATAATTTATACTTTCATCAACAGCCTCATAATCAAATTGATTACGCTTCTTTCGTTATCTTGTTTTCTCCATATCAGGCTTAACACTCAAAGTCTTAAGCAAATCAAGACTATCCGTTTAAAATTTGAAATTGTTATATACTTATTTTGATTATTAAACAAGCCGAAGAGTCGGTGCGGGAGCGATAGTAGGGTACGACAAGCTACAGTTGAAGCCGACTTTGAGATACCCTTTACTTATTCTGTAAAACTCTCGAGTATTCCTTAGTTGCATATGACAGTATTAAGAAAATCAAGCCGAACAGTCGGGACCTCGACCGCCATATACCCTGTGGCAGCACAGGTCCCGCTCAAATTCGCTCACGATGATACTTATCATGTGTGCCAAATATCAAGTCTCTAGCTAAAAAACTGTTCTTGTTATGAAATTCCGGACATAATAAGTTCGGACAGACAGACGGACGGGCACACGAACGGACAGACGGACGGACGGACACACGAACGGACAAACGGACAGACGGACGGACAGACGGACGGACGGACAGACAGACAGATGAACGGACAGACGAACGGACGGACAGACGGACGGACAGACAGACGGACGGACGGACATACGAACGGACATACGGACGGACGGACAGACAGACGGACAGACAGACGGACGGACAGACAGACGGACAAACGGACGGACAGACGGACGGACGGACAGACAGACAGACGGACTGACGGACAGACGAACGGACAGACGGACGGACATACGAACGGACATACGGACGGACGGACAGACAGACGGACAGACAGACGGACGGACAGACAGACGGACAAACGGACGGACAGACGGACGGACGGACAGACAGACAGACGGACTGACGGACAGACGAACGGACAGACGGACGGACGGACGGATAAAACGAATGTTCGTTCAGCGCCCCTAAATTTTTGGTGACCAAGGCGATTTCCCTAGAGTGCTCAGTTAAAAATTGTGTATGTACATTTAAATCTTGTTTCGAGTTCCCAACTTTTACAAAGAATTTTAAATATAATATGTATTTTCTAGTTAATCTAGAATCCTTATTTTTGCTTAAATGAAGATTATTTGTGCTTAGCTAATGAATTAGTTATTCGTACTTATACTATTATGTATAGATATTAAGAAACGTGAATAAATAATTCGAAATATATATTGAATTTAATTTAATTTCACAGCTTTTTCTCTCTGTGCAGTCAACGGACGTTGCCAGGTGAATTAAGCTGCTACTGAGCCATAAACGAAGATACACTAGCTTCGTCAGTAGCAGCAGCAGCAGCAGCAGCAGCTTTTCATTTGTCCATTTTCCACATTTTCTTCATTGTGACCATTGCCTTGGCTGCTTCTACCTACTATTTAGCTATGTGCATGCATAACTCGCATGCTTTCTCTTTCACTCTTTCGCTTGCGGTGCGTGTTGCAACTAACTTGAAGAATTTTTTATTTAATTTAAAAAAGCTACAACAAATATTAAATTAACATTCACAGACAGGAGCGGCGGGTGTACATGCATGTGTGTGTGTGTGTGTGTGGCAAATCAGTAAGCGAAACGCACGCACACACACACACACACAAGCACACACAGACACACAAAGAAAAACAACAAAAAACTGCGCAAAATTTTTAGAGTTAAATTCAGGTCAGGGTTGCCAAGCACCGCGATGATGATGATGATGGCAATGCCAGAGCAGCCACAGCAGCAGCAGTAGCAACAACAACAACAACAGCAACTACAACTGCATACAACAATGTGGGTAGACACACCGACGCACACACACACACACACACAGAGAGAACGCACAGCGAAAATTTAGTTCAAAGGCTTTGGGCACAAACAAAAGTAGAGCTGCAGAAAAAAACCAAAAGAAAAACAACAAAAATAAGCAGAAAATGAGCAAAAGCCAAAAACAGAATTACAATAAAAAGACCAACAACATGCAAAGCCCCATTATGCAATAAACATTTAACTGCCGCCCTCAGAAAACGAATAGAAAAACACAAACATTGCGTTTTGGCGCAATTAAAAGCCGCGATGACTTAAATAAATCAACGCAATGTAAAATGCTGCACAGTGGACCACCTACCTGCAATGGCAAAAACAACAACAACATCAACAACAACAGCAACTAAAATACACACAATTTATAACTACATGTATATATATTAACTTGATGTAAATAATGTTTTTAGATATTCAATTGAATAGCAAGCAGCCGGCGACTGTGTACTTCTGTCGATATCGATCGATTGATCGTTGTCTATCGTTGCCCTACAAATGACTTTTCGAACAAGGTTGGTACGCCCTACAAAAACGGGCACGAGCTGAATAATTTCGGACCGACACGCCCGCAACCGAACAAGGTTTTTTGAAGCAGCACAAGAGACAAGCCCAACAGTCGGGAATCCGACCGTGATAAACCCTGTGGCAGTGCAGGACATCACTTAAAAATCGCTCCCGATGTAATTCACTTGTAATTAGTTTTTTAGACCCTTTACTTTAAAAATGTATAAGGGTCTATTAGTTTATCTCAAACAAGACGAACAGTCGGGACCCCGACCGTAATATACCCTGTTGGTTTACAGGAACCCGCTCAAATTCACTCCAGATGAAATTCTCTAGTAACTCGTTTTTTAATTTTTGTGGGCGAAGGGGGCGTGGCATTGTGATACAATTTTCTGGACACATCAACCACAAAATATTCATCATGTGTGCCAAATCTCAAGTCTCTAGATAAAAAAATGCTTTTGTTATGAGGTTTTAAAACTACAAAACTGCTTGTTTTATACTTTAACTTTTACTTAATTTGTGGGCATAGAGGGCGTGGCATCCAAAAAAAAAATATAGACTTTATCTGCCTGCAAAAATTACCAGTGCTGGGACACCAAGTTTAAGCTTCTAGCTCTTACACTCTCTGAGATCCTTTCGTTCATACGGACGGACCGACAGACCGACGGACCGACAGACTGACAGACAGACAGACCGACAGACCGACGGACATGGCTATATTGACCACCATACCAAATTTGGTGACTCTTATAGTCTCTGGGATCTAGGCGTTCATACAGACGGCATTGTGGCAATTTTCATCTTTTTTTATCGCTGCACGACGTTTTGATACTTCCATCGAAATTTGTTCAGAATCATTTCAATTTAGCAAAATAATTAAGCGAAGTATAAATTTACTTGATATGACTGATTAATTTGTTGATTAATAAATACTTTAATATTCTTTCGCCTTTTCGTAACAAACTGTGTAACAAAATTGTTGGCGCCCGCAGTTACCCGCAGTTACCCGCAGTTACCCGCAGTTACCTGCAGTTACCTGCAGTTACCAGACAAGCCCCTAAGAAAACACTACGCATGTCCAACTCTATTACGGACATTCACTCGTAAGTAAGCTCTCATTCTGCGTATCTTCATCGATCTATCGCATTTAATGCCATTTATCGAGCACATCCACTCCCACAGCTAAATCTAAACATATATTTATAATTAAATTGTTTATTATTTTATTAGACAATAAAAGAGCAACTCGAATATTCATCCGGACAGCGCATTTACATGCAGTTATTGCGAATACTT
Organism: Drosophila histrio; assembly: GCA_958299025.2. Lineage (NCBI taxonomy): Eukaryota > Metazoa > Arthropoda > Insecta > Diptera > Drosophilidae > Drosophila > Drosophila histrio. Next base: position 26,457,514 of record OY282582.1, read on the forward strand.
ATGTGAATGTGTGAATGTACGGATTTGCGAATGTTGTACTATAAAGCGCAATAAAGAACTGTGTGCAGACCAGACAACACACACACACACACACACACACACACACACATTGTTTCCTAGTACAAAACGCACACTGTTGGTGGGTTTGGTCGGTTGGTGGTGGGTCGTTGTTGGCTGGTCGTTTGGTGGGTCGACTCGCAATGCCAATATACATACTTGTACCATGGCTATGCCACGCCCAACGCCCACATGGCTTGGCAACTTATGAGGTCGCCTTTATTGCTTAAAGCAAAGGCAACGAAAAAGCATCTCACGATTGTCATGCGACCACAAATGATATCGGAACGTAGCTACGGATTTTGCTCTAAGCTAGTTATATGCAATAAACATACATGGGCGTAGCCAGGTATGGCCAGGAGGGGACAGCTGTGCACCCCCCCCCCCTTAAGAGCATATAATTTGAATAGAATTGGAGTACTAAAATATACAAAATATAAAGTATCCAAACCATTTGAAATGGTTTCAATCACTTGAATGCGGATCCCGAAATATAAAATGTTATTGAAACTATAAAAGATATAATTAATTTTTTTTTCGCTGAATCAACAACACGTAGAAATGATGCTCCTAATATGTCACGATCTTGAAAAATAAGTAGTCGTCCGGAAAAGGCTATCAGAATATGTTCTGAATATTTTTCTGAAATTTGTGTTGTCCTCGACATACTATTGACAAGATATGGAAACCCTGGCACAAGAAAGTCTACAAGCCAGTTTAACTGTGCGGCGACAAGATCAGTGTTTATCTTTAATCTATAGGTAATTGAAGAGTAAATATTCATTATAACTGGAACCACCTACATTAAATATTTTGCAGATAACGTCAATGGACTTTATTAACATTGCAAATACTACATTAGACGTGCTTAATAATGATCACATTAATGCAGGAGAAAGCACTCAAGAAATTATCACCAACTCGTGTATAATAACAGATATCATGTCTAGATCTAGACATGTTACTGCCATGTAGTATTACTGGAATGCATAAAATCCTCCTGCAGTAAATGAAAAAGGAATACTGTCGACGATCTATAATTATACCGTATGTGGATATATTTTCAAATAAAACAAGCCGATCAGTCGAGCGCGCGCGACAGTAGGAAACCCTGTGCAGGTCTTCAAAGACAAGTATTTTTCTATTATAATGGGATTTTAATATATCGCTTGAAGTCGATATTGCTTGTATCGAGTGTAGGTAACTTGCGATAGTCTGGCAACACTGGACTGCAGGTGTTGATTGTTTATGTTTAGCGCCACAAACGCATCTTTTCGTTCGTACCATTTAGTACGGAAAATTTCATGTGATAGGGATCACATCCCCATAGAAATGAGCGGTCAGCTGCGACTTCAGTATGATAGACGTCCGCTGCATACACAGGAATTTCCTGCGGCAAAGTCAGCTGCGAATTCGATCTATCCCTGAGTCCGTCACTGCTCGATTCAGCTAAGACTTCCAGTTGAATGTATGCCTATACTTTGTTCTTTGTTTCGTTCTTCATCTGTATGGGATTTTTTGTCTCGAGTATTTTGCCCATCAGTGCAAGGTGAACACGTGTTATGTGAACAACGTTTTTTTATTATTCAAAGCATTTAAACATGTAAATAAATTAAATATATTCAATACCATATTTGCAATTATGTTTATTGTCTTTTAGAAAAACTGGCCGCAAATTAAAAGTAAGTATTATTGCATTAACTTTTATTTTATTTTTCATTTCAGCGACAATATATTTTAATCTATTTATTTAATTTTTGCATTTTAAATTAAGTACTTATAATAAAATGTTTGTTAATAAATAATAAATACAATACTAAAAAAAATTGTTTGTGTTTGATTTCTGCACACTGTACCGCTGATACCGTACAAATTTACTGTAAAATTTCCCAACAATTTCCCACAGCATGAGAGAGGCCGGAGTTCTTAGCTGACCCGAGCAGGGACCAACTCAGAGAGAGGCCGCAATTCGTAGCTGACCCTGCCGCAGGAATTTCCCTAGCTGTATACCGAACTACCCCGACTGTCCACGTGTAAAAACGAATGGAGGTTTTACATAAGATCGCTGCACAGACCCTCTGAGCGCTCATGGGGCAAATTTGTACACTTTTCCGGGCAAAATGCCGTACTGGGGAGTTCAATATCCGATCGTACTAAAATTTGTAGCACAAGTTGAGAGTAGGATACTTACTATGTTATGGGCGAAGAGGAAGTGGCATCGCTATAAAATTTTCAGGACACATTACGCCCAAGTTTCTTATCATGTGTGTCAAATCTCAAGTCTCTAGCTTTAACATTGCTGATTATATGGTAATTTTTCTAGTTTTAAAACAAACGGGACTTGATATCGAAAACTGAAAATAAACTTGATCTGCGTATGAAATTCAGGAACCTACATTCCAAATTTCAAGTCACTAGCTCTTATAGTTGCTGAGATCCACGCGTTCATACAGACGGACGGATGGACAGACGGACGGACGGACAGACTGACGGACAGGTTTTAATCGACTCGGATATTGATACTGATAAAGAATATGTATACTTTATAGGGTCGGAGAGACTTCCTTCTGCCTGTTACATACATTCAAACAAATTCATTATACCCTTTTTTGCTAATTTTTAATGGGCACAGGGTATACAAATCGGCAAGCACATTAAGTTATCGATTCATTGGAACATCTGTTTTTTTTTATATAAACTATACAATTTTTAAAAAAGTAAAATGTAGTTTCTAATTCTTTCCTTTTATGCAATTGTTGGAACTCCTTAAACAATTTATACAACAGTCAAATGTAGAAAACAAAAGATAAAATAATGTACTTATTTCGCAGAATATGATTAATTATAATAAAGTATAGTTTTAATGCCTGCTTCAAACTCTGGCATTGTTCAATTAGTTAAAATATATACACATTTACTGGATACATGTATAGGGGATAGCAAAATAATTGAAATGCAGGTTGTTAGTCGGATGTTTCAACTTATTAAATATGACTTTAATTTTTTTTTTAATATTTTCTCAACATTTTATAATAGGCTTATTTTAACCAGTATATAATTAATATGGCGTCAAATAATTAATATCGCGGTATTTTCACTTTTCACTTTATTATCTAGATGTCGGTGGAAAACTATCTTTTTGTACAATCTTAGAAAAAACTGGATTCAAGTTATTTATTTACTTTACTTAATTAAATGTTAATGTTAAAATTTATAATTTATCAGGGTATCTGCACTTTGTGTGCATATTCAGAACAACAACTTTAAATAAGCAATTAAAATAATTACCGATATTTCAACGGTGTTTATATTACAAATTATATAAAAATAAATTATTTTATTTGTATTTAATTAAAAGAATTAACTATCAATTAAAAAGTATACAAACGTATTCAATTTACCTAATTGTATATACAATTAAAAAAAAAAAAATGTTTTCTCATTTGCCAGGCAACGTGGCGTATGCGTTATTTGACCTCGACGTAGTAAATTAGGCAGTTAATTGGTTATGTAAGCTTAAATCAATTGTGCTAACAGTATGTAAAATAAGTGCGACTTTAATTAAAGTTAAATGTGTTGAATGGATGTTGCCAAATAAGTTTTAAATGAAATGTTATTCGATAGTCTATCGGAGAATAAGAATTTCAGATTTTAGATTTCTTATACAAGTGTTAAAGTATATACTTTTTTAAACTATTTCAATTTATTTATTATTGTTAAAGAACAATAGTCTTTATATAATGAAATAAATAGTTTACATTTCTTGTATTATTATTAATTTAATATAATTGTTAAGAGTGCTAAAAAAGACCATTTTGTAATTTAGTTCTAAAAACAAAGTAATATTTATTGATAAACGAAAACAAGGTGAATCAAAACTTTAGATTAATAGATGTTTAGTTTAAAATTGGTTCAACAGTTAATTTATTATTAAAGAGAGATTGAGAGAGAGAGAGAGAGAGAGAGATAGTATATACTATTTAACAAATTGATTAGCAACTGTATTTTAATCTCGGCATTTTTGAGCTGATGTCTCGTGTTTGCCTTTTTTTCTTTTTGTCGGCATTCTATGCCATCTTGTTGTCCTTGCCTTACTACAATCTCTATCTCTTTCTCTACCTTTGTGTCCCTTACACTGTCTTTCTCTCCACCCCCGTCCATTTTCTTTGCCCTCACCCCCTGTGTGAATGTTACAAGCATTTGGAATTTTACGTTCAATTGCATTAGGAACAAAGGCTTTTGGGCGAGTTGTTTGCTCAGCCACAGCCTCAGCCTCAGCCTGCCACGTGCCACATCAGTTGTTGCTGCTTTTGTTGTAGTTTCTGCTGTCGTTGTCGTTGTTGCTGTTGCTGTTGCTGCTGCTGCTGCTGCTACTGCATGTTATTGATGCTGTTGCTGCTGTTGTAGCTGCAGCTTAACTTCTTTGCATAGTTATTTGTGCGCGTAGCTCATTGAAATTTTCGGTGCTGTGAACAGTGTTTGGTTTTGGGTTTCCCCTGTCTCTGTGTCTCTGTGTCTCTGAGTGTTTGACTGGCGGTGTGTATATGAGAATCTTGCTTGCTTATAAACATTTACATACACATCTTGAAATTTGTGTTGCCTAACCAACAGGCGCACTTCTCGGTGCACGGTGTGCTCGATGAGTAGTTCATTGTCAAGACATAGCCACACATATAAAATATCAACAAAGCTGCCATGCTCCAAAATGTTTGTAAAGGTTCGGTCGATGATTTGAGCCATACATCCAGACAAAAGTTGGGTTCTGAATTAATACAAAACAAATAACTTAATTTTTTTTTAATTGCTTTTAATTTAAGCAGATGAAATTGCACTGAATCTTAAAATTCCTAGATTTTTAGGGATTTTATTTATTTGCTGCCGCACGATTTGCAAAAAGCGTGCTTAAAGTTTTCGGTACCACCTCGGAGTTATAAGAAGAAATCTTTCGATTCTCACATGCAACAATTAACATAGCATTTTTTTATACATTATACTAGAACACAATATAACAAATATTTCTGCATAATTAACTGAATGAGCGAGAAAATTCAAATTAATTTTTTCCTAATATTAACGAACAATTCGACGTCTTATTTTAACTTTTAAGCTTCGGTTTTGTAATTTCCCTTCTATCTTTGATTTCCTTAAACTTTATACTTATTAAATTGGTCTTTGTGTGTATAATTCTAGCAAATACTTTCAAAATTCGCATAAAATACCGGAAAATGTAATCCTTTTAGAATGAAGAGTATTTAGATTTCAACTAAGCAATTAATACTATAATTGTAATTACATATTATTTGTGATTTAAACTGATATAAAAATTATTTTAAAAATATCAAATAGAGCTTGCAAAATATGCTCAACCAAAATTTTCTGGGCGGTCTGATCACTTAAAAGACCGAAGAAATGAGACGGAATCGCTCACTGTCTGAACAGCAACACTTTTTTTCATTTCGTTCGTGTTCTCGCTCTCGGGCTTCGAGTTGAGCTTAAGACACGAATCGGTCTCTTACTGACTGCTCGATACGAACAGAACCATTCGTCGCTCAGCTACTGAGAGTCAGTAAGTGAGCAAAGCAAGCAAAGAGTCTTTACTTTTCTTGTTGCGTTTGCCTTATGTTGTTGTCTTAGATATTTCGTCACAACTAAAGAATTAAGGAGTAAGAGAGAAGAGGATAGAGCACTCATCTGTGTGCATACGCGTATGCACGAAGACTCGCTGTAAATGTTTAGCTGTCCCGACGCGCAACACACATACATGCTCAGAAAGCCGTTTGCCGAGTTTTTACCAAGTAAAGGGTCTCGAGTAAACGCATGAGCCGAGCGAGCGAACAGAAACGATCGTCGGTTGAGCGAAGCGCAGGTCAAGAAAGAACGAAGTCTGAGAGTTCTTCCGGGACAGCATCGCATCGTGTCAGCGGACGAGTGATTTCTTTCTGACAACAAGCACGAGAGAGACCAATTATTGCTAGCTCTGATATCAAATGTTATTTTTAGATCATCCAATATTTGTTGGAAATCGCCAGAAAACCTCAATCAGATCAAAAAGCATTACTATTACAATTAGTATTGGTATAAGTATGGTATTGGTATAGTATAGTACCCATATATGTAAAACGGGTTACAGAGAATAACCTCAGTTTATTATTAATAATGGATAAAGTATGTAATATGCTTAATAATAAGATACAATGACGACTGGTGGTTTTAAATTAAGAATCGAATCTCGCCACTGAACTCTGACGACGATCCGACCGGCTGCTGCTGCGACTCTTGTACTACTGTCCTCAGACCTTACTACTGTTCTCAACTCTGCACGACTGTTCCCAACTCTTGTACGACTGTTATCGACTCTTGTATGTCGATAGCTACATGTCTATCCACCTTCCACCACAGTCCGATACCTTCTTGTATCGCCTGTTATGTCCATCTCTGTCACATAGTATATAGTAAAGTAAGACAAAGTATGAGTATTAATATTAATATGAGTATTGGAATAAGTATGAGGACTACTTAGTATTATAATTAGAATTATTATATGTATTAGTTTATGAGTAAGATTAGTATAAGTACATAAGTATATAAGTATAAGATTAAGTTTGAGTTTAATTTAATACAAGTATTAGTTTTAGTATAAGAACGGTCAAGTGTTTCCCAAATGATGAATGAATTTAATTCAAAATTAAAGATTAAATACACATAAGTGATTAATTTAAATATATTGGCAGTTGATGATTGAATTATCGATTTTCTTTGATCCATTACTTTTAACTTGTCGACGTTTGAATCGGTTTATTGGCCGCCAATCTAAGAGAAAGAATCATAAGGAAATAACTAACTAGTATATATTAAGAAGTAACCGGATCTTACCGCTCTGAGAGAGACTTTAGCACATCCTTTTTCCAGATTGTTGCAAAAAACAATAATATGCCCTGAGCAGATAGAATTATATCAGTAAGAATCTCAATGCTTTTTATATTGATTTCTAACAGAATGGAAAGCATGTCCAGCATTTCCAACAGCCAGATGACACCTGCAATGGCAAACAACCGGAAAAACATGCTGAAACTAGATAGAAATAAAGCATTATAGGAATATAATCAGTCGAGAAACTAGTTCTAGTATATCAAAAACATACTCTGCAAGATTTGTTGTTGTCTTCTTTTGACTTTCAGGACTGTTCCACATGAAGTCACTGTCTCTTTTCACCACATATATGTGTCTTGCCGTTGTTATAGACAGCGTTAGATTAATAATTGTCACCAGACATATTGGGCCGTTAAAGACAAGGACTGCGTACCAATTTTCACCTGTTTTGAAATCGTTACAATAACTATTTCTATTATCGCTTAGTTTCAAACTGCCGAACTTACCTAAGTACCAGCAGTAATGACGATCATTGCCAGGCTGCCAAACTAGATATTTATCTATGCAAGCCATAACTATGAACGTGCCCTTAACTGATCCTGTGATCACAGACAATATCGCTGCAGTGCTCCAGACAAAGATATGGTAACTTCTCATGCCGATCTTCCATTCAATTTCAATGTTCTTGAATGTTTTCCACAAAATATAGTTAATGACCAGGAGCCAAAGGAATACGGCCGTAACAGTGTAATGCTTACAATAACCTGTTGAATTAATTATAATATTAATACTATAAATTATAAGGTAAAATAATAAATAAATATTAATTCTTATTTTTATCTAAACACAAAAAATATGAATTAATAATTTCAAGTAAACTCAAATTATTAATTATACAAATTGAGAATAAAAGTTATTATTGAATTTCTATCATATATATATATATATATATTATAAAATAGAAAAATAAAAATACCAAAAACTTTCATAGTATTTCCGGTATTCTTAGACCCTATACTTTAAAAAAATAAAAAGGGTCTATTAAGTTTGTCAAAATGTGCGTGACAGGTCGAAGGAAGTCCAGCAGACCCCATAAAGTATATATATTCTTGATCAGCATCAACATCTGAGTCGATATAGCCATGTCCGTCTGTCCGTCCGTCCGTCTGTCCGTATGTCTGTAAGAGCGCCTAGATCTCAGAGACTATAAGAGCTGGAGTCACCAAATTTGGTATGGTGGTTCGTCTATGGGATAAGCAGATCAAGTTTATCTTAAAATTTTGACACGCCCCTTCCGCCTCGGTAATTTGAGAACAAAATTTTTGAAATCCCATAAAACGAAAAATATTAAAGCTTAAGACCTGAATTTTGGCACACAGGACGGGTATCCGGTCCTAACGTATCCTGAAAATTTCATCGCGATCGGATAGTTATCTCGGAAGTTATACAAAAAAACTTTAAATCCCATATAATGGTCAATTTTGACATACAGGACAAGCATCGGGGTCCCATGTATCCTGAAAATTTCATTGCGATCGGATAATAAACTCGGGATTTAATTAAAGCTCAATATTACTCAGTGTCGGACCAAAGGAAGAAGAAGAGCATATTGACGTTACAACGTGTTATGGGAACTATTAGTGTTACTCTTATTTCCATTTTAAAGAATAAGTAAAGGGTGCCTCATAGTCGACTTCGACTGTAGCCTTTCCGACTGGTTTTATTTTAGAAAAAAGAATCTTTATTTAAGTACTGTGGTGCTTATTTCTAGTAAATGTAGCATTTAACTTCAAGATTCGTTTCTCTTACATAAATAGATTTAAAAATCTATATTTTAAGTTTTAAAAACTTGATTTAAGATTTAACAAGCTCAATTTAAGATTTTAAAATCTATATTTAAGACTCAAATATCTAGATTTAAGTTATAAAATCTCGATTTAAGATTTAAAAGTATTAATTTAAGTCTTAAAAATCGTTATTTAAGATCTAACGAACTTCTTCTATAAATATTGGCTGTGAAAACAGTTTTAAGTTCCAAACGTATATTACAAAAAATGTTCGCACTTATTTCTAGAAATTAACTTGATTCAAGATTCGTTTCTCTTATGTAAAGATATTTAAAAATCTTGATTTAAGCTTTTAAAATCTTAATTTAGCTTTTAAAATCTTGATTTTAGCTTTTAAAATCTTGATTTAAGATTTTAAAATCTTAATTTAACATTTAAATATATGGATTTAAGTTATAATAATCGTGATTATAGATATAAAAATCTTAATTTAAGATTGCCTTTAAATGTACAATTTATCTTGTTTCAAGATTCGTTTCTCTTATATTATATGACGAATTTTTTTACTTCTTTAATAGATTTGTACTCCCGTATTCGGTAATTCATGTTTATATGGAACTTAATTTTATAACTGCGTTTTCTTCTACGTGTAGCAGTTTGAACTTACCTATCATATAGCAAACCAATTTTGAAGGCCATCCATCTCGATATAGACTCTCAGCGCATAGTATAAGGTGGCCAAGGGACAGGGAAATAAAGTAACATACACAGCACTGACTATAGATTGAATTAAACTTGGGCAGATATATATACACAACAATGGTAATGACCATACAAAATACTGAGACAACTCTAATGACGCTAGGTAGGTCAACTGGAAGTAAAATACCAATATAATTTCAAAAAGGTTAAGCAATAAATCTCTTACTGGTTTGGTTTTGTGTGGTTTTGCTCTCAATTGCTGTGTTAAGTAGCTGCGTCATATGTTCGTAATAGTCATTGGAAATATTTAGTGATATCAGGCAATTTTCCTCCATTTGTGGCATACTTCCATTGGCCAGATCGCGCAAAGTGCCATTCTAATTAAAAGCAACCTAATTAGTTTTTACGCTAAGCCCAGAGTTGAGTTCAATCGAACCTCAAATAGTTGCCATTGACCTGGAACCTGTTCATCCGTGTCTTTATCCTCAAGGACGTTGCACAATATTTCAAATATTGCATCGACTGCAAATTTATTTATTTCGATTACATCCACCTTTTTGCCGTTATAGAGAGTTATATTAACGGCAAAGTTGCGGATCAACTTATCTGGTTGACAGCTGAAAACCACGCAGGATTTTACCTGACAGATATATCCTCTCGGATGGCTGGAAACCTTGACAGCACCATTAACAGATCTATAGTAATCTTTAGTTACAATTTTGTCACTGGGTATTGAAATATTATCTTTCTTAAGATCGACGGCATCAATGTATTCACATCCACCCCCAGCAATTATAATAATCAGTATTATACCAAGACTAAAGCTTATTTGCCACATTTTCAGCAAATATAAATATAAAGTCAGTTTATATATCTTTTACAAATAAATCTTTTCTTAAATGTGCTTTTCTCGCCGTCCAAATGTATACTAAAGAAATCTGTTCAATGGATTTATATAAATTCCAATACTTTGTTGTTTCACATTGCCTCAACAATTATTTATAGTTTATTTATTACGCTTTACAATCGATTTAATTATTAACGATAATGACGACTTAATCACACTTGAATATAAACTAGAAATATATAAGAACCAATATAGTTTAAGTTTTAAATATACCAAATGGTATGTAATTGCATTATCTTTTTATGGCAGAGTCTGTAATTAGCCAGTAAAATTAGTGTATGTGTGACTTTTTATAGCCTGTGCCCATTACAAATGGGCAAAAAGGCTATA